>OZ026614.1:12744056-13474056 GCA_964020975.1 Hermodice carunculata
ACAGGACAGTTTGTAGAGAAAAATGAGCATATCTTGAAATAAGCGAGTGAAAGTTAAAACAGGCGACTACATATAATGGATACTCAAAGAAAAACTGTTGATGACTTGTTTTTCCTCATGTTTCTTTACAGCTACAGATGGAGACCATTTTTCTTCAGTTTACAAAAGTATTAGGAATGCAGATTTGGATCTTGATGGCTCAGACAAAAAATTGCGGCGGAAGAGTACACTAGTGAAGCCAAAAAAGACAAATCGTAACAGTACAGAAGTGTTGATGGTGCGGAAATTATCCAGCCTGCAGAGAACCCTCAAGGTATCTGTCCGTCAACATTGTGCAATGTTTGAAAGCACAGTGGAAGACCACTTACTGTTGTCCAAGGCTGGAGGCCTCTCACAATAAATACAATTCTGTCTTCAGTTGAGTGACACCTTTCTGACACATAAATGTGACACTTTATCGAAGTTGCCCCCTTCATAAAAGGCCAATCCAGTTTATAAGCATTTTTCTTTAAACTGGGACATAAGGGAAGGGACCTCCTTAAAGATTGGAATCCTACATTACTGGCAGTGACATATTTCTGTCATAGTGGATTAAATTGCTGGCAAAAAATCAGAGGCTGCATCAATGAAATATAATTTGAGCACACATTAAGACATTATACGCTCACTGTTATTACATATTGCTGTCATAGATTGATGGGATCTAGCCATTGAGGTGATAGTGACAGCTGATGGGAGCCATCCTTGTCATTATCATCAAAATGAATTCTTTCCCTGCTAATCACAAATCACAAGAAAAGTGGCACTCAACAGCATTAGGACGATTGCAGGCCTTCAAATTCTCATTAGAAGACCACTCTGTCAGGCTAGTGGCAAGCTTTACATCCACACCAGATAAGAATGGTGCGAGTCAGTAGTTTTGCTTGTCACACTTTGGATGCAGTCCATTCACAGCATTACAAGGACAATTATTGAGTCCATTTCTTACCTTTCAATGAAAGGGTTAAAAATCTTTACAATGAGTTAAATGATCAGGTCATGTTACAAAAGTTACTGTTACATTAATATAAGCTCCTTTTACTACAGTAAAACTTCATATTAACTCTGAGATATTCAACATATTCATTATAATGACACAAGTTTTGAATGGCGAAAGTTTATTTTCTTTGTTGTTTGATTCATTTATCTGATATATTGTTATCTGACATAATCAGTTATCTGACACATTTCTAAGGGAACAGAGGGTGTCATTATAACAAGTTTTCACTGTATTTTCATGGTAGAAACAGTGTGAATTCATCCTAATATGGAATAGATACAATTATTTTGCCCATAACTCTTAAGTAATGCAAAGAAGTTATGGACAGAATGATTGTTTATATGTTTTTTTCAAAAATACTGTCGGTATCAGAGAAAAAGCCCAATTTCACTTTGCGTGTGAATTCTTGTTCTGAAAATACAAGTGTACCTGTTGTAGTATTTCAACTGACTCGCACATTTCTTGGTAAATGCACTTAGATCAGCAGTCAGGTCACAGGCTGAATCTCCTGACAGTTGGATCCATGCTCTGTGGTGCATGTACAAACTTTTACTCTAAACATTGAATGTTTTACACTACACCAAGTGTCATAGGTATGTTAGAATTGCAGTTAACTCATTCCATACTATGGTGACAGGCCTTGGTCAGTGGTTCTGGCAGTGCCTGGCAAGTCATGCTGTAGCTGCTGCAAAGGCAGCTGCAGCATGACTTGCCAAGCAGTGCCAGAGCCACTGACTTAAGACTATAGGCATATTGGTACTTGAACGAAAGCTCTTTTCATGAAGAATTTAAATATGCAATTGTTGTCTTAAATCTAGGTAAATATATGGAAAAATCAGGGACTGGTATGGAATGAGTTAAGAGATTATCATGAAAGTTACAGCTCAAGAGAAATAAATTTTTGGAATTACTATCCTATAAAGTTGACATTCATTTCAGGCAAGTACTATTATTTGCTATATTTTATGTTCTTATTTTTGCAGGATAAAGAGAATGAGTTAGCAAAAATAAACGAGTTGCTGGACACCGGACCTATCACACCAGATAGACTGAAGGAGTTCCAGGGAAGTAATCCAGAGGTGTTCCGAAAGAAAGATTCATCAGAGGCATAGCTATCCACATCAACACCCTTCAGAACAGTCGCAGCTAAATAAAAATACATTCTTACCTGCAAAGAATCACAGGAACACACCTTGAAAAAATTCCCTGAAATGAAACTTGCCTTCAAATCATCCCCAGGCAAGTTGCTGCAATACTTATAATGTCCCACCTGCAAAGCTGAGGCTGGCAGTGTGCCTAGGACTTTGTGTGACATCGTGGACACTGGACCCAGCTAGTGGAGTACACTGCTGTGATTTGTGATCTTAAGGATCAGTGCACTGTAGTTGCAGACCTCCAGATGTTGATGTTTTGATATTACATAAACAATATGCCATTTGTATACATGACAAGCAGTGTGTACGCATCTATGATGTACATCTGACTTTTCTACATGTGTTTCTTCTAGCCAGTTTTTAATGGATATTTTATCAGTCAGAAGCTAAATAGCTCACCATTAAATGTTGCAGTGGAGCACATATATGCTATACATATGTAGTGGAAGCAAACGTTACTCCTGAGTGGGCACCCTGTCCACTATGGTACAAGTCACTGTCATGTGAATGTACGGAGGTTTCCAGGGAGTACTAAAATGGTCACTGCAGCTAAATTGTTCCTTATTTAGTCGTCACAACAGTTACGTCACTGGTCACTGCAGTTTTTACATGTCACAAGTTGCCACAGCGTGGAGACAGTTGTCACTGCCAGAGACGGATATCATTTTGTTGAGCATTTGTCACTGATGCGATTGTTACATATTTGTGAAACTAAAGTGAATTAAGTTGGTGGTCATTATTGTCACACATGACAGAAGTCATTTCAGGGTTGTCACTGTGGTCACACATGTGACAGATGTCACTTCAGGCTAGAGTGCCAGTGTGGCATGTATTCACCACATATCTGTACATGTAATGAAGCCGAGCATGTACTTGAACCCAGGGAATGACCAATGCAGAAGAACTATCGTGCTTGCAGGATAAGATTCGCGACAATTGTACTGGACTCCTTCCTATGTGCACCGACTACAGACTCCCAATTTGTATATCAATCGTGCATGGCCCTACAGTGACCAGTGTGATTTTGTGGTGTGTGTAATTTACTGTGTCTTAAATTACTCACAAAAATTAACACTCTTTCACCACATACATGTTGGGAAATTACAATTTTGTACAACTTACACAAGAGTGATACATAATCACAGTAATCTTACCCTTCAATGCAGAATGTGGGTGTTGACCGTGCCACGTCGTTGACAAATAATTATATTTTGAAGTGGCCTGCTTCACCTCCATGGTAATAATTAGGCATACAGTATATTGGCAGACTAGTCCAATCAGACACAGTGTGTCATTGTGCTGGCCAATCAGGAAGGGACTCTGCCTGGTAATAATGAAGCGTATAGTCTTTTGGCATCCTGTCCAGACATACACAGTGTGCCATTGTGCTAGCCAATCAAGAAAGGCAATTAAACTGTGAGGAAGCTTCTATACATAACCTGTCATTATGGAAAATCATATGTGGCATTCCTTTGTGGTAAATCATGCTAAGCGTACCATTGTGCCACAATTGCACACAGAATGCTGCTGTATGGTAAATCATGAATAGCCTGCCGTTGTGTTACTTTAAATGGCATAGCCTGCCACTGTGGAAAAGTATGCATGGCCTGTCATTGTGTCACTTAAAATGGCACCCAGTCTGCCACTGTGGTAAATCATGTGCAGCCTGCCATTGTGGTAAATCATGCATGGCATCTACATATGATAAATCTTGCTTATTTGATGTGGTAGGCCATGCAGGGTGGGTCATCATGGTAAGTCATACATTACCTGGGGCAATGACAAATAAAGGATAACTGTATATGGCAGTAAAATAATACACAAAACTGACCCAGTGGCCACAGACTTGCAGCTTATGCTTTGCATGGTTTTGACAACAGTGAAAAGCACAGTCTATGTATGATTGCCTTGTCAGTGAATATTCTTACGAGAATATGAGGGGGACCCATGGATTTATGAAATTGCACATTGTATTGGTTATACCTCTTAACTATCTATTACATCTTGTGTGCTATCAGCTGATGTATTGTGCAGTGAGACACCACCGCTGTGGGCACACCACCGCTGTGGGCACACCACTTCTATCAGCTTCTTAGTTAATATTGAGGTACTAGGTATGGGACATCAGCTTGGCACAGTAAGCCAGGCAATGTTTTAGCTCAGCTGACTTGTCAGTACTGGCCCTACCTTTGGCATGGTTTCCATGAAAGGTGGACTACTGTAACCTAAAGTATTAAAAACTTGCACAATGGCATGCTGCGGAGAGACCAACACACAAGTTATGGGAATGATGGGTGACTCTATCTACAAGTGACAAACAGGTCAAAAGTTTGCCTATTGACAGTGTTACCAAGGGAGAGTGACTCACATAAAAAGCATGTTTCAGCAGAGATGATGTGAACATGCCCAATATGCATATTTGGACGGATTTATTTGTGTTGTTTATGCAGGATATTTCTCTCCAGCCAAACACAGACTAAAAGCTGCATGGAGGGAGAAAGTTCATGTCCAGAAACTGGGCCATGGTCACACAGATCTGCCCGCACTGGCATCTGAAAGGTGACATATTTGGTGAAATACTTCACAACAGATGTTCTCTTACAACAGGACCAGAATCTGCACATACAATTGTCTCGGAGACAGCGTTGTAGTCCACTATGTACAAAAGAAAAGTATTTTCTGTTAGGTGCTTACAGCTACAAGACTATGTATTCCTCTTCATAATGTACAGTTTTATCTTGGTTAGCATTGTATATGTATGTATTTGAACATAAATTATGGTTTGTATGCCCAAAGCTGCCATATAAAATACATGTATGTAATTATATATTATACACAGGTTGCCTTGACTGTCATCCTCTTTTCTTTGTATATAGCTTTGAGTCAACTTTCTTCAAGGTAAATATTATGTTGATACTTCAGTATTGTAAACAGAAGGACTGTCATATGAAGCATCATTGACAGTTGTCATGGTTACATGGTATCCATACAGGCTGTCACAATGTAGTTGTCGGGGGTGTTACAATGTAGTTATGAGGGCTTTTACATCATAGTCATGGAAGTTAAGATTGTTGTCATGGAGATTAAGGAGTCATTAAGATGTTTATTGCAGGTATGGAGACAACTACATTTAAATTACATGTAGATGTACCTGTGAGTCACAGAGACTTACATTGTAGCTATGGAGACTTACAATGTAGTTATGGAGACTGGTACATCATAGTCATGGATATTTACATTGCTGTTGGGGAGATTGTCACATTGTATCCAAGGGTACATATATTGTAGTCATTGTGTCAATATGGCAAAGCTTGGGTGTTACTGTGAATCCACCATAGTCAAAATTGAACCCATCTTAGAAATTGGTTACAATCATTGATTGTGAGCTCATTGTACAGGCCTATCATTCATACCTCATTGTCCATATCATTGTTGTCATGTGATCAGTGGTGCATATATATTAATGAGTGGGGGGGGGGGAGGGTATGCTGAACTGAGTGCTTACTTACATATGTGTTCACATTTCTTTCTCAGTTGTGGCATTGATGACTATATGCTGATTGGTATTAAGTAAGACACCTATGTATTTTACCACTTAATATGATATTTGATGCAAACATATCTTGTTACCATGGTTACAATTTGTTCATTTTGTTACAGAGTTGAAACAAATTTGTGTAATATATATAGATGTACAGTGGATATGATTCCTACTATAAATATTGTTAGAGCCCACCTTGCTGGTTTTGAAGTCAGATTTATTTTTACTTCCAGGAGTAATTCCAGTTTACACTGGAACTAGGGTGTGTTCTGTTGAATGCATGATGGGGTTGCAGTTGCCTGTACATGCAGCCAAATCCCATTGAGTACTGAGCAGTATTACAGTTGTGGCTAATATGTGCAGCCATGTGGTATGAGTGCACAGTAGTGGCCAACATGTGCAGCCATGTACTATGAGTGCACAGTGGTGGTCCACATGTGCAGACATGTACTATGAGTGCACACTGGTATCTCAGTGGTGGTCCACATGTGCAGCCTTGTATTATTGAGTTGACAGTGGTATCTCACATGTGCACCCATGTACTATTGAGTGCACAGTGGTGGTCCACATGGGCAGCCATGTACTATGGGGTGCACCGTGGTATCTCAGTGGTGGTCCCATGTGCAGATAAACTTGGCAAAATGTAAATATTTTGTTACCGCTTTAAACTTGCTTGTTATGCTCACAGACATAGAGAGTGGGTGTTTTACATTTGACAAAGTGAAAATCATGGGATGTGAAATACACTGTAAACAAAGTGCAGTACAGAATTGGTAGTCACAGTATAAAAATGGAAATTGAGAGGAAGGCTTTGCTTGTATCATGCATATTGTATGATAAATAATTGTCAGAATTGTAGGGTAACAGACAGGAATGGAATCAAGTGTGAATTTTTCTATACAAAATGTGTTTTCTACCAAACAAACATAATGGCTTTTTTTTTTATTTATGCCATTTGCTTTTGGATTAATTTACAATTTTACATTTTGCAGAAAAAAAGTATAATGATAATGATACACATTTTACATGAAAAATGTAGATCCACCCTCGGTCATCAGGGAATTGACTCTTGTTCTGTGACCAAATTTATGTATCAGGACAACTGTGCACTACTGTTTCTCACTTCTTGTATCTTTGGCCATGGACTAAAACAGAATCTACTTTAACCAGCAGTGAAATTAATGGAAGATAAATGGATTGAGGGTGTAGCGGAGTATTCAGACGTGGAGGCAGTGGAGACAGCTGGCATGTTACTCAGTTTGTGGTGCCGTTCTAGTGATTTGCATCAGTTTCATATAAAACTTGCCCCAAACATCCCAATCCCAATGTAGAAGCTAACCACTTTAATGCTTTTGCTTTATTTGTCGGTGACAACAAATATTTTGCCTCACGTCAACAGCATTTTTGACATGTTTTGGATACCCAACCCTTTCCAAGAAAGGTATTGACTCTAACCAGGAAAGGGCTCATCTGAGGACACTGTTAAATGGTCATCAGGCTTTGTCTTACTGTATTTTGCCAGCTAGCGTAACAGCGTACTTTGAAGGGAACGTTGTTGGCCTGACAGCATGGTGTGATGGTTCAATTTGTAACATCATCCAATCTTATTCCTGGAGGGTCTCTTCTATAGACCTCTGCAATGTTTTGAAACAAGTGCATTGAGTGGTGAAGAAACAGTAAGGTGGGTGTCAAAATAAATGTATACCAAACATAACACAGTTTTACTGCAAACTTACATGGCAAGTTCTCCCTCCTTCCATACACCAACATAGACTCTTTTGTTTTATCATTTATGAATGCAGAGGGTAGCTTTGTAATTCTTTAATGCAGTTTAGTTTCCAGGACAGTGTCACTTTTCTGTGAGGCCAGACATTTCTGTTAGGTAAAGACATCTGTGTGAGATCAAAACATTCCTGTGAGGCCCAGACATTTCTGTCAGGTCAGCATATTTCTGACATTTCCAAAACATCAAAACTTTTCTCTTCAAGAAATTTATGTGAGATCCAGTAATTTCTCTGGGGTTGAGAAATTTCTGCAGTAACAACAGGGGTGTCTTTATATATATATATATATACATGTATATATATATATATATACCGTGTATTCAATAATCCAATCAAAGCATGACCACAATTTCTATTTCAGGATCAGTAATGCAAGTCAGTGTCCGAGCCAAAATCCTTATTTGTACAGAAACTGGTCTGGAATACCACATCATCTGTCGCCATTTGGATTTTTTTAAAATATTTTGTTTTAAGTTGATGATAAACGAAAGTTTTGCAATGAACTGTCACAAATAACTGTCAAAGTTGCCAGCTTGTGTGAAATGCTTCTCCCAAGTGAAAACACATGATGGATATTTGGCTCTGTGGGGATTTGTATGATGTGTGCAGGTCCACTTATAAATTCTGAAAAAAAAATCATGGTGTTGTTTCTGGTAAATTCTGACATGGAAATGGAGGAATTGTGCACAGGGGATTCATTGAAGAGGCACAAATTTTCTTCAAACACTTTGTGAAGCATTTGACAGACAAATGAGTGGCCATGCAAAAGGTCCCATACGTACTGGGCCTTGTACAATTGCCAACTGCTACAGGAAAACACTTCCTTAACTTCACTTCTTGAAAGAAATTATCAAAGTATCGACATCTTGAATCTTTCACATTACTTTTTTGCAGCACAGCTGACTTGTCAGTCAGCTGAGCTTATACAATGGTTTGTTGTCCATCCAAAATTCACATTTTTGACTTCTCCAAAACCACCTGCCAGATTCACTTCAAACTTGGTGGGAATGTACCTTGGATGGGTCTCTACCAGCTTTTTCTAATGGTCATGCTCCAATATTGTGTGTGTATATATATATATATATATATATATATATATATACATATACATACACACACACACACACACACACACACACACATATATATGTATTATATATATATACATACATATATGTATATATATATATATATATATATTTCAGGATTTTAAAAAAAAAATTTGACAAAATCTTTAAAAAAAATCTTCTTCTCCAATACCAGTCTGCCAATTGTTTTTAAAGTGCGTAAGGAAATTTCTGGGTACCCTTAACCTTAATTTATTCAACAGGCAGTGCTGTGATTTTTTGTGCTTTTGCTGTTTTCAACATCATACCCAAAAACTTCCCTCAGATTATGCCAAAACTTAGTGGAAATGTTCCTTGTAAAGATGCCAATCTGAGCTCTTCTGTATGTGGCAACACTAGGAATACCTGATTTTATAACAAAGTTGTCAATTTTGGCACTTTTTTGGTTAATGCAGGTATTCCTATTGATTACTATGTAAGTGCATGGAGTGCGCTATATGGTCATGTACATTTTCTATCTTGTGTGTACCGTGGGTGGTTCTGTGCCAAGTATATTCAAATAGTCCCGCTCCTGTGATTTTTTTAATTTTTACTGAATTTTGATTTTTTTTTGTTTTCATTTTTCTGGTGACTTAGCAAATTTCACATATTGGCTTATAGCTTCATAATGGTGTGTAGTTAATCTTGACCTCGAGTGACATTGAAAGGTCAAACTGGGGGTCAAACTGATTTATTGGCTTATATGTTGTTATATGACTGCACATATGCAAGTCCACCAGCATCAAAGGAGCGCCGAAAATATCATATGTTTTGTGACCAATTCATGTCTGGGCTCTTACTCTTGTCCTTGGAATCAGATTCATGAAACTTTACACAAATGTGTATCTGGGCAGGATTATTTTTGTGAATTTGTTAAGTTTAAAACTTTGAAATTTATTTCAGCTAGGACTGTGATGTTACACATGATCATGGTCCTCTCAGAAAGTCACACCTGGACAGTATATGTGTTACCTTGATATCATTTCCGAGGTCACAGATCATCATCATTCTCACCATTGTCAGCTGATTACAGGACCAAGATGGTCCTCTTGTTTTGTTTTTTTTTTGTTTGAGCTAAACCTAACAGGAATGACACATCTGCAGGATTTCCAGGTACATGTACCTGATGTTATATTACCTGGGCATGACAATCGTATTTTTGTTGGTTTTTCTCAAGTTTTATATATTTATTGTTGTACATTTCTTTATTTATTTTATGGCTAGTTAAGACCAAAAAAAGGTGGAGTTGTTATAATGAAGAACAATCTAAAGTAAAATGGGTATACATGTTTATTTTATGGCCAGGAAAGTGGGTAACAAAGTTGCCAGAAAACCACTTAATATGACATATATCTTAGCTCAGCTGATTTATCAGCTAAGCTTATATGGTAGGTGGTGCATGTGTTTCATCTGTCCATCATTGTCGGTGGTCACTCCTGATTTTCCCCAGCAACAGTGAACAGTGATCACAGGTGAGAGAAAATCGTGAATCACTCTTTGGCATGTAAGATTTTATTTATTCTATGTTTAATTGGGTATTCCTCACAAAACGAAAAATGCCCTAGGCCTACTTTCAATGCCAACCAGGTATGCTATGCTTGTTTATGTTCATCACATTTGCTCCTATCCATGTCATGTGTGGCATAAAATCAAATATTTCTCACACACATTTAATTTTGTGTCCATGTTCATGCACTATGGCCCTGATGCAGGCAAATCACAATACAGTTGTAACAATGTGAAGGTCATGTTATCTGTGAGTTACTACTTTTGAGTTTCACTCTAGAAAATGATAATTCACACACAAACATAGGATAAACTTTGATTTTATTATAAACAAAAGAACTGTAATCTTACAAGCCTTCTGCCCAACTGCTTGACAGGCTGGTTCAAAATTTTATAAGAACCCTTCTGGCTACTCACATACTTTTAAGGTGTTCAACAAGTTGTGCTGCAATTTTTTTTCCTATTTTGATGAATTTTGTCAATTGTGACTTCTAGCAAGTTGCTGGATGGTGGGAATGTACCTCTACTTTGTCTGTACCAAAAGTATTCACTAGATGAAGCCTCAATCATTTCCTGATTTTCAAGAATTTTTTGTTTATAAACTGATCGATTAAACATGTAGCATTGTTGACTTAATTTCATGAAACTTATATTACACGTAATATGACCTGATGGTATGTTATGTAACAAAACTATGTCAAGTATCCGGGTCACAGTGAAATATTCACAAGTAATACTAATCTCTGAGCTGTATATTCTTTGTGTTTTTGACTTGGTTACATGAAATATCATGCCGACAGGGCCTGGCATTAAGGTTTCTGCTAACTTTTCGGACCACAATTGTTGCCTCAATGTAGGATTCAAATGAGTTAAATCTACTTGTCCTGACCAAAAATTTATTTTTTCCAGACAGTATAACTTGTCTTAACTCTTTCTTCCTTGAATTGAGACTAAGAGTCAACTGATATCTTTGGCATGTTACCTTGATAGGTGTCACCCACAATTCTCAGTCTAATTGTTTTTCATTACTGTTGAAATTATCTGACAACACTGAAGCAGATGGCATTTGACCACCAGCTTGTTTGGGCTGGTTTAAGGGGGGAAAGGTCAATGTCAAGCCATGCAGACGTCATATATTGCAAGTAAAGTATGTGTCTTGTGCATAGCCACTTAGGTCAGTGCAATGTTTAGATAACTTAAGAACTACTGTGATTGGATAGTCCTGTGCATGGACTGCCACAGTCCTCGTCTTGAGCTTCATGTCATCTTACTGTGCCTCTAAGTGCTGCACTCTGCATCTTGACTTTTATAGGTTGGAAGTTGCTAAGGTAAGCTAGCCACCTAAATTCAGCACTCAGTTTTCCATATCCACTTATTTGCACAATCAAAATATCTGACTTAAAAAGTCATTGCAACTGCAAGAGGTGAACATGTGCGAATATTTCTGGCCTGACAGTGCTGTTTGGAAAGATTTCTTATTCTTCTTAATTGTACCTGTAGGCTCTGCTGGTGAGTTATACACAGGACTTTTGGTGTATTGCTGTTTCTTTGTATAGTAAGTGGTCTTTCCAGCAAATGCTGAGTCTTCTCTTTTAGTTGATATTTTATCTGGTTTAGGATGAAGGGAGTCAAACTGCTGCTACCACAAAAATTCTTTGTTCTTGACATAAGTTTTCAATTTCAGTTCATTGAAGTGTGTGCACTAAAACTCCTTATGAGTGGGGGAAGGGCTTTTTTCTTTTGTGTTTGTTTTTGTTTTGGTTTTTTTTTGTTTTTGTTTTTGTTTTGTATTTTTTTTTTGTTTTTATTTTTGTTTTTTGTGTTGTTTTGTATTTTTTGTTTTGTTTTTGTTTTTGTTTTTGTTTTGTTTTGTTTTGTTTTTGTTTTTGTTTTTGTTTTTGTTTTTTTAGGGGGGGGGGCTTTTTATCTGGATGTCATTATTGCAGAGTTAAAGTCTGAAAGAATACTGCCTGAAATAGTGATGAAGTGGGGATTTTTTTTGAGGGGCAGGAAGAGAAATGTCAATTTGACAATATCATAAATTGATAGCACTAGGCTAAAGCACCTGGACCATGACTGATTATTACATTTATTCCTCTGTCTTTTAGAGAAGTGTACATTTTGTTCTTGAGTCTGTTATCCTAGGGGTAGTGAACCACAAGATAACTTGTCTCTTATCCTTGTATAGAGTGTTGGATCCAGCCAAGTTTGTTATATATAAAGCTCAATCCAGTGAGAAAATATTGTAAAAATGCAGTTTGTAAAAATGCAGTTTGACCTTCAGTTGAATTATGCATGATAAGGTCATAAGGCTGATTTTGCATTGTCACATGCTGGAAGCAATACAGACTGATTACTACTAAATACTAGTAAAACAGAGAGTGGGTCCGTCTACTATGATCTGCTCAGTGTCATAAGACTTTGTGCATAAGAGTGGACTGAACCACTTTCTACACCCACAGGTTAATTAGTCAGTACAATAATTGCTTGTATTGGTGGGGTGGTACATGCCTAGCATTGTTGTAGTGTCACATGTACAGTAACTATGGTGTAAATATTTTGTCTTCTTTTGTACTATAACTGGATCTGTAATAAAACCACAACATACATGATATTGTCTGCTTGGCTGTCATTCTTTATTATTCCATCATAGTATAAAATTGCAACATACATGATACTGTTTGCTGGGATGTCATTCTTTGTTATACAATCATAATGTAAATTTGCAACACACATGATACTGTTTGCTGGGATGTCATTCTTTGTTATACCATCATAATATAAAACCATAACACACATGATATGGTCTGCTTGGCTTTCATTCTTTGCTACCATTGTAAAAGAAAACCACACCATACATGATACTGTCTGCTTAGCTGTCATTCTTTGCTATGCCATCATAACATAAAACCACAACATACATGATATGTTCTGTTTGGCTATCATTCTTTGTTATACCATCAAAATATAAAACCATAACATACATGATATGGTCTG
This sequence comes from Hermodice carunculata, assembly GCA_964020975.1. Lineage (NCBI taxonomy): Eukaryota > Metazoa > Annelida > Polychaeta > Eunicida > Amphinomidae > Hermodice > Hermodice carunculata. The sequence goes on from OZ026614.1 coordinate 12,757,184, forward strand.
CTTGGCTGTCATTCTTTGTTACCATCGTAAGAGAAAACCACACCCTACATAATACTGTCTGTTAGGCTGTCATTCTTTGTTATATCATCATAATCTAAAACCAGGCCACACACAATACTGTCTGCTTGGCTGTCATTCTTTGCTATACCATCATAACATAAAACCACAACACATGTGCATCCTGTTTGCTGGGCCGTCATTCTTTGTTATACCATCATAACATACACTCACACCATGCATGATCCTGTCTGCTTGGCTGTCATTCTTTGTTATACCATCATAACATAAAACCACACCTTGCATGATACTGTCTGCTTGGCTGTCATTCTTTGTTAAACCATCCTAACATAAAACCACACCATACATGATACTGTCTGCTTGGCTGTCCTGCTTTGTTATACCATCATAACATGAGTCTCATCGGAGGGGGCTCAAACATCTCCATAGGGTCAGCTCCATATATAATCACTAGGACCTCACCATTCTGGTGTTCAGATGATTCAGTGTGTATCGAGGTTATCCCTGCCAACAAACATTGCTATGCTCTCCTCAGCCAAGAGGGAACAACTTATCCACCATATCTTTTTAGTCTATCATGGTGGTAAACCCTTGTTTTTTGTTTAGACCACACCACATATAGTGTGGGGCTGTGACTTAACTCAACTAGAAAGGGTCCATCCCCGATGTACTGCATGAGTGTTGCAGACTAGAACTAAGTCCCCAGGTTCAATCTGTCTCTCCATAAGTTTTGCGTCATAGTTTTTTGATTGACTTTATTAGATTGCAACGCTTCTTGCACAATCTCATGACAGTCCTCCAGGCTAGCAGTGAGGCTCTCCACAAAGTCTAGAGTGTGTATCAAGGGCATCAGTAGCAGCGGATCTCCCCAATTGAATGTCCACAGGCCAACAAACTTCTCTTCCAATCACGAGTTTGTTAGGTGTCATTCCTGTGCTAGACTGTGGGGTGCTACGATAGGCAGCCAGCAGCAGAAGGATGGGTTTATCCCATTTGGGTTGGTTCTTCTTAACATACACCTCACCATTTGGAGAAAAGTGTGGTTAAATCTTGCTACTAGGCCATTACAGCTCCACCTATAGAGTGTCGTGCATGTCTGTTGCACCTCTAATAACACGCACACTTCTCTGATGGGCTCCCCATCAATGTTTCTACCCTGATCCATGTGTATCTCCTGTGGTGTGCCAAACCGAGCAATAGATTCATACACTAGTTTTTTAGCGATAGTGTAGGCAGTTTGGTCTGGCAGTGGGTAGGTATCAACCCACTTGGTGATTTGATCTACTATCACCAATATGAACTTGTTCCCTGAGTCACTAGTCAGCAAAGGACCAGGAATATCTAGTTGGATGCAATCCATGGGCACTCCAATCTGATAGATTTCATAGGTAGTTCTCACCTTTCAATCAGGCTTCTTACACAGGCCACGTCACACAGGTCCTAACTGCGTCAACAACATCTGACCTCATTCCAGGTCAGTAGTAAAATAGTCAAAGGCTGGCGAGGGTCGAGCCTGGTGAGGGTCTTGGTAAGTCCTTGATGTCGAGCAGTAGTTAGAGCATGACACTTCAGAACTAGGTCTTTTCTCCACTGCCTGGAGACCACATGCAATTCACGGCCCAGCTTTCCAGAAAGGTCAACCAGTCGTAGTATAACACTCCCATCGTTCTTGGCAAGCTGAGTCCACATCAGCCAGTAATGCTTGCAGATGAGAGAAGCACCGACCATTTGCTCTTTCGATGGACAGCCCTCCATCATCTATGAATGCACTTGTCGCAGGTCTGGGTCTTCAGCTTGTGCCATACTTGTTTCTATAAGCATTTTACCTTGGAGCCAATTAGAGTGGCTAGCCTCTGGAGGCTGCATCTCTGGTGAGGGCTCATCTACATGCTCTCCATCATCCATTTCCTAGACTGAGCAGATGGTCAGAGGCACTATATCCTCCATGCCCATGCCTCATGGTCTATGGCACAGTGGTCACACCCACCACATGGCAGGTCATCCGGGGTCTTCCCTACGTCATAACAATCGTTAACTTGTTCATCCAAGCCAAGTTTACGTAAGGAGTCAGCATTTCTATCTGAACACCTGGCTGTGCTGTTTGATGAGGTCAAATTGACTCATGGCTCTAGCCACCTCACCAACTGTCCTTCAGGTGACTTGAATGAAAATGACCAAGTCAAACTTGCATGGTCCGTCTGGAGAATGAACTTTTGGCCCAGTAGCTAGTGTTGGAATTGCTGTGTGAGCTGAAATACCACCAGAAGTTCCCAGCAGGTCACACAATAGAACTGCTGGGGCTTATTCAGTCTGATGCTGGCATAGGCTATTGAGCACTCTATGCCATACTGGCGTTGGGACAAAACCACACCCAAGCTGACCTAGTTGGCATCCATGTCCAAAATGAAGGTCTCTCCCTCAAAAGATTATGCAAAGAGTGGTGCCAAGACAAATTTATCTTTGAGGGACATAAACGCTGCCTCCTGCATCTCTCCCCAATCAAAAGGGGTGTCCCTGCTGAACAGACTGGTCAGTGAAGCAGCCACGTCAGCATACTTGGAACTGAATCGCCTGCAGTAGTTGGTGAGACCAAGAAAAGCCTGTAGCTTTCATACAGTTTGCAGTTATAGCCAGTTCACCATGTTCTCAATGACTGCCGGGTTTATTTGTACCCCATCTCAACTCACCACATGCCCAAGAAAGACAACAGATTCCCTGAAATGTTGGCACTTCTTGGCCTTCAATTTGAGATTATTGACATGGAATCTTTCCAGCACCTGTGTGAGTCCTCCAAAATGCTCAAAAAAGGTACCCCAATCACTATCACATCATCTATATAGGTCAGAAGAATATGCCATTTCAGACCTTGTACAACAAGATCAGTAGCCCATTGAAACATTGATGGGGCATTACATAGCCTGAAGGGCATGCTGTTACATTGGAAAAGCCCTTGACATATGACAAAGATTGTTTTGTTTGTCACACCCATCAACCTGAATCAGATAGTATCTACTATTTTTGTCAAGAGCGGAGATCCATCATGACCCAATTAGAGTGTTGAGGCACTCATCTATTTTTGGCAGTGGATAACAGTCTTTGACTGTCAAGTTATTCAGATAGCGGTAGTTCACATGCTACTGCATGCCCCCATCAAACTTACAGACTAACATCACCTGGGATAACCATTCTCTTGAAGAGGGAGTCACAATCCCAGAATTCAGCATTTTCCACAGGTGGGCTCCTTTCTCATGCTGAAAACCAAGTGGGGTCCATCCCAGTGCTTGCGTAACTGGGCAAGCATCACCAGTGTTATTCCTGTGTGTGACTCCACCATAGCATCAAAGGTCAGTGTTGTCAGTTGAAAAGACTTCATTAAATTCCATGAGCAGTTCTGTGAGGACCAGAGCCTCTTGTACTGAGAGAACGTTACTGCTCCCAGCATAAAAACTTTGCATGTGAGGTGGTGGTTCACCCTGATGACAATGCTGTAATGGTAGTTCATTCTCAGAGGGACATGGTAAGTCAGTGCCAGTCTCAGGAGGCAATCCTCCACATGTCTGTATGCCGGGTACAACAGAGCTCTCCCCCCCCCCCCCCCCCCCCGAGACTGAGTTCCATCATTAGAGTGTTCCCTACCTCCCACCAGTCTACCTCTGTCAACTGGCCCACACAGGTGCTAGCTTTCAATGCCATAGGGCCTGAAATAAGGTTAATCATTTATATAGGAATGTTGGAGGCTCCCTGTGTGAGAACACTTCCCACAAGAACATCCTCTCTCACTTCATTAGGTTTTAAAACCACAGGAGCATCTCCGACAAGTCCTAAAGCTTGTCCCCATATCACACTTTCTGCATCTGGCTCTAAGGTCACTGTTTGCTTAACAACCACCCGAATCATAGTTTCCACTGTGCAGCCTGTCTTTGCTTGCATAGGAACTAACTCTTCACCTACCCTGAGGACACTTTTGGCCTTAATTACCACATCAATGGAAACCAAGAATCTAGCCTCAGGGGCATTTCCTCCTTAATAGGTGCCACCAACACAGGCCAGTCTCTCTTTTTGCTCCCTATCCTGAAGGCAACAAGAAGTGCTTTCCTGCCTTGCACACATTCATCTTCAAAGCCACAGAGGTTGACTCGCATAAGGCTTTTAAGAACCTTAGATGGAACTACTATTTGCCTTGTGATTCCCTTTGACAAGTGGGTGGCATGAGCCCCGGTGTCAATTGCTGCCGATTGTGGATACCTACCTACAAGAATGTGAACATAGAGGGTGGTGTAGGGCCATCAGTGCCCCTGGTTTGGCCCTCATGGGTAGGAGCCACCTCTTGGCACTTACCAGGATCCCACTCCTGTGTCAGGAGTGCTACAACCTTATACATTCCTTCAACACTAAAGATCTTATCATGAAACTCTCCAGGGTCCCACTCACCTATCTGGACTGCCTCTACTTGTTGAACCCTGTCAAGATCACAATCCTTCACATGGGATTCTCCAGGATCCCAATCACCAGTCCACAATGCTTCCACCTTGCATGCAACTTTATCATTGTGATTTGTACCTCTAAGCCTTTCCAGGGCCTGTCTGCCCCCATGAGGTCACTCACAAGCCAGTATATGATCAGCACTTGTTGCTTACAACTCTGGAGGTCTGAGACTGCTGTAAAGCTCAGCTTTTGTTGTCTTACTCCTTGAAGCTCTAGTGGGAATGGGTCTCAGGCACCTGACTCAGCCCATGGGATTTAACAACTTCGCTGTAAACTGGAATTGCCAGCTCATGGACTGGGGCAATCACACTTATAATGTCCAGTCTGTTGCAAGAGTAACACCACTGTTCTCCTATTGGGACATTCCTGGAAATAGTTGCACTCCCATGCTCAAACCATATCTTCTGCCTCCACAAGGGTTTTTGACCCCATGCCATAACTAAGCAGGCCACATACTTGTCCCTATAGCCCTTGAGGAAAACATCAACAGCAAATTCCTCTTCTACCAATCCATCAACAGGCAGATATGCCAAAGGTACCAACTAATTCCTCTTCCACCAATCCATCAACAAGCAGATATGCCAAAGGTACCAACTTGCATATCTCTTTTGCAAACTCTTCATTCATTTGGTTGCTTTGCCAGAGTTCTTGAAATTTCTTGCGCAGGATGCTTGGTGCATATTGGATACCCAAACAATTGGCCAACTTATGCTTCGTGGCATTGTACGTTACCTCAGGCAGCAAACAAAGATATCCTATGGTGGCCCCAAGCAGACACTCATAAAATATAATTGTTCCCTTTCCATATAACCATATTTCTGCGCATACCACTCAAAGGGAACTTCAAATTTTATCCAACTAGTTGAATCATGATACCTGGGCAGTTAGAATGTTGGTACTCAAGGAGCTACCGCTCTTGCCAGACTCTCCCTCCCCCAACCACCCTCTCTAAATATATTATTTCTGGGCCATGGTCAGGCCCTACCCATATTACTCTCCGGGGGTCATTTTTGTCCCATCCTCCACCTGGGCACCCAGGAGTCTTCCCAGAGGTACCCAAATCTCCCATTGTTGTCTCTGATTCCATGACCTGAGTGGAGACCCATTCTCAAAACTTGGACTATCCCTTAACCTGAAAGAAAAGGGGTCACCTCCCTCCTCTCCATACCCTGGGTCCCATTATGCGGGTCCCCCCTAGCCTATTCCCTGGACCAACTTGAGTAGATATCACTCTCCAGAGACAGAAGCCCATGTTCCTTGCTATCCCATGCAAATGCACTCAGTGGCCATTGAGGTGGAGGCAGTCCCTCCTTTGACCAAAAGAGGTCTCAGGGGCAGTCCCCCTGCCATCCCTACCACCTCTTGGGTATCCACTATAAATCTCACTCTCTGGTCTTACATTTTTCTTATTAGGGCTTTTACCCCTTGGCATGGTCATTTTGGCCCTTGGATCCATTCACGCAAGGCTCCCTTACACTATACTTGGGAGGCCCACTTGATCTACCTGATGATGGCCCTCCATAATGTGGACCAAGATTGCATATGGCAATGAGCTTTTGGACTTCTGTGAGAACAAACTTAATTGACTGCAAAGGGTCTAGGGTTGGCTCATGTTCAGCAGGCGAGGGAGGCACTAAACCTCCTGAATAATCCTTGCCTGTCCGCTCATTTACCAGTAATTCCTGAGACTCATGTTTTTCACCATAAAATTCACCTTGCCTCGGCAGGTCATGTCCTCCCAAAGCATGCTGCCTATCCGAATGTGCGGACAGGCTTCCTACAAACAAGATCACTTGCTGCTTTTGGAAAGATACTTGCTTACTTTCCAAAACACTCATCCCCTTGGACAATGCATTCACGAAGCCCTGGACACAGTGTATAGTGTCCTCTGGATCCTCATATCCTTCTTCTTCTCCTCTCCCCTTAACATCCTTGGGATTTTCTTCTTCCTCAAAATATCATCTTGATGCATCAATTCTATGTAGCTAGTTCCTTGGGCTTCCCCCAACTCTCCACCTGCTGGGCCATAAATGGTTCCATTCCTGGTTACATTATTCTTTCCAGCCATGACTTGCTGAATGGTGTGTCCACAACAGAATCACTATAATACTTTAACTCTATGAACTTTAAAAATAACTTTACCATGCAACTATATGAGCTCCTTTAATACTCCCAATATTTTGCTCTACTCTAAAAGTAATCCTCAAAGTCTTTCACGAACACAGCAACACCCATACTAACATGCACTTTACAAAATCTGCTGTTTAAGGCACTGCACACAGATCCATGTTCATTTGCAAGTACAGTGCATTCTAATGTGCAGAAATAGATATTCCTAGTTTAATTTTAGCACTACAGGGACCATGATGGTGAATTTGGGCCTAAATGTCACCTGAAATTTGATCAATTATTTACAATGTATGTGCCCAAATATCACCTGTGATTTAACCAATTATTTACTATGTAGAGGCTTAAATGTTACTTCTGAATACACCACAAGTATTCTCAATGTATAAGCCTAAATATTACCTGTGAACACACAAGTACTCTCAATGTAAACTTAATATTATTTGTTAATACCGCACAAACGTTTTCTCAATATATGGGCCTAAATGTTGCTTGTGAATACAGCACAATTATTCTCAATGTATAGGTCTTTTTGGCAACAACTTCAACAGGTTTCTGTCACAGGTCACAGGAAAAATGACCTTTTCTCTGAACTAAAATAATTGATGAAATTCAATAAACAACATTTGAATTAATAATCATTTATTTACACAAGATGCAAGCATGCACAAATGTCAGCATCAATCTTTGCTCTGTCAATGGTGATTGCTGAACATAAATGCGGGCCAGTTCCTCAAAACACTTTGCCTTAATTCACAATCTAGCCTTTAAATCTTATTTGTGCATGCCAGACTTTCTCATTTTAAGCATTGAGCTTTCACCAATAGGTGGACACTTTCACTTCCAAGGCGCATAATTAATTAGAAGTAAATGTTCACACATGTGGCCTGAACAGTTGTTATGTAATTTATACATGAAAAAGACTGAGACAGCTCAGCACACACTTCACCTATGCAACCTGTCCTTATGCAAATTCTATGTAAGGAATGCTCACATGAACTTCATGTGCATTTCCTTTACTTTCCTGAAAATGTTTTACGTGTTCAGAACCCAGTGATGCTGATTAGTCACTAACAATGATTTATCTGGTTTATGAAGTGTGCGATTTCATATTCTGCAACATGGTGTACATACTAGCACATGTTCTGTGCATGGCCAAGTTGATCAACAATTTGTTCAGCCATGCACATGTCCTGCATGCAGAAATTCCAGCATGGAACATACATGCATCCTTTCAGGCAACAAATACCTGTAACATGTGCACAAAAACTACCTACAATTTACCCTAGGTGACCATATCGATGATCCCATCTGCCAGTGCCCATGCATGCAATGGCTTCCCTTGCCCAAAACTGGTGAAAGCAGATGGAACTCAATGCTCTGTCTCACCATAGAGTAAGCATATAGGATCTATGCTTACTCTATGCTCTCACCATGGATTGAGGGGTCTAAAATACTTTTGGGCTTCAATTTTCCCGTCTGGGTAACCACTGTTACATATGCTGCTTACCAGACATGAACTGAGAAATGATCTCAGGTGTGAAACCATCAATTTATCATCTCAGTGCTTTAACATACCTTCACTAGTTTTCCAAGAGATTCTGTTCAGATGGGCCCCACCAACAAATGAGAAAGGCTGCAGGAGGTGTGACGGAACACATCAGGATGAGATGGGAAGCACCCCCTCATTCCCCAAACAAGCATTTTTCAGTGCTAATTTTCACTGCAATATCACTAAATGATTTATTGATACATGTATCTCCAAATAGGATTAAATGTCAAAATGGATTGGCAAAGAGATGCACACTTTGAGGTGTGCATATTCTAATTGATCAGATCAAGCTGACTTCAACTCCCAGCACAATGCCAGTTCAAGGTCTTGGTTTTTACCCAAAAGAGAAAGCAATATTCTTTCTTGTCAGTGTTGTGGAAGCACTTTAGCATATATATCAAAGCATTTGCATAAATAGTGTTCCCCTTAAACACGATCAGTAAGTTCTATGGGTATAAGCATCAGGCATCCAGATGATGAAGCTCCTTTCTGGGTTTTACCTTCTAGCACGCTTTGTTTCCATGACCATGATCATAATAACTCTGGTATTTGAATCATTTCTCCCAATTCACTTTGTAAATGGTTAGAGAAGCACCTTTCACTGTTTAATATTTAGTCAGAGAAGCCTTGGTCACTATTTTGTACAGTTGTACCTGCTATTTAAGCTCATCCCTACTCCCAGGAAAAAGTGGTCTTAATATGGATGTGTATTTAACAAAGAAATACAGTAAAAGCTCTTAAAAGAATGAAAGACATGCTGTCTTATATTAGAGTGGCCTTCAGAGTAGGTACCACTGTACTTTGTTATAAACGCCTTTGTCACTATTAAGTACCATGTGTGAAGCATCTATCACTATCAAGTACCTTGTGAGAGAAGCCTTTGTTACTATGTAGTACCTTTTTAGTGAAGTATCTATTACTTTTTAGTATCTTAATAGAGAAGCCTCTGTCATTATTTAGTACTTTCTGAAAGAGCCTTTGTGAATATTTGGTCACAGTTGTTAGAGACGAATATGTCATTATTAGTACCTTGCTCAAGTCATATAATGCTGTATCACTACTTAGTTCCTTGCACCAGTCATATAATGCTGTATCACTACTTAGTTCCTTGCACCAGTCATATAATGCTGTATCACTACTAAGTACCTTGCACCAGTCATATAATGCTGTATCACTACTTAGTACCTTGCACCAGTCATATAATGCTGTATCACTACATAGTTCCTTGCACCAGTCATATAATGCTGTATCACTACTTAGTACCTTGCACCAGTCATATAATGCTGTATCACTACTTAGTACCTTGCACCAGTCATATAATCCTCTATCACTACTCAGTACCTTGCGCAACAGACCTCTGTCACACTTTTGTATGTGTTTGACTACCAGGTTGAGGTTAAAGAGTTTGATATCTGTACTCCACACATTAGTTCCCACAATTCTGTGACAACCTGGTCTTTTGGCGCAAAGGGTTTAGCAATAGCTTATAAGTATTTTAGCTCTATTGACCACAGGTCGCTGAGCTCATGCGATCACTCATGTATGTCCATCTTATTTCACAACATCTGTTTCATCTTAAATTGGTACTCAAGACTGAATGTGGGAAGCTTAGCTTCAATTGAGGTGTCCAAAAGTATTTTGCTTGTGACCGTGATACAGTTCACAGTTTTCATGATAGCCCCATATAACTTCCAGGAAATATCAAGTGTACAAAAATCTAGGTCAAGTTCGATATTGGTGGAGCCACCTATAATATTATATAATATGTTGGTTAAAATGTGAAAATCTTGCGACAGATCCAGCAGTCTTAATGTTTGATAGATCTTTAAGAAATTTAGTGGAGTTGTGGAGGAGGTCTAAATCTAGACTTGCAAAATTTATACGATATATAGATTACTTCCTATGCTAGTATCTTATGTAATATCAGTGACCTTGACCTATTTTTGTGAGGTCATCAGGCCTGTAAAGTTGAAACAGGTGATTTTGTAAAGGAAAGTTGTAGCTTGGACATCAATGGCAAAGAGAATTGAACCTCCAGATCAAAATTGCACTTGATCACATTGTACGTGAGGCTACTTGGTGACCTACTTTTGGGGTCATCGTGACCCAATGACTATGGAATTTGGCACTTGTCCAAATCTAATGTTTTTCTTTAATAACTCAAAAAGTTATTACCTGATTTCAAACAACAGACCATGTATGAAAAGCTGTATGCAAGGCGCACATTTTGAACATAACTATTTTTCAATCGGAAATGAAGATCAAGGTCAAATGGCCAGTTGGAATACAGGGGTCTTCTTCTGAATGCTCTGCAGCCCCCAGTTTTTGAGTTAGGCCTGTTTGGCTCTAGGAATATATTAAGTGTATGAAATTCTAAGTCCATGTCAATGTTGGTGGCTTCACCTTTAGCATTTATTATGTATGGTTGAAGAGGTTGAAATCTCACTCATGATGCTAGTGGTGCTACCTATAATTTGATGGAAATTATGAGTTAAAATGTCTTGAAAGGTACAAAATTCCATGTCTCACAAAGTAATTGAATTAGACATGCCAAATTTTTAGGATATACAGATCATGTCTAATGCTAATATGTTATGCAATATCAGTGACTTTGACCTATTTTTGTAAGGTCAACAGAGCGGTTAAGTTGGAAGAGTTGATTTTGTAATAGCAGGATGTAGCTTGGATATCAATGGCAAAGAGAACTGAGCCTCCAGATCAAAATTGCACCCGAGTACATGGTATATAAAATTCTACTTGGTGACCTCCTTTTTGGGTCACCTTGAACCAATGATAGTGTGACCTTGGCCTATTTTTAAGGTCATTAAACACTTAAGAAAAAAACGTTTAATTCAATATCTTAATAAAGAATAAGGTGAATAATGCCAAATGTAGCACAAATTTGTATCATATGAAAGTTTGATATAACATAATATGGTTGACCTTGATTAATTTTTCAAGGTCATGGAGGGAAATCATTTCAGGAAATTATTTTTGGTGATGGTGGTCAGTAGAGCATTAGGCCCATGGGCCTCGTGTTACTAAGCCTCTAATGCTGTAGCCTTAAGGATCTAGAACCGGTTCAGGAGGGCATGTACGAATTATTCCATCAATCAACATATTTAAACAAAAGTGCTACAAATTATACATTTTTGGAAAGAAAACATCTGATTTGTCGAATGACACAGTTATAAGCAATTTTTATAACGTGTCTACGAAGCAATCATAGAAATGCATCATTCCATTTAAAAAATATGGATTCAACTTTTAAGCTCAGCTGACTTGTCAATCAGCTGAGCTTATCTTATGGTCCTCCGTCTGTCGTCTATCAACAATTCATATTTTTGACTTCTTCTCTGAAACCGTCAGCCAGATCCACTTCAATCTTGGTGGGGATGTGCCTTGGGTGGGTGTCTACCAAGTTTATTCAAATGGTCATGGTCCAGTGATTTTGGAATTTTTTATGAATTTTATTGTTCTTTTTTGGGGCAAATCTTAAAAAATCTTCTTCGAAACCCCTCACCCAATTGCTTTGATATCACACAGGAACACTCCCTGGGATTCCTAGTTCTAAAATTGATCACCAGGTGGTGGTGCACTTTTTTTATAATTTGTTATGATTTTTTGTGTGGTATAGCTATTTTCAACTTCTTCGCCAGAACCGTCTCTCAGATTAAGCTTAAACATCATGGGTATGTTCCTTGTGGAAGGGTCAAGCAATGTCTTTCACTATGTGGGAATGCTGCAGATTCCTGATGTTTAACGATTTTTTTCAATTTGGTTATTATTCGGTAAGTGCACCTTTCCTATTGATTACTATGTAAGTCAATGGGCATTTTAATGCTAATTTACATTTTCGACTTCTTCTTCAAAACCGTCATCCAGATTAACTTCAAACTTGGTGGGGATGTACCTTGGGTGAGTGTCTACCAAGTTTGTTCAAATGGTCATGTTCCAATGATTTTTTGATTATGTTATGACTTTTTTTTTAAAAATCTTTACAAAAGTTTTAATAGGAAAGTTTAACATGCGAATTTCTTGTAATGTTTATAACTTAAATAATTTTTGCCAGATTTACTTCAAACTTGGTGGGGATGTGCCTTGGGTGGATCTCTACCAAGTTTGTTCAAATGGTCACGTTCTATTGATTTTTAGATTTTCAATCTTTTATTTTTGTTCTTTTTGGGGGCAAACCTTAAAAACTCTTCTCCTCTGAAACCGCTCACCCAATTGCTTTGTTATTGTACATAGACACTCCCAGTGACACCTAGTTCACAATTTGTTCACCAGGTTGGCTGCAATTTTTTCTAATATTTTTATGAATTTTTTGTATGGTTTTGCTATTTTTCACTTGTTCTCAGAACCGTCACTCAGATTAAGCTAAAATGTGAAGGATATGTTCTTGTGGAAGAGTCAAACAAAGTTGTTTAGTAGGTGGCACTGCCTTGCATTCCTGATTTTCAATTCGGGTACTTATTGGTCAATGCAGCTTTCCTATTGATTACCATGTAAGTCAATGGGCATTCTAATGCTAATTCACAGGACAACTGACACGAAATTTACTGTTTACTTGATAACTTGAGATCTGTTTTGAGTTAGTACCGTGATGCTGTGCATGTTAATGTTCTGTATGAATGTCATGCTTAGACAGTACATGAATGACCTTGACCTTGTTTCTGGGGTCACAGTGCAAAATACATGAATTTTACTCTTCACTATAACTAGAGAACTACTTTAACCTTGATGTTGCACGTGTTAGTGTTCTTCTATAAAGGTCAGACTTACTCAGAACATGGGTGACCTTGATCCTTTCCCAAGTACACAGAGCTGCAAGTGTGATGAATGTTTAGGTCAGCTGAGCATGGGCTGTTCACACAGCCCTCTTCTTTATTTATATTCATAAAAATCCCAGGTTTCTGGCAAACTAATTGGAATAATGTAAATCACAAAAGTGTGTCTTGCACTTGTAATGCATAGCTTAGTTTTGTCACAAGATCAAGTCTAAATCCAGTCCCCTTGATGTGTCAAGCAATGGATTGCCTATTCAACTTTGAACGTTTATATTTTGGTAACAAAACAAAAAGTACAAAAAACAAAACTTGCTTTTTTAGACCTGTATATGCACTTTATCTTTTCACAAAACAATACTCATTTAAATAGCTAGACATACCTTCAACACAAGTGTTGACTAAAGGGTCCACCATTTGCTCCAATTAGGTCATGGTGACACCAAAATCTAATCAGTTCATCTTGACATCCTGCATAAGCATACTGCCAAATTTGAGCAAAATACATATAGCATTCTGGATATACTGCGGTAAGGAGCCCTAACAAGCATGTAATTAGGCTGCCATTTCCTCAAATTAGGTCATGGTGACACCAAAATCTAATCAGTCCAGGTAAAGTAAGCATATTGCCAAATTTGAGCAAAATACATGGAGGCATTCTGTAGATATCACGGTAAAGAGAATGTGCACATCCACACAGACATCCAGACGGACTGACCAACAGCCCGAAAACAGAAAGGGTCCCAAATACTGGTGGTCAAGTAAAGATATAGTTACTTACTGCGCTCTGAATTAATATAACTCTGGGGACTTCAATCAGTCAGAAATGTGGTTCACTTTAATGGCAGTGCATAACTACCATCCCAATCAAACAGATACACATCCTCAGTGGGAGCTCCTTGAACTATGGCGGAGCCCTTCCCTGTACTGGTGACTTTCAACCCAATTCACTTTTTTTATATGATTACAGATGATCCAAAACAAAATAAATATGATCCACTTTCAATAAATATGTTTTATATAATTATCTCGGAATAATTGAGCACAATACATCTTTGAGCACTGGACACACCACCGTTTTAAATTTTTTTCTTCGGATTGGTAAAGGAAGATGCACATGGATATTTCAATAATTATTTAATCTCTACCTTTTGTTGTATTTAACTTTGCTGTCACTGTTGGGTTGACATTTATGACTGTGAATAATTTTTCGTTCAACTATTTAAGAACATGTGCATGGAGAAGAAAAGTCTATTGCTTGAGCATGCCTTGTTGTCCTGAATAGAGACCTATTCTTGGTACATTGTATTTATATAATATTGCACATACATACCAATTTGAAGTTTTGTCTTACTTATATAGTACCATACAATTAATATTTTATTGATCTATCTTGTGTTGCAGTATTTAATATTGGCAATGAATGGCCACCTAGCTACTACCCTGGAGAAAGGTGAAGCCATCTAGTCATCTGATATGTGCTGTGCAAATCAAAGTAAACATATTTTTGCCTAAAACATGCTTGCTGTTTGAACCACTGTTGATACCATTATCTTTGCCTATTGTTATTTTAAATTGACAATCAATCATATGATGGTGCAACAACTCAAGATTTGACTTGGGACGTTTTTTTCTTTTGGTGAATATGTTCCTATAAAAAACCTTGCTTGGGATTGAAAATTGGTGACCTTGACTTATTTTTCAAGGTCATGTGGGCATTTAAACTAAAATCCATACAAACACTATTTTATGTTCAGAACAAGCGGGACTCGAACCTGCAACCTTAGGCACCAGTCGCCTAGCTGAAATGGGAAACGCACATATCCACTAGACCAAATCCCCATTTCTAAAAAGAATGGTTCAATGGAGGTAGTTATGTGTGAGTGCCATATCAACACGGTAAGGCAGTATATTTACTGAGTCAACATTCATTTCCAGAATCAGAGACTTAAATCCACCAGCATTAAGGAAATGCCGAAAAAATATATTTTATGTTCGGAACGAGCAAGGATTTGACTTGGGAAGTTGAAATTTTGCATGATTATGTACCATAATACAAATTAGGTTGGGATTGTAGATGGGTGATCTTGACCCATTTTTAAGGCCACATGACCACTTTAAAAAATCATTGCAGACATATTTGAGAAAAATTTGACTTAAAAGGTTGAAATTTTATGTGGTTATGTTTTTATATAAGACTTTTATAAGACCTTGCTTGTGATTGCAGAGGTTTGAGCTTGACCTATTTTTCAAGGTCACCAGCACTTCCTTAAAGCCACGGAAGTGATAAGGGAAGAAACAATTAAGGCAACATCTCATGTATCTGTTTGAAAGCCAAGTTGAGATTGTAGATGAGATGACCTTGCCCTATTTTTCAAGGTCACGGGTATTGCCTTGAAAATAATTGCAGACACGATAACTCCAGAAGAATTTGACTTAAGAGATTGAAATATTGTATGATTATGCACAAGTATAGGAACTAGGTAAAGATTGTAGATGAAAGAACCTTGACCTATTTTCCAAGGTCACCAGCCATTTTCTCCAAAACCATTGCAGACATGATAAGTCCAGAAGGATTTAACTGTGGAGGTTTAAACTTTGTGTGATTATATACCAATATAAATGCTAGGTTGGGATTGCAGATGGGCTACCTTTGAGCTATTTTTCAAGGTTACATGGGCACTTCCTTGATAAGAGCGCACAGAGAGACATTTGATTTTCTGTTGGAAAATCAGCATGTTCTAGTTTCAGACATTTTCACATACTAGGCGACTGGTGCCAAAGGTTGCAGGTTCGAGTCCCGCTCGTTCCGAACATGAAATACACACAAAAATTTACAATTTTGAGAGCCCTTCCCACGCTGAAATAGTACAAACACAACATTTAGAAATTTTGCCAAGCATGTTTCAATGCAGGACACATATAGATTTAACCCTACACGCACGCACGCATGCACACACGCACGCACACACACATACATTGTAGAAATAGCACACAGAACAACAATTTCAACTGAAAACTTTTATGTACTGCTAGACTGTCCACATTGTTCAGTTGATATATTGAGGTAGCATCTTACACCGCGTGTGCATAATTAAATAAACTCTGGTGTAGCAATGGATTCAAATACAATTGTATTGAGCAAAAAGTGCACTTATAACCAGTCTTGCTCCATCTGTACTCAAACTTTTAAATGTATCTCAAGGTTTGAAGAGACAATTACTTTTGGACGTGCAATCGAATCCATGTCTAGGTCTAAACCTCAGCTGTAGCCAGAACTTGCCCTGACTGATGGTACCATGGTCTTGGCAGAGCCATCAATGTGCAGGTAAATTGAAAGCACACATTTTTATGGCAATCTCACAAAGATAAAATAACTTGCTCTTCTCAAATAAAGCAACAGCTGTTTGGTGGTAATTGAAGCCCACAAATACACATGTACATCAGCCCATAAATACACACGTATGTCAGCCCACAAATACACACGTATCTCAGCCCACAAATACACACGTATATCAGCCCACAAATACACATGTCAGCCCACAAATACACACGTATATCAGCCCACATATACACATGTATGCTGCCCACAAATACACATGTATATCAGCCCACAAATACACATGTATGTCAGCCCACAAATACACGTGTATATCAGCCCACAAATACACATGTACATCAGTGCTGGCCACCTGCACAACTTTTATTTTTCATACCCAGAAGATATCCGTGTTGATGCATCAAGCACAACCATTACACCCAAAGATTGTAGTCAATGAAATGGTATACCCATTGCTACAACTCACTCAACAGTACACAGAAATATCAGGTCAATGTCTGGACCTGCTAGCATCCAGTGCAACTGTGAAGCAAAATTAAGCCTACACTGCTTACCTTGGATGACTGTACTCCATCAATGTCATGCTTAACAAGTGCACCATGATCCAAAGGATCTATGTCCCCCACCACAATATACAGAAGAAAGCTATACAGTATGTCTAGATGCACAAAAATTGATATGTTTTTGGGCACTGTTTTCAAGGTCCAAGAAATACACTGCACACATACCCGTGGTATGAAGCATCTCTGGTATAAATTCATTATTCTATCATTTAGGGTTCTAGAGATATGCTCCCCGACGGAGAGACGTCTCCTTTGAAACTTAAAAGCTTCATACACTATTCCACCATACCGACACTGGCATAAACCGGTAAATAGTACGGACGGACACAGCCCCTATCCCCACTAACTTTATGTCCCCCGATGCCACCTTCGGTGGCGGGGGACAATAAGGCAATACCACTGGAGTGACTTGTCCTAGGCATAACTATGTACATGCAGTAATGTGTTACCTAGTGATGCCAAATTAGATATTAAACATTGCTCTGCAGGGGTAGAAATGCTTTCCTTCTTAATTTAATAATTTCACGCTTAACATGGCTATGCAGGTTTGTAGTGGTAGTAATGGTTGTTTTGGTATATATAGTGTACCTGCTCTACAGTCCACCTCCATTTGGACCTCGTCTTTTTCCGACCACCATTCAAGGCTCTCTGCTGTCTATCTCTGTTAAATAAACCTTCATTTCAAGACTACCGGTAGCATAATACCACCCTCTGCTGGTAGTAGAGGTGGTGTCAACTCGTTCTACCCTAATGATGCTTTTTCTTGCTACTATCTAAATGTCGTCTGCTAATTGTATTTTACTAATTTAGGAATTATTTTCAAAAATTTGGGATTAAACTTGCATGGAAGATCTTTCAAAATTATATGCCCATGGTCAACAGCTTTCCTTGGCACACTCTGGGCGCTTTGTGCCCTGAGCACGCCAAGGAAAGCTGTTGACTTGGGTCTTCTATCAGGGTGAAATGAGTTAAATAGCAGGTGCGACTGTAAACGCCAAATCTGAGGCTTAAGAGAGCAGCATACACTCACAGAACGTTTCTCATCAAGAAGTTTTTGTTTTCAGAAATCATTTTCTGTTTAAAGAAAAAAATTAACACAAATTTTCTCCTGCATAGTATAATGTTCCTTGTGCTGCTTGCTCCAAACTTCTTGACTTTTTATTTTCTTCAGAATTCTAGAATAGGTATTTCTTACATTAAGTACAAAAAATCAAACTGAGCACCAGATACATTTTCCAAGGAATGTCACAAGATACATAATTTCCAAATGTTTATTAAAACGAACTCACAAAATGTTGTGTTTTTGCTTACAAGGACTTTGAGGTCATCAGGTATCAAGCTACACAATCTTGAACATCAGCACGGCTACCCTCTATTGGGTTTTACTTACACAATTACAATCCAAGGCACAAACCACAGGACTGCTGCCATTTTATTCACATTCACCAACTTACACACAAGTCTGAAGACTTTTGAAGAGTACACATAAGCTTCATAATGAAATATGACCTAGACCAAATAAAATGTTTGCAGATATGAAACATAAACTTGAAAAAAAAATGATATAAGAAAACATGGAAACGTATGGATGCTGCAACGTCAAAAGTGGTGTTCATTGTTATCTGTGGATCCATTCTGGTCAAACATGCAAGCATTCAATCTGTCCAGATATTCAGCTGCACTACCAATCTGATTTACATATGGACAACAAATTAATTGGATCAAAAATGAATCTAAAATCCAAACATATTCGCACATGAACTTGGAGAAAAAGATCACACCTTCAACAAAAAAAAATCACCCAACCGTAAATCCATGTGGTTTATGTATCTTCTCTCAAAAAAACAAAACAATAAAAAAACAAAAAAAAAAACAAAAACAAAAAAAAAAAAAAAAAAAACAAAAAACAAAAAAACTTTGAGATATATCTATTGATTAACTATCAAAATACCACCCCAATATAAATGCTTTAGATCCCACAGAACCTCTCCATATATTTAGGTTCCAAAAATATGCTCCAAAATGTCCCATTTGAAACCTCAAATTCTGAAGGGTCCTGCCTTCTCTGCTACTTTTATCACTACATACACTCATTGTCTGCCTCTCAGTTGGTACCCTAGGTTGGAGTCTGTGCATATGGCCACTAGGTGGCAGCACAATTGCATACAGTGTCCACATGAAGCAAGTGGTCTGTCATCACAGAAACTGACTCCAGATTCCTAGAAATTGTTGGCACTAACAACTGGTCTCTCATAACAGTGGCTGTATAAAGAAGGTATCACAGTACTTGCTTTAAAACAATACTTGATGAGTAAATCAATACTCCTGACATACTAAAAGCCTCACCACAGTTCTTATCCATGAAAACAAAATATAAATTTTAGGATTAAAAAAATCACAAAAACCTAATGAATATGTAAAAGTGACTACA
This sequence comes from Hermodice carunculata, assembly GCA_964020975.1. Classification (NCBI taxonomy): domain Eukaryota; kingdom Metazoa; phylum Annelida; class Polychaeta; order Eunicida; family Amphinomidae; genus Hermodice; species Hermodice carunculata. The sequence continues at coordinate 12,776,487 of OZ026614.1, forward strand.
TTTAGTGGATTGTATACAATATTCCACTGGCACACATACATTTAAATATCATCAAACTTTCCGAATAAACATAAAGAGGTAAATAATTTTCATGTATAGATATGCTTTTTACATGTACTCATAAATTTTAATGAACTTACTTAAAATAATGGCTTTAATTATAAATAATTGAACACTGTATTATGAACGCAGGGTTCTTCAAAAATTTTAAAAGTGTGAGACTCAAGTTCAGACCCATATTTCTAATATCATATTTGTGCATAACAAATTATTTTAGCATTTTCAGAGTACAAAAGGGGAAGGAGTGTTTCAGGGCAGTGGCACTTACAAGGGATCATACAGTATTTCAGTTTGAAGGAACTGGCCACATGGCCACAAACATCACAGCAAGTCCTTTCGGGTAAACTGTCACAACATAGGCCTACACAAAGACATATAAAGCTGTATCCTTTGGCTTTCACAAAAACAAAAACAAAAAACAAAACAAAACAAAACAAAACAAAAAAAAACAAAACAAAACAAAAAACATAAAAAACAAACAAACACAAAAATATAAGGCCAATCAGAATTAGTTTCCTTAGCATGTTTTTCAAAAACAGGGTAGGTAGATAGCTAGGTAATTAATTTTCCTCGGAGAAAGTTTTTTTTTTTTTTTTTTTTTTTACAATTTGTGCATTTACTGAAGAAGTAAAACATTATCTGTTATATTTGTGGACAAATGTTACCCTCTAAATGACAAACTGACCTTTGTTGCTTTGTGGATCCTGAATCAGTACTGCATTTGTGAATATCCGATACTTATGTTCTGCTTTCCATCATATGTCAACTTCAAGACTCAATAAAATACTGAGGGTAGGGACAAAGTACTAGTGTAAGTAAGATTACTGGAAATAAAAGATCTTTTCTTTTACCCTGATCAAATCTGCATAGTTTCCCAGTCAATATCAACAACAAGATCAGACTTTAATTTCCCAGGTAATGGCAACAACTTGACTTTCAAATTGATGTCTCTCCCAATGACTTTTCTGATGTTCTGGCAACAAAGGTTTTGCAGGGGCTTCACTCCTTGTCGGGCTGCTTCCACCAGCCAATCACAATAGTCCTGCAGCTGTGCAAGCTGAGTAGGCATTTTACCTTCTGTAAGCCAGCGTTCCTGCCACAGATTACAGCCTGCCTTCACCAATAACATGACTGCTATCACATTGCCCCCTGTTGCTGCCTTCTGCAGAGGAGATTCTCCCTGCAAGTTCTGCAAACTACAGTCAGCCCCATTATCTATCAGCAGCTGGACCACCTTTATGGAGGTGACAAATTTGTTCTGAGTCAGGACATTTAGTAAATAACTGGGTGGTCTCATGACATTTCTGTTGGTAATGTTAATATCAGAACAACAAATGATGGCCACATGTCTGCCTCCTATTTGATCACATGCTACATGTAAAGTGGTCTCTCCAACGTTATCTCGAAGGTTTGGATCAGCTCCATATTGCAGCAATGTCTTAACCATCTCAACCTCTCCTCTCACAATGGCATAGTACAGAGCTGAACAGCCCCATTTGTCTTGAATATTCAATTCTGCCCCACATTTGCATAAATACTCCACAACTCTCAGCTGACCATTTTCTGTGGCACGAAAGACCGGGGACCGGTCTGTGTCATCCAGTGCATTCAGATCGGCACCTTCTGCAACCATGAAGTGAACAATGTCAACATGACCCTGTATCGAGGCCCAATGTAGCGGTGTCAGCATTGTTGCATCAACAGCATTCACAGAAGCTCCACATTCAAGGAGTTTTTGTACAAGATGCAAGTGTCCTTGTTTACAGGCAAGGTGAATCGCTTGTCTCTGCCACTCATTCTTCTCTGCAGAGTGGATACATGCACCTGCATCAATCAAAACTTGGGCAATGGCATAATGCTCATTTATTATAGCCAGCAGCAAGGGATTATTGCCATAAATGTAATAGTTCAGGTCTATATTGCTCCTGACCAGTTCTTTGACTCTATCCAGGTCATTGCGATTGATAGCAAAATGTAGCTGTGCTGGTATGAATGTGCCACTTGCTTTTGGAAACACTGCAAATAGATGGGACATTAACAGTTAGGCATTAAAGAATGGGAGACATTGGCATTCACAAGGAATAGCCCTTAATTACATCAAACTCTCTCTCTCTCACACACACACACACACACACACACACACACACACACACACACACACACACACGAAAGAAAGATGTTTAATTTTTATACTTGTGACATCAAAATATTTACAGAAGTAGCCAACCTCTAGTATTAAAGTTTACCTAAAATAAAATGTACATCATTGCAGGTAAAGAAACTAATTCCACCCAGAAAAAATAGAGTTTCTTCATGGCAAATCTGTGTGCCTTAAAAACCTAAGCATAATTTAAAATGTTAAAGTGTTAATCAATGGCAATAAGTGGTGCATTGTAAATGTATTCATATTGAATGTTAACCTGTGCTGCCCTCTATCAAGCAGCACCGAACTTGTGAGTATGTGTCTTACACACGGCCAAATGTGCTTTTCTTATAAAAAGTGACAACTGACATGACAACAAAGTTAGTAGCTAATTTTCATACAGGAAGCTTCAAAAATGCAGATATTTTCATCAGTTTGTGAGAATAAGAATTACATGTATGTCCAGATGTATAGGTAGCATTTCCTGCTTATGTGCCCTCATCATGGTGGAGATAACAACCTTGGCTGGCAGAGCAAGGCTGCAGTTAATATTTGTTAACATTAATATGTCCTACTAAATGTACCTTAAACACAATCCTTTGAATTGAAAGTTGCATGACCCTTTTGCCTATGATAGTTTCTGAAATTGTCAAACATTTTAATTTCCCATGTGTGCCTATTTAGCATAAATACAAAATTTGTAACTTTCATTTTTGGTTCATTGGATGCAACTACAGCACAAACATACAAATTAAAATTAGATTGACAAGTATTTGTGTGTGTGTGTGTGTGTGTGTGTGTGTGTGTGTGTGTGTGTGTGTGTGTGTGTGTGTGTTTAATTTAGCATAAATTAAAATTTTACAACTTTCATTTTTAATTTCATTGGATGTGCCTTTAGCTCAAATCCTACCAATGAAAGCTGGATTGACATCTCTGTCTATAATACTTTTGAAGATATTCAACATTAAAATATTCAATTGACTGTAATCTTTATAATTTTGAAAAAAATAAAAGTTCCAAAATTATTGAAAAATTTCAACAATAGGACTATGACCATGCAAAATTTAGAATTTTTAGGTGTTATAGTCTGCCAGAAAAGGAAAGAAAAGGAAGGAAGGAATTTGGACAAAACAGAATGTGTTTGCACACAGGCACTGGCAATATATATGAAGACAAAGTTTTGTTGTCACTCGAGGTGGCAAAATGTTACAGTACATGAGGTTGCCAAATTTTGTACTTGTCCAACTGAGGAACACTGCATATGGTCTACCAGTCAGCTTTTAATCAGATTTGAGTCTGTTAAAGACAAAATGATGGGCTCCCTTGAGGACTCTACATTCCCAGAATATCTGAGTTTCCCCCCCCCCCCTTCAAATAGCCAAAATATTCCACAATATTTTGGTTCTGGGGCTCATCAAATCAGAGGGCCACAATATTCAATGACAGCATCTCCAACAAACAGACAAACCTTATTTTGAACACATGACTTCACATCCATATTATTATTGATAAACAGGCCAGTAATATCAAACAAGTTGCATATACAACAGTCTGGCACAAGCATATGGTAGTCACTAGAACGATGCCTGAGCAAATTATATGATACACTTGGATCTCTGGCATAATGCTAAATTCTTCATTTTCAGATTTGAACATTGTGCGCATTTGTGCAAATTCTCAGGGCAAGTAATTCACCCAATGTCAGCACAAATTTGCCAGCATAAGTAACGCCAGCACAGCAAAAAGATTGGTGTGTGCCAGAATGATCTGCTTGCTATTCAGTATGTTGGTGATACCTGTGCTGATCCTGGCGACCTAACAAGTTGAATGGTGCCAGGCCACTTCCTGTGTAGATTGACCAGTATCTAAGTATGTCTGTGATTCCCTGTGCTCAGATCATGACATAGATTACAAAGCGAAAATGACCAAAACTATTCTGACACAGGTAGGGTCTCCTTGGGAAGTCAACATAAAATGTTAGCATTGGGGAACATGTTAAAAGAAAACAATAAATGAAAGAAGTATAGAAAGCTCACATATATAATCAAATTTGCACTATTTTGCCATGGAAGCTTTATCCCGTTAAACCTGATGCTTTAGCACCCAGCCCATACCAAGGAAAGCTGTTGACAGAATCTTAATTCATAGAGGAAATGGTTGTTTGAGCTTTTGTGGGTAATAATAAGCACATGCACAATATCACTTACAACCATCATAGGGTGGCAGTTGCCCTGGCAACAAACCTGGTATGCCAGCATCACTCTTGTTCTCTGCAGATGGCAGTGGTGGTGGTAGTGGGATGGATGTCTCGCTAGACATTGTCTTATCTGTGGATGCAGTCAGGGCTTTTGTTTCAATCTGTAAACAGATAAACAAATGAAATAAAACTTCAGAATCAATGTAAGAGTAAAGCTAAGAACTAAAATGAAAAAGAAAGCAATACTTCCAACTTTTTTCTTTGCATTGAATGTAAACTAAGCCATAATTTTTTTATTCATATTGAAGCTCTACATTCATAAGCAAAGCTTCACTTATTGAGCAAATTCATCATTTGACACATTCATATTTATTCATTATTATGTGGGTTGTCTTTGCTGAATATTTGGCTTAGACAAGGAGCTGCTACTCAGAGAGACAGTACGGGTACAGGCTCCGAAACGTGTTCATAGTAGTTACCCACTGAAGACCCTTTAATATATTTGGGCTTATGCAGCCTAGGTCAAAATTCTATGGAGGAACGTGTGCAATATGGACAACAGTATGTCCATATTTATATAGGTTAGACAGGTACAGGTTAGCTTAAGGAGTGTAAAGAGTTTGAACTGCGGAATAGAGTAACAATGACTAGGAAGTGGTTCTGGACAAAAAGACTCAAATATAGAGATGCCAACTGTCCCTCATCATCAGCGCCAGTCCCTGAAATTAGCTGAAACTCTGACCAACTTATGGTGTTTGACCCTCATTGAAACTGAGTATTTTCTCCTATACTCTTTGTTAAATATGCTCTGTCCCTGCTGTCCTCAGATAAATGTCCCTAAAATTGCATTTTGAATGTTGACATCTCTGCAAATATAATAATTTGTTCAAAAATAGCATAAGAAAAATAGGTATGCACATCTTTTAATGAAATATGCTAGAATTGAGTACATTTGAAGACTGTTTTGATGAATGCTGTATTATCACCCAACTACCTATTCATTGCAAATACCTACAACTGAAAACTGGCAATCATGATGCTGGAAAAGCATTTCTCAAAATTTGTACCTCTGAATAATGTACACCAGGACTTTATGAAAATATGTTTTGTGCACAAAGTGTGTGTTAACTATGGGGAATTATGGGTAGGCTAATCTCCAGTCATTCTGTGTTGGACTGTTAGAAGATTCTTTTCTGCGTCTTTTTAGCTGCTTGATTGACATTTCCTGCATTGGTAATAAGAAACCTGTAAAACAAACAGAGTCCAAAGTCAATAGTTTTGCTACAATGTTTTAAGAACAGTATGCACAATTGGCAAGTATTGGTTTTTGCTTTAGCTTTAGAATCAGACATTTGCTTGTTAAAGTGTGAGTGTCAACACACACTTTCCTGTTTTTCCTAAAATTCTTTCTTTCTTTCTTTCTTCTTTACCAGCAAATTTGCCCAACACTTTTCTCGAACACTATTATACATAGCAACTCCAAACTTGGCATGATTGCACCTCCATGCATGGAGTTTGACCACTTTATACACAGGAATGAAGATGTTTAAAATTATGCAAATTAGAGGCATTTGAAATTTTCATACTTGAATATCTTCATAAGTATAATAGAGATGTCATTCCAACTTCTACTAGGGGGTTATTGACCAGTGCGCATCTACTGAATTTAAAACAAAAGTTGTAGCAATTTTAATTATGCTAATTAGCAGCATTGGAAATTTTAAAACTTGCATATCTTCAAAACTATTATAGATAGAGATGTCATTTTAACTACTACTAGAGGTTATTGACCATTGTGCATGTAATAAATCTAAAGCAAAAGTTGTAGCCATTTAAATTATGCTAATTAGCAGCATTCTAAATTTTCAATCTTGAATATCTTCAACACTACAGTAGATAGAGATGCCATTCCAACTTCCACTAGGGGGTTGTTGACCATTGCACACCTAATGAATTAAAAATACAAGTTGTAGCAATTTAAATTATGCTAACTAGCACCATTAGAAATTTAAAATTTCGAATAACTTCAAAGCTTTAATAGATAGAAGTGCCATCCAGGGAATATCTAGTGCACATGGAGCCTGGTCTTGTGCACCATTGTTAGGACACCCAAATTTTTTTTAACATGCGAGCAGATCTTAGTCAATGGGCCTGCAAGCCTTTTTTATTTTACATTTTTTAAACCCTGAATTTGCACAAGGCAAATAGTATGGAAAAAAATAAGAATCTTACAATAACTTGAGCACTAAAATAATGTAGGTCATCAATCACATCAAATATTTGAAGTCCATTGCATGACCACTACTCACATATCTAAACATCATATATAGTTTCCAAATCTCAAATTTCTAAAAGAAAAGGGAAAATTTACAAATACACATAATAATTTGTATACATGCATCCACAGCCTCAAGTAGGTATGGAAAAAATCCAAATTAGACAAGACCATCATGCCATTACAATGACTACAATCATAATATTATTATAGTAGAGTGTTTGCCTAAATACACCCTTTCTTCAGCCCATGGAATATTTTGGGACAGAGGTCATGGGGAGCATGTCCCTGCATCCTCATTGGACTGCCACAAAGTTTCCAGTTGATGCAATCCTAACAAACTACATTTTTAGCCTATGTACAATTCTCTTGTGATCACCCTTGAAAGATACACTACTGACTGAGGTATGTAAGTTACCACCTAATTTCAATTGACAGTACTTTATTTGTAGTTAAAAGGTGTGAATATGATACTAAGCAAACTGCTAATTTCAAATCATGGACAACACTGGGAATGCTAATATGTTATTGTTTTCCCCTAAAATATGGCTGGTATACCCTTGTGGACACTTTGAGCAGTAATGCATTAGCACTGTAATTACTTGCTTGTGTTGTTGGTGTGTATAGCACAGTACATCTCGGTATTATCATCTCTGTCAATTCACTTAATGTCACTGTTCTTTTCCACTTCATCATATTATCTTAAAAAGATATTTCTCAACAATGTATCATAAAGGTCAAGGCTGAAGCATTGTACTACTATTTATGAAGATCAACAGAGAGATCAAACTTTCAATGCAAAAAAAGTAAAGTAATTATACATGGCCTCAGATTCCTGCTTCAGCATATTGACAATTAAATGAAAACGTAGTTAAACAAGAGGGCTGTGTGAACAGCCCGTGCCTCAGCTGATCTTGACATTCATCACACTTGCAGCTCTATGAACTTGGGAAAGGATCAAGGACACCATGTTCTGAGTAAGTCTGACCTTTATAGAAGAACACTTACATGTCCAACATCAAAGTTCAAGTAGTTTTCAAGTTATAATGAAGAGTAAAATTCATGTATGTTGCACTGTGACCCCACAAACGAGGTCAAGGTCATTCATGTACTGTCTCAGCATGACCTTCATACAGAATAATTAACATGTGTAGCTAACTGAAAACAGATCTCAAGTTATCAAGTAAACAGTAAATTTCGTGTCAGTTGTCCTGTGAATTAGCATTAGAATGCCCATTGACTTACATAGTAATCAATAGGAAAACTGCATCGAATGATAAGTACCCGAATTGAAAATCCTTAAAAATCAGGAATCCAAAGCAGTGCCACCTAGTAAACAACTGTTTGACCCTTCCACAACAACATATCCATCACATTTCAGCTTAATCTGAGGGACCGTTCTGACAAGTGAAAAATAGCAAAACCATACAAAAAAATTCCTAAAAAAATTGCAGTGCCACCTGGTGAACAAATTGGGAACTAGGTGTCCCCGGGAGTGTCTTTGTATGATATCAAAGCAATTGGGTACGCAGTTTCGGAGAAGAAGATTTTTTAAGATTTGTCCAAAAAAGAACAAAAAAATTCATTAAAAATCCAAAAATCACTGGACCATTTGAACAAAATTGGTAGAAACCTACCCAAGGTACATTGCCACTAAGTTTGAAGTTAATCTGGATGACGGTTTTGGAGAAGAAGTAGAAAATGTGAATTAACATTAAAATGCCCATTGACTTACAAAGTAATCAATAGGAAAGCTGCATCGACCAACAAGTACCTGAATCGAAAAAATCGTTAAAAATCAGAAATCCGCAGCATTCCCACATAGTGAACAACTTTGTTTGACCCTTCTACAAGGAACATATCCACCATGTTTCAGCTTAATCTGAGTGACGGTTCTGGAGAAGAAGTCAAAAATAGCTATAACACACAAAAATTCATAAAAAATTAGGAAAAAATTGCAGCGCCACCTGGTGAACAAATTAAGAACTAGGAGTCCTAGGGAGTGTTCCTGTGTGATATCAAAGCAATTGGGTGAGCGGTTTCGGAGAAGAAGATTTTTTAAGATTTACCCAAAAAAAGAACAAAAAAATTCATTAAAAATCCAAAAATCACTGGACCGTGACCATTTGAACAAACTTGGTAGAGACCCACCCAAGGCACATTTCCACCAAGTTTGATGTGAATCTGGCTGACGGTTTTTGAGAAGAAGTCGAAAATGTGAATTGTGGATGACGGACAACGGACCCTGAAAAAACCTCAGCTGACTGACAAGTCAGCTGAGGTAAAAATATACATCCACTTCTAAACATAGATGATATATTGCACAATTGGAAAATGGCCACTATTATAAAATTGATGATTTTAGATCAGGTTTTTTGAAAATTGGGTTCAGACAGGAAGATAAATGCAAAACAACATTCATTTGTCACAAAGACATTATGATGGAAAGTTCTCTAATTAGGCTTAATTATTTATCCTTCAGTATGGCAATCAACAATGAATAGAGTCCTCCAGGTCACGTAGTGTAAGACAATAGGCTCTTATGCATAAGTCTATGCTGGTGACAAAATTTTACATTAAAAAACATTTGATAGACATATTAATCATAATTCAGAAGTCAATAGCCTTTAGCAAGCTGGACTCAAATTGTAAACCCTTGTATGTGACTTTCCCATGTCATCTGTCTCCTACCTGGGACATGTGATTAATCCTAATGGCACTAACCCACATGAAGATAAACTAATAGGTCATTAAGGAAGTGAGCCATCAGCCACATTCCAACAGATTATGCTATCTTGGCCCAAATGTTTTTTTTTACAAAAGGTATATTGAAAATTACAGAGAATTACTTATCCATCAACCTTAAACCATTCTCACTTCCAATGGGATGAAATGGAACAAAAGACCTGTTAATTTCTTAAGGACAGACTGGTGAAAGCACCAATATTGGCCTGTCGTGATGCTAAACTACCTTATTATGAAGCCAGTCTCTATTGTGTGGTTTCAATTTTGATACAAGCAATTTAATGACAAAGAAGGGTCTGGAGTAATTCAAAATCTAGTATAAACTGAGTGAATCTCAGCAGACTTGGCCTGTAATAGGGAGAGAACCGTATATGCCATTATATACTCCTGCTAAAAAAAGGAGAGTGCTACTATTGGTATCACATTTGGGCATAATGTACAGGGAAGAGTGCATATGGAATGCTCCATCCTCCTGGCCACTTCATGCTATGAAATGCTGGTCTCACATTCCAATGATCCTCCCCCTATCAAACTGTCAAGTCTGCTTTCCGTGAGCCACAAGTCCGGGCACAGACAGACTGACATCGAGCTAGCATATCAACCTCAATGGCAGTCAAAATGATTATCAAATTCTGACATTTTTCTATGACAATATTTGGTACTGCACTTGGTCATGTATAAACTGGTGTTGCATCACCACACTGCATAAAATTACAGTTTAACAGCCAATTCCATATAAAACATTGTACATGTATTTATAACACTCCATGTTACACCAATGGTTGCAATCCCTTCTTCTAGCAGGAGTATATATAGAATTGGCAAATTGAGACAATATTTTTTGGTGCATTGCCTACTTAATGCCACACACAGACCATGAGCCAGTAAAAAGTTTATTCAAAGCTGAAATGACGAACACTCATGTTCAAAGTTTTGGGTGTACACTATATATGCATACCGTCAGAAAATTTAGGGTACAAATTTTTACCCATTTTAACCTCTGGGAGAAACCCTGTTCATTTACCCCAGAATGTAATTAGAACATATAATGTTATAACCAAAATCTTAAAATAGTTCTAATATCACAGGGTAATGCTTTCCATATTTTCACAGGTTTATCCAATGCTTGCAAAGACTGCATTTTTATTATTTCTGAAGCACTTTCAACAAAAGTGCCTCATCCTACATTATATATTTGAAGTCCATTGTAGGACCACTATTCCCAAATCCCAACATCATAGATACAGCAATATCCAATGACCCAGAAAAAAACACCTTATATAAAGAGCTAGCTATGCCATGGTGATTCCAGCTGATCTTTCCAGGTGTGTTGACCAACAGACATCTCATTGCTCAATCCATGATCCTCTGCACTCGGTTGCTCCCATCCTTTGCTGAAGTTTTGCTTTATTCATAAGATACAGTGTCACAATACAATTTAGTTGTAAATGAAACTTTCAATTCATAACAGGTTCCCAATTCTCTATGTTCTTCACCCTGGGCATTGGTTAATAGGTTCAAGATCTTAATTTACAAGTTATACATTTCTTGTCTGAATAAGAAAAACATTGGTCTTGATGCTAAAAAATCACTAAGCAAATGTATAAACTATTCTTCTTCACGTCTGGCTATACATGATATTCCCTGCAAGATAGACTGCTTCCCTATTTCTGCAATCAATCAACTGAGTGAATTCAACCTACATATTTTTCAATCAAACCTTATTCAATATAATTTTTTCATTTTAAGCCTGCCAAGTATAATGATCAACACACCATGCCTGAATCTACTGCAACAACTGGCATTACAGACCTATCTTTTCAATTGCCTGATCATGTAACTCTGCAATCTATGCCCACTTACCAGCCATTACCTTAGACTATCTGCTGACTGAACTAATAAAATGGAACTTGTACATACTGGACTTTAAGGCAGTCTCCAAGGGAAGCAAGGAACAATATGCATTGGTTCAGTAAGCGTAACCACCAGCTGATTACAACTGTATCTAAGTCAAAGGTTGCATGGATATACAATGAAACGGTTCAGTGACCCCCTGCTTGGATGCTTACATCAATGGCATGCTAACTATGCGATGATATACACACTACATGTACTTATATTACACCAATTGGTCAATGCATGTTCAAAAAAACTGCCTTAAGGTGTTTTATTGCCTCTAGAAATCTCCCAGGAACATATAAAAAGAGAGTGCTGCATGGATGCCTTGGTGTAGTTTGTCACAGTGATGACATTATAATCAATGGCAATCAGGATCCATATGTCTTCAGAAAGCCATGATTTATGACTGAAAGTGGCACTGTCTTGTCTTAAAAATCAGGATTGACTTTGAATTTAGACAATTTTCTGTTTGCACAGAATGACCCATCAAAAGTGAAAGCAATTCTTGATTTTCCCTGACTGATATAACAAAGCTTCATTCCACTGGCAAGTCAGGAGAACCAAATAAAAAAGCAGGGAGCAAAGAAAAAGGGCAGGGTAAATCTCCCTTCTATTTTAAGCTGCAGAGACTGCTGTTTAATATTTCTAAAATTAGGATCTGAATGGGCATTAAACTTGAAGGTGGAATGGTTAATTATGCAAACTAGTTTCTCCTGAATTATGAAAATGCTGACCATTTCCTACAAATGAGTTGGACTGCAATGGGGACTAAAGCTGCATCTCATTTGCAAACATTCTGATGACATTTTTGCCATCTGGACCTTTGGTGAAGATCACCTTAAGAAATTCATCATACATTTGAATTCCTGTCACCCCGCCATCAAATTGTCAACATCTTCTTTGGACCAAGACATTAATTTCTTAGACACCACTCTGAAACTTGGTGCAAATAGGAAAGTGTATACCACCTTATACTCCAAACCTACACATACCCATACATATCTGTTACACTTCAGCTCACTTAAGAAGGGCGGACCCTACAGCCAACTCCTTAGGGTCACACATATCTGTCATTTTGAGGATGATTTTGAATCAAATGCCCTCAAAATAATACACTACTACACACTGTGAGGATATTCTGACAATATCCTTGACAATGCTCTTAGGAGAGCACGAGTACTGTACCAAGACATGCTCCTCATCACCAATACCGAGACTAATCGTACATCTACCTCAAATCCAGACAAAATGTTCTTGATACAATCCTGCTCTTCCTCCCCTCAAATCCATCATTCAGTGTAACTGGAGTATTATCCAAGCCTCCAGATAAGCTAGGCACTTGGGACAAAAAGAAGTAGTCCTAGGCTTCAGAAGAACTACAAGTCTCAATGACTCACTGACTAGGTCAAGATTAAAGTGTCCACTGACTGACAGGTCAACTGCAGTCTCTTGATCAAGTAACTGACCGAACTCCCTACGACACCAGGAATTGACGCTTTTGCCTGAGGTCAGACACCTTGGGTAAAGCAACCAGTCATGTGACAGGTCATTCTCATACTACACCTAGTGGGGGTTCATGTAAACACAACAACCATGTGTACTTGCTCACTTGTCAATGCTGCGGTCTACAATATGTAGGACAGAAAAAAACACACTGTGATGAAGACAATGGGCACACACTTCCATTACATCATGCACAAAGATGTGAACCAAACTCTAGGTGGACAGTTCTGTCTACCCAACCATTTGGTGGATGACCTACTGTTAACCATCCAGATTTTAGAACACATTCGTATTCCTGGGCTGTCACACACCACAACACTCAGACTTGAACGAGAAAAGCGCTGGATACACCAGTTGTGTGCTACTGAACCATTGGGCCTCAATGTTATGGGTAGATGGACTTACTTGCCAAGTCTAATGCTAAAATTGTATGTTCTGAGTCTATCTATCATCAGAAAACCTCCAGTCAACCTTCAAATTAGTTGACATAGGGATACTCTTGAGCTTCTTTGATATTGGCTATTATTCTGATACATAAGATACATTCCCTACTAGTCTTGTAAGGAATAATGTTTTTTATTTAAAGACTAAATCAGGCATACATGGGACAGCATGACCTGTGTTTATGGTAACCAAAAACTGGTTACTCCTCATGATGTCCTCATACTTATGACATGTCACACCAAACCGCCAATTCAGATGACTGACTGGTACAAATGTAGCTCAGTTTGCATCTTAACATACGACTGTTTGTGACGTTCACCTAATGTTAGTAGCAACCTTACCCTAACGTATATAAGCAGTGGTTCAAGGTGTCCCCAACCACCAGTGATGAGAATCACTTGATTCAAAACCGGTATGGTTCTTAAGTTTTTTTGCCCATCACTGGTCTTGCTTGGTGCTTTTATATGAATTATGATGATCTTGCTTAAAATTGTAATATAGTTACCAGCCCATGCAATAGATGAGGTGTGGATATACAAGGGTATAATATTTTTTTTTGAGTCCGGATACTCTTAATAAATCACCTTCTCATTTCTTAAAAATTCCAACTCTTTTATTTAATTTATTTGACAACTGTAAAATATGCTACTAACAATTTAATTTACTGATACAAATACCAAGAAATTTACAATATGAAATTTGTTACAAATACACATTATCAGCTTTAACTGACAAACCACATTATTTGGTAGCAAATAATATAATTTGTTTTACCTAAATTTACATACAGACAATTTGTTTGACATAAACCATTCTGGGATTTGTAACATGGATAAATAAATGTCACTTTCTAAAACATCTAGGCTATGTCCAGCAAATAACAAATTAGTATCATCACCAAAAGGTAAAGCAAAAAGATGTTTAGAAAATGTACCAAGGTCATTATTATAAATCGAAAACAACAGAGGACCCAGAATAGATCCTTGAGGAACTCTGCACGTTATTCTTAAAGACAAAGGTTTTACATTCTGGAAACACACATATTGATGTCTAATAGTCATGTAACTTTGGGAGCAGTTATGAGCTACTCCTCTTATTCCATAATGATGCAATTTTGCTTTTAAAATTGATTGACTGACCATGTCAAAAGCCTTTCAGAGATCCAGAAAAAATGCTGACTGCATAATTCTGATTGTCCAAGGCTTCCAACACTTTATTGATACGATAGCTAAGCGCCACTTTGGCATCATGTCACCTTCCAAACACCAAACTGAAAACCATACAATGTAAGAATAAATTCAAGATAATTTATATAAAAGCTGTATAAAAAATCCAAAACTGATATTTTAACTAAGGAGGCTACAGAGGGGTTCCACTGTAGCCTCCTTAGTTTACGGTATGGTTTAGGGGCTTGCTTGCTCCAAGTACAGTAATCAGACCTGGTGCCATATGCCACCAGTTCCCTGACTGAGAAAGAAGGCCAAAGCACAATGGGTACACAACAGCTCAATTATGCACAGGGAACCACCATCCAGAGCTGTACCCACAAATGACTCATTACATTACTGTGTGAAAACAAGAGAAGGTGTGTCATGAAAAACTGACAAACAAATATAATCTGAAATATTATACATGTACAGGGTAACTTAGCCTGCCCAGCTATCTTCAGGATACCAGATCAACAACTGGAAAAGACAGTGACGAGACACCATGTGTCTTCTTGGTCTGTCATCATGAAGACTCCCGTGGGTATACTTTGTAGAAATTATTGCACAACAAGAAGGTTGGATACAGCCATTGAGATTGAACAGCATGAATGAATGCCACCAGTAGCTACTCCACTCAAAGCTCTTCCCGTAATGTGCCTAGCTGCTCAACCACAGCCACCACCATCACTTGCCCAGGAAAAGACAAATACATGTATGGTGGTGCATGTACTGTGTCCATTTGGTTGAGACTGTAAAATGCCAGACCAATACACAGAACATTATTGACATCATTAAAGTCATGTTGCTCTTTCGGGTTAATAGCATAAATGACGCTAGACATGGTATCTCAGGTCTGATTTCCCTGTGGTGCTATCCAAGGTAGGTATATCACATAAAATTTCAAAATGCATATGTGTGTTTAAATCTGATCCCTTTATTCAGATCTCAGCAAAAAAAAACCCCTTCAAATCTGTTGGAATTTTGAAAATATCTTCCTTAGCACCAAAGTTATGACTTTTTAAAGACAGCTTTAATTTGGTGTAATAAGATATAATTTTCCATTACAAAATACTGTGACCTTTCCCCACTGTTTTAGCTGACTGCCTGGGGCTTTATTTAGGTTTACATTATATAGCCATATTTCTCCATCTTTTGAAGTTAAAATGTTCATAAAAAAACAATTTCTTTTATATTTAATGTGCCATTCACACATTAGATTTCAGCGGATTATCTAATCCAGCATAAGGATTGGGCCAATATTATTTTATTACTTGGTTTATGAATTTAAAAAAAGGTCTGGAGACAGAAGGAAAAAACTATAAAAATAATGGGAAAAATAACAAAAAATAAGTAAAATTGGTTCATGATTTCCTGTTTATAATCAAATTTTCATTGGTTTCAACTCTGTTCCAAAAGCTGTACATGTATATTTCTCTCTTAGAAAATTCAGCATAACTAGGGATACCACTAGTTACAAATGCATTACTTATACTAATAATTCTAGGCAGGTCAAAGAATATATGAAGACAGTTATCATATGCAATTTTCATTTTATGCATCTGAGAGCTTTTACACAGCTGACTGCAGTATGAGTTACCCAAATATGATTTAAACAACAAAACTTTTAACATCAGTACTACACTTTCAAAATTTTCTTACAATACAAGCATATTTGCACGACCATACATGTGTCTAATTTGACTTTAAACATCCAAATCATCAGACATGTTATTGTACATAATGTACCCCCAAATACTTATATTTTTCGACATACGCAATTTTGCTACCATTAAACATAGATTATACCTCCATGCATTAATTTACAAACTAGGTAACCTATGACTGTAATTTCCCGGTCCTAGGTTGAATTCACGTACCGACAGTTTTTGTCATATTGTAATGAATATTTAACTTTATCGCTTCTGCAGAGCACACATCTATTAATCTCTGAAGGCCCTTGGCCGAGGGTGCTAGTACTTTTTTTTTTTGTAATAATAATAGGCATATCATTAGGTACTTGCATGCTGCTGCTAATCTACCACGCATTGTTTGCACTCACAAGCTGTGACCCACTTTGCGCGCAATAATTGGGACACCCCCTCTCGGCAATCTAGGTCTATTTAAACGCTTTCAGAGACCCCGATGTATGATTCGCGCCATTTTACAGATCTCGAGTAGCTGCGTATACCTATGTTTTTTTCTCCAAAATTGACCAAGAAGAAGTATTTACAACAGCAGATTGAAGATTTTGCTACATTTTGAAGAGCCAATATCCCCACAAGGTGAGGTGATACGCTAAAAACAACCCTTGATACGGCCTTTTCAGGCCATTGCTGACCTAGAAAACACAGCTTCAAATGTCTGTGACGTAGCGCCATATAAATTTTTCACCCCGTCAATTTTCATGTCATGACCTCAACTTGGGCCAGAGTTCAGATCAATTTCCCAGTTTCCTGGGATGTCAACATCATTCATCACTAGCTTATTATTCATTATTGTGAAGATTTACTTGTGTTTAATAAGAAATTACAAGAAGATTATGATATTTGAAGGCCATATGTGACATGAAAATATTCAATTTAAATTTTAAAGTCTTTTAATCATAATTCATTTTAGCCAACCACTGTGTCTGAGCCAAGACTCCAGAAAAATTCACTGAAATTGAATTGTAATTTAAATCAGACAAATGTGATACCTGTCAAACATTATAATGTAGTCTTCTTGTTTATTGGTAATCATTTTGTGTGTTAAAAATGATGAGAAAGAATATGATAAGTTATAACCCAAGCCTCTGTGCTGTCATACATAGGGAGCCACATGGCGTCACGCCTGACTGACTCCATTGTCTGCATGGGCTCATGCCTGACTGACTCCACTGCCTGTGTCACAATTTTGAGGCAGTGGCCACATGCATTAGCAAAGTACATGCATGTCATATTTTTGGCACTAACATTGCAATATCTCCCTTAACATTAATGATATGACCTCACTTTAAAAAGATTATTTATTTTTACATTCAGACCTACATGATGGTATATTTTTTCCCTGGAAATTTTAAATTAAAATTTTGCATGCAAGTACCTATAATATCATCTGCAAGACTGCATCGACTAAATTGTTATCATTAATCTACAGCATCGCACTGATTCACAGCCAACTTGAACATCATTCAATTTCTTACTTATGATGTTTTACTTTTATGATTGAGAATAAGACAACAGGCAAGATAAATAATACCCTAGCACTTCTGATCCCGGACGTCTATGAAGTGACGGAGCGACAAGCGTTGGACATACTCTGCATCCGCCACAGCTTGTTGTCCCTTGATTCTAGGCTTGATCGATGTTGCTCAACAACACAAATGTGACAGCTGGCCATACGTGACCTTGACCTTCCGTGGATCGTCCGTTCGCCCGCTTTAGTCTGTTAAGAGCGGACAACCTGTAATTGTGTGCAAACAGTTATTTTTCAAACATGATTGATTAAATTCATTTCAAAGGCGCAAACTACATTGTAACTATTAAATGTTTGTAGCTAATATTGCGGAGCATGACGTCACATTTTGATCACATGACTTATGTGCAAAACAAAGATGGCGTCCAAAAGTGAATGAGGTCAGAGGAGCAGGGATTCTTGTGCATCTTTCGGGCCACGTATTCCTCGCACAGTCGTCAGGAGTTGTCAAACAAGCATCCAGGTTTGTACTGATCCACCGAATAAGCGAGGTTCGCCTGTAAAATGAATAGGTCAGAATATTTTTGGTATATGTAACCAGTCACCTGCTTCAGGAATTTAAAGGTCTGCTGCCTTCAAAGTCGAGTAGACAGCTGGTGACGAAATAAGCCACTGGACAGGTTACTGAGTGATTTGCGTTGTTGCAATTTATGTATCACGACAGGGTGACACACAGTAAAGACACCTAGATTAAGAGTGACAAGCTTACATAATTGTTGGTACAGATTTATTTTAATGTTATTGTGATTATTTTGCTGTGCAGTGGCATGTTTGAAAATTCATGCGACACAAGTTTGATCAAGACAAGTTGATTTTAGATTCTTTGTTTTTATCATTTCTCGTGATTGATGCACAAAGAAACCACAAACTGATGCATAAAATTTTATGATGAAGTTGTGCTACAGTGAACATATGCATGTCACCAATTGAGAATAAATAGAATTTAGCCAGTGGACATATATCCAATACTGGTAGTAGCGGAAAAATATCAAAACAAAGGGGTCTAAATATTATATAATGTCAACAAGACACTTTATTGACTTGACCAAAAGCTGATGTTACAAAAACATAATAGGGACAAAGTGTTAAAGTGCAAAAAGAGAAGATAAGGAGGAAAAATGGCAAAAAAAAAAAAAAAAAGTAGCCAGGAGTCATTGTTTATGTAATAACTATCGTCCAATTTCTCTTCCGAGTTGAGTTGGGAAGGTAATGAAATGAGTTATATTTAAACATGTATTTAATTTTCATAGGGGTAATCTAATTATGTCGGCAAATCAGTCCAGATTTATTCCTGGTAACTCTGCAGTCAGCCAGCTTCTTTCCTTCTATCACGAATAATATTGTGCCTTGCAATCAAGCAAAAGAAGGAGGTTCGAATAGTTTTTCCTGACATAAACAAAGCTTTTGATCGTATTTGGCGTGATGGTCTGTTGCACAAATTAGTGTTCAGTGGCATAACGGGTTCTCTGCTTAATTGGTTTGAAAATTATGTATTTGATCGCCAACAGCCCGTTGTATTATCTTATATCAGATCTTTTTTCCCAGCCACAACCAAACTTTGGAACCAACTTCATTCTGAAGTGTGAAATTCAGAGACTTTATTTAATTTCAAACAGAAAATTACCCAGAATGTACCAAGATCAATTAAGCAAACTCAGTTCTATTATGTTGGTAACAATTCGCGGCAGTCATCCACACTAGACTACACATGGGCCGCAGTCAGCTGAATGCTCACCTGTTTGATATTGGTATTATTGATTCTCCAGAGTGTATGTGCGGGCAAGACCTTGAAGATGTATGGCATTGTTTTTTTGTCTGTCCCTATCATATCATCCCAAGAAATGATCCCCACAGCGTTGTGATAAATTATGCTCCAGTTAGTCTGGAAACAATCATGTATGGTGCTTCAGGCTGCAGTTTCGAAAATAATAAATATGTATTTCTGGCTGTCCATGATTATATCTTAAAAACCAGACACTTTCAGTCTGATGCCATAACATAATTCAGTTAGTTCATTGTTAATCCTAGGACCTTGCTCAGAAAATATATTTACATCTTTTCACATTTGGCAGATGATTAGTTATGTCTTTATAGCCCCACTGTCTGTCTTGTTACACTTTTGGTGTCTTCCTTCAACTTGTTGAAGATTGCGATGCTCTGTGACCCGTTTACGGTGGATGGAAAGTGTACCTAGAGCATCGCACTTGGTATTGTGCTGTTTCGTCTGTCCTGTCCATCCGTCTTTCTTGCACAAGAGGGGTTGATATAGGGCTTTGCCCTTCTCCCCGATTGTATTTGTTTGAATAAGATGTGTTGAAACCAAACATTGGTGGTGTTGCTGATTTTTACCTTCATATTCAATCAAAATGTGACTGCTGAGACAGGCCAACCACCAATAAGAAAGCATCACTGACAACTGACCCACCAACATTTAATAGATCCTAAAAACTTTGCCTTCTCATTAATATGTGACATTTCTATAATTTTCAAACTTTTGTTCCACTGGTGATGTAAATCGGCCGTATTTCCATGACACGTTTTGTCTGATCAACTGTTTGTCTTGTCTCCTGTTAGTCATTTTGACTTTCTGTCTGCTATTTTTTTTTTTTTTTTTTTTTTTTGTGGTGGTGCCAAAACACAGATACCAGTTTCAAAGGAAATAAGCTTGCACAAAAAAACCCATCTTTTTAGGAGTATCTTGATAAACTTGTAATTAGAAATCCTCAACACCAAGATAATCATAGCAACTCTGAGGGGGTGTTTGTCACTTTGTCGCATTCAAGTTCACCACACTGTAATTTGGTTGTTTGTCAAGTTCATCTTTTTGTCAGCTTGTTGATATCTCTTTTTCTTGTCTGGGCAAGTGGTCTCAGACATACCTGGTTGCATTCATCTTTGTCACGAGTGATAGTCAGCATTCTTGACAACCTATCTGACCTATTCAATAAGAATAATCTTCACCTGAAAATTTTTTCTCTTCCTGTTGTATGTAATAAAAATGATTCTTGAGTGTTGTTGTGGCTTTTTTTTTTTTTTTGTCTTCTTTGATTATTTTATGTACACAAACGTGTAAAGAATTCCCATGTTAAAAAGTTCCATTTACATACATCATCTACTGCTGGCAACATCAGAATATGACAGGTGGCTAGATTGATATGGCCCACCAATGAAAGTGAAAATAGATGCGGATAAATTCGCTTGTGTTGGTTTATTGTACACGTTAGAAATGACATTAGTATCGGGCAAACAGATTTGGAGGTGCAAAAATTGATCCTGTCATGGAAGGTTGCATCTTGTGGGTGGTGATGTTGTAAAGTAGATTATTATAGGCCTATATTTATATGTATAAAAAAAAACTTTATTTAAAGAGGGTGACTCAGATTGTATTGTAAAATACTAATCTTCCCTGAGGCCAAGTACAGTACAATACGCATAACACATGTCATACAATATGGTATAGACCAGAGAGTATTTAAGATATGATGACAGAGCATTTACCCATTACCATGTAATGAAATAATGTATCTTGTACAGCTTCTTTTAAATGGTGACAATATTACAGATTTTGTTACTTCATTAGGTTACCTATTCCGAGCTGAGACTCCATCATAACTGAAAGACATTTTTTATACCCAGTTTTTGGGCGAGAAAGATACAGTTTATCAGAGTTAGTTGATCTTAAGTTCACAGGATGTATATCTTTAACATGATGAAACATTTTTGTGTCGTGGTTGGGTTCCATATCATTCAAAGCTTTGAAAACAAGAAAGGATTTGCTATGAAAAAATCTTTCCTCGATTGTCATCCAATGGAGCTTTTGGACTAACTTTGCATAACTCTGAAATTCATTGCTATTCACTACTAAATAAGCATCCTGTTTGTGGAGACGCTGAGCTTTTCTTTATAAAGATCTTTTGCAATTACCCCAAATGCTACAGCAGTAGTCTATATGTGGCAAAATGTGGGCACCTACAAACATTTTTCTTACATACAAGGGTATGAAATATCATATTTTCTTCAGGATATTTAGATAAATTGCAACTTTCAATATTACTTTTGAACTGAAACGATATTAATAATTTGCTTTTGTACATCATATCTCTTTTTGTATAAGATTGTTAGAATTTCATTTGTCATAGGTTTTCATTGCCAAGCATGTATGTATGTGTTCTGTTTTTGCCATGTTCGCTATGTATTGAACAATGCCATAAACATTCGTATTCATATTTGGTATAAAAGTTTGAAGACAGACTGTCGGAGCACTATGATTTGAGGGAGTATTGAGATTGAGTATCACCTTATCTTTGTAAAAATGTGCTGCACAAATAAAAATTACTCCAACAATGCCAAAATGAAATCCGATATTTTGCCGCCATGAAGCCATGAACAGAAAATTCATCATGTTTAATTCTAGCAAGAAAGTGATAACAGTATTAGGTGGCAAAATTAATTATTGGTGATATGTGCACCAAAGAGATGTAAACTTGGTATATTATGTACAAAGTCTGTCTATATTGTGCTGTGGTAGAGGGCAATATTAAAAATGATATTGCAACTGTTGGGCCCTAGAGGGCAGAATCAATAACTTGAACTTTGTATCCTCTGGTTATTACTCTGGCAACCGAACAAATATTATATGTCCTCTTCCAAGGCATAGTTTTTTGTCCATCAGTGAAAATGGCCATAATTGGTAAAGGTGACCATATAACCCATGGTTATTGTTTGTGAGTTTTGGAATAGGTAATGATGGGGATATAGCATGGTAATTATAATGGTTCCAGTAGTTGGTTTGCAAACCCTTGCAACAAGTTCAAGTGGGTAATTTAACATAAGCAACAAATAAGCACAAAAGCACTGAAATAGAGCTACATTATTTACATTTTGGTTTTCTTTTTTAGCTCTGCTGACCAAAGGTTGCAGAGCTTATGCGACCACTCATGTCTGTCCATCCCTAAACTTTTGCTCATTAGCACGATACCGTCCACAGTTTTCAAGTTAGCCCAATATAAATTTCAGGACTGACAGGGTGTATGAAAATCTAGGCCGTTTTTTATATTGGTGGTGCCACCTACATTATTATGTAACATAGGGGTCAAAATGTGAAAATCTTGTGAACATTCTAGCATCTTTAATTTTTGGCGAATCTTCACCAAATTTTGTGGGATTGTGGGAGAGGTCAAAGTTGAAGTTACTAATGATGCTAGTGGTGCCACCCATAATTTGACAAATTATGAGCCAAAATGTGTTTTAAGATGTAAAATTACATATTTAGAAAAGGAATTAGATAAGCCTTGCCAAATTTATATGATATGTAGACCATGGCCAAAGGTAGAATGTTATGTAATATCAGTGACCTTGACCTATTTTGTGAGTTCAACATGCCTGTAAAGCTGAAAAGGTGATTTTGTAATGGCTGGGTGTCGCGTGGACATCAATGGCAAAGAGAATTGAGCAACCCGATCAAAATTGCACTGTATTACATAATACATAAAACTGTAATTGGTGAGCTAATTTTGGGTGACTGTGACCCAGTAATTATGGAGTTTGGTGCTTGCCCAAGTTTAGTGTTTTTCCTCAATAACTCGAAAAGTTATGACCCTATTTGCACAAACAGACTATATGGAAAGCTGGATGTTGGGTGCATATTTTGAACAGTAACAATTTGTTAATCCAAGGTCAAGGTCAAATGGCCAGTTTGAATATTAGGGTCATCTCGTGAGTGCTCTGCACCCCACAATTCGTGAGATAGGCCCATGTAGTGCTTAGGAGTTATAAAGTATATAAAAAATCTTTGTCGACATCTTTGTTGGTGGTGCCACCTATAGTGTTATGTAATATACAAGTCAAAATTTGAAAATCTTGGGACCACAGTACTGTCCACAGTTTTTCAAGTTAGCCCAATATAACTTTCAGGACTTATAGGAGGTATTAAAATCTAGGTTCTTTTCGATATTGGTGGTGCCACCTACAATGTTATGCAATATAGGGGTCAAATTATGAAAATCTTGTGAACACTCTAGCATCTTTAATTTTTTGCAGATCTTCACCAAATTTGATGGGATTGTGGGGAGGTCAAAATCTAAGTTGCTAGTGATACTAGTGGTGCCACCTATAATTTGATGGAAATCATGAGTCAAAATGTGTTTTAAAACATAAAATTCCATATCTTGAAAAGTAATTGGATTAGAATTGCAAAATTTATAGGATATATAGACAATGTCCAAAGCTAGAATCATATATAATATCTGTGACCTTGACCTATTTTTGTGAGGTCACCATGCCTGTATTGCTGAAAGAGCTGATTTTGTAATGGCAAGGTGGCAGGGTGTATCTTGGACCTCAATGGCAATGTCAGCACAGGACCAGGCAGGCCTATGGGCCTCTTGTATCACATAATATGGGTGTCCTTGATCTTCTGTCCCAAGATCACTGAGGACATAAAGTTAACTACTTACTCATTGTTGTCTTGGCACATGCAACAATATTCATCACAGGAGTTGCACAAATAAGCTATGATTACATGTGGAGTGAAGTGCCATCTGGTGGACATTCTTTACATTAAGCTTTATATGTTCAGAATGCACTTGAAGACTCACAACTTTGAAATGAAGTGGTACAATATGACCACGATGCTAGCACAGCATTAGGCCCATGGTCCTCTGGTTAACAAAATCAAATGTTGTAGGACACAATGTGTCTTAAAAAATATTTCCAATAGTTTGGTCTCATCCCAGTGCCAGACTTTCATCAGTATTCAGGGGACTAACATTTTCAACCAATGTATAGATGAGTTTGTTTTTTCTCCAGATGCAAAATTGGCTGAAATGACATCAATTTTTTAAAAAGGGCACTCCACTTATGACAAAGAATTATAGACCAGTTAGTGTTCTCGTATCCATGTTGAAACTTTTTGAAACTATCATACTTCAACAACTCAACCCTTTTCTATGGAGGTGCCTTCATGACCTTTGGGATAAGTGCTTTCATCAAAGACATCGTTGTCAGTACAAATAATGTGATGTTACATCTTACTGATCACTGGAAGGGGCCCTGGAAAAGAACAGTCATGTTGGATCTATGCTAATGGACATAAGCAAGGCTGTTGACTGTTTGCATGAGCTCATGGTCCTACCTTACCCAGTTGTGATAACATATTAATTGGAGTAGTGAGTGGCAGGGTTTTCCTTTACAGGTGTGACTACCAGCCGTCCATTATTGAACTAGTGCTGTTGAACAGATTTATCAGTGGCCCAAATTATTCATAACTGGGTCAAAACTTTTAAACTGTGCCAATGACAATACCCTATGGCCTAGTGATCCAGCTAGACAGGAAATGTTATGCTTTTTACAGACTGAGTCTTTGAAACTCATGAAGTGGTTTGTTGATAGTCAAATGGAGGCAAACCCTAGTGAATTGTGGGAAATCTGTTTTTGGAGAGGGAACAATCATGAGGAAGATCAAGTTACCCTGGACAACATAGATCATTGCCAGTGAACCTGTAAAACTTGTTCTCTTGGATGAAAACTTAGACCTAAGTGCCAAGTAGAAGATGTGTGAAGAGTAACTTCTGCACAACTCATAGACTCACTGAGGTCAAGATCCAGGACTTTCAGTCACAATTGTTGATCTTTAACTCTTTTATTCACATTTCAACTATGTGTCCTTGACATGATATCTTGTGGCAAATGAATGTCCAAAAAGCATGAAAGAATACGATACAGTGCCTTACGATTTGTTTACCAGCACTTCAGCAATACTCACTGTAAGCTTCCCAGTCGTGCACATTTATCTATTTGAAACTGGCTAGAACATGTCATATTCTTTTAGAGACCCGTAAGGCAGCAAATTGAATCTCTCCACCTTATTTGAAAACTGTCTTTACAGGTGAACAAATTCCATTACATGACGTAAGAGGCTGGGACACTTTTTCAACCAGACAGCTGGGCAATAAAGTTGGGCCCTCATTTTTCCAAATTTGATGAACTTGAAATACTTTATTGTCGAATAGATGTTTCATATATTCCTAATTTATCTTAATTCTTTAGAACCAATAATATTGTATTATAAATGCTCAGATCTTCAAACTTTGTATTATCACAACCAGAACAGTAGTGAGTGGATATATACCATAGTGGACGCCCTAATGGTCTCACCCGCACAAAGGTCGCACCCCCAACTGTGGAGGGGGAATAAGACACCTCAAGGTATGTGCGGCACAATAGTCGCCCCCCCCCCCCAAAAAAAAATGGTCTACCGGTATATCACCATGAAGAAGTATAACCAGGCTGCTCATGACAAGGAATGAACAAAAATGTGTGATTTAAAGCTGGTGAATAAAGTTAAAATGAAAATAAATAAACTTAAAAACATCCACCTGTGTTGCCTTTTTATTTTGTCTTGGTATGTGAAAAGTGAACTGGAATCTCGCTCCTCACTTTCATGTTGAAACTGTCGGTTTGTGTCAGATTCTCGCTATCAGCAGGTAAATGCTATCATACGGCTACTTAAAAACATTATGAGTTATCAAACTTTGGTATTTGTTTTAAAATTTTGTCATTTAAATTTCTTAAATCTCGTTGCAAAAACATCGTGGATGATTCACATGCGTTTCCATTAGGGTGCCGCCATGGTTGAACACGTTTTCGAGACTCTTGCGAGATTGCATAAACAAGCTTCTGTAAATTGTCACAACTGTGTCATGTGACTAACACTTGGCAAACATGCATGCTTGTCTTATGAACACTGATTTAGCGCATTTCCCCAGTTTTTATGTCTGCATATTAAACTATGAACAAGAATACACAGATTATAGTAAGGGTAAGCCTATACTTATACATTTTATTGCATTATTGAGACTTTTTGAGAACGATCACAACTTTTAATCAATCAATCTCCCATGTATGTATACCGGCAATGTAAACAAACATGGCTGCCGGTCTTTTCCATCCTCAAGATAAGTTCTTCCCAGGCTAAGTCCCCGGGAAATTTAGACTGTAGTCGGCATAATGGTCGCTGGTATGGCTTTGAAAAAATTATTTTACCCCTCCAGCTGCGACGATTAGGGCGTCCAGTACGGTATTTCAGATATTTTCTTAGTTTTATGAGGTTTATTTGGTCAGATGGATATTTCTTGGTCAGCTGGACACAGGTTGTTTACACTAGGGCTCGGTCAATTCGATACATATCATGACTGTTATGAATGTGGGTATGGGTTGTTTGTTTTGATTTGGAGAGGTCACTGTGTTCATTGAGTGTGTACCGGGTGTGGTCTGCTTTGTTGAGGTGACTCTCAGGCAGCTTGTGAACAATGAAGTGGTGACCTACATACATGCACAGTAGTAAACAAAGGGAAAAGCCCTGATGTTGTCTAGAAAGGTCTCAGAGAATTGAAAAGTGGGACTTATTAGAAAACTGTAGAATAATGGTGATAGTTCTCAGTGTGGGTATATAAAACAGCTCCCTTCATGACTGGTAGAGGAGGATTCCGAGAAGCTGTGTGACTTCAAGCCAGTGGGACTGTGAGCCATTGCTATTGCCAAGGAGACACTCAATTATACATTGTACCTGTGGAGTGTGGACAGTGCCTTTGAGAGGACTGGTGTACTTGGTGTTTAATTGTACCACATCGGAATCAAACTGTAGCTCTTGGGGATTTAGACCAACACTGTGTTCTGTGTACCACATTGGAAGAAAAGTGTGCCTCTGTGGGGTTTGGACCAAACTATTTGGCACCTACCATGGGACTTTTAACTGTAGGACAGTACCTGTGGAGAATCTCTCACCAGGGATTAGGATTTACCTGCAGTCTGTTAATTAGTGGAGTATCAGCATGGCTAAGTGTATAATTTCATTTAGGTACTTTGTACTGATTTTTTTATTCTTAATATAGTATTGTTAAATTTATCTCATCATTGTCATTCTTTGTTGAGTTCTGCTATGATCTAGAATATTCCGAGGGTGGGCATCATAACAACGACACAGATCTCTATATTCCAGACCTTCCAACTTGTTAGATTTAGTTGCACACTGTAAACTTTTCAGCTCTCTTGTATGCCTGCAAGTTTTAATTGAAAATTTATAATTTTTTGTTCTCATCAATATATCCTTTCAAGCACTAAGTATAGGTATAGCGCAATAACACAAACAAGTTGTAGTGAAATATGTACCAATAATACAGTTTTGTGATACATATAGAAATTCACAATTCAGTTGCTTGTGCATACAGTTTAAGACATTTTTCAACAAATGTAATTTAAGATGCATGAAAAATGTCCCAAGAAAAACTCATCTTCAGTTTGAAATAACTGCTATAATGCATAACATGAATATTTTATACTTTCTGAGCCTTTTTGTGTGTGTGTGTGGGGGGGGGGGGGGTTACACTGTTTTCTAGGTTGGCAGGACTAGTTTACCATGTGTATCACTGTGCAGTTCACTTGTCTGTTTAACTGTGAACTACAATAGATACTGTGTCACGTGCCTACAATAAACCCTAAACTAAAGCATAATATTCCACCTAGTGGGCACTATCATCATGTTGAATCAATATATATCAAATGTATTCCCATCAGTTTCATTTTATGACATTCTAGGGAAAGTATTACGAATATGTTTTGTTATTGTCTAAAAAATTCCATTAGAATATGTATTGCTATATGTATACCTTTCCATATCCATATGATGTGTAAAAACTAGACAAGGGCCACCACAGCCAATATGCCATAAGATTTTCTCTAGTCTCTCTACAGTCAGAAACATTCATTCATTGTTTACTCTTGCTATTTCATCACTTGGGTGTAGAGGTGACTATAGTCAATTACCTTAAACACTCACTTCAAGATCATTGTTAGTACATAAGTGTAACATACTAGAGAAGTCTGTGGTGCTGTGTCATGTTTTACTTGAAAACAACAGTAGACTTTGGTACCAATCAGATACGCTTAATCTGAATAATTAAAGGACATAAATCTGGCGGAAAATAACGAAGCATAAACTTGCAGTTACTTCGGAAATTTGCGACCGCGACATGTGCCAGTGGACAACAAGCTTGATTTTTTACTTGTCCGACCTGCCGCAAACGTGTGAAACAATAAAATAATGGTTGTCCAAGTCGGGCTTGTCACATTAAAGAGTTAGTTGTCCGGGAATAACGTTTAATTGTCCCGGGCTGTCGGGCTTGCCTTAATGTCAAGCCCTGAGCTATCGATAGTATTTCATACGAGGGCCAGGATAACATTATGAGTTTGGGATATTTCCCGTTCATGAAATTCGATAAAATTCACGAAGCTTATTATATAAAGGTAGGGCTGTAAATTGACGAAAGTTGAACTTTATTTGCCGTATGGGAGTTTTTCCAGCGTATGTGCTTGTGGCTGCGCGGGCCTACTCCTTTAAAGGTATCACTGCATGTTGGAAATATTTGAAATGATAGTTGTGTTCAATAAATGTATATAAACACACACACATGTATATATGGTAGTTCTCTGGGGCTTCAGTACATAGTGTCAGTATAGGAATACAAAGGTTATTGCAATTTTAAGATGCTGGGATATACATGTTATGTGCCTGGTTGTTATAATAGTTCTGCAAGAAATAGACAGTTCAGCTACTAGAGCTTCCCAAAAGAAAAACTCAGGAAAATATGGATAAGGAACATTTCTAGAGCCGGAAACACTGACCGTCTCAGCAAGTAAGCCTGGTCTAGGCCTAAACTACAAGATGAAAAAGTGTTACAAATTTCAAGAAAAAAAAACAGTTGTCCATGTCAGACTGATCAGGTGATGCTTTTTCATACATATAAACTCACTGGTGTCTGGTTCAGGGACTGCTCTGACCACTAGCCAATTATCCAAATGCTACTGTTTCTTGAATTTGGCTAAAGAAATGTGAAAGTGGCTAAAATACTTAAAAAGGAAATATTAAAGGTCCAAGACTGAATTTGTGTAAATCATGCCTGTATTTCCAATTTCGGCTACAGATTTTTGAAGTCTAGATCTACCCCTGTTGGTTATAGCAAAGATTTTGCATTTTGAAAATCACAAGAATAAAAGTTAAGCATGGTTATAATGAATGGTCAAAACTTGTATTGTCATTCATCCATTGGCTTCTGCAAGCCCGTGGTTTCTTCTACATCCAGTATTATCAGGATCTTTGCAAGCCATACCTGTGATAACACTTGAACATACAAATGTTAACCAATAATACATTTTATATTATATTTTTTACTTAATAATAATCTATTTTTGACAGCATAATGCATTTGTGTCAAAGTCTAAAACACATACTCTGTTGATCAGATGTAGTATTGTACATCTTATTGGCGACATTGTAGAAGACTGTCCCACAATGTATGCATACAGAAACTAAAAATACACCTACCGTTCTATTAATTCACTCTACTTTCCCATTACTTTTGCTCCATGACATGCAAGCCACCTTCTCAGTCCAGCAACTGCTGCAGATGTGAAGGGTCACAACACCATTGCCCCAGGTATCAGTGATGCGTCAAGGTGGCTAGCTGGCATGTCATGGAGCAAAAGTAACATACGGGTAACAAGAGAATGGTAGATGTATTTTCAGTCTCTTTACGTGTACATTGGGGGACCTGCTTCTACGACGTCGCCAATAAGCTATACAGTATTACATTTGATAAGATAAAGTTTTGTCTTATCTTCTCTATGTTAGCCATATTGGAACCTTACTACCACTGCGGTGATGGAACCACTGGGCACAACAATGCATTGTACAACTGGCAATTAGGTTACGCATGCGCGCTTGACTGTGCTAATCACGTATTAGCAGCTTCGCTCAATGAAAGAATGAATTACCTCTGATTCTGTACTGACAGACACGAACGTTTGTATGTATCACATCTAATATTACTCTCGCCCAGATAAACTAAAACTGAGGCATGAAACTGGTGTCCACCAAGTTGGTCTTATTTGGGTCAGTTGCAATGCTCCAGCTGCCTGTCAGCAGAGCACAGGACCTTCTTGATGCTCTCGTATTAATGTTTCATTATTCGAGGGTGAGAGTGTGCCATCTGGTGTGTCAAAAAAAAGTTCACCAGAGGTGGCAATATCTAACTCGGGACATTCATGTTCGATGTTGTGCTGCTTCAAATGGACTGTTACCTTCAACAAGGAAGTAGTACTCATACATAAGCAGGTCCTTGTATTAAACAGGGCTAAACATCCTGCTTTTGTCAACCTACCAACTAATATAAATAAACTGTACTCCCTACGCTTGGTGTAAGGAGGAGTCTTCACATGCTTCAAATTATTTGAACTTATTTGAAATAAGTTTTCTTTATTCTGCAAATGCTAGTAACATCCTTGGTTTGCCATCAGTATCCTGTATCATAGCAGCTGACTGTCACTCTTGCATAGCAACCAAGTTCGAGATTTTGCATGCAGGGTAGAATGATACAAGGCACTGCACTGCAGCAGAAATGCATAGACAGTCAAGTAATGCTTATTGTAGGTGATACTTGTGGCCCAAGGGCAGTGTGGGACCAGGAGACAGGATACTATTTTGTATGAAAAAGTTCCCAGGCTGAAAGCAATATATTCTCATTTATTTCATGATGAAATGCCAAGTTCCTGAAGGATGACTTAAGTTAAATATTTTTTGTCGCTGGTATAAACCCCAGATTCAAAGAAAAAAATCCAGAGCCTGAATTTTTGTTAAATTATTAAGAGTATGCCACATTTCTAAAAAAAAAAAATTATGGCCTTTAAAATTAGTTGCTTGGTGGGAGGTGGGGGCTGGTCAGCCTATAATTTTCAAAAAATATTCTCATATTGATATGAGCAAAGTAATGGTTTTCTGTAGTGCAATATTGATGTATAGATACGGTTATGCAAAACAGGTCATAATTGTCAAAATATACATTCTCATATTAATACGAGCCAAATAATGGTTTTCTGCACTGCAATATTGATCTATACCGTTATGCAAAGTAGCTTTTTTCTATAATAATGACCACCAAAAGTTGCTTTTTGGGAAATTTATCTTGGCAAATCCAATGTCGGTCATAGGAGCCATGATTGGGTGATTATGCAGTAGGCTGTTTTGAGTTATCCATCCACAATGCAAGAATTCACTGTCAATCACTCAGTTATAAGTTTTGAAAACACATGGGATGGAGTGTAGTTTTTAATTCGTGTACAGTGGTCCCCCTTTTATAAGGCCACCCCAAATGCACCAGAATTTTGGCCTTATAAGAGGGGTGGCCTCTCTTAAGGGGGTAAAAACAATGAAATGCCATCACTGCTGCACAGAGAAGTGGCCTTTCTGGAGGGGGTGGCCTCTGTACAGAGGGACTTAAAAGAGGGGGACCACTGTATAATTTCAGTTTTAAAAACATTGTTTCAATGTCCCGTTCCCAAAAATGGCAAAATGTAATCACTTCCTTCAATTTCAAGTCCCTTCTCTTTTCTGCAAATTAGCTTTCAGAGTCGCTGTGCTTTGTTTTATCTGATGCATGAGAAAGTAAACCTCAAAGTAAAACACGGCAAGTGGCCTTTGAGGTAAGACAGTCCTTACACTGTGAGTTTAGTCCATTGGTTGACTTTTTCAATGTGGCAACCTCAGCCATAGCAAACACAGCATGATGAAGGTTACAACCCCAGGCCAGGCTGCCACATAGTGGGTCATGCCCTAAATGTGGTACCCTTGTGTTGAATATTTTCCTATATTAATCTGGGGTTATGCAAAGCAGCATGTTGATTTATAAAGGCATGAAAAAGGAATGTAGTTATATATATATATATATATATATATATATATATATATATATATATATATATATATATATATATATATATATATATATATATATATATAGTGCTCCCTCTTTATAACACCCCTCATTACAAGGCGGTTTCTGATACAACATGGTGGGTACCACTGAAATACTTTTCCCATTACATGTACTTCTATGGTAAAAGTCCCTCTGTTATATGGTATATGGCAGTTTTGCTGTAACATGGTTTGCTCTTTGGACCCCAACACCAGTCTTGTAAAGAGGGAGCGCTGCATATATATATATATATATATATATCTACAGTGGTGTACATATATACAGTCATGAGAATTTGTATTTGTTCTTTGGCACCTGAAATGTAGGGCAATGATAGTGTTAAATTAGCAAACATTGTCAGTCTATATGTAGGTTAGAAGTCACAGCTTTTGAATGGACTGATATTGCTGTTAAATTGTACATTGTCAACTGTTGAGATATTTAATGATTCTTTGTTTCTGTTTGTTTACATGAGCAAAAAAAGCATGCACACACACACACACACACACACACACTGACTCAGCACACACAAAGATGTGGAATACGGCACTGGGGTCTTTGTGGTGACATCACAATTATAAGTCCATTCAATTTTGGGCAGGAGAAACTGACACACATGAAACTTCTGCATATTTTGTTAGTTGAGGGTGAAAATGGTTAAACAACCAAGAAATGGGTGGTTGTGTTAATGTGATGGCCTGGGGGCATGGGTCCATGTCATGCGCTGTGCAGGCTTCGTACAATGTGTAAATGGAAGCCCATTTTGTATTGTTCAGTGGCTGTCCTGAAAGCAAAATAGGGTCAACTGACCAGTACATTTAGGCCTCATCAACATGAGATACATTGAATGACTAAAGTCTGAAGACTTGCTAAATTAAGAATATAGTTCACAATCAGTTCAAATGTCACTTCAGCATATATTACAGCATTATATGAAGTAGACTGACTGCACATATTGTGTGTTTACAGACTGCAGTGACTAAGACATCAGCATGTGGAAGGGCTTCAGTAACCTGGCCCAGACGGTCCAGGACCGACTGGATGAGATGGTGGGAGAGGTGGGTAGAGCAAGCATCAGCAGTGGTCTGAATATACATTTTGTTGATTTTTATTCCATGCTATGAATGAACAATTACAAATTCCAATTTCAGATTTTTTCATTATGTGTCATTTCTTGACCACCAATAATAAACCAATGGCATACCAGTGGGTGGAATTTCATAGTGTTAAACTGGCACTCCGTGTATATGCACAGACCTGGATGCCCAGTCTCATTCAGAAGTGTTTTGGCCTTGGGCATAGGTATCATGAGTTACATTTGTGCAGTGACCAATTTCACCAGTCAAAAAGTGTCAAAAGTGCAACAACAGATCACTTGTACTATGGCAGAGGAAAAAGATCTTGATTTTCTTTATAGTGTCAGCTTCAAAAAAAAAAAAAAATCTTGGTGCGACACACTGACAGGGTTATAATTCCATACAGTGGTACCTGCTATTTAAGACCACCCCAACAGCCAACAAAAAGTGGTCTCATACTGCAGGTGGTCTTAAATTGAGGGTATATTTAACATGTAAATACAGCAGAGGGTCTTGAAAGAGTGGTCTTAAAAAGACATGCGGTCTTAAATTGGAGGTGGTCTTTGGAGCAGGTACCACTGTATTCGCATTTCCCGTAATGATGATCCGAGGTACACAAGTTATAGTGCAGCTGATTTGTTAGAAACCAGTTGTATTACCAGAAGTATATGCACACTTGCTGTTGGAGAAAAAATAAGCATAAAAATGTAAATTGATGTCAATATAGTGTACATATCTCTACACACGCCCCTATATTCACACAGGTACACAAGAAGAAGTGTTGGTTGTTTGCATATTGTGAATGTTTCTGTGTTTGCCAATGGCAGGATGGAGGTGAGAAGGAGGCTGGTGCTGAGGCGTCGGGATCGGCCACGAAGTCCACGCCTCAGGAGATGGCGGAGCAGCTGGAGCAGCAGCAGCTGCTCCTGCAACAGCTGAAGGACATGATCCGAGAGAGGGACGCCTCCCTCAAGACTAAGTCAAAGGAACTGGAGGTAGTACCCTGTTTTCACACAACTATCGCTTCTTTGTTCTTCAGAATTTAATGATGGGGACCTCTAGACCTTAATTGTTCAACAGGTGGTGCTGTGATTTTTTCATTTAATTTTTTGCGGTAATTTTTGTCTGTTTTTCACTTAAATTTACTTTACTCCCAAACTGTAAGTTGGATCCCCTTTAGACTTACTGAGAATATACATCAACTTGATCTCCACCAAATTTTTTTTACTACATTTTTTACTACAAATTTTTTTACTACATTTTTTACTACATTGTCGTGCTGTCATTTTCTGATTTTTAACAAATTATCAAAATTCGCAAAATTCAGGAAGAGAATGTGTTCATGTTAGCAACAGCAATGATGGTCTTCAACAAAAGTAACCTTGATAACATTCTGAAGGTAACTGGACCACTTCTGTCAGTCTTTGCATGTAAGGTCAGCTGAGCACAGGACTGTCACAGTCCTCTTTTTTTTTTTTTTTTGCTTGCTTAAAAAAAAAAGTGAGACCAAAAGAAAAGATTGATGTGGGTGCGTAGAATATGTTAGTAGTTCATAGTGTGAAAGATGCAAACAGCAGCAGATTCCGGGAGGAGATGGGTTGGCACTGACTATAGCCCTTTCCTGGTTAGAATTAACTAGAGTCAGCAGCTTTGCTTTGTTGAGTACACACTGGCCAAAGAAAACTGCTTACTTGGATGCAAGTTACACTGATAGGTTTTCATGCATAATTTTTATGCAGAATGTTTATGAAAGAAAAATTCCAGTGAAAACATAAGGACAGACTCCATGTTATATGAGTGCTTTTGGGCAATTTTAGAATGAAAACATTAAGTGACAGGTGAGTAGCATCTGGACAGAACATCATGAGATGTAGAAATGTTGAAACAAACAAATTTTATATCGGGGCACTTTGGGCAGTTCGAGTGGCAAAGGGTTGAAAAGTGAGATTGTGGTAAAATCTGGATTGAACAGCATGAATAATTTCAGAGGCACCTGATACTCATGTAAAAATCATCAGTTTATACAAAATGTGCGAACAGTTATAATTTTGAAAAATGGTCTTCCTACTTTATCATGATTTAAGTGACAGGTGGTACATAGACTTGTTATTGCTATTGATGTAAGTAGGTTTTCTATTGCTGCAGTGAGAACTCGTTATAATGACACCGTCTCTTCCCTTAGAAATGTGTCAGATAACTGAATATGTCAGATAAATGAATCGAACAACAAACAAAATGAAATTTTGTCATTCAAAACTTGTGTCATTATAATGAATATGTTAGGATTTCCCTTGGTTTGTACAGGGGGTCTAGCTGCAACTGTTTATTTTACAATCACTGGGACTGAATATAATGCCCCAGCTTGTTTCCACTGCAGTTAAACATTGGCGGATGGTTTAACAAGGATAAGCTGTCCAGCTAGAAAGGGTATATATTGGCTCAGGGGTAAGTCAAATTGTTCTTATCTGAACCTGTACTATACAAATTTAGGAATTATGGTTTGTTTGACAGGTATTCTTCTTTCTTAATGAAGCTCTGCATTTATAAGCAAAACTTCACATATTTAGCTAATTCATCATTTGCTATGTTCATATTTATTCATTATTATGTGGGTTGTCTTTGCTGAATATTTAGCTTAGACAAGGAGCTGCTACTCAGAGAGACATGGATGGGTAATAGACTCAGAAACATGTTGAGTAGTTACCCGCTGAAGACCCTTCAATTTATTTGGGCTGATACAGCCTATGTCAAAATTTTACAGAGGAACGTGTGCAATATGGACAATAGTAATTCCATATGTATATAGGTTAGACAGGGACAGGTTAGCTTATGGAGAGTAAAGAGTTCAGACTGTGGAATAGGGTAATGACTACTAGGAAGTGGTTCTGGGCAAAAAGACACAAATACAATATGTAGGATGGTTATTGCTATTATATATGAAGGCTGGTCATTCCTATTGTTGTACATGTATGCAGGCCAGTGATTGCTGTTTTAACATCCTTCCCACAGGAAACAAATGCCAAAATGTCAAAGCTGAAATTACAGTCCAAGTCCAAAGTGGCCAGCCTCAACAAACAGCTGGAAGAGGCCAAGAAAAACCTGTCGGATGCTCTAGAGAGGGTAATCTTGCAGTTATTGTCTGCATTCTATGAATCATTCTATGTTTGTTGGGTATCTGCCTTGAGCTATGTCTCCCTGGTAACAGCTTTGCGATTTTTTAAAATATAATAGTGAATGATACATTGTATTTTTTTTTCATATCGATGACTCTCTTACCATACACAATTTATTAACTATGAAGGCAGATGTTATACATGCAGCTAGTTGCCAGTTTGCAGGTGAAAACCTGCTAACGGTGTGTCACCAACCAGTGGTATGCATCAGAAAACAACTAAAATGATACAGTAATGCAAGGGGAGAAAATTACACATCATCAAAAATTAATTTCATTCACATATGATATATAAAAAAATGTATCTACCTTGAATAAAATAACTTTTACTATAATATTAAATTCAGTTTAAATTAGCTCTGAGGCACACATATATGTACGTATGTATGTATGTATGTATGTATGTATGTATGTATGTATGTATGTATGTATGTACATAAGAACATAGGTATGTGTGTATGTATGATTTTTCATTTGGCACCCAAATTATTGATTTTACGTATTTTTGTGAGTACCAAAGTATTATCCAAGAGTCAAACAGATTATCCCATTATTCAGGCATCAGTGGCATCAGATGAGAGTGTCTCCACGACCTCCTCCGAGGCCCCATCTGGTGCTGACCCTGCTAGTCGTGCTAAGATCAAGATGCTCAGAAAACGGCTGCAGGACAGTCAGGAACAGCTAAGCAAGAAGGACCAGATCATCGCAAGCAAGGACAAAGAAGTGGCCATCAAAGACAAGGTGATCGGAGAGAGAGATGAGGTGGTGAAGAACTTAAGCGTACAGCTGGAGGAACAGACCAAGATTGTGGAAGACTTGCAGAAGATGACAACTGGAGAAGGAAGTGGTGATAAGGGAGACCTAGAGGTTAGTAGCCAGTGTACTGCATATAAAGCGGTGCTTGCTAGGAAACAGCTGATGCCTGGTAGGAAAAGTTGAACTTTTACAAACAAAAGAATCAGAAATCACCTGTGCTTTAGCTGTCACACTCATTCTGTTGTTGTAATACCAACATAACGAAATTTAGTTTTCCAATTTTGACCACCAGGATTGCACGATGAGATTAAACAGTATTGGGCGGGAAGTGGGACACCACTATCAGGGGGTCATCGACAGCCATATTAAAGTGTATAGACATGAAGAAATTGGAGAAGTTTAAAAGAGTGATTTTAATCAAGTTAAAGCTGGATTGTGCCTTTGTAAAATTGCAAGGTACCAAGCTGGAGCGCTCATACATGCAAATTGTCGAATCTTGACAAATAACCAGGGTTGTGTGGGGTAACGTTCCACAGTTTTAGAGCTAAGCCTCCGCTGTGGTCACGATAGTGTGTCCATAGCCTGTCCCACTTGGTAACAGCAGACCAGCGTAACTATGAATTCAGTCATGCACGCAATTGTCACGATAAGTTGACAAAAGGGAGAACTAAGATTTCATTCGACTCCTATTATCACTGGTGTAGTATGGGTAGGTTTTCACATCCACAGCTGTGTAACTACGCTTGTGAACAACAGGAGTGAAAAAAAAGTAAAGTTTCTCATGCATCAACATTTCTGTAAAGCCTCTATTCCCAGTGCTGATCAGCTAAACTCATTGTCTGTGGGATTTGCCTGGTTTTCATCGTTGGGATCTCCTGTAGATGATACTATGTTTCCAAAGTGAGTGAGTGTTCTTTAATGTACTACCTTATGAGGACCATTGATAAATTGATGTCTTTCAGCAATATGTACATCAGTGTGATCTATGTGTTCTTTGTAAGTGATTTTTTCCCCAGAAAAATGTATCATTTGTGCAATTTGCTGACTATATTTACTCTGAAAATAAGTTTGAGTGGATTTTCTCTGTAGTTTTGTGCTGAAACAGCATCGCAAAAACAAAATATCTCATGATTCACAGGACACATCAAACTTTTCTTAATTGTACAGTGACCATATTTCTTCACCTGATTACATTTTGGTGTCCTTGATCTCATTTCCAAGGTCATGGGATCCATGTGTATGTGTAAAGTGGAGGGTATCCAGTCTGTCAGCAATAACTAGTCTGTTTCATGTATCAGTATGTTGGGTTGAACGGTACATATTTTGAGTGGGGCATGGATATTTGTTACATGTTGTGCGACAGACATAAAAGCAATGCTGGTGATCCACATCTTCAAAAATATCTGCCACTGAAATGGAGCTGAGGATAAGTCATTTTGAAAGGACTCAACAGGAATATGTTTGTATGCTCTGTATGTGATAATGTTACTACATGTACATTATCTGGGAGTAAAAGTATTAAAGGGAGCATATATTGTTTTGTAGTGGTGACTCGAACCCTTATCAAAGTTGCTGTGTGACTTTATACAGTTTTGTTTGAGGTGATGATAAAATCCAGCAGTGTTCTAACAGTGTCTGAAAGCTTGTGGGGTTATTAATGACACTGCAAGCACCACGAACGACAATATCTTTTAGGGGAAAAAAAGTTTGTGCCACTGTCATACAGCTCCACATCAAAGAAATCATAGCATTTTGTATTGTGAGGACAAATGGACTGAAGCAAGTAGGGATAGCAATGTGTATGTTGTGTATAGATTGAAAGAATTAGTGATAGCATTGTGTATATTGTAGAGTACAGACTGACAAAAGTAATGATAGCATTGTGTGTATTGTAGAGTACAGACTAAGAGAAGTGATGATAGCATTATATTATGTATCTTGCAGAGTACAAACAGACAGTAATAGTGATAGCATTGTGTGTATTGTAGAGTACAGAGTGATAGAAGTAGTGATAGCATTGTGTGTATTGTAGAGTACAGAGTGATAGCAGTAGTGATAGCATTGTGTGTATTGTAGAGTACAGAGTGATAGAAGCAGTGATAGCATTGTGTGTATTGCAGAGCAAGCTGGAGGAAATGTATGCCCAGATGGTGTACAAGGACCGGAAGATCTTGGAACTCAACAACAAGATGCTGGAACATGAGAAAGTGGTGATGGACATCCAGGAACAATTCAATGAAAAAGACGAAGTGTTGAAAAGTCGGGACAAAGGCATTCAGGTATACGTCAGTGTGAAAGGAAGTAAAACTGTCCTCTGTTAGACAAGTTACCTACACATAAAAGGCCACCTGATGAACTTAATTATACTGATGCATAGCCAAGCATCTCAACTGGTGTCATATGATTTGATTTAACGGGTAATAGATGGATAGTAATTTGTATTATAGATGAACAAGAGCAGTTACAAGTGTCCAGAAGCTATGCACAGAAATTAGTGCACAAATATTGAAATGTTGTTAGACAGTATCTGGATAAGCCTTGTCTGATGTCTGAAAGTACTTGGGTTTTGTTTTACCATTGCTGCAGTGTCTAGTGTCTTGAAATAATTGTCTTTGTGTGCTGTGTCAGGTGTCACAGAGTAATTGTCTGTTTTGTTTTGTTTGTTAACATAGCTACTGCAGACAGACCTCGTACAGAAGGACCAGAATATAAAGGACCAAGCAGCACTTATCTCAAACCTGACAACCAAAATTGAAAATTATGAGGAGAGGTTGTCACTCCTGACGGAACAGTTGGAAAAGAAGGAGAACCAATTACAAACAGAACTTGAAAATTTCAGTGCCAAATTACAAGAAACTCAAAAGTATTTTGAAGAGACCTTGCAGGAGAAGGAAAGTTCAATTGAAGATCTGCAGAATGCCATCAAGATAAAAGATGGTGAAATAAGTGCCCATGAAGATGACTTAAGACAAATAATGACAAGACATGAACAGGAAATTAATAGATTAGTTTCAAAAGGAGATGATTTACAAGGTGAAATGTTAAAGATGCTGGAACAGAAACTAAAGGATACCAATGAAGTTCTGGCCAGCAAAGCTAAGGTGATTGAGGTGCTACAGGCAGAGATTGGAGAGAAGGAGAAGCAGCTGCTGGAACAAGGAACTGCCATCAAAAACACCAAAGAGAAACTGGAAATGACTTCAGAACAGATGAAACTTATGCAGGAAAACTTTGTGGCCATGGAAACTGTGTTTAAGGAGGAAAAGAATAATTTAGAAGTCAGGCTGAAGGAAGTGAGTGAAAAATACGAAAGTGAAAAAAGTGAAAAGTCACAGCAGCTGGAGCAACTGCAGGCAGCAGTGAGCCAGTACCAGAGTGCCTACTCACAGGTGGCCACCCAGTACAACACAATGCAGGAGCAGTACCAGCAAATGCAGACAGACTCTGAAAGGACTAAGACTGCTGAAGGTGAAAGTTTACAATTAAAACTGGAGCTTGATACTTTAAAAAGTGAAGTACAGACTAAAACAGAGGAAATTTTACAGCTACAGAGGACTCTTGAAGAAAGTAAGAGTGAAAGTGAGACACAGTTTGGTCAATACAAAGAACAGACTTCTTCACGTATGAAAGATTTAGAGGACCAGTTAGAGGAACTCCGAAAGGTGAGATTAAGATTTTGTTACTGGCTGGACTTGTTCATTGTACCCCCTTCCTACTGGAGGAGGGGCATATAGTAATCACCTTTTCCATGTGTCCATCCCTCTGTCTGCTTTTTCATATCCGGCCTATAATTTGCTTGTCCTTCAAATTGAATTAGTGAAACTTTGCACACAGGTGCATCTGGACATAAAGATGTGTCATGTACCAAAAGTAAGTCACTAGGTCCAGTATCTGGGTCACAGTGACATGTTCTTGTACACACATGTCCGGGCTATAATTCCTTAACTGTGTAAGTTAGACCAATGAAACTTTACACACAGATGAAGCTACACATAAGGGTGTGTCATGTACCAAAAGTAGGTCACTGAGTCAAGTATCTTTGTCCCAGTGACATATTCTTCTGAAAATTGTGGCCGGGCTATAATTCTTTTACTATTTAAGTTGGTTTCATGAAACTTGACACACAAATATATCTTGACCTAAATGTGTGTCATGAAACAAAACTAGGTCACTAGGTCAAGCATTTGGGTCTCAGTGATACATTCATGTAACACTACATTGCACTTCATGCCCAGGCTGTAATCCTGTTGTTGTTTGACTTAGAATCATGAAACCTCACACACCTGTGAATCTGGACACGAGTGTGTCATGCAAAAAAGTAGGTCAGTAGGTCAAGTATCTGAGTCACCGTGATAGCCTGTTTTTATTGATTGCAGTCATTCTAAAGTGACCTGTGAATAGCAAGGTTATAAATAGGGCAAGGGTGGCATGGATCCAGAGATTGCATTTTAATTTATATATATATTTTTTGGGGGGGGGGGCATTTTTTTGGCTCAATGTTAAAAAATCTCCGAAACCACTGGGCTGCCTGCTTCAAAATTGCATACGGACACTTCTGGGAAGTGTGAGACCTTTATAACCTCTTCAACAGGTGGTAGTGCAATGTTTTTAGCTCGCTAACCAAAGGTTGCAGAGCTTATGCGACCGCTCATGTCTGTCCGTCCTTCTGTCTGTAAACTTTTGCTCGTTAGCACCATACCATCCACAGTTTTCAAGGTAGCCCAATATAACTTTCAGGTCTTATAGAATGTATGAAAATCTATGCCACCGTACATTATTATGTAAAATACAGGTAAAAATGTGAAAATCTTGTGAACACTCTGGCATCTTTAATTTGTGGTGGATCTCACCAAATTTAATGGGGTTGTGGGGAAGGTCGACGTCTAAGGTGCTAATGATACTAGCATTGCTACCTGTAATTTGATGGAAATTATGAGCCAAAATGTGTTTTCAGATGTAAAATTCCGTATTTGGAAAAGTAATGGGATTCGACTCGCCAGATTTATAGGATATATATGCAATGTCCAGAGCTAGAATTTTATATAATATCAGAGACCTTAACCTATTTTTGTGAGGTCACCATGCCTGTAAAGTTGAAAGAGGTGATTTTGTAACTGCAGGGTGTAACTTGGCCATCAATGGCAATGTCAGCACAGCACCAGGCCTATGGGCCTCATGTATTACATAATCTGAGTGACCTTGATCTTATGCCCCAAGGTCACTGAGGACATAGAGTTTAGGACTCCCTCATCATTGTCTTGGCATGTGCTACAATATCAATCACAGGAATTGCACAAATAAGCTATGATTATATGTGGAGCGAAGTGGCACTGGTGGACATATTTTACACTAAATTTACATGAGCTTTGTATGTTCAGGAGCCACTTGAGGACTCACAACTTGAAATGAACAAGTGTGCAATATAGCCATGGTGCCAGCAGAGCATTAGGCCCATGGGCCTCTTGTTTTTTAACTTTTCTCTGTTTGTAATTCTCTTTAGTGTATTGGTAGGTTTGATTATTTTTGTCTTTTGTTTTTTTATATTTTTTAAACATTTTTTTGTTTGTTTGTATAAGTTAATTTTTTGGCAAAATTATAAAAAGATTTCTTCTGCAAATCCACTCTGGCAGTTGCTTTGAAATTGTACCAGCTCAGAATTTCCTTTGGACACCCCTTGATCATAATTTGTTCAACAGGTGTTGCCATGTCTTTATTCGTACTAGCTTTTTCTTAAATTTTGTTTGTATTTGAAATTTTTTACGACTTCTCCTGAACCAGATGCTTCATTATCTTCAAAGGTGGTAGAAACATAGTTTGACTCAATCTCCATCAAGTTTGTGCAGTACATGGGAGTACCATTATTTGCTGATTCTCATAAAATGTTTTTAATTATATAATGACCGGCGAAATTGTGTCTCTGCAAGATTACAATAGGGATACCAGTGCACATGTATGTAG
The DNA here is from genome assembly GCA_964020975.1 of Hermodice carunculata. Lineage (NCBI taxonomy): Eukaryota > Metazoa > Annelida > Polychaeta > Eunicida > Amphinomidae > Hermodice > Hermodice carunculata. Next base: position 12,819,961 of record OZ026614.1, read on the forward strand.
TTGTTTAGTTTCCTCAAAACTCTGAACTAGAATGACTTCTATGTGGTAGGGAGGTAACTTAAGTGAGTCTCTATTAAGTTTGAAGTGGTGATTCTCCAGTAATTTTTTCACTTTATATATTTTTTTTCTTTGTTTTTGATTTATTTTTTTCAGTATCAAAAAATCTTCATCTATAAAGTCAATGGCCAATAGCTTTTGGAATTGCAAACATAGAATGGACTTCAGTTTACCCATAGAATAGGGTGGGACTTATTTTCAGGTTGAGAACATAAAGGTCAGCCAAGCTGGTGCACACAGCCCTCTTGTTTATGACTTTCATACAAGCTGCCTGTAAAATCTGGTGTACACTGAATCTATTATTCATAAAAAAGTAGAGAAAGTTTAAAGGCAAGGATTGTGTCTGGTTCACTGTCCCATATGTTCTAGAAGGAACATCTGGATTGTAACATAAACAAGTATATTAGTGATAGAATGTCCTGTAAGTGTAATGCAAAATCATCCTCTCAAAGAAAGTTTGTAGTGTAAAAAATATACTGCTGATATAATGTACTGGAATAAATAATATTATTGTAAACCAAATAGTGCATGTAATTAAACAGTGCCAATTTAATTAATAAATATTTTTATTTTCCCATATTTCTTTGGTATCAAATAGTGAAAATGCAAGCACAATGAAACTATATGGATTTGATATGAAATATTTGTAAAGTAGTGAAATTAAAACTTAAGTTCAATGCCTGAAATACAAAAACTGTGATTAATTATAGATGTGAAAATATGTATATTTTAATCTTTTGAAAAAGAGTGTCAACATTTTAAATTGGTTTTGTCATGATATAATGTGAATACCTGTGTGATGTATTATGTTTAACTGTGTAAATGTGATGTTTGTGTTTGCAGAGCTCTGACCTAGCTGAAGAGGTTGTGACTCTAAAGAACCACATTGCAGAGTTAGAGGATGAGAAAGGTAACCTGCAGCTGAAGCTAGTAGACTATGAAGAGGCCATCTACATGCAAGGTGACCCACCCGCACATTGGCTTTCTGTCTTGCCATCCTCTCAGTTGGCTTGGGAGCCTAAATGTATTTAATAAGTGGGGCGTAGCTGGTCAACTTGAGGCAAAGCTTAGGTGCATTGGTATTTATCTTGGTGAGATAATGCTTGGGGGCTTAACTGCTCGGCCCTTGGACATGGGTACATTTTGTACTTGCTTCATCATATTGACCTGATACTGGTGTACACAACTACTCCAGTCTATGTTTTAAATATAAAAATACATGTACTTTGATACAGAACCACTCTAGGGCATACAACCTGGACAGGGTGATTTATATGAAGCTCAGCAACTGGCATGCAGTGGTTCCTGTCTTGTAAGACCAATCCATTAGATGTCAAAGACTGTCTTGTGAGGCTACGTTAATTTGTAATTTTCATGTTGTTGATACCTCCTATGAAAGGATACCTATTTTGAAATACCGCTCTTTGATGATCCTATGGAGCGGTATATGAGGAGGGCAACCACAGCAATCCATTTCAAAACACAGAGGCTAAAACATTGGGTTAATGATTGTTTGAAATCACACTAACCCTATTTATGCCAATGTTCAAAATTTATCCAGTTGCTGTATTTCAAATAAGGTGGCCTGTCCCTATAGTACAGCGTGTACTCAATCTCTGGGTGGACAACATGTTGATTATACTAACTTTGGGGTGAGGTGTTCCTCCATCTTGATACTGTGGTGCTAATGTACACATACATGTACTGCTCATTCCCATAACCTAATATGTTGGTGTATATCTAATGTATATCCCTTAACTGAGTAACTACCCTTTCCTTCTATGGGACTTCCTTCAATATAGCCATTTGTCCTGTTTTAGCTGACAACATTTATCTCAACTTCTTTACTTTGGAGCACATTTAGGTCCTGATGAAAATTCTTTACTTTCCTTCTTTGGTCTCCTCATGTGCAACATATTTATGTTTTGACCATGGAATGGGCAGGTCTTGAACCAACAACCTTCTGTTGCCTGGCTGAAAATGGGAAATGCACATATCCACTTGTCCACATCTGCATACTAAGAAAACAATAGTTCAGTGGGGTAGATATGTGTGAATGCCATGATCAACACAGATGATTGTGTATGAGCAAGGAAAGTACTGAAAATGGCATTATCTCGGAATTGGGGACTAAAATCCACCAGCATTAAGGCAATACCAGAAATTATATTTATGTTTTGACCACAAAATGGCAAGGTCTCTAATCAGCAACCTTCGGCACTTAATGCCTGGTTGAAAATGGGAATTGGGCATGTCCTCTTGGCCACAGCCACATTTGTAAAAAAGAATAGTTCAGTGAGGTAGATACGTGAGAATGCCACATTAATGAGGTTGTACACTTTTATTTTCTGTTGGAGAGGTAGTGTAACAGTCTGTGTGCATCAGTCATTAGTGAGATGCCACCAAGTTGTGTTTCAGAGCCTGTTACCAGACATGCATCTCTCGTGATGGTTCCTGTTTTTTGTGTAATAACACTATGATAACAAAGCCAGTGTCCTTAAAGATTAAATAAACATGTAACATCTGAGATATTGAAGTGGCTGTGGCTCCCAAGAATTTAGTCCAAATTTGAGGCCTTTGATTCTTGTATATACATGTGGTTTGAATACACAGGTACTCTATCTTATATGGCGTAGCAGCTACGTGTATTGCTCTTCTTTTTTGCCCCTTGGGTTTTAAGCTATTTCACCTCGCTGGCAGATACTTAGGATATTTGCTACCTGTGTTAGTTTGGATGAATGGCCAAGCACAGTGTCCTCGTACCATGCATGCCTGCTCCATCCAATGATGTAATAATTGCATGTAAGGAACTCCATCATATGTCATGCTATGAGAAATTCCATCCATTGTCATAATTGTGTGCATAACCCCTCCATCACATGTCATGCAAAACCAGTATGCATGGCTGCTCCGTCCAATACCAGGTAATAATTGGATGCATAGTAGCCCCATTCTATGTCATACAATACTTGGATGCATGGCTGCTGTATTCAATGCCATGTAATAAATGGATGAATAGCCATCCCATCCTGTACCATGTAATGCTGGGATGCATGGCTGCTCCATCCAATACCACGTAATAGCTGGATGACTAGCTGCTCCATCCTGTGCCATGTAATGCTGGGATGCATGGCTGCTCCATCCAATACCATGGAATAGCTGGATGACTAGCTGCTCCATCCTGTGCCATGTAATACTGGATGAATAGCCACTCCATCCGGTGTCATGCAATAGCTGGATGACTAGCAGCTCCATCCTGTGTCATGTAATACTTGGATGCACAACTGTCCTATCCTATGTCATGTAAAATGTAAATGCATGAGTAACTATTGCACCCTATGTCATCTATTACCTGCATGTGTGGCTGCTCCAACCCATGCCAAATGACGCTTTGATGCATTGCTACCCCATCCTACATCATACAATACTTTGAGGAAAGCTGTTAGTTAATTGGCATCATGCTTATGTCATAGAGATACTAGTGGTGTGCTAGTGAGGGTTAACTTCTTGCCTCAGCTGACTTGATGAGGATCTACCTTGGCTGGATCTCTACAAAAATTTGTCCATTGGTCATGCTGCAATGATTTTTAGCTCAGATGACTTGTCAGTGAGCTGAGCTTGTGTGGTGGTTAGGCATCTGTCATCCATCCATCAGCATCTACAATTCATATTTTTTTACTTCTCCAAAACTGCTTTCCAGATTCACCTCAAATTTGGCGGAAATGAACCTTGGTTGAGTCTCTACCAACTTTTGTTCAATTAGTCACAGTCCATTGATTTTTCATTTTTTATTATTTTTTATTTTTTTATTTTTTTGGTCATATTTTTTGGCCAAATCTTAAACTGCTTGGCCAATGCCTTTCAAATTACTGATGGAGACTTCTGGGAACCCTGAGACCCTAATTTGTTGAACAGGTGGCACTGTGATTTTTCAGTTTTTTTCCTGTAAAAAAGTGTGTTGTCACAATTTTGGACTTCTCCAGAACCGTCAGTCTGATTATGCTGAAACTTAGTGGAAATGCTCCTTGTAGAAGAGCCAACAAAAGTTGTTCACAAGATGGTGTTGCTGTGAATCCCTGATTTTTAATGAATTTTTCAATTTGGGCACTTATTGGTTAATGCATATGGTCTATTGATTGTGTAAGTGAATGGGGATTGCAATGATAATTCACATTTTTGACTTCTTCTCCAAAACCACCAACCAGATTCACTTTAAACTTGCTGGGGATGTACCTTGGGTGGGTCTCAACTTACTTTTTTTGCAAATGGTCATGTTCCAGTGATTTTTGGATTTTTTGTGATTTTTTGGGGGGTTGATTTTTTGGCCAAATCTTACGAAATCTTCTCCAAAACCACTTGGTCAGTTGATTCAGAATTGCATAGGAACCCTTGAGGGCATGACAGAGGGAGTAACACAGCACATAGGTGACCTTGAACTCATTTTCAAGGTCACAGAGTCATTTGGCTGTATTTAACTCTACAGATGATAACTTGAGAACTATTTTAGCCTGGACTTTGATGTTTTATATGGTTATAGTTCTCTTTGGGAACCACACTCTGACAGTACGTGAGTGACCTTGACCTCATTCCCGAGGTCACAGGAAAACAGACATGAAATGTACTGTTCACTTGATAACTTGAGATCTATTTTGAGTTAGGACCTTGAGGTTGCACATATTAATGTTTCTCTGTGAAGGTCATGCTAAGACAGTACATGTGTGACCTTGACCTCATTTCTGAGGTCACAGTGCAACATACATTAATGTTACACTTGTTAGTGTTCTTCTATAAAGGCCAGACGTACTCAGTACATGGGTGACCTTGATCCAATCCCAACTTCACAGAGCCACAAGTGTGATGAATCTCTAGGTCAGATGAGCATGGCTGTTCACACAGCCCTCTTGTTAATTTGGTTTATTTTACTCTTTTAAAAAACTTTGTTTGCCAGTACTTAAAATTCTCCGACAAAATCACCCAGCTAAGTGCTTCAAAATTGTATTGGATACTTCTGGAAACACTTAGACCGTAATTTGTTCAACAGGTGGTACTTTGATGATTTTTTGTCTTTTTTTTTATGAATTTGTGTGTTGAAGCTATTTTTGGCTTCTCTGAAACTGTTCTTGATATTGTTCTGAAACTTGGTAGAAATATACCTTGTGGAAAAATCAAACAAAGTTGTTCACTAGATGGTGATTCTCTTCATCTCTGATTTTTTAAGGAAATTTTTTAGTTCAGGTACTTGTCTGTTAATGCATACTCTCTGTTGATTACTATACTAAGACAATACGATACTATACTAAGATTGTAACATTGATTCACATTTTTTGTTTCTTTTCCAAACCTGTTGGACAGATTGACTTGAAACATGGTGGAGATATGCATTGGGGGAGTCTCTATTAATTCCATCAAGTGGTCATGTACCAGGGATCTTTGGATTTTCTATTCTTGTTTCTATTTTGGGAAAAGCTTAGAATTTTCCTTCTATAAAGCTACTTGACCAGTGGGTTTGAAATTGCACACAGTTTTGGGTTACCATGGGTTAGGATGGGGCTTCTTTGTGGTTGAAACAATCAAGGTCAGCTGAGGACAGGCTGTTCAGACAGCCCTCTTGTTTCTGTTTTAAATGGGTGCTTTAAAGAGCATTTTGCTGATCCCCTCTTGCTGTGCAGACATGTTAATTGCTTATTGACTGTTCCTTTTGTAACACTGCAACAATGTGCATAGTTTCTGAGTATAGTGTCCATGATTTGACAATTGCCCTGTACAAGACTGACACCATGTCCGTCTTATGATGGCTACTTTGAAGTGGAAGATGTCTGTGACTGGTAGTTTTCCTTTCCCATAGGTGTCAACCCCCAAAGAGGCATGACCAGGAGGTTCTTGTCTAAGTGCATGAAATCAAAGAAAATAGTCAATTTTGCCTCAAAATCCCTGTCATTTTAAGAACTAGTTGAGTCTTCAAAACGGGAGACTCTCGGTGAAAACTGGAGAGTTGACAGCTATGCTTTCCAGCTAAAATCTCCCAAAAGTGTTCAGATGTAAATTGTTGCTTATATGTGTACTTACAATTCACACAAATAAATAACATTTTTGTTGAGAATTGTGTCTAACACTATCATGGTGGTACATCCCAGGTCAATAGCTTTCCTTGGCAAGGGTTGGGTACAATGTACCTAACCCATGCCAAGGAAAGCTATTGACCTATTCTTATTCTGACCAGGAAAGGGTTAATTATGTTGAGTTCTGAAATTTGTGTTTCATAAATTATAACTACTTTGACAGGTAATTGATAGCTAGAAAATGACCAAGCAAGACCAGTGGCAGATAAACCTCGAACAGGACAGATTTCGAATCTAACACGATTTTTGTCAGTGGCAGTTGGAACACCGTAAACCGCTTCTTAAAAAACAATGATACCTATCTGCACCGTGAAGCTTCAACGATTGAACAAGGGGATAGGCAACAGTAACTAATAAATCATGTATTGGCTGTCCCTGTTCATATTTACCCTATAGTTACCACTGTTAGCAAATCTGGTGATTGGCCATTTGGAGAACTGGTCATCACAAGGTGTCTGTTTGTACAGTGGCACAGTTTGCTTGCAGCCAGCTTAAACCTGAATGTATCTAGTGCCTGGCTGTCTTAACACTTTGCTACCGTATCTGGTACATCTATACATGATGTATCACTTGAATGACCTTCTGATGTGAGACCACAATGGTCCAGTCTCATGTACGATATTGTCCTTTTAACTATCATATCATGCAGGGTGTCTCAAAAGTTCATTCCTGCTTGTGCCCTGAACCTTTTCCTTGTCCCACTAAAAATCATGACATTTGGTCATTGAAGTGTTTCTGCTTGTTTATTCAGTCTTTGTGACACAGGTTGACAGAGGCATACCTCAGCTGCTCATATGTGTGAGTTATGTAACTTCTGAAAGATTAATATCTCCATTTACAAAAATCTCAAATGGAATCCTCTGAATCCCAAAGCTTCAGCACCATGTACAGGCTGTAGTACCTCGAAATGCTGGTTTAAGTCAAGCAGACAAAGCTAGATCTTTAGGTAGGACAGTTAGCTGGGTTCAGAAATGTGTTCAGAAGTATAGATAATTGTACAGCCAAGATACATGAGTGACCAACCTTAACCTGGAAGCTCATTTGTGCTCAGTGCCAGAGCCAAGTACCTTATCAAAAAGAACAAAGGAAAAATGTACTGGTTATGTCATGAGCTAAGTAACAAAATAACACATTTGGATGAAAAGGAGTCCAAGAGTACCATTACATCACCATCATAAACTAATATTGATGGGCATATAAACATTATAAAAGACTGAGAAATACATGTACATGAAATGGCAAGTTTTATAGAAAATCTGTCAATTTGATCTGGATGGATTTGGGGAACTGTACACTTTCACAGGAATAGTCACTTTACCTGTCCTGTCCTAACACTGTAGAGCAAAGTTACCACATGCTGATAATAGAAACTGAAGCTTCTGCATGAAGTTAATCTTTTGATAAGCTGACCAGTATATACAGAAAGGTCTGTTACGGACATATTTGAGCAGCTAGGAATGACTTTGTGGGCCTCAATTAGACGTTGGAACCAGATATTCACACCAGTTACACCAAAAGAACTAGATGGCACTAATTTTAAAGCGGGACGAAGAAAAGGCAAAAAGCACCAGGGGAATGAACTTTTGACACAGCCTGTACAGTGCACATAGTACCAGTAATTTAAAACCCCTGCCATTGGAGACCATCTGGTTTTGTGGCCACATTTTTGGAGACGCTGAAGCCTATATTCTCTATCTTTACCTGCAGTGAAAGACCACCTGCTGTATGTGACCATTTTGGCAGGCAAAAGGGGTGGTCTCAAATAGCATGTACTACTGAAGTTGTACACACAGCCAGGGGAAGAGGTCTTGGGGTCAGCCACCTTAAAAGTGTAGCACTCACCTGCTATCCCTTTAGTATAACAGGGGAATGTGGTAGTGTTTGCAAGAACACTCTCTGAGGAGAATATGGTAGATTTGTATTTGATGGTTCCCGTTGTAGAAAGCCTTAACAACAAACTACAAACCCAGGAAGAACAGCTGCAATATGTGACAGAGGAAAGGTCAAGTCTTCAGGAACAGGTACACAGTATGGATGAAACAATACTTGACTTACAGCAGAAAGTGGCCCAGGTAAGACGTGAACACATATCAATGACACCTGATTGCATTCTGTTGTATTGGACTTTGTAGTCCTTATTCAAACTTGAATTTTTGTGGTGTACATGTAGATTTTATGCTCAAGTGAATGTGAAGTTCTAAAGTATACAGATACAGATATGTGGTTGTTTGTGTCGTTCAGGTGTTAACAAATTGAAAATTGTATGAAATGGGACTTTTAGTACATGTTCTTTGAGTACATACAAGCTTTGTATAGGCTGATGGAAACTTAGGAACCACAAAGCTACTGCCCTTGATGTGAGGGGTATTCCCATAGGACTTCTTATAGTATGATAACACTGGTTGAAATTATTTCATAAGTATGCTGGGAAACCTCCCCCTTAATGACAAGAAAGAAAACTATTGTAAATTGCTTTATTTTCACGTATATAAATTTTCATGGTTTTTTATTTTTGACATTTCACTGTAGTTTTAATTTCACTGTTTTGGACATAATTGCTTTCAAACAATGTTAAAATACTATTTTGCTGTGTTTTTATTTTTACGTTTTTTTTTTTTTTGCCGTCAGCGAAATAAGCGAAATTAAGAATACAGCAAAATTAAAGCAATTTATAGTACTTTCCCTTTGAGACAAAAAAACAAGGCCGCTAGCAGGCACCCTGGTGGGAGAGGCTTGTTTTGCCTGCCTAATTAGCATAAACTTGTAGCAGACAGCACTTCGCACTCTGTATCTCTGTTCTGGTTTTACATTCAAGTCCAAGGTGGAGAGTTGCTACTATTTTCTGAGGAATGAAGCTATTCTGTAAATATGCATGTAGTTTAACATAGGGCTAAGAATGGCATGAATATAAAATGTTTCCAGTTATAGAAATAATTTCATCTATCTTCTTGTCCATTAAAATCTTCTGATTTTTATGTGAAAGTGTAAGAAATTTTGAGCTGCGAGAGCGATATTCTTCATTAATAAATATATCTCTTCTCTTCTGTGATCAGTCCAGGCTGTATGTGATACAAACCTGTCGTGTTTCATCAGGACTGTGTGACAATAAATGTTCCCACACCTTTATTTGATTGCAGAACCAGGTGGAGCATGACAAGGAGCGGGATCGGCGACTAGCGGAGCTGGAGGACCAGTTAGGTGAGGCGCGCACTTCCATGTCGCACCTTCAGGAGGAAAAGGATGTGGAGAAGAAGGGCAGGGTGAGCTTTGAGATGCGTCTGGTTGAATTTGAGGACTACAAAAAGCATGCAGAAACAGACATTGTAAGTCAAAATGCATTCATGGTCTATAAAGAGTTAGGGAATTTAAATGCAGGTGTTTGACTCTAGTTGGGTCTTTTTATGGCATTACTTATATATTTAAGGGAGTGCTTCAGTTTCAGGTATGAGCACAGGTTCAGGATACTTTTCATGTGTATTAAAGGATATGTTGCATCCCTGTTTTATGCTTGAACATACATGTACATGTAACATATTTCCCAGGATACAGAGTTTGATCTTTAGAATTTAGAATTGTGTAATAAAATATTTAGCAGAGAAATTTATTCTAAGGTTCTCAATTTTTTGAGAAATCATGTTTGCAGATCTAATATTGAAAAGTGAAGAAACATGTTCAGGGTATTCACTTCTTATTTCCAAAAAACTAGGAATGCTTAGTATATGATTTTTTTTCTGAAATATATGCCAATATATGGCTAAATATATTTTCATCTCCCCCTGCAGTCCAACATGAGTGGGGAGATTAAAAGTTTGAATGGCACAGTGGAGGAGTTGAGCCAACAACTCACAGAGGGAGCCACGAGACAAACTAAGCTGGAGGAAGAAAAAGTAGCTTTAGAATTTCGGGTGGCAGAAGTGGAAGAGCAGAAAGAAGGTGTGTATACATGTACCGACATGGACAGTATACTGAATACATAGCATTTTGTGCAAAGGGCAATGGGGAAGATTGTCCAGTAATGATTAATAATAATCCTGTGACATTCCACTTATTTGCCGCAACCTGATACACGTGGCTGAAAAAAAAAAAAAAAAAACTTTTCCTCTGACCTTAGCTCTGCCTCTAAGGCTCAGGCATTGCCCATGACCTGTGCACACAGTCATGGGAACCCTGGTAAGGGCTACCACCTTTCCCTTCCCTTCCCAAAAACCTGTTACTCTAGTTAACTCTGTTCTCTTGTAATTCCATCTTTCCCTTTCTTTTGTCCCAACACCCTACCAGAAAGTCCTGTACAGTTCTGACCCCTTTCTTTCCTGCAGGTAACCCTCCTGTCAAACCTAAAATCCATGCCACAAGCTCTTCTCCATAGCACCAAAATTCTTCTAAGCCCTTACAGTTATGATCCTCATTCAGCCACTTCCTAAACATATTTCCATCATCTGGCTCTATATGCATCACACCATACCAACCAATGGTCTACCATCTCATCTGCCTCCTTGGGGTGAACTCTACACTTACCATTGCTACGTGCAGTCCACATCTGTCCTCTCATTTTCAAATTGATTTATCATTAACTCCTGCCCTACTCTGAAATGGATAAAATGGATATGTTTTTTAGCTGAGCTGTATTTGACAACTAATAGACTAGTGTACATGGAAAAGTTGATTTATAAAACTGCAATTTAATGAAACAACAGATATTTATTTCTAGGCAGAAGACATATCATGTGTGTATTTCACAAGCTACACACTTCATTTATTTTTTACAGCCATGGAAAGCCAGAAAAGAGAACTCAGTTTGGAAATTGAGCAGTTGAAGGAGAAGATTGAGTATGAAAAGCAGCCAAACATTGCATTTGAGAAAGAGAATGAAGCTCTGCAGACTAAGGTAGGATAAAACCTAATGTGTTCATGTTTCTTAATAAATAAATCACAAACTAAGGTGTGAGTGCATTTCATGATTTAGAGTTAACGGAACTTTAATTTAGGTAATGAAACTGAAGTATTTTAAAGCTTCTGATGGTCATGAGTGAATTTGCATAGGCCAGATGAGGTTTGTTTTGTGAGGATGTAATATAGATAATCTTACGTGGCTAAGAGTGAGTTACTGTTTTGCTCTCACAAGGGATCATTGTTGGTGGGAAAATCACTCGTGACCTACAGTCACTTGTAAGGAGGGGAAAATTACGAGTGACAGCAGGTCACAAATGATTTTCCCCACCAACAATTCCTCATGAGAGAAAAATAGTAACTCACTCTCCAGCCATGTAAGATTTTGTTTATTCTATGTTTAATTGGGTATCCATCACCCAAAATGTGCCTTAGGCCTACTTTCAATGCCAACCTGGTGTGCGACGCCCTGTTTGTTTACATTTGTTATGGTTATTCCACCTCACGTGACTTATAATCAAATATCACTCAAGCAGATTTAATTTTGTCTAAATGTCAATGCATCACATCACTAATGCAGGTTTGTCACAATTTATTTGTAACAATGTTTAGGTCATGTGATCTACAGTGAGTTACTACTTTTGAATTTTCCTCTAGAAAATGATAATTCACCCTCAGACATAGAATAAAATACCGTCTTTGCATACTGTACTGATTTTAGCATGGCAGGATAGTCTTTGCCTTGCGGTCAAGATGATTTTGTTCGCATTGCCCCCTATGGTGGCAAGCTTGCATGGATCATATATATATTTTTCATGTTACATGTCCTTCAAATTTTAAGTTTCTATGTTGTTCAATACACTGGGATTATTTACGCTGGTTTCAGTGTGTAGTTCATGACACAGTGTCATTCTGCACAGGTGCAGTTAGCCCTTAAACCAGCGTAACGTACTGAAAATTAAAATTTTGTCTGATTCAATGATTTTTTGATGAATGGTTTTTATGGGAAAAATTGAGTGAGAATTGTAGGTTCATGGAAGGAAAGTTGTTGGTTGAGCCATATTTAACATCAAATAGTATTTGGTTATTTTTTGAGTGCCACTAGCTCTTCCCTCAGTATGGAAATGTTTACTTATATCAGTTTCTGTTTGATGTACATTGATAACAAAACTTACGATTGAATTCACCGGTGGGGGAGACCATTTGCTATGTCTATGACCCAAAGATTATTGTTTCATGTTACCTGTCGCAAGAAATGGATCAACATAGAATTTTGCTGTCTTTTTCCATGTGCTTTTACTGACTCTACTTCATTATATTCAGCTGGTCAGTGCTGAAGGAGAACGTGATGCTGCAGTGACAGCCCATAACTCGCTGCAGGCACAGCTGAGTGAGGTACAGGCCCTCCGAGACCAGCTAGAAGGAGACCTGAATGACAAGCTGCAGGAGGTAGACAGACTGCAGGTGTTTGAGGTAAGAGAACAGCCAGGACCCATCATCCTGGAGTGTACTGTATCAACGTACAGTTAACTCATTCCACCCTGATAGGAGACAGAGTCAACAGCTTTCCTTGCACCCAGAGCGTGTCAAGAAAATCTGTTGATCATGGGCATATAATTTGGAGTGATCTTCCATGCAAGTTTCATCCAAAATTTTAAGAAAAATAATCCCTAAATTAGTAAAGTACAATTAGCAGACAACATTTAGATATTGAAAATATAAGTGGGAAAAAGCGTCATTAGGGTGGAATGAGTTAAATATGTTTTTTTAAACAAAAAATAAATAACATTTTGTTATAATTGGAATGCATGAATCATGAAAATGAGGAAAATTAATATTTGGAAAAGAAACTACTGACCACACATTTGTTTCTGTAATGAGTATTTACAATTTTGAAATAAAACATGGACAAGGTTTGATGCGTGGATTTTGTGTTTCAGGAACAAGCTGCATACCAGAAAGAAGCTATGCAGGCACTTAAGAATGAACTTGAGGAAATCACATCTTCCAGGGACAAGTTTGAAAAGGATCTTAAAAATCTCACCGAGCAGCACAGTCAACAGACTGCAGAACTTCAGTCTTTGCAAGCAAGTTTGGTGCATAAAGATCAAGAATTATCAGACACTGCTAAGCAACTGCAGAACAAACAGCAAGAGGTGGAGACCTTCTGCGCAAAATTTGCTGACAGAGAGACAACTCTGGCAGAACTTCAGGTACAGATAGAAGAGAGAGAAGGGCAGCTTGGTCAACTGGCTGAGAAGTTTAAGAAACAGAAGGCTGACTTTGAGATGCTGCAGTGTGACCTAGACCAAGCTAATTCACAGATTGAGAACCTGCATGCAATACACAAGGCTGAGAAGGAACAGCTTAACAAGCAACTGAAAGAACAGGAAGAACTTATACAAAACATTAAAGAGAATGCCACAGCCAAAGATGAAATGATTGTTAAGTTGTCACAAGATCTGGAGGTAAGAACAAATGATGTGGGTGGCTTACAGAATATGTTAACTGAAGCCAAAGACAGAGTGTCTGAGCTGGAGCTAGAAATCAACAGACAACAGAGAGAAATGGAGGTACTGAAGGATGGTCAAACTACAGAGGGCAAGAAGATGGAGTCCAAAATGCAGTCGATGCTGGACCAATTATCAGAGATGGAGGCAGAGGTGTCAGGACAACAGAAACTCATTTCAGAGAATGAAACTACTATTACAAGTTTGCAAACTGGTCTGCAGGAAAAGACTTCTCAGTTAGATAAGCTGCAAGCAGACTTCCTGGAGAGTACAAAACTTTGGCAGCAGCAAAAGGAGGAGAAGGAAGGGCAGACGGCTTCTCTTCAGCAGCAACTCTTAGAATCCCTGAGATTAATGCAGGTCAAAGAGACTTCATATCAGGAACAGATTAAAAGTGATAAAGAAGAATACAACAAATTACAAGAGGGCTTTCGACATGAGATCTCTTCTCTACAGACGGAGACTGACGAACTCCGTAATGTTGTTTCAGAAAAAGACAACAAACTGAGTTCCTTGAGTGAAAATCTTGAACACATATCAAATGAAATGGTGCAGAGAGACAAAATTATCCATGAAATGAGAGGAGAACTTGATCATTCCAAAACTGAGCTTGAAGCTAAAATGAATGAAATTCACACACTGTCACAGAGTGTTGAAGATTTGCAAAACAAGCTGCAAAAGACAGGGGAGGAAAATGACATTAAGATAACCTCTTTGACTGATAATATTCAAGAAATGAATGACTACCTGCAGAAATCAAATGACAGAATAAAAGAACAGGATTCTAAATTAGAAGAACTTAATAATACTGCTGAAGAACTACAGAAGGTTATTAAAGAAAAGGAGGAGCATTTACAAGGTGTCACAGAAAATTTGCAACAGTCTTGTCACACTGTGGACCAATTACAGCAGACCATTTCGCAGAAAGAGAGCCAGCTGCTGACTCTTACTGAAAGCCTGCAAGGCTCAGGGAAGAACATGGCACAGCTAAGTGAGACCATTGCTGAAAAAGAAGGTCAGATATACACATTGACAGAGAACCTCCAGCATGCTCATGGCACTATTGACCAGCTGAAGCAAAACTTTTCAGAAAAAGACCATCACATAGAGACAATGACAGAGAACCTAAAGGCTTTCAGTGATACTGTGGAACAGCAGAAACAAACTCTTTCAGATAGGGACCACCAAATTGAAACAATGAAAGGGAATCTACAAGCCTCCAATGGTACCATTGAACAGCTCAGACAAGCTGTTTTGGACAGAGATCAGAAACTGCAGGCAGCTGCTGACAATCTGGAGGAAATGAATGAGAGGCTGCAACAGTATGCCAGTCACACTGAGTCACTGACAAAGCAGCTGCAAGATGGCGCCAGGGGCACAGAGGAGTTGAAGCAGTCCATCTCAGAAAAAGACAGCCAGATATCAAGTCTTTCTGAGAATATCAAAGTTGGAGAAGAAACACTATTCAAATACAATGAAGAAATACAGAGGTTACAACAGGAAAATGAGGCTACAAAGAAGAATCTACAAGTTAATACAAGTAGTACTGCAGAAAAAGATTTGCAGATCCAAAACATGACAGAAAATATAAAGTCCCTGGACAGTGAGCTGGCTGCATCTACTGCACAAGTTACTGAGCTGAAAGCACAAGTCCATAATTCCTCAGAGCTTGTGGAAAGTATGAAAACTGCTGTCATTGCCAAAGATCAGAAAATAAAACAGTTGGTGGGAAAGCTGGAGGAAACGGGAGGCCAGGTTGAGCTTTTTACGTCACAAGTGGCTCAACTGAAAGAAACAATTCAACAGCAAGGCCAGCAGATCCAAGCCACTGATGGTGTGCTGCTTGAGAAAAATACTAGGATTGAAGTGCTGGAGAAAGAGGCAGACACACAGAAAATGCACCTAGAAAGTGTCAGGTCAGACATACAGCAGTTAGAAATAGAGAGCACACAACTGAAAGAAAGTGTCAGGCAGCAAAAAGAGACAATTATAGACAAAGAGCAGAAACTGAGAGCAGTTACAATTGAGCTGGAAGACAAAACCACACAACTGCAATCACAGGCTGAGTCTGCTAATAAGAGTGGAGAAGAACTGAAGGCTGCCTTGGTAGAAAAGGATAAGAAAATTGCTACTTTGATGAGGGACTTGGAGGAAACTGCAGGCCAACTTGAAGTGATTCGTGTCAGCTGCACAGAGCTGGCAGATGACTTACAGAAATCCAATCAGCAGCTAGGTTCTACGAATGAGAACTGTAAGCAGTTGCAGCAGACCGTCGCTGAAAGGGACAAACACATAGCTGCAGTCACAGAGGAAATAAGTGCTGCAAATACAACGTGTGAGGAACTGAAACAGTCAGTGGTTGAGAGAGACAAAAATCTGGCCAGACTTACAGAACTCCTGCAAGAACAGAGCTCCAAGCTGCAGACTTTGGAATCCAGTCTTCAAGAAACCAGAGCAGCAAAGCAACAACAGGAGCTGATGCTAACTCAGCAGAGTGAACAGTTAGAATCCATGACTGCAGCAGTAAGACAGAAAGATGAGGAAAAGAACACATTGAGCATGCAACTGCAGGAAAAAGCTGAACAACTTCACAGCAGTGTCATTGAGGTTGAGAAAATTCAGATGCAAAGCCAACAACAGACATCAGAGAGCAGCTCCAGTTTGACCGAAAAGGAAACGAAAATACAACAACTAATGGATGGTTTATCAAAGAAAGGTGCACAGTGTGAAGAACTGCAACAGCAGTTGCTTGAAAGTAGTTCACAGATACAGGATAAAGAGCAACAAGTGTCCAAGCTGACTGTGGCTCTGGAAAAGAAAGAGGAAAAATTACATTTCATGGTGTCAGAGCTAGAGGATCGAGATGGGCAATTACAAAAATTCAGTGACTCAAATAAGACATTGCAAGAAATGCTACAAAATACCACAAGTGAGCTAGAGGCAGCAAGGAATGCTGAAATGGAAGTTAAAAAACTGCAGATTCAGCTGCAAGAGAGTGCAGCTCAAGTGAAAGATATGCAGAGTAAAATAGAAGCGGATGCTGAAAATTTAGACAAACTGCAGACAGAATTACAAAACAAGGAGTCTGACTTGGAGAATCTGGCAGCTCAATTAGATGGGGCCACAAAAGACTTGGAGACTGCAAGAGCAGATGCACATGGCCAAACAGAAGAAACAAAACTCATTCTTGCAGAAAAAGACAAACAAGTTGCTCTGCTGGACCAAGCTCTGCAAGATGTCAGTGCAAAATTGAATAGCTCCAAAAGTGAAGTTGAGAAATTATATGCTGCTCAGGGTAATGTGAGTCAGCAGGCTGAAGTCATGGCAACCATGGTCAAAGAAAAAGATCAAGAAATTGGGGTGCTTTCAGAATCTCTAAAAGAAAAGGGCTTGGAATTACAAAATGCCACGGAAAGTATGCATCAAGTAAGCAAGCAACTACAAACATACACGGCCGAGCTGGACAAAATGAGTGCCCTCCTGCAAGCAAGGGAGACTGAGGTGGAAGAACTTAAGCAAACTGTTAAAGACAAAGATAAGAATATCCAGGAACATGCAGACACATTAAACACAATGAATGGTCAACTGCAGTCGTATGCTGTAGAGTTTGAAAGAATGCAAACTCAGTATGATGAATCTTGTGTGAAAATAGAAGAGCTTTCAAAACTAACAGCAGAACAAGAACATTCCATAACAGAACTTAATGCCAATTTGACTGAGAAAGAAAGCCAAGTTGAGTCCAGCACCAGGGAAATAGAAAGTTTACACAGAAGGCTGGAAGAGTCAAACCATAGATTTGAGGAAATTGTGGGTAATATGTCTGACAAAGATGGTACACTGTCAGCCATAACTGAAAAATTACAAGAAACAACAAGTCAGATGGAAGCTAATGAGAAAGAGAAGGAGAATCTGAGTAAACAGCTGGTTGAATCTCAAAAGTCAGTAGAAATTATGACCAAGAAAATAGCAGACAAAGACCTAAAGATTAGTTCCTTGGCAGAAAACATGCAGGAGATGGAGGCCCAGTTACAGGTCTCATCTGAAGAGCTTGAAAAATCACAAACGGAGGCTGATGATGCCAGGACGAGCTTTCAGGAGGTCAAGTCAGTGCTTGATGAAAAGGAAAGCCAAATTTCAAATTTGGCTGAGAAAATGGAACAGAAGGACAAACAGATGAAAAAATATGTGGCTTTGATAAAAACTTTGAAGTTAAGAATGAAAGAACAGAGTAAGGAGACTGAGGCCCTGAAGGCCAGTGTTGGTGATTATGAGAAACAAATAGAAGAGATGAGGGCCCAAGTGCAAGCTGCTAGTGGGCAAACAGAATCTCTCCAATCACAGGTCCAAGAAAAGGAAGCATTAACCAATCAGGTTGAAGAGCTGAAGCATCGTATCTTGTCAATAGAGCACAACTTGGAGGAAGTCAGTGCAGCAAAATCTGAGGCAGAACAGCACACGGAGACTTTACGCTCTGAAGTTGGTGCTTTTACGGCAGAGGTTGAAACACTGAAAACCCAGCTGAAAGAAAAGGATAAGTCATTGACAGAAATGAATAGTCAGCTTGGGGCTTATACAGAACTTTCTCAGCACCTACAAACAGAGCTGGAACAGAGATCTGAGCAGCTGCACACAGTTTCTCGACAGCTCCAAGAACAGAACAAAGCAAAGGAGAAGACCGAAGAGACTGTTAAATATCTGGAGGCAGAAAGTGAGAAACTGAAAGCTGAAAAAGCTGACCTCAGCCAAAAAGTGTACCAGATGGGCATAGAACTAGGCCAGCAGACCGAAAATATTAACTTACTACAGTCAGCGCAGTCAGACAGGGAAACCTTTGTGGTAACTGCACAGGAGCAACTAGCCATGCTGCAAGCCAAACTAGCAGACAAAGAGGAAATAGCTCAGAGAAATGTAGTACAGATAGAAGGCCTTAGGGCAGACATAGCCCAGAGGGATGGCATAATCAGGAAACTGAACTCAGACCTGGAAGTTACACAGAAGGAATCATCATTTGCACAGAGTCAGTTACAGGAAAGCTTGAATAAAGAGTGCCAGAAACTCAATGAAGAAAGTGACATTTTAAAGTCCCAGATTTCTGAGCTTCAGAATGACATAGAAGCTTTTAAGTCCCAGAATTCTCAACTGTCCAGTGATCTGGAAGTGTCATTGAATGAGTGTGCTGCATTAAATGATGACAGAACAGCTTTGGTTACAGAGATTCAGTCTTTGAGATATCAGAATGAGATGAGGCAGAGTGACATTGAAGTTACCTTGACTGAGAATGACTCGCTCAATAAAAGTAAAACCAGGCTCTCAGGAGAACTTGAACTGTTGCAGTCCCAAAATTCCAAACTTGTAGCTGATCTTGAAGACTTTTCTACCAAGCATTCCTCACTCAAAGAGAAATATGACAAGCTCCAACAGTCAACACACGAAGATGGTGAAATGCAGGAGGATACAGACAGTTTAAAAATCATGATTGACACTCTGAAATCTGAAAAGAGTGATCTGACGTCCAAGTTGGATGACATTGAAATGGAGAAAAGCCAGCTAGCTTCTGAGCTTACATCTCTGAAGGAGCAACTAGAAAAAGAAGCTATCAAATTGAGGGAAGCGCAAAGTCAACTCGAGGACCAAGAGGTAGAAGTTGAAACCTTTAGTAACAAAGTAGGTGTTATGGCTGAGGAAAATGAGGCCCTCCAAGCAGCATTACATAACACCAAGACCCAACTTCAACAAGTGGAAACTGACTTACAGCGGGTAACCTTGGAAAAGAGCAACTTGGAAAGCTCATACCAAAGTATGAAAACAGATTTTGAAAAACTCTTGGATGACAACAAAAATCTAAAGAATATGTGTGAAGAGGTCAGTGGACATTTACAAAAAGTTACACAAGAAAAAGATAAAGTTACTAGACAACTGGAGAGTCTCATCTCTGAGCAGCAGGGAGCAGAACAGATTATAATGGAAAAGGCTGCTTTGGAAACCAGGGTCCAGGAGATGAAGGTGGAAGTTGAAGCACTTCGACAGAGCAGTGATTCCGAGACTGATACCAGCAAAGTGCAATTAGCACAGCTTCAAGAACAATATAATAACCTTGATGTTGAACATCAAAAGGTCAAGGCCAAATTAGAGGTCATAGAGGTCAAGAATGAAAAAATGTTAGTAAAACTCAAAGCATTTAAAGACAAAAATGACAGATTACAAGCTGAAGTGCAGAATGTAAATACACAGTTACAGAACTCTTCAGTAACATTTGATGAAATGCGCTCACAAATTGAAAATGAAAAACTGAAATTGGAAATGGAAGGAGAACAGCTCAGAGGTAAACTAGTAGATTGTGATGGAAGATTACAACAACTCACTTATAAACTGGAGATTGAACAGCAAAAACTACAAGCAGTGGAAGACAGTCACAGAGGGAAAGTGGAAGAACTCAAAAATACAATATCAGAAATGACAAAACATGTCACTGCTGTAAATGAGGAGAAAGAAAATCTGGAGGAAGAATTGGATTCTCAGAGGACTTGGTATGAAGATGAATTATCAAAGTTAAGAGCAGAAAAGCAGAAATTCCACAAGATGATTGAAACATTAAATGCTGATTTCAATGAAGAGAAATCTGAATTAGAAGAACAGCTGACTGAAGCGTCCGCACAGTTGGAAAGGGTTCAAAATGAAATGATGGAGTTGAGATCTTCAGTAGGTGTGGAAAAGGCATCAGTAGAAAGGCAGAAGAGTGAAGTGAAGCAACAGTATGAAATGCTGGCTGCAGATAATGAACAGTACCAGGAGCTGGTTAGCAAGCTACAAGAAAGCAAAAGCAAGCTTGAGAAGCAGGCCAGAGAGAACCAATTTAACATCACTTCCTTGGAGACAGAGGTTGAACAGCTGAAGAAGGATAAAAGTACAAAAGAACGAGAAAAACAAGAAGTTGAAGAAAAGGTGAAGGTATTACAGGAAGAGCTAGACGACAGTAGAGGTGTGTTTTCTGAGAGTATGGATGCTCAGTCAGCCAAGGTGGACCTGGAGGAAAGACTTAATAGCACAGAATCGGAGCTGATCAATGTGAAAAAAGACCGAGCATCACTTAGTGAAGAGGTTGATGGATTAAAATGGAGGATTCAGGAGTTTTCAGAAACTGAGGAAGAACTTGAGGCCACCAGAAATAAATTATTTGAAGTTCAAAGTGAGAACGGTGCCCTCAAGAAAAAGTTAAACGATTTAAGTGGGAAGTTGGAAACAGCAAGTGCCTTTGAAGCTGAAAATGAGGGTCTTGGGGAGCAATACAACAGATTGCTGGATGACAACAATGCCTTGATAAAACAGGTACAGGAACTACATAACCAGGTGAAGACTTTCCAGGTGGTGCAGAAGAAGTTTGATACTTTAAAACAGCAACATCATGAGGTGCTGTCACAAAGCCAAACATTGCAGAATGAGATAGAAAAAATGCAAGAACAAATTAATGCCACAAGACAAGAAAATGAAAAGGTTATATCAGACTTTAACAAGATTGAACAAGAAAAGGAAATTTTAACTATGAATTTCAAAGCAATAAAAGAGGAGAATAATAAATTGTTAGCAGAGACAAAGATGGTGAAAGATCAGGCAGACATGGCTATGCGGATACAGACATCAACACCAGGTGGAGCTGGGGTACAAGTTGAGCGGCTACAGAAAGAGGCTGCGGAGGCAGAGATGGAGCGAGCTAACAGAGAACTGGAGGAGGCCATTCAAAGCATACATCAGAAAGACATGCGGTGCCAGCAGCTAACTATGCAGGTAAGGGATGAGGGACACACTTGTATGTTAATGGACCCTTGTGTTATAAAACGACAGCCTTTTGTCAGAGTATGTCGCAGAAGAAAGCTGACCATGTATACATCAAGGGGTGGACAAGACATCCAGGATAGCCATATAGGTATATTGTAGTGGCCACAGTATTTGTCGGGGGGTGGAAAAGACATCCAGGATAGCCAGTAAAGAATGTTGTAGTGTTTAATTCTGTGGACTCTCTCCTGGTGTACTGCCATTTGGGTACTTCATATGTACATTACCTAGCTTAGTGTGTACAGTACCCAGCTTAGTGTGTATGTACAGTACCCAGGTTACTGTGTACAGTACCCAGCTCACTGTGTATGTACAGTACCAAGCTTACTTTATACAGTACCCAGCTTACTGTGTATGTACAGTACCAAGCTTACTGTGTACATACAGTACCTAGCTTACTGTGCATATACAGTACCTAGCTTACTGTGTATATACAGTACCTAGCTTACTGTATATGTACAGTACCTAGCTTACTGTGTATATACAGTACCTAGCTTACTGTGTAAATACAGTACCCAGCTTACTGTGTATGTACAGTACCAAGCTTACTGTGTATATACAGTACCCAGCTTACTGTGTATATACAGTACCCAGCTTACTGTGTATATACAGTACCCAGCTTACTGTGTATGTACAGTACCAAGCTTACTGTGTATGTACAGTACCAAGCTTACTGTGTATATACAGTGTCTAGCTTACTGTGTATATACAGTACCAAGCTTACTGTGTATATACAGTACCCAGCTTACTGTGTATGTACAGTACCAAGCTTACTGTGTATGTACAGTACCAAGCTTACTGTGTATATACAGTACCCAGCTTACTGTGTATGTACAGTACCAAGCTTACTGTGTATGTACAGTACCAAGCTTACTGTGTATATACAGTGTCTAGCTTACTGTGTATATACAGTACCTAGCTTACTGTGTATGTACATTACCCAGCTTACTGTGTATGTACAGTACCAAGCTTACTGTGTATGTACATTACCCAGCTTACTGTGTATGTACAGTACCAAGCTTACTGTGTACATACAGTACCTAGCTTACAGTGTATATACAGTACCCAGCTTACTGTGTATATACAGTACCCAGCTTACTGTGTATGTACAGTACCCAGCTTACTGTGTATGTACAGTACCAAGCTTACTGTGTATGTACATTACCCAGCTTACTGTGTATGTACAGTACCCAGCTTACTGTGTATATACAGTACCAAGCTAACTGTGTATGTACAGTACCCAGCTTACTGTGTATATACAGTACCCAGCTTACTGTGTATGTACAGTACCAAGATTACTGGTTATATACAGTACCTAGCTTATGTGTATGTACAGTACAAAGCTAACTGTGTATGTACAGTACCCAGCTTACTGTGTATGTACAGTACCCAGCTTATTGTGTATGTACAGTACCAAGCTTAGTGTGTATGTACAGTACCCAGCTTACTGTGTATATACAGTACCTAGCTTACTGTGTATATACAGTACCTAGCTTACTGTGTATATACAGTACCCAGCTTACTGTGTATATACAGTACCTAGCTTACTGTGTATGTACAGTACCAAGCTAACTGTGTATGTACAGTACCCAGCTTACTTTGTATGTACAGTTCCCAGCTTACTGTGTATATACAGTACCTAGCTTACTGTGCATATACAGTACCAAGCTTACTGTGTATATACAGTTCCTAGCTTACTGTGTATATACAGTACCAAGCTAACTGTGTATATACAGTACCAAGCTTACTGTGTATATACAGTACCTAGCTTACTCTGTATGTACAGTACCCAGCTTACTGTGTATGTACGGTACCTAGCTTACTGTGTATGTACACTACCTAGCTTACTGTGTATGTACGGTACCTAGCTCACTGTGTATGTACAGTACCCAGCTTGCTGTGTACAGTACCTAGCTTACTGTGTATGTATAGTACCCAGCATACTGTGTATGTACAGTACCTAGCTTACTGTGTATGTACAGTACCAAGCTTATTGTGTATGTACATTACGCAGCTTACTGTGTGTGTACAATACCTAGCTTACTGTGTATGTACATTACGCAGCTTACTGTGTATGTACAGTACCAAGCTTATTGTGTATGTACATTACGCAGCTTACTGTGTGTGTACAATACCTAGCTTACTTTGTATGTACATTACGCAGCTTACTGTGTATGTACAGTACCTAGGTTACTGTGTATGTACAGTACCCAGCTTACTGTGTACAGTACCTAGCTTACTGTGTATGTACAGTACCCAGCTTACTGTGTATGTACAGTACCTAGCTTACTGTGTATGTACAGTACCTATTTATTGTGTATGTACAGTACCTAGCTTACTGTGTATGTACAGTACCCAGCTTACTGTCTATGTACAGTACCTTGCTTACTGTCTATGTACAGTACCCAGCTTATTGTGTACAGTACCTTGCTTACTGTCTATGTACAGTACCTAGCTTACTGTCTATGTACAGTACCTTGCTTACTGTCTATGTACAGTACCCAGCTTACTGTGTACAGTACCTTGCTTACTGTCTATGTACAGTACCTAGCTTACTGTGTATGTACAGTACCTAGCTTACTGTGTATGTACAGTACCTACCTTACTGTGTACAGTACCTAGCTTACTGTGTATATACAGTACCAAGCTTACTGTGTATAAACAGTACCTAGCTTACTGTGTATGTACAGTACCCAGCTTACTGTGTATGTACAGTACCTAGCTTACTGTGTATGTACAGTACCCAGCTTACTGTGTATGTACAGTACCCAGCTTACTGTGTATGTACAGTACCTAGCTTACTGTGTATGTACAGTACCTAGGTTACTGTGTATGTACAGTACCTAGCTTACTGTGTATGTACAGTACCTATTTATTGTGTATGTACAGTACCTAGCTTACTGTGTATGTACAGTACCCAGCTTACTGTGTATGTACAGTACCCAGCTTACTGTGTATGTACAGTACCCAGCTTACTGTGTATGTACAGTACCTAGCTTACTTTGTATGTACAGTACCCAGCTTACTGTGTATGTACAGTACCTTGCTTACTGTGTATGTACAGTACCAAGCTTACTGTGTATGTACAGTGGTACCTCTTTTGAGACACCCCCTCTATGGCAGGTGAAAATGTGGTCTCTCAAAACAAGTGGCCTTTCATTAGAGGTACAATAACATGCAAAAGTTAGTATAGTGTTCTGAGACAGCGGTCTTAAAAAGATATGCGGTCTCAATAGAGAGGTCTTCCAAGAGAGGCACCACTGTATGTACAGTACCCAGCTTACTTAGCATCTGTGTTAGACTGCTTGCACAAAGAAATTGTTTGACAAAGAAATTGTTTGATTAGTTCATCGTGGTGGAGATCATGAAGCGTAAGAAGGCATGTGGAAGGTTTGGGTGAGAAAATCATCATATCTTCTTATCGGCTTCCTCATGAAAATTATTTTGCTCGGGAGATAAATATTTTGGCCGAAACAAAACACATGAAATTGTTTTCTTTCTTTTGGATGGACCTTGAACTCAGCTGGCTTCCCCTATGTGGTATTCATGTTCATTTGTGTAGGTGACCCAGATAGCTGAGGAGAGGAACCATCTGAATCTGCAACTCAGCAATGCCCTCAAAGGCCTTCGAGAACGGGAACAACAGCTGATTGCACTGCGACAACAGTACCAGACCTCACAGCAGCACCAGATGACACAACAACAGGTTGGCACCGGCTTCCTAGTCCCTGCTCCACCTAAACCAGTAATATGACAAGCAAATGCATATTAATATGAAATTGCAGTATGAGCTTAGGTTATATTGAAAGTTGATAGAACTCCCAGTTCTCACGGGTTGAAAACAATGTCTTATTTGATAATATTTGTCTACATTTTGAGATATCTTAGAAAGGAAAGCCTATGGTGGTTATTTGACAATTTGAGTAAATCTGCCACAACTGCACTTGTACCTGCATGCCATGCCACTGTTTATTGGAGGCTGGGTTTATTCCAGTACAATCACAATCAAATTTAATTATCTATCTTTTCCAACATTGCATGGATAAGATAAAAGTACGATTACTGTCTGTTGGGCTGAAGTTACTCTTGCTAAGATACACCATCGCCTTGTTTATGTGTACATGGATATCAAATGAAAAATCAGATTGGCTTTTGGAGCAGAGTACCTCTTTGATTTAAACATATTTTATTTCAACAAAGTTCACAATATAGTACATACGAAAGTTACATGCAATTGGGAAAGAGGGCACGGCCCTATATAAATCCCTCTCGCAGTACCTCCTTGCAGAGTGAAACATCCTGTAAGTATCAACCAATGAGATGTAACACATGGCATATCCACTATTCTGTATTTCAGTCTGCAGAACCTGAGGAGGTGAGGGAAACTCAGAGCCAGCTGGTATCTTATACACAGGCAGCCATGTCCATGCCAGATCTAAGTCAAGCAGAATTCCACCAGCTGAGTAAACGGTACAAATTTGAATATTCCCCTGTGCATCTCTCTAACAGGTGTGATATAAGGGTGGGCCAGGAATGCAGGGCTGTGAACCAGGCAGCGATAAAACCTTTAAGTTATAAAATCATTTTGATGGCAGTGCAAGTCAAAATGGTCATGGTTTTGTGATTGCTTCACGTTTAATCTGGGTGACATCTTGTGTAGATTCATGTGAAGTTTACACAGTACAATGCATTGGTAATCAGCCATTCATTTGTTCCTAAACCATGACCGTTTAGGGTATATATCATAAAGTCACAAAGTCACTGCCTTACAGTTAATTCTTTCTTTCTTTCTTTCTCTTTCTTTCTTTCTTTCTTTCTTTCTTTCTTTCTTTCTTTCTTTCTTTCTTTCTTTCTTTCTTTCTTTCTTTCTTTCTTTCTTTCTTTCTTTCTTTCTTTCCATCACTGTCTATATTCCTTCTTTCCTGTTTCTCTTTTCTTTCTTTCAATTTCATTTGTGGGCGAGGGGGTATTTAATGTAAATTACTCGAAAAAAGAAGGGAAAATACTGGAGTTTCAGGTCAGAAAGTGTTGCAGAGCCAAAAGGACTAACGGAGTGAGAGATGGATTCTGTTGTCACGCTTCCTGGGTTGCAGTGTTGCATGTCCTGTGTCTTGTGTGTTATGTAGTCCTGTTATGTCCATTCATGTGTATTAAATTGCACTTTGCAGCGCCCCCTATGTTTGGCTTGCTAAATTGTAAATTGTTGCTTAGTTCCCCAATATACTTTTTCACACCGGTGGTTCAGTCAGGGGTTGGCTATTTCTATATTTTTATGCAATATGTGCATTGGTGGGCTGGTTTTGGGGATTGGGGAGGGGGAGTGGTATTGCTTGTAATTGATGGAATAGCTATCTGCATGTCTTCATTGATACTGGGATTATTATTTTTATGTAAGTTGGTTTCTTTATTTGGCTTGTAGGTCATTGTTGACACGTTTCTTTGCCTTTCAAAGGTCTGGATTTCATAACGTTAACATTCAAAGAGACTTCAGTTTCATGCAGGTTTATAATTGAGCATGATGACATATGTTTAGGACATGCAAGTTGATTTGTTTGCATGAATAAAAATAAGGTAAGTCCACGATGAGAAACAGGCATTAATGGTTTGAACTATTCAGTAGATCACATATTATTATTAGCTCTGTTTCTGCACACAATAACATTTTAATTTAGCTCTGTACACCAACCACGCATGGTGAGGAGCATGATCAGAAAATGCAGTTCCATGTGTAAATTTAACTTCTAATGACGATTTACCATCAAATATTTATCCTTAACATTACCTTCATGCATATTTCATCAGCTGTTTTGCTGATTAATGATATATTTTGATCTTTTTTTTTTCTGATGGATGGTATATTTTGTTCTTGGCAACACCAGCTCAAAGCTGAAACCAGAATGGCAGTAAGTTTGACTTGCACACTCACTATTGCTTCGGTTGTCCTTTGTACATACCCCAGACAATAAGGGAGATAGTGAGCGTAGAGCACGGGGTGTGGGCACTGGTGGAAGTACACACAGTGTCCGTCAGGCTGCATGTACAACCATTTCCTGGTCCGCTGGATTGATTAAGCCATCTTTCTCAAAATGCAGCAATTTTTTCTTTGTTAATAAGTGGTGTATGAATGATGTAACATTGATTGCCATTCTTCATTTATATTCATCCAAGTGCTATGGGAAGATGCTGTCTCGCAATGAAATCCAGCAGGTGTCACAATAAATGGTTGCTGCTTTATACGCTTACCCCCCCCCCCCCCACACACACACTTTCACCTTTCATTCCCTTATATAGTTCTGTATTAATTGATGATAAAAAAATGAGTTGACATTAGAGACTGTGATAACTAAGATTTCTCTGGACTCATTGTCCCAAAATACAGAATCAAATTTCTTCAATTTTATGGGGAAAAAATGCACAATACATGAATCTTTAGGAGCACAGGGGAAAATAGGATGGACTTTTCCTAGCCCACATTTGATAGTGATTAATTGAGGTATAGGTTTAGTCATAGATACTGACTGAATGGTCATAGAGTGGACCATGGATAGATAAGAATTTTTGTCTGGTTTGTGCAGAACTACATGCAAGACGTGACACTGTTGCTCCTGTTGGTTTAATTTCCATATGGGACAAATCATCGGAAGTCCCATAATATTTGTGGTAACTGACCATATTAGGAACACATTCACAATACTTTCACATGTGTTTAGGTTAGACAGTGACAGGTTGGCTTATGGAGAGAAAAGAGTTTGGACTACGGAATAGGGTAATGACTACTAGGAAGTGGTTCTGGACAAAAAGAAACAAATATAATTCACAAGATTCCATATTTGGAAAAGAAAAGATAATGATTTCAAGGATCAGTCTTTAATAAAAATTTAATGAGAATTTAAAGAAAAAAACACATCACAGTGTCTAGCAGAGTTAAACAAGTTATAGTTGAAGGAAAACAGCACACATATTGCATAACAAAGACATGAAGTTGAGGCTGAAAAAAAAACTGGCATAATTTGTAACATGAAGCAAAGGTTTGGATCCTTCTATCATGCCCTGTGTAGTCTGACCAGTTTCGCCAGTAGTGTGGCTCGTCAGGGACTGAAAATTTCAATGGCTGCAGCTTGGTACCATTAAAAACTTAACATATGTTTGTTACATGATAATACAGTACATTGGCAACAATAGACGTTGCTAACACTGATTTAAAAAATAAAAATAAAAACCAGGCATGGAGAACTTTTTTCCTCTGTGCTTGATCAGATCCATTTGCATCAAAAGTTGTAGAAGAGCTAATTCCACACCCTGTCTAACCATGGCCACTGCTCCTGTCTGGCACAATGTAACACAATGTTACACAACCTGCCACCTGAAAAGTATTACATGAAGAACATACTGCATGTATTGGGCCTTTACTGACACCTTGACCAATCAAACGGATATTCCAGGTCTACTTTGATTATAGGATGTACAGAACTTTCACAACATGTCACAGGGTCAGGTTATAAAGGTTCTGTAATTACACATGCATTAATACATGAGTTTAATGTATAGTTTTCAAAGGACTTTACTTTATTTTCATGTTTTCAACATTTCAAGCCTTCCAAACAACTAACACTTTTCTTTTCTAATCATTGCAAAACAAGTGCAAATTAAATCAGTAAATTTCTGTACATTGACAGATCCATATCATGAGACATGTATGAAATTACTGACGTGCTAGATATTGTCTTGACAAAGCAATCAGTGTTTGTGAAGCACTGCAATCAGTGTTTGTGAAGCACTGCAAGTTTTGAATTTACTGTCATGATTAAAAAAAAAAAAATTTTTTTTTTGTTCTTTTATTTTATGTTGTTTTATTTTTAAAATTTAAGTTATTTTTAAAAATTATTTGTGTGTGTGTGCGTGTGTGTGTTTCAGCTCTGCAGAGCATAGGTCAATGTAGATAAGGCAAAAAGACAAAAAGGTGCCGAAATTTGGTGGTGCCACCTACAGCATAATGGAAGATAGGGACCAAAAGGTGTTGAAAACACATTAAATTCCTTATGTTAAGAAAGAATAGGGCTTATAATACCAAATGGATCATCAATGTGTAGCATATATAGAAGTTTTATGTTGCATAATATGAATGACCTTGACCAACTTTCTCAAGGTCATGGAGGAGTACATTTCATGATTTTTTTTTTCATCATGGTTCCTACATCTGAACTTGTGAACATGTATCAATATACCATTACAGAAACATTATACATGTGCAGACAAAAGGCTATGACATGAAGGCATGGTGGCACCACTGGTGGCACAAAGTGGAACTAGCATTAGGTGTGAAGAGTACAATAATTTAATTATTTTGGCTATGAAATGAGATGCAGCTTCAAAATGTACTGCACCAAATATGCATTGAACCAATGGTCAAATTTTCAATGACCTTAACCTAATTTTAAAGGTCAATAAGGGCATTGTATAGTTCTGCATTTTGAGAAACGTGAAGGCTTACAATACAGAATTTGCTACAAGTGTGTATCATATATAGAATTCCCCATGACAAGGCCATGTGGATTTTTTTTCTCCCATAGAGCGTTAAATCCAATGTGTTTGTGAAAAACCTACTTTGAATAGCGTGCTTGCAGCAGCCATTTCGACTCCATTTTGTTCACTTTCAACTAGTGTTGCTAAGGTACGTCACTCAAGAAAGTAGTTCTAGTTATTTTCTCTATCTTACATAATCTAATTGGCTTAAAAATAAAACAACAATTAAGAGGATTCTTTCTCTTATTTCATTTTGGTCGTATAATCGTTCCACGCATTTGTTGGAATAATTGTGTTTCCACATAATGTGGGTGACCATGACCTGCTTTCTCAATATCACAGAGGGAGTACATATCAGGATACAATTGGTTTTTTTTGTTTTTTTTTTGTTGGTTATGGTCGTTAATGTCTTGATTTTTGCACATGTATTAATATACCAGTACAGGAGTACTATACAGACACAAGTCTATGACATGTGGAGTCATGGTGGCGCCACTGGTGTTATTTAGTGGAATTAGCATCATAGCTATTAAAAGTATTTATTTGGAATATAAATTGAGATAGAATTTGTAAATTTACGTGACAAATGCATTGGGCCAATGATCAAATTTTGTAAAATTGTGGGTGACCTTGACCCATTTTCAAGGTCATCAAGGATGTAGTAAAGGACACTAAAATTTACATTTTGAGAAGTAAGAAGGCTAACAATACCAAGCTGAACCACATATATGTATCATATATAGAAGTTTGATATTCCTGAATATGGGTGACTGTGGCCAACTTTCTCAAGGTCATGGAGGGAATGCACGTCATAAAATTATTCTGTTTTGATGCCTATGACATAACAACTCAAGTTGGAACTGCAAAATTTGCACCAAATTTGCATTAGGCCAGTGGTCAAATTATGTAATATTTTTCAAGATCATTTGGCACTTAAGAAAAGGACATTAAATTCAATATGTTGATAATGAGTTAGGGTCACTATACCAAATGTACCTCAATTGTGTGTTCATGTGGGAGTCTAATGTTGCATCATATGGATGACTTGGACTAATTTCTCAGGGTCATGGAAGGAATATATTGCAGGGAATAACTTTCTGAAGATGGTTCACACATTATATGTCAGCAGAGCATTAGTCCCATGGGCCTCTTGTTAATTGATACAATAACTGATGGCCCCTTTGCAAAGAGTTTTTCAATTGCAGGATCTGCTTTGCGTATGGTGTCTATCATTTACCACTATGGCTGAACTTGACACCTCCTGTATGCAATCAGGCTCCTGTCCTGCCAACAATTTTCATTGTTTTTTTTTTAGCTCAGCTGACTTTTCAGTCAACTGAGCTTGTAGGATGACCATCCATCCACAATTCACATTTTTTACTTTTACTTCAAAACCGTCAATCAGATCCACTTAAAACTTGGTAACAGTGTGCCCTGGGTGGGGGTCTACCAAAATTATGTAAATCATCTCGCTCCAGTGATTTTTGGATGTTTTAATAAATTTGTTTGTACCTTTTTTTTCAAAATCTTTAAAAAAAGATTTTTCTCAAAAACTGCCCATCCAATTGCTTCAAAATTGCAGAAGGACACTTCTGGGGACCCCCAGACCTTAAATTTATTCAACAAGTGGCACCTATTTTTTCTGTTCTTTCACTTTTTTTTTTTTTACTTCTTCTCTCAAACTGTAAGTTGGATTCCCTTAAAACCTAGTGGGAATGTACCTGCACTTGATATCCAACATTTTTCCACTGCATGGTGGTGCTGTCATTTTCTGATTTTTCACAAATTATCAACATTGGTACAAATTGATAAGGTATATGTACATGTTAGCATTGGTACTGTACAACAGGGGACAGCAGCAAATGACATTCACTGTCACAGTCTTCTTGTTTACCCTTATTAACACCTGTCTATTAAGGTGCCCAGCACCTGGCATATTAAGGTCCCAGAAATCAGAAAAAAAAACAACTGTTCAGCAACTTGTTGACACCCTCAAGTTTACAACTGTGAAACTATGATGATTTTACTGATCCCATGCTGACCATTTATATAGCACTGAACTGTTCAATGATGTAATTAACCCTTAAAGTGCTTATCACTGCTATAGTTTCTTTCTAATTACAATTAAACATATAATGGTTAAAAGAGTCAAATTCCTCATGAAGATACCTTTCATTCAAATACCAGCAAGCCTTGTCTGAAGCAAAAAGTAGTCTTAGTCAACCGCTTTCCTCGGGACACTTTGCACGCAATGCGCGCAAAGTGTCCCGAGGAAAGCTGTTGACTCAATCTTAAATCAGCACTTTAAGGGTTAAGATAGATCAGAGGAAGAACAGAAAATATTTATACAGCATAATGAGCATTGTGTGAGATTTACTACCTTGGTCTTACATATACCATTGGATTATTTGTGTAGACCCCAAACCCTATCTTTGGGTCTGTCTGTCTGAAGGGACCAGTTCAGCCAGATCCCATGGATGGTCACTGGAGAAAGGGTCTGCTATAGCTAAACAGACTTGAGCATACAGTAATACCTCAACTGTATGACCCAACTGTTGTTGATCCAGACGGACATGCTCTGAGTTGGACCATTGAGCAGAGTTTGCTCCAATGATAGAGTTGACTGCCACTGCTGCCATGGAGCAGTTTGCTGCCATTGTTGGTACTGAGCAGAGTTGCTCCGATTTGGTATAATCACAGTTTGTTGCCAAAGTTGCTGTTGAGCAATTAGCCCCCAGTATTACCTTTAAGCAGGGTTTGGGCCTGTGGTTTGCATTGAGCAGGGTTTGCTTTCAGTGTTGAAATTCCCTGGGGGCTTGACTGCCATTTGTAAATACAAAGTGTGCCTTACTATACAAGTGTATGATGTTGACCTTCAGCAAGGCTGGTTCCTGGTATAGCCAAGAAATCAGAGTTGTTTTCTGTACTTGTATTTTAATCAATGCAATATCGCCAGTGTTGGCACTGAACATTGCTTCACTGGTAACGCTGAACACTGTAGCCTTGGATGTTTCCACTGAGCAGAGTTTTCTCCAAGTGCTGACTCAGAGCAGGGTTTGCTCCAGTGCTGACACAAGTTTTATGTTGCAGACTGGAAGAAGCAGAGCGAGCGAGACAGGTAGCGTCACAAGAGAATGCACGGCTAGAACACACATTAGCATCAGAGCGTGAGAGACGTATCTTACTGGAGGAGGCCCTCTCTCAGGCAGAGGAACAGATTAAACTACAGGAAGAGTCTGGGGGCAGCAAGGAGGTGAATAGAATTCACAATTGCAGGCTCAAGTTTTGTGTTGCCATTGGCTAGTATGTCAAAGTAACTTTGAATGAACTGGTTATGTTCAGAAGTTGTCCAAATAGATTTATAATGAAAAGTTTGGTGTTTCTACCTGCAGTGGTGTTGAAGTTACTTGCAAATTACAATGGAAGGTTTAGCAGGATAAAGTACAAGATAGAGCAGTATAATTTATATCATATTTTAAAGATAACAAAATGTGAAAGATGGTATCAAATTAGTGCCACTGGCTGGGCGAATTAAAGACTGTACATTATAAGTGATAGAGTATGTAATTATGGTTTAAGAAACTAACCGATGATTCCTGTTTTGTTTTCAGTTCCACATACAGATAGGTGATGATGATGATGACGATGAAGAAGAGAAGATCATCCAGCCAAAGACAACACTCAGTAAGTTAACCCTTTGTCTGGTAATCACGAGAAAAGTTTTGTTCATCAGAATAATTGCAATGAGTCCAGAATCAAATCCCTGAGAATAAGGCATTTCATCCAAGTCTCAGGATGTCTGCACTTTCAGTAAACATGACCCAGGTCAGCAGCTTTACTTGGCATACCCGGGTCACATTGCATACAGAGTAAAGCTATCAATGACCCAGGTCAGCAGCTTTACTTGGCATACCCGGGTCACATTGCATACACAGTAAAGCTATCAATGACCCAGGTCAGCAGCTTTACTTGGCATGCCTGGGTCACATTGTATACAGAGTAAAGCTATTAATGACCCAGGTCAGCTGCTGTACTTGGCGTGCCTGGGTCACATTGCATGCAGACTAAAGCTATTAATGACCCAGGTCAGCTGCTGTACTTGGCGTGCCTGGGTCACATTGCATGCAGACTAAAGCTATTAATGACCCAGGTCAGCTGCTGTACTTGGCGTGCCTGGGTCACTTTGTATACAGAGTAAAGCTATTAATGACCCACGTCAGCAGCTTTACTTGGCATGTCCGGGTCACATTGCATACAGAGTAAAGCTATTAATGACCCAGTCTAAAACCTGGCACTGTAAGAGTTCAAAGCAAGTGTGTTTGTCCCAAATGTATGCAATGCCAGTACATGTATTGTGGTTCGGACTGAACTATTATCGTAATACGTGCATGATCTATATTTTTCTTATATTTAAGATCTTGGTCAGGTATGTTACTATTAAATGAAAAATACCAGGCAAGACCAGTGAAAAGTAACAAAATTACAGGAAACAGTTATTTCTGACTTGGTTTGAGGGTTACTGAATGTTATGCAATGCAACATCAAGAATTCAAACTTATGTACATCTACATGTCTATGACCTAAATGATGTGTCAGTCATGTTATCAAGTTAATGTTATTACTGGGTGTGAATACATTTTTCAGAGTAATTCTATGTTTGTGTCTTGGTACTTCAGCTCGACAGGTGCGCAGTTTATGCTGGAGACTGCAGAGACTGGTCAATAGAAAGAGGTGGGCATCTTTTATTAACATTCAGGCCACTTTGATTCAGTTTAAACCTGTCCTTTATAGGATACAGGTATCAACTTCTTTCATGTACTTTTAATGCCTCAGGACAAATGATGAGGAAGGTGGTTTTTGATAAAAACTCTTTGAATTTAACTCATTCCATACTATGGTGACAGGCATTTGTCAGTCGTTCTGGCACTGCCTGAAGACTATAGGCATGTTGGTACTTAAATGAAAGCTCTTTTCATGAAGAATTTAAATATGCAATTGTCATCTTAAATCTAGGTAAATATACGTAAAAATCAGGGACTGGTATGGAGTAAGTTAAAGGGAGTGCAGTGGTACCTGCATGCACATTGACACCTGTAAACAAACTTTTTGACTTGGCTTTACATGACAAAAGTTAGATCCCTCAGGGGCCAAAGTTTTCATGCTATTAATTCAAACTCACAGCATCTAAAGAGAAGATGATATATTTTTAAGAGCTTGGTAACATTGAAGAATTTTTGTTTCTGAGCACTATGCTACTGTCCTCCCTCTGAAATACGGACTTCTTTCTTAATCATTCTTCGAATATGCAACATTTAATTCTATTAAAAAGAAGACCATATGATTCAGTTATTAGCAATTGAAACTGACCAATTCATTAAGTAGACTTTATTCTGCAAGAATTTATGAAATGACAGTGTCTTTTCAGTTGATAAATTGAGAGTCCCAATAGCAGTGAGGATGCAGTTTTGATATTTTTTGAGCATTTGAGACAGTAAAATGCTTTCGGGGACGGGATAAGGGGTTTTCCGTACTGTGTACTAGGTACTTTTATTTGCCATACTTCTGTTCTGTAAGCCCTTTTAATTTCTGTACTTTGTACCAACCATTATTTGCACATTTTCTTATTTTCTGTACATTGTACTAGGGCAAAATTATTACTTGTACTAACATACTTGGGGGGGGGGGGGCTTAACCCCCTTTTACAGTTTCAAATTACTGAAAGCTCCTCAGG
Source organism: Hermodice carunculata (assembly GCA_964020975.1). Taxonomy (NCBI): domain Eukaryota; kingdom Metazoa; phylum Annelida; class Polychaeta; order Eunicida; family Amphinomidae; genus Hermodice; species Hermodice carunculata. The sequence goes on from OZ026614.1 coordinate 12,855,618, forward strand.
GATCAAGGGAACCTGTACACATGTATGTGCTGCGTACATAGCTGGCTGTAACAGTAGTGTTTATCTTTCTGTTGCAGTTATTCCATTAGCCGTCTTTTACGGGCCCAGCCGAGACTAAGGACAGCTATTCTAATCTACTTGGTACTCATCCACATGGTTGTTTTTGGCTGTTTCCTTGGATTACTATGATGGTAACAGTTTTACTTAAGGGGCACACAGGTATTGCTGACCATGCAAATTGTGGCTGGATATCTTATTGATTACCAGCCAAGAGCCTCAAACTCAAGTTTAAGGACAATTTTGTGATGACAGTAATTATCCAGGTCACACTAGGGGGCACTGTGCCTAGAGAGTGCCAGGGTGAGAAGCGTGACTTGCCTGATGGTGTGACTGTCCACATGTAACTCAATATGGCTGTGACTGAGTATTCAAAACCAGTAACATTCCTCGGACATTGCATAGACCAAGGACCATCACATCAAATGCAGGAGATACTATTTACATTCATGATATCAACAAGTGATCTGCAGATATAAAGATGGCTGTAAAATGTAACATTATTCCAACTCTTCAGTGCAGACATTTTTATCAGTATTGGAAAAATCTTGGATCATAATCTCAGGATCTGCTTGCAGACAGGTACGGGAGACACTATGAGACTACAGTCTGTGGAGTGAATGGGGCAGTTAGACTAACCACACAAACTGTTCACTTTCTCAGGCCCCCTCCTGCATTTTATTTAACTGCTCATCAAAAAAGACAAATGCAGGTGGATAACGTTTTATGACAGGTGTCCAGGAAAAATGAGTGTACAAGATAATGTTGTATTTCCTCCACAAAATGTCCTGACGCACACTTGAGGCACTTGACATTTGTTGTACCTTGGTTACCCAGTGAGGCAAGTGAGGGCTTTCTTCTACATCATTTTGCTACCAGATTATAATGTTAAGAACATACAGCAAATGTGTGGCGTTTGCTTTCGTCTATTTTTGTGTAGCTGGTCAAAAGTAGAAAGAGTCGCGCTTCCCCTTCTTGGAAAAAAAGGTGGAAGAGGGATAAAATACCAGTGGTTAATGTTTATTATCCAAAGATGATGATATTACAAAGTATTTTGTTACCAGCGTAAAACAGAGGAAGTGGTTCATCAGGGAGACCACTGAAATGGTATTATATAACCCTAGAATATGTTTGCTGTCTGTGGTTTGATGTCAAGACACCATGGCATACTGAGGTGTACTTGGAAGCTTATTCAAGCACAGAACAAACTAATATTTAAGGATTAGAGAAAGGAAACATGGATGTAAAGCTGGGGGTTGCCTTTGGCCTCATTTGTGTGGCTATGGATGAGGGAGGGAGGAAGTGTCATGTGACTGAGAATAAATACATTGTATCTGTATGCTGTCTTGTGCATGTATTCAAATCCATTGGGACAGCACTGTTATTCAAGACATTTTCACATGCAAAAAACAAGTTGTAGTTATTTAACAAATGACTAGTTTTATTGACTAAAAGGGTACTTGTAGAGTTATTTGGCATTGCAATGGTCCAAATTCAGTAGATCGTTTGCATCACTGACGCTAAGTTACGATGCCATCCTCTTTAACTGCTACATCTTTATTCATGCTATTTGGCACAAATAATGCCGAGTTCTCACTAATTTACTTCCACAGGTAAATCTATACAAAGGGGACCGCTTTAGGTTTTGTGTATATGCACTGTACATGCATTGGAAATATCAAGTTCAGTAACTACGTATATATGTAATTGGGTCGGATTAAAATTAGTATGTTGGGGAAAATGTTAAAATGTACATCTCAGAAAAAAGGACTAAATATTTCAACATTATTTTGACCTGCTTAAGAGTAATATCATCAGTACAGAATCATGTTGTGTTGGGCTCATAAATGGGAAAATTTGAGTGGGAAAGGGAACATGTATATACCCTATTCATTCCAATTGTAGCACATTCCCTAATAGAAGCACACCCCTAATTTTAAATCTTTGGGGTTTAATAAAAATTCAGTATTTTTCAATATTTTAAAAATTTAACTGTGTCTGATAAAAGGAGAGGGTTCATTGTTATGCTATGCTGTATGGATTCTGTAATAAGTGTTATTGCTTGTGGTATTGTAAATTAAGACGTATCGTTATCACAAAAGTCTGTGGAAACCATTCTGCTCCAGGAAATCTTTGCATTAGCACAGTATGCTACTATTGGAATGAATACGGTATGTGGCAAATGTATTGAAGTCCAGTAGGAGATCTTGAACATTTTTATGGTTTTTATCTTTCCTTTCAAAGACGAGTTTTCATTCCTTCCATCACCAGAATATCAAACAAACTCAATGGCAAAATGTGACGCATCATGTTGAAGAGGTGAAGCATTCCACAGCCAATACCACATATGTTGGACTTATTTGTAAGGGTCCGCCCCTTAGGGGGGACCCTTTCTGTATTTGGGTTGTTCATCTGTCCTTCCGGATGTGCACATTCTCGTTACCATGATATCTACAGAATGCCTCCATGTATTTTGCTAAAGTGTGGCAATGTGCTTACTTTTTTTTTTTTTTTTTTTAAAGTACGCTTACCTTACCAGGCAAGATGAACTTATTAGATTTTGGTGTCACCATGACATAATTTGAGCAAATGGTAGCCTGATTGCATGCTCATTAGGGCTCGTTACCGTAATATCCCCATAATGCTCCAATGTAATTTGCTCAAATTTGGCATTATGCTTATCTAGCATGCCAGGATGAACTGATTAGATTTTGGTGTCACCATAACCTAATTTGAGCAAATGGCAGACTGTTCTGTCAATGCCTGCGTTGGAAGGTATGTCAAGTTGAATGATTGAAGGGAAGCATACTTCATCACTGTAAAAGGTATTTGTCCCACAACTGTCCTGGACACGAAGTCACTGACAGGTTTATCATGGCTAGAAAGTGTCTTCAACTGGTTTCTCATTTATCACTTGCACAATTATGAATTGTTTTATCAAATAAACTAAAAGCAGTGTTAAGCTGGCACCATCTGGCATTATAAATGTAAAATTAGCAAATGTTATGGTATGTATGTCTTGCAGTTTATGTATCTTGTCCAAATAAAAGTTACTAAAAGGGATACTTTAGTACAGATGGTAGACTCAGTGTGGCAATGTGGCTTCCATGGTTCATGATTGTTAACTGTGAAATCTGCAAATGTAAATATGTATATATGTACCTTGTTTACAGGTACAAAGCTAGACTGTGTTTTTCCGGTCATGAGTTCCAATGCATCATGCTCTCTCCCCCGCAAGTCCCCCCCCCCTCCCCACCCACCACCACCTCACATGGAACAGTGTGTCATTTCCATTATTGTATACATATTTTCTCCCATTATTTTGGCCCTGTCAAGCAAGGGGCACACTGTACTTGCCCATTGTTGTGGAGTTTGCCTTCTAACTTGGGGTTGCTCCACACAATCAGTTGAGTTACATTGAGACAGTAACTTGGTCTGTTCTTTGGCTTTGTGTTTGAGTACCATACATACATGAATGAGTTATTGTACAATGTGTAAACATGGTGGCACAGGGCATGGAATTTTTCAGTGGCTCTCAACTTAGTTGCTTGAAACAAAGATTCATTATTTAAAACTATATCAGAAAAGGTATTTATGCATAAAATGGGACATTAAAGAAGTATATGATGATAAGACATGTAAATTAATGGTGCATGTACCACCTTCATGCTGTGACGTTAGCCTGTCCATGTCAACACTTGCCACAAACTATAAAAGCCATTTCTTATGTGGCATAGGTATTTACTTAATTTACAATTATACATCAGAGCTTGCCTGCCAAACAGACTGTCTGGAGGGCGATAGACTGATGAAAGGGGACCAGAGAAGGTCCGTTAAGGAGGCAAGATCAGATCCTGTTTTCTGTAGGATTGGAATAGAGAAGGTAGCTATAGGCAGCTTGGTTTGTTCACTTATTAAACGTGTGTTGCTGGTTCCATCAAGTGAAGAGAGCTAAGGAACGATGCATGTGTTAAAGGGATCGTTCTACAATTTATCACTTTTAAATTAGTATTGAGGGTACTGAATTTCATTGTCCTCTTCCTGAACAGTTGCCTGCTAAACAGACTACTCTCCATATTTTCTCCACTCAATTGCCTGCAAAACAGACCTGTGTCCATATTTTCTCCACTCCGTTTGACCGGCTGTATGGCTACATGATCACTGTTTTGGCACTGATTAAATTATCCAGTTTCTAAGCAGTTGATTTTGGTTACCATGGCCACAGAGTACAGTTCAACAAGGTATACACACTGCCAATGGCCAAGGTGATAATAATTAACTTCATATTGATTCATCAGTCCATGAGGAGGGTAACTGCACTTTTGACCAAAAAAAACAAAAAACAAAAACAAAAACAAAAAACAACAATAAGTAGTGAATGTCCTGGGGCAGATCAAGTTTAGTAGATGTGATACGGTACTTGGTCTGCTTTGGAGGCAACCTTCCAAATTTAAGGCTTGAGATGATATTCCTCAAAATCGCACAAGACAGAGTGAATTTTGATCAAAATTCTCTTTCAGTTTATCATTATAATAAAAAAAGGCACAGACTCATTTACCATCTTGCTGAACTACTAATTAACAAATGATGAACAAAGTGACTTCACCTAAAAAACGCTTTGTAATTAAATTTTGACCAGAGTGTTCCATATGGATTAAGGTAGAGTTGAATTGGGCGTCTGAAGACCAGTGAATCAAACTTTATCAGTAGAACTGACACATGTGTCAGACAAATATAAGTTTGTGTTGGAACAGTGTTTTTATAGTGCTGTGTGTCTGTGTCTGGTCAGCACTGTATCATTGGACTTCCAGTTGTACTATAAAGCAGAAAGAAATCTGTAAATTACCCATATCTTTTGTAGAGAGACACCTGCAGAATAATGACCAGTTGAGAATGGAAGAACCATTCGGTGGTTGTTTTCAGAGATGTACTGCAGGAATAAAATATACAATATCACTGGGCATTGTCAAGTATATGTACAGCCTGAATGCACGTCAGAGAAAAATCCGACAGTTTTAGATTGAGAGAAAAACATACAACTGTTAAATCCTGAATTTAATGTGGGGCAGTTTGAAGTAACATTACCACATGTCAGTTCTTCCCCCACCTTTTTTTTTTTTGTCTTGGTCAAATTTAGAAAGTGTACATATTCGGGGCTCGGTGTATATATTTTATTTATTTTAAAATGGGTGTAAAGTGTTTTTGACACATTTATGGGGAATATACAAACCTGAAAGAGTCTGAAGCTGTCTGGAGTCTTCAGCAAGGAGTGCAAATAAAATATATGGAACATGGATATGCTGTCTTGAGTATTTGATACATGGTTACCTCATATTAGCTCAGCTGACTTGTCAGTCAGCTGAGCTTATGGGATGGTCAGTTGTCCGTCTGTCATCCATTCGTCCCTCCACAATTCATATTTTTTTACTTTTCCAAAACCACTGGCCAGATTCATGTAAAACTTGGTGGAGATGTACCTTGGGTGGGTCTCTACCAAATTTGTTCAAATGGTCATACTCCAGTAATTTTTTATTTTGAATGAATTCTTTTGTTAACTTTTTGGCCAAATCTTAAAAAAAATCTCTGAAACCGCATTGCCAATTGCTTTGAAATTGCTCAGGAGACAAATGGGGACCCTGAGACCCTAACTTGTTCAACAGGTGGCGCTGTAATTTTTCAAATATTTTATGAAAAAAAGTGTTTTTGACATTTTCAACTTCTCAAAAACCGTCACGCAGAGTATTCTGAAACTTTGTAGAAATGGGCCTTGTAGTAGGGCCACAGAAAGTTGTTCACAATATGGGGTTGTGCTATACCCCTGATTTTTAATAAATTTTTCAATTCAGGTACTCATGGGTTGATGCATACAGTCACTCGGGTTATTCTGAAACTTGGTGGAAATGTTCCTTGTAGATGGGACACACAAATTTGCTCACAAGGTGGGGTTTCTATAAACCCCTGATTTTTATTGATTTTTTTTTAATTCAGGTACTTGTTGGTTAATGCATACAGTCCTATTGATTACTATGTAAGTGAATGGAGATTGCAACATTTGGTAATTCACGATTTTGGCTTCTTTTCCAAAACCACTGACCACATTCACTTCAAACTTGGCAGGGATGTACCTTAGGTTGGTGTCTACTAAGTTTGTTCAAATAGTCATGCTCCTGTGATTTTTTGGTTTATTTTTTGGCCAAATCTTGTCCAAAACTACTAAGCCAAATTGATTCAAAATTACATAAGAACACTTGAGGGCATAGCAGGTGGAGTTACACAGTACATGGGTGACTTTGGCCTCATTCTCAAGGTCACAGGGTCACCTAGATGTAATTAACACTTCAGATGATAACTTGAGATCTGTTTCAGCCTGGACTTTGATGTTTTGCATGGTTATGATCCTCTTTGAGGGCCTCACTTAGACAGTACATGAGTGACCTTGACCTCATTCCCAAGGACAACTGATATGAAATTTACTGTTCACTAGATAACTTGAGATCTGTTTTGAGTTGGAACCTTGATGTTGCAAATGATGTTTCTACATGAAGGTCATGCTTATACTACATGAGTGACCTTGACCTCATTTCTGAGGTCACCGTGCAACATACATGAATTTTACTCTTTGCTATAACTTGAGAACTACTAGAACTCGGACCTTGATGTTGTATATGTTAATGTTCTTCCATAGAGGTCAGACTTACTCCATACATGGGTAACCTTGATCCTATCCCAAGTTCACAGAGCCACAAGTGTGATGAATCTCTAGGTCAGCTGAGCATGGGTTGTTTTTCATTACTTCTGCTGACTTGTCACTCAGCTGAGGTTATAGGAGGGTTCATCATCTGTGCATCTTGTCTGGCCACAATTTACATTTCTGACTTCTTCAAAACTGTAGACCAGATTCGCTTCACACTTGGTGGGGATCTACCTTGGGTGGGTCTCCACAGCTTTTGCTCAATTGTCATGCTTCGGTGATTTTTGGAATTTTAAATCAGTTCGCTTGTCAGTCAGTTGAAGTAAAGTAGTGGGTCCTCGTTCATCAACAATTCACATTTGACTTCTCCAAAATGTCGGCCAGAATCGCTTCACACTCGATAGAAATGTACTTTGGGTGGATCTCTACCAAGTTTGTGCAAATGGTCATGCTCCAATGATTTTTGGATTTTTTTTCCTTTTTTCAGCTCAGCTGATAATTCAGCTGAGCTTTTAGGAGGGTGAGGCATCCGTCTTCCGTCGTTGTCCGTTCACAATTCACGTTTTCGACTTCTTATCAAAAACCGTCAGCCAGATCCACTTCAAACTTGGTGGAGATGTGTCTTGGGTGGATCTCTACCAAGTTTGTTCAAATGGTGATGGTCCAGTGATTTTTGGATTTTTCATGAGTTTTTTCATCCTTTTTGGGGGGAAATCTTAAAAAATCTCCGAAAGTGCTGACCTAATTGCTTTGATATCCCACAGGGACACTCCTGGGGACTCATAGTTCTTAATTTGTTCACCAGAGGGTGCTGCAGTTTTTTCTATTTTTTAATGATTTTTTGTGGGTTTTTGCTATTTTTCACTTCTCAAAAACCATCACTCAGATTAAGCTGAAACTTGGTGGATATGTTCTTTGTAGAAGGGTCCAACAAAGTTGTTCACTAGGTGGCACTGCTGTGGATTCCTGATTTTTGAACAATTTTTTCAATTTGGGTACTTGTCGGTCAATGCAGCTTTCCTGTTGATTACTATGTAAGTCAATGGACATTCTAACGCTAATTCACATTTTTGACTTCTTCTCCAAAACCGTCATCCAGATTGACTGCAAAAGTGGTGGCAATGTACCTTGGGTGGATTTCTACCAGGTTTGTTCAAATGGTCGCGGTCCAGTGATTTTTGGATTTTTAATGAATTTTTTTGGTTCATTTTGGGGGGATTCTTAAAAAATCTTCTCCGAAACCATGTTGCCAATTACTTTGAAATTGTATAGGGACACTTCTGGGCACCCCCAGACCTTAAATTGTTCAACAGCTGGCACTGCAGTTTTCTTCTATTTTTTTATGAATTTTTGTACGTTTTTGCTATTTTCGACTTCTTCTCCAAAACAATCTCTTAGATTGTGCTGAAGCTTGGTGGATATGTTCTTTGTAGAAGGGTCTCACAAGGTTGTTCACCAGGTGGCGTTGTTGTGGATCCCCGATTTTTAGAGAATTTTTCAATTCGGGAACTTGTTGGTCAGTGCATACATTCCTATTGTTTACAATGTAAGTCAATGGGAATTGCAATAGTAATTCACATTTTCAACCTCATCTCCAGAACCGCTCACCAGATTCACTTCAAACTTGGTGGGGATGTGTCTTGAGTGGGTCTCTACCAATTTATTCAAATAGTCATGGTCCAGTGATTTTTGGATTTTTAATGAATTATTTTGTTCATTTTTGGGTGAAATCTTAAAAAATCTTCTTCTCCAAAACCGGGTTGCCAATTACTTTGAAATTGAATAGGGACACTTCTGGGAACCTTGTGGAAGGGTCACACAAGGTTGTTCACCAGGTGGCATTGCTGTGGATCCCTGATTTTTAATGACTTTTTCAGTTCGGGTACTTGTTGGTCAATGCATTTATTCCTATTGTTTATTATGTTAGTCAATGGGAATTGCAATGATAGTTTACATTTTCAACCTCATCTGAAAACCATTAACAAGATTCACTTCAAACTTGGTGGGGATGTGTGTTGGGTGGGTTTCTACCAAGTTTATTCAAATGTTCACGGTCCAGTGATTTTTTTTTTTTTTTTAGGATTTTTTCTTGTTGATTTTACATGCCTATTGATTACCATGGAAGTCAATGGGGATTGCAAAGTCATTAGGGTTTGCAATGCTAATTGACAATTTTTTACTTCTTCTGCAAAACCATCAGCTAGATTCACTTCAAACTTGGTGGGGGTGTTACCAAGTCACAGTCCAATGATTTTTGGATTTTTTAATGATTTTTTTGTTCATTTTTTGGCCAAATCTTCAAAAGTCTTTATCCGTGTATATACTCGGCCAATTGCTTTGAAATTGCATAGGGACACCTTTGGGTATGAGGGTGATACATGTACAGTAGGTGAGTGACCTTGACCTCATTTCCAAGGTCACAAGGCATGAAATTCACTGTTTATAGGATAACTTGAGAACTATTAAGGATAGGACATTCATATTGCACATGCTAGTTGTCCATAATAAGGACCAGACTTAGACAGTAAACTAGTGACCTTGACCTCATTCCCAAGGTCATAGGGCCACTTGCTCAAATTTTACTGTTCACCTGATAAGTTGAGAGCTATTTGAATTTGGACCGTGATGTTGAACATGATGGTTGTCCTGAGCAAAGGCCAGACTTAGACAGTACATGGGTGACCTTAACCTCATGCTCAAGGTCACTGGGACCCAGAAACTTACATGCATTTTACTTTTCATTTTGTAACTTGAGAAGTGTGGAAGGTAGGACCTTGATGTTGAACTTGTTGGTGGTCCTCTATTTAGGAAAGATTGAGACTGTACATTAGTGACCTTGACCTCATTCTCAAGGTCACAGGTCCACGAACATGGATTTTACTGGTTGCGTGATAACCTGAGAAGTATTTGTACTGTGACTTTGATCTTGTACATGGTGATGGCCCTCTATGAAAGTTACATTCAGAATAGGTCAATGACTGTGACCTTATTTCCAAGGTCATAGGGTAAGTTAGTCAGCTGAGCACAGGACTGTCACAGTCCTCTTGTTGTTATTTTTTAGCCAAATCTTGTAAAACCTCCAAAACCACCTGGTCAATTTGTTTTAAATTGCATTGGGACACTTCTGGGGACCCATTAACCAAAATTGGTTTAATGGTGGTGCAGCACATTTTTTTTTTTTAATTGATTTTTGTGTTTTTGCTAGTTTTGACTTCTCGAAAACCATGGTGGAAATGTGGCTGGATATAAGAATAAATAAACTTGTTTACCAGGTGGTGATACTCTGGATTCCTGTTTTTTTTTTTTTTTTTTTACTAAACTTTTTTTTTTTTTTTTTTTTAATTTGGGCACCTGTCAGTTAATGCATGCATTTCTATTGATTAACATGTAAGTCAATGGGATCAAAATGGACAGTTACATTTTTTACTTCTCAAAAATGTCAACCAGATTCACTTCAACCTGGGAGAGAATGGGCCTTGGATGGATTTCAACCAATGTTTAAATGGTTATGCACCATTGAGTATTATATTTGTTATGATTTTTTTTTTTGTTCCAGTTTTTCATGAAAGCTTTAAAAAATGTCTGAAGTGCTGTACCAATTGCTTTGAAATTGCAAGGGGATACTTCTAAGGACCCCAGACCCTAATTTGTTCAATATATGGTGATGCTTTATTTTTTTTTTTTTTTAAATGCATTTTTAGCTCAGCTGACCATAGGTTGCAGGGCATTTCTGATCACTCGTGTCTATTCAGCCGTCTAAACTTTTCCTTGTGAGTGTGATACAGTCAACAGTTTTCTTGTTAGCCCCATATAACGTTCAGGACTTCAGAAGGGTATGAAAATCTAGGTCAAGTTTGATATTGGTGGCACACCTCTAGTATTTTGTAATATCTGGGCAGAAATTAGGACAATTTTGAGGAGGCTGTTGTTTTTTCAAGTTTTTCATGAATCGTCTTAAAACTTGGTGGGAATGTCGATTCTAACGCAAAAATGAAAATGTGCTTTAATTTGGTTGTGATATCTACTGTGTACAGAAAATATTAACCAAAAGATGTTAAAAACACATTAGATTCTTTTTGTTGAGAAAGAATACTGGTAACGTTAATGACACCAAATTTACAACAAATCTGAATTCTGTTTCATATGCAGGAGCTGCATATTGCATTATATGGATGACCTTGACCTACTATCTCATGGTCACAGAGGGATTAATAAACATCATTTTTTTTTATGGTCACTGAATCTGAAGTTGTGCACATCTATCAATATACCATAACAGAAACATACAAACAAAAAGTCTATGACGTGTAGCATCACAGTGGCACCACTGGTGGTTTGAAATTGAACCAGCTTTACAGGTGTACAAAACACATTAAATTCATTTTTTTGATTATGAATTGAGAGACAACTTTTAAATTTACAACAAATATGCATTGGATCAATGGTCAAATTTTGGATGACCTTGACGTAATTTTTAAGCTTATTATTAAAGGCTGTGGCTAGGACACTAAATTTGAGAAATAAGAAGGCAAGCAATACCAAATGTATTACAAATGTGTATCACATGTGTAATTTTGATATTGCATAATATGGATGATTTTGAGCTTGTTTTCAAGGTCACAGAGGAAACATATATCAGGATTTTTTTTCTCTCTTTTTGGTTATGATCAATACATCTGAACTTGTGCATGTGTCAATATACCAATACAGGAACATGATACAGACAATAGTCCATGATGTTGGTATTAAATGGAACTAACATCATAAGTATTAAAAGTACATTAGAATTATTAGTTTGATTATAAATTGAGATGGAAAATTGCAAATTTACACAAAATAAGAAAAGGCCAATGTTCAAATTTTGTGAAATTTTTGGTGATCTTGACTTGTTTTTCAAGGTCATTAAGGATGAAGTACCGGTAAAGCTAAATTTTACATGTTGAAGAAGGCTAACAATACTAAATCTTCCGCAACTGTGTATCATATATTGCATAATGTGGGTGACCTTGACCTACTTTCTCAAGGTCACAGAGGGAATGCATATCGGGGAATGATTTCACTGTGATGCTTTTATGGATGCATCATATGGATGAGCTTGATCAATTTCTGAGGGGCATGGAGGGAATGCATTTCCGGAAATTAACTTTTGGTGATGGTCATCAGATTTTATGTCATTAAGTCCAAAGGCCTCTTGTTTTATGAACGTGTGTGTGTGTATTTTTTACTTCTACAAAGCCATCAACTCAGAATGTTCTTAAACTTGGTGGAAATGTAGCTTAGTGAAGGATCAAACAAAATTGTTCACTAAGTGGTGATACTCTGGATCTCTGATTTTTCAACAAATTTTTCAATTTGGGTACCTGTCAGTTGATGCATGCATTCTTATTGATTCCCATGTAGGCTATTTTGAAGGTGCCTGTAAAGATTCTGTCAAAAAACAATCAATATGCATAAAAAAAAAAACGGCCACAAACTATGCATTTCTGGAAAGCTAACAAACTACTGATTCGTGTTGTCCCAGTGAGCTGTGTGCTTGTTGTCCATTGTTTATAGAGCAATTATACCAAGTGCTGTCCTCTTTTTCAAAGAACATTGAAGAAACTTGGATCAACTTTTTTTTTGTTTTCTGATGACAAGACCTTAAATTTGTGGCAAACTGTTTGTAACAATGTAAACTGAAAAGCATGTCTCATTCTGTGTAGTTTCTGTTTTGTTACAGTGCTATTCACGTTTGGAGTTGCATCGATGACAGTCACTCAATATATCAAAAGGACCAGACTTTGACTTGTTCTCCTGACAAATCTACACTTGTTATTGAAAATCTGAGACACGCTTTTTCAGTATGATTGCTCTATAAACATAAAACAACAAACACACCGGACAGTGAGAGAAAAAGAATGAGTAGTTTGTTAGCTTTCAAAAATGTATAGTTTGTGGCAGTTTTTATGCATGATTGTTTTGTGATAGAATCTTTACAAGCACCTTCGAAATAGTGCTGAACCAGACACTTATCTTAATGTGGATTTGAATGGAAACTCACATTGTTTACTTTTTGTCCAAAATGTAGCCTCTGAGAGGGTAACCTAAGTCGTTCATGAGGTGGTAATAAACTGGATCCCTGATTTTTTAACAAAATTTTCCATTTAGGAACTTGTCAGTTGATGCATGCATTCCCATTGATTACCGTGTGAGTCTTTGGGGTTACAAAAATGTCAACCTGATTCACTTAAAACTTGGTGGGGATATACCTAATTGGGTGGGTAAATAATGATGCTTCAGTGAATGTTTTGCTTTTTATGATCTTTGTTCTTTTTTGTTAATATCTTGTAAAAAAATCTTTTTCTAGAAAACATCCTGTCAATAGATTTGAAATCGCAGAGAGACACTTATGGGGACCCAAAGACCTTCATTTGTTCAATAGGTATCTGGCACTGCAATTCTTTTTGTTTGTATTTGCTTGTTCGACTTCTCACAAACTGTAAGTTGGATTTTCTTAAAGCTTATTGAGAATGTACCTGGACTTGATCTTCGCAGTATTCTTTTTTGTTTTTTAGCTCAGCTGACTTGTGAATCAGCTGAGCTTATAGGACGGTCAGGGATCCGTCATTGATCCATCAATCCATATCAGGATAGATGACAAAAAGTACAGGACTAAAATTGATAAGTGGGATAACTGTAGTTTTGATATCATTTAATATGACAAAAGATGTACTCTTCAGTTTTTCAAGTTAACTCACTGCAATCATCTTTTGTCACACATTCTGATTCACTGAGACCTGTGTGGACCACCTAAAGGAAAGTGCTTAGGTGGTCCACAGAGGTCTCAGTGAATTGGGGTGTGTGACTAATTAGAAAATTGTAGAATACTTTTTACAAAAATATAAGTTTGAACCTTTCATAGTACCCTGTGGGATTCGAACCCCGGCAGATAATTGTGAGCTGATGTCTTACCCACTACTCTAGCAGGCTAGATCTAGAAAGATGAAGAATGAAAAAAAAAATAGATCTAGAAAGACCCAACCTTTTTTAGTGCTTTCAAAGTGGTCACTTGTGCATGTAGCAGAAAACTTGATGTGCACATGCATCAGTGGGTCAAAAATAGTTCTCTGCTGCGACCCTGATAACAAGGGACTACAACATAAAAATCATTGAAAAGATGATATGGTTTAAGAAGGAGATACAACTTGTAGTTCTGGGTTCTTGTATCCGATTCGTGAATGAATCAGTCGTGCACTTCATGTGCTCATGGTTTATTCTGAATCGAAACCAACTCCTATTAGATGTATCACCTTATCAGGTATGGCTGTTTGTTTCGATTTGTCATTGTATTCATTGAGTGTGTGCAGAGTCACTGAGTTGGCCTGCTTTGTTGGGGTGACTCCCATGTAATTTGTAAATAATTGGAATAAGCTAGAATGGTGACCTACATTCATATGAGGAAAGCCCTTAGGTGGTCCTCACAGGTCTCAGTGAATTGGGATGTGTGACTAATTAGAAAATTGTAGAATACTGTTGAGAGTTCTAAGCCTAGATATGTAAAGTAGCTCCCTTCATGACTGAAAGAGAGCAGAATTCTGAGATCTGACAGGAGCTGTGTGACTGTGAGCCATTGTTATTGCCCAGGAGATATTCTCATTTATACATTGTGCCTGTGGAGTGTGGACAGTGTCTTTGAGTGGACTGTTATATTTGGTGTTAATTGTACCACATTGGAACCAAACTGTACTTCAGTGGGATTTGGATCAGCATTGAGTACCACATTGGAACCAAACCATACCTCTGTGGGATTTGTACCAGCCTATTTGGCACCTGCCATTGGACTTGGAACTGTGGGACAGTACCTGTGGATAATCTCTCATCAGGGATTAGGATTTACCTACAGACTGTTTTACTATTGGAATATCAGTATAGCTAAGTGTATAATTTCATTTACCTACTTTGTACTGATTTTTGATTGTTAATATATTGTTATTGTAAGAGTTATATGATCGTTGTCATTCTTTGTTGAGTTCTGCTGTGATCTAGAATATTCAGATGGTGAGCATCGTAACAGCGTGGCAATTGAAGAGCGTTGGGCCCATCAAAAAGGTTTGACCCTACCTAGTCTGTGTCTTCTCTAGACAGTCGTGAGTCAGTAACCATGATAGTAGTTGCATAGCCTCAAAATGATTAGAAGGATCTACCTTTTTGTTCAATTGATTATGTTAAGTGCTTTTTGGATTTTCTTATGATTTTGCTGGGTTCAATTCCTGACAAAATTTTCTCTAGAGGTGTTAATCAATTACTTTGAGAGTGCATCAGGGATACTTCTAGGGATCCCCAGACCTTAATTTGCACAATAGATGGTGTTGCAACTTATGTCTGTTTTTTTATTTTTTATTTCCCCCTCCCCCCCCCCCCTTTTTTTTTTTTTTTTTTTTTTTTTTGAGGGTTAAAGCTATTTTTGACCTTATGTCTGGAAGGGTCTCTCAGCTAGATTATGCTGAAACATGGCAGAAATGTATCTTCTGGAAGGGTTGAACAAAGCAATTCACTGGGTGATAATGCTCCGGATCTGTGATTTTTACAAATTGTTTCAGTGTGGATACTTATTGGTCACTGCGTATTTTCCTGGTGATTACTTATGTAAGTCAATGGGGCTTGCAATAGTAAGTCATGTTTTTTACTTCTACAAAAATGTCAACCCTGAGTGAGTCTCTAATGAGCTCCTTTGAGTGGTCATGTGGCAGTGATGTTTTGATTTTTTGTGATTTTCAATCTTCTTTTCTTTTTACCTTTTTTTTTGGGGGGGGGGGGGTGAGGGACCTTAGAAATGTTGTTCTATAAAGCAGTTCCAGGCACCCATGGAACAGGGTCACAGTGGGACATTTGTGTTGAGAGTATCAAGGTTAGCTGAACATGGGCTGTTCAGACAGCCCTCTAAGTTGTTTGCTTGTTCGATTTGTGCAACCTGTTTGTTTTGAGAACTTGGCCATATCATCTTGTGTGCTTGATAAATCTATACCTTTTATCAGGTATTTGAATTGAGAAGGAAAAAATCTCTTCATGGTAGTTCAATTTTCATAGACATATTGAGAAGAGAATTATTTGAGGAATACAGAAGGAATGCCTGCATGTAGCTGGGGCCTATTTCATTTGGTTTATTGATAAAAGCACCATTTGATATATTTGAGCCACTGCCTCAATTCAATTCAATTCATTTATTTGACCAATATAGTAGAATATGGTATAATTCATAATAGGTACATTGTATCAATGCAAATTTACAATCAATCTGCTAATATATTTATTTAAAAACATGGATTTGGCCAGGAGACACATATTAAGATTGTAAAAATCAAGTTTCATGTGCACTTCTGAGCCTTAGCTGCTCAGGGATGGGCCCAGAAATTTCTTGGGAGTGGGTGAAAGAAGTGATACTTTAGTGGCTGCAGCTCCAAGAACGTCCATTATTGTAGAGGAATTTACTGACAGCAATGTAGAAAGGGCAAGGATAAGAGGGCCCCTGTCTGCTAGCAATATCATAGCCTCTTTTCACCTTGTCTACCCTCAGCATGGAAGCTATGACCTTGACATATCTTAAGGTCACAGAACAAGTTGGTCTCTGGATAAGAACTGTTTGAGCTCTTCCACTTTCAAACTGCACAATCATGGCTGCCGAATGGTTGCCTTATAACCTTCCCATCAGTCCATGCATTTCTCTGTACAGGAAAACGACACCACATCTTAAAGACAACACTCGTGTCAATGGGGTGGGGTATGAATTTGAATTCTGCTTGTTCAGTTGGACACCAGACCAACAAATTTAAAATAAGCAAGTCCCATATTAGAATTTGACCAGTCTGGTGCTCGTGAACATGCAACTTATTCCAGTCTTGGTGCCAAGGTTATTTTGACTTACTGGTCAGTGTGTGGGTCTACATAAAGCTAATGATAGCTGTCAATCAATCTTCTAGCTTGTGGAGCAACAGATATTTGTGTGGATTTAATTATATGTATAAGTTTTGAACCATTTCGGAGGTGCTGCTTTCTAGCTCTATTGACCAATTAGGTCACAGCTAGGGCTTATGCATCTACATGTATCTGTTAACAGTTGCTTGTCAAAATGGTAGCATCTACAATTCTAAAGTTAGTCTCTTGAAATATTTTGGACATGTTCCAAGCATGAAAATGTATGTTTCTTTTCTTATTGTTGGCCCAACCAAGTGGATTGCATCATACACGGACCAAAACATGTAGAAAAAAAAAGGAGAAAGGAAAATACTGCGGTGTATTTAATTTTCAATGGATCATTATAAAATTTGTTTGAAATATTCTTTTACCAAATAGAAAATGGAAAAAAAAATTGTGTGGAAGTTCAATATTACATAATATCAAAGACCTTGATAACTCCTGATGTGCATGCTCCTATAGCTGATATCTGTCTGGCAGATACTTTTCAAATAGTTGGAAGTAGAGCTGGTCATTTGGCTTGAAACCTAAGTTTTCAAGATGGCACGTCTCGATGTTCAGATCACAGAGAGTGGGAAGAAAGTGCTCAGCGGCCAATTGCTGCATGGCAGCATGCCATCAGTGTCGATCCAAGGACCACTTCTTCATCCTTGTTGGGCAAAGGCCAGTAGCTGGATTTACAGAACCACTATATAGCTGCCTCCCTGGGAGGATCACCAGCACTGCTTTGGTGGTTGTCAGCAACTCGGCCTTGTTTGCTCTTGTGAAGGAACATGCCATTGTTGCTGCTATGACTGGGTAGAAGTCAGGTGGCTGCTCTTTGAGCAGGTCAGGAGAAAGAGTGACAGAGCGAGGCATAGGCAGCAAGCTGTCACTGCCAAATGCCAGGCTTTGGAATTGGACTCTGTTGAGCTATCACCCGCAACTGCACTTGAGAAGCAGAGACAAACCCACATGGCTGCCATATCTGAACCTGAAACCAGCCCCAGAGCAGTCTGGCTCAGAGGCAACGCAATTGCAAGCAGGGAGGCAGGAGAGCACATTCAGAATACCACGAGCACCCAGCTCAACCTAAGATGATTGCAGCACTTCATTGGCCACTGTGCCACGGGTTGCCTGTGGCTTGGAGTCTATGGCTAGGGGCACGCAGCTGCAGGCTGATGTGTTGCAAGCATTGATCGCCCCCTCTCAGCCTATCACTTCAGAGTCTTCTCCAAAGAGGCAGGTAAAACGCAGGTTAAATCTCTTAAGATCTTGGTTCTCCAGGTCCGAGCACTTGGAGTCTAAACTGCATAAGTCGGTGAAGCCTGAATAGAGACCTACGGGTCCCAATCCGGGCATCCCAGATCCTAGGCCAGTCTGAGCATCCCAGACCACTGAAGCCAGGGCCCAGTTTTTTAAACTTCTGAGTAATTTCTCAGCACATCTTTCTGTTGATTGGTTCAGGAATATGAGCCAGCCAATCAGATGTAAAGAAACCCAAGAGACTGAGAAATATTCTCAGGTCTGAGTAATTAGTAAATGTTTTGCAAAAACCTGGCCCTGACAGACTTCCAAAGCTCCCAGTTCAAAGAACTCGGCTGGTAAGTCCAGGCACTCTGGAGCAAGAAGGAAGGCACCAAAGTCTGTGGTGATGCCTTCCGCTATTAATGAGCCCTTGGCTCCTTCGGCGGTGGCCCCCCTCCTCGACCCAAGTGCCACCTTTGAAGCTTCCTCCTTCTGTGCTGTCTTTGCTTCCTGCCTTTCCACCAGGTGTACCCCAGAACGAGCAGCTGGCAATCCTGCTTTCATCTTAAATACCCTAAGACAGGGCTATTCACTGCCCTTCTGAGAAGACATTCCTCTGTTAAGCCACGAGCCCATGCGGTTCCTACTACCCATAGAGGAACCCAAAGCATTGGTGTTCCTAGAGGGGGGTGGAGAAGCTTTGGAGCAAGTGTGCTATAGAGCTGCTCGAGGATCCCGGCTCGCCTGGTTTCTACAACCAACTATTCCTTGTCCGCAAGCTGAATGGAGACTGGTGCCCAGTTATAGACCTGTCAACACTGAGCACCTTGGTGCTCCCATCTTTCCACATTGAGACTCTCCAGTCTGTTGCAGTGGCCCTGCGGCCCCTGGAGTGGATGTTGTCCTTGGACCTCAAGGCCACGTTCTTCCACATGCCAATTGTGGAGACTTCACCTTCACCTTCATCGGGGCCTACACCTGTCTCCCCTCACAGAATAGGGGGGTGAGACTACAGACCCTGCTCAAACCCATTCTGACTCCTGCGGTTCTCGCCGTGCATCTGTGGCAAGCCCCCCTGGGCTCCCTCTCCTCGATGGACTCCCAGGTCCCCCTGGGTTGCCTTCACCATCGTCCCTTTCAGCACGCGCTGTGGAACAGATGGTCAACGGACCAGGACTATCATGCCCCGGTGCCGGTCCCCTCCAAGGAACATCAGCACCTACTGTATGGACCATTTGGGAGAATGTCATGTTGAGGCAGACAATGATTCCTTTTCAGCCCCAGCTTACCATCTGCATGGACTCTCCTCAGTCTGGATCGGGAACCCACGTGGAGAGCCGGATGGTGTCGGGCCTTTGGCAGGCACCATCTGCATGTTACCACATAAACTGGGTGGAGCATGAGGCACTATGCTTAGCACTCCTCCACTTCCAAGACCTAGTGGAGCACAAACACATCCTCATGATGTGCAACAACATGACCACGATTGCTTACCTGAACCAGAAAGGCGGATAGTGTTCCCACAAGTTGACGGAGCTGGCTGGAAGCGTCACTCAATGGTGCTCCGAACAAGGTGTCTGCCCACAGGGGAGGCTTGTTCTGGAACAACAAAATGTCCTGGCTGACCAACTCTTCAGGAGAGGTCAGCCGGTAGGGACAGAGTGGTTGCTCCATCCACGGGTCATTCAGGCCATGTGGGCCAGATGGGGAACTCTACGTGTGGATCTGTTTGTGACGAGAAAAAGCAAAACTACTGGTGAATGTTTCGCCAGTCCCGGACCTCCAGACCCTAGCAGTAGACACTCTAACCACGGACTGGAGCCTCCTTTGGGCGTAAGCCTTTCTGCCTTCACAGATCCTCCTGAGGGTGCTGCGGAGCCCCCAGTGACTGAGGAGAGATTGGTCCATGGACCAATTGGAATTAAGCATTGAGCCTCTGCTAGGTTTACCAGCATGGCCAAAGCTTCTGGTGGTACCAAGGATGAGTGTGTTCCACAGGAACCCTCAAGTGCTCAACCTCCAGCATTGGCAGTTGTCACACAGAACATCTGCAACAGGTGTTTCTCGGAATTGGTTGCAGATAGAATTGCCTGAAATGGGCTTCGAGCTTCTCTGACAGTTTACTCGGCTCTTCGGAAAGTGTTTTCTGATTGGTGAGCTGACTGGAGAATACATCCTTGGTCTCCATGTTCCTGCTTTACCAGTGGGAAGTCCTTGGCAAGATCTTGAGAGCTGTAGTGGGTTTCTGATCAGCCATCTACTCTACCCCGTGAAATTCCGTGACATTTGCATTGGGACTGATCCTTATCTGTCAGCACTCATCACCTCCATCTGCAAGGACAGACCGGCTGTTAGGCAACTCCTTCATCGGTGGGACCTGCCCCTGGTCTGGACCATGCTGAAGAAATGGCCTTTGGAGTGCCTTGAGGACCCCTGTCAGCTGGACCTCAAGTGCTGGATGTGGAAAACTTGTTTTCTATTAACACTCGCTTCATGGACAAGAAGAAGCCAGATCCACGCTCTAGCTCATGACCAAATCCAATGGTCACCTGACTACTCCCAGGTGACACTGAGGCCTCACTTGGGCTTCCTTGCAAAAAGCCCAGTGGCTCGAAATCCAGCTGCAGCCTTTAAGGTTTTTACCCTGTGCTATGGATACAGCTCTCCTTAGAGCTTGTCTCAGAGCTCACAAAGGTGCAACCCTTCAGTGCCTCCTGGCATGCCCCAAGGAATGTTGTGGTCAACCACATCCTCGGGGCCTGCCCCTGGCAATGGTCCACAACTTTTGCTGAGCAATACTGGTTGGACTTGATAGTGCTAGAGGAGGGCATGTACGCCTTTTCAGGTGTAACAGGCTCCTTTGCATAGGTTCCTGATACTTGTCTGGGAGACTTTCCACGTCCATCAGGGCAGCCACCATGTTCCAGCTTATGGCGCCTTTGTGGTTTAGACTCGATGCAGTCTATAGTCAGCGTATTTATGAGTGGGACTTTTCCCAAGTAAAACGGATCTATTCTTGGACGTGTATCAGGTGGTTGTCCCTATGGTCCAGTCTTTAGCAAGTGGACCCATTTTGGACACTGCTTTATGGAACTGTATAACATGGCCCCTCCTGGGTGCCCACCAGTTTCACGACCAAGTCCTGTCAGATCTCCAGGACCTGAGGAGTATTAAAAAGACAGGGTCTACCCATGTGGTGGCCAGCTATCATGCAGGTGGGCGACTCTTTTGGGGGGGGGGGGGCCCAGTGCAGTCCCATGAGGGTTTCCTTGCTTCGGCCGGGAATCTGCTGTTGGTGGCCTAAAGTCCACATACCTCCAAGGTTTTTCCTGCAAACATTGTCTCCTCCCCCCCCCCCCCCCCCCCCCCCGCTATGGTCCCAGTCAGTATGCCAGTAACGTTACACCCTCCTCCCATGCGTTTGTATCAAGAGGTAACGTTACGCAAGTAATAAAAGAAATTGTTGCCGTTGATAATTTTGGTATCAGTAAGCATACTTACCTCTCGACTGCCAGCGAAGTCCATGCAACCACCCCACTTCCTTCACAGGTGAAGTCAACAGACCATTCAAGAAAGAGGAAGCTTAAGGAAGATGGGAGAATGCGCAGCAGGAGTCAGCACTGGATCCACATGGACCAAGAGATGGTGCCATGGGACCATCAGGTTTTTGGGAACAATCAAGTGAGTGAACTCAACTGGATTGTCTTGGGCGTTATGCCCTAACAGAGGTCTTAGCAACGGTTATAGAGAGGCAAGTATACTTACATGTGTAATACCGAAATTACTAAAAATTTCACATTCTGAGTTAGGCCTTTCTTCATGCAGCCTCCAAGCTCCCAGCAATGTATGACTACATTTACAAGTGTAATACCGAAATTACTAAAAATTTCACGTTCTGAGTTAGGCCTTTCTTCATGCAGCCTCCAAGCTCCCAGCAATGTATGACTACACTTTACTTCCTCTTTTTGATCTTTTTGACTATGATTTTTGTCACTCTGCTAGGTCTTATTTTTGCTTGGTCCTCCCAAAAACTAGGCATTCGAATGACTATTTCAGCAGGCAAACACTATGTTAAAACAGAATTCCCAATCATGTATTCAGGTACTGAATACTGGTTGTTTGCCAAGAAGTGAACTCCCAAATCTAAATCATAGTCATCTTACTATGCGCAGTTTCGCTGCAGTATGTAATGTGGGCTTAATCTTCATAAACAAACTGGATGGAATTCATTGGACAAAAACAAAGACCACCCAAGCAACAATAACTTGCCTTTGATCTTTTCATTAAACAACTAATGTAGCATCTGACAAAAGTAACAAAGACAAAGTCACAACTCACATGAAATTTGTTTTATTCCTTGAACCAGAACTGAATTCACAAAGAGAAGTGACAACCAGTGACATTTTTCACTATGAATTGTGTTCCATCTTCAAGTATGTTTTTTTCTTCTTTTTTTTGTGTGTCTTTTTTAAAGTTTTTGTATAAAGTTTTTATGTACATGTATGTAAGTGTGTAGTTTTATGTATGTACATGTTGTTTTAGCTGTGTAATTTTACATCATGTTTTGCTGTTTTTATATATCTTTTTATTTTGTATTTTTGAGTTTTTGCATGCATGGCATAAAATATGACATTGCACAGATTGCATTTTCCATTTTCTACATGGTTTTGCAAAGGCAAAAAAAGAGAATTCCCACTTTGAAAGCACATGATAGTTACATAATTAGCAGGGCTCCAACTGAACCCCGAAATGATTTCTTCGTAACAAACAACTGAGAGGAAGTGAAAAACTTGCTGCATTATATTACCAACTTAAGATACTCCCATATTCAACCTTCTCCTCCATCTTGTGTGAATGAATCATCAACATTCTAACAAAATTTGGAATACAGGGTACACTTTAGACAAGATAAATTGAGAAATATAACATCCATTGCCAGTGATTTCCTCCTCCTGCACATTTATCAACTGTCAAAACTAGGACTTTTAATATTAGTGTTCCACAAACAAGTTGGAACATTATCCACATTATTCTGGACTTGGCAATTCTTGTAACTCTAGTTACATGAAAGAAAATTACCCAACATTACAGTACTGTACATACTTCTCAAATAAATACTACCTTCAATACCAACTGTCCATTTATCCCATTGTTCTAAAAATGGATTGGCAGTTTTTCATTTGAAAGCAACAAAGTCACACTGGTAAAATCTCTGTTTTTCTCAATTGACTTAACCAGGACTTCTTGGGAAGATTTAAACCGTTACATTAAATACTGGCAAATCTGACAAGTGGGAATTTATTTTGCTTGCAAAAAGACGCCACACAATTTACTCAAGACCATTGATAACTCTTCTATTAATAGTATTTTGATTCCTTGCAAAAAGTGGTATCAACTGAAAGAGTATTTCTTGCAGTGACACAACACAAAGATCCCAGCAGTCTTTAATGTCCACTGAATCTTTGGATCTAAAACGGCAGTTTACTCTGAAGACCTAGGCAGGCATATACAGCCGTTATATTGTACCTGGTAGACTTTGGAAGTTGCACTTTTCCTGATTTCAAGTAAAAATGCAACAAAAAATTGCTAGCACCATGTTAAGTCAAGAATCCAGGAGTTTTGCTTTACTCTGGAAAAGAAATACTTTAAATATAATGGAAGTGAATTTTACGGCAACCTAAAACCTGAAGTTCAGCTTAACACATATCAAACCAAGTGCCTGAGACACACATGGGATGCTACTGTGTTAGTCATCTGATTTACCTTCCAGTTATAAAAAGAAACCTAAAGAATTTATAGGTCTAGACAGGAGCAAGATACAATAATACTGAGGGATGAAGGAAAATTCAGAAAAATACAAAGGAAGGAAATACGAGGACAATACAGGCCCAAAAAAATAAACAGCAATAAATGTAATGTATTCACAAAGTTCACGATGATCCAGCATCAGATTTTTTTTTCAGTGGATTGCACTTGATATACTTATTGTTTTGACTATTTCCTGATCTCCTTAATAAGCAACAATGTAACCCTCCCCCTCCTCAAGAAAGAGAGAGAGACAGAGAAAAAAAGAAAATCAATACTGTGTCAAAAATGTAGAAAACATTTAGGCTGCATATTCTATCCAGTTTGATATTACCAAACTTGCAAGTTCCACCTTCACAATCCTCCAGCACATATCTATTAATAGTGTTTGCACACATGCACACCCCCTACAGCCTAAAGCTTATCTGTGTTTACTTTTCGAAGTAGTGACACTCTCATTTCATTTAACAGTTAACATTTCTGGTGCATAGACAAACTCAACCAGTAAAAGTATTGACCTGGATACTTCTATTTCCGTCATACTATTTGCTCATGCAAAAGTTTTAAATTTCACAGAATTTCCCTTCTAACAAGACCACCCTTAATGAAACAATAAATGACTTTTCTTTTTTTCTTTTGAACAGGGGCAAGAGATCTTTGATGCCAGGATGGCCTTTGGCAAGAGGATTCCTGTCAGAGGGGGACGGCCATTGCAGCCTTAACATTTTAATTCATGCAGTCCTGACCTGTAATCAAATACAAAATCACTTCCTTCCAATTTGGGAGGGGGGAGGGGAGTGAAGGGAACCGTGCTTGCCAATTCCCTCTACATCTCAAGGATTGAGTTATTACCACATGTACAGCTTGTATAAAACAGTACATATAGGAGAAATAACCAATGTTTGTGACCATTTCAAACTGTAACAAAATACACTAGCTCAATCTTTCTGGACCAATTTTACATGTATCCTTTCATATTGTTATTTGAGTTACTGCTGAATCTACATATAGAAAAAAGTAGGTTTGATGGGTCTCCACACAATTTCAATTTTGAAAAAAAAAAAAAAAAAAAAAGTCTGCTTACAGCACTGTGTGAAGACCCTCTAAGTTCTTACAACTATTCTTTTTTCTTTTCATGTACAGTACCATACTAATGCCCCAAAACTGAGCATCAAAATGACAATAAATGACTCTATCAACCCCCCTCCCCCCCAAAAAAAAATATGAAAAAAAATTAACAAATAAAATCAATTACCAAATCACTGGAATGCTCTTTTTAACATTTTGTTGCATAATAATCTCAACCCATAAAATAAATTTTTGGTGTTGCCAAGACAGGTTCTTCAGTCTGTTGTAGACAATAACAAGAAGTTGAGTGATGCTCTTATACCAGAGAAATTTGTCCCAAGAAACTGTAGCTTCCTGGCAAACTCTTTGCACATCACAGATGCTTTTTTTTTATCGGGTACTCATATCTATTTTGCTTAAACTGTTCCACATGCACTTTGACCTTTTCAAAATTTCATAGGAACATTTTAAGAGGGAAAAAGTCTAACTGTAGACAGCACAGTTAAGTGAGATCAATAGGAAATAATTTAATACAAGTGTTCATGGAGTCTTTGCCAAGATGTACATCTCTCATCAATACATCTTTAGGCCAGATTTGCTTACTTTGCCAACTCTGTCTGCTTTACTGTGGAGTCCTTCCGTATCAACACATACATCTCTCAGCAATTGTAGGTCATAAGACTGAACATGCATCTTGTGACACCACGAGGCCCTTATTTGCTCCAACACGCATCTTGTGGCAATATGGAGTCCTTATTTGCCCACACATGCATCTCAGGGCAAAGCTCAGTCTTATTTGCCAAAGTATGTCTCCCAGCAAATACCATTTCATTTAAAGGACACCTTACCTATCATCAAACCATGTAAGTTTGGGATTTGAGTAAGCAATGTTCTAGCACTTTTTTTCCCCAAATACGCAACATTCCATGTCTAATTCATGCCTTCCTTCAAGAAATATACCAATACTTTATACTTATAGACCGAAGACCCTGAACATTTACCCCTGAAAATTTGCAGAAAATAATCCATACTTTCAGCTGGAGTCTGACAATTCAACAATGTTTTATACATGTAGTGTATGCAGGTGTGTGCATGTATACGAGTCTGTTTACATGTACATGTCTGTAGTTCATGACTTGTCTGCATTCATTTCATGTTCTGCAATGTATGCACGTGTCCATGTGTGTGTCCGTGTCTGCATGTCTGCAATGTGAAGTACAACAAGTAAAGCATAATAATCAACTGCCGTCACCCCCAGGTCTGTGCCACCTTGAAGCTCTGCATCTCCCTCACTCTAAGCCTTTTCCATTCAAAATGATAACAGCATGAAAGGTCTAATTTCATACAATTTGTAGGTGGGCTCTTGACACATCCTCAACTTTGGCCAATATGCAGTTTGGTGTTTTGGGGTCACCTTTGGTCAACCAGGTGAAGTCAAGATGTCGTCAAACCACAAGGTATCGGGATTCACCAATGTACATATAAATATCTGCTCGTCATCTGGAGGCCCACAATGCATCAATGTGTCTTAACAGACCACAGGGTGACAGTATGTGAGAGGAAAGCGACACTTTCAACTTAATGACACCAGACTTCTCATTCAAGTGTTAGTCCAACACTCAATTCCACCCCTGAAATAGAGCAAAACCTTGTCATGACACCAGGTTCCTTGCAAAATGTGTCAGACATCTGAATTTGTCAGATAAATGACTCAAATTGCAAAGGCATTTGAATATGCATCCCTCAAAGCTTGCGTCAATTGCATGAGTATGTTGGATATCTGAGTGCCATTACAATCAGGTTTCACTGTATTTCGACCACAGCTCCATTGTGTGCAAACTGGTGTCTGTCTCATCATCTGTCTCCAGCCCCTTTCCTCAGTACAGCAACTGATATAATGTAGTACCACAGTGCACACAGTTAACACACTAAACATCCTAACTACTACCTGCTAACTTGCTGGTTGCTGACAAAAAAATCTATACAGTGGTCATTTAGAGACCATGTAGCTTGAAAAACCACCTTGGACGACTTGCTTGTGAGTGTTTCTCTCATAGATACTGGACCACTTGTCTAAAGATTTGGTCATTCCTAGGGGTGGTCTTTCAAGCAAGGTTTTACTATCAACTTTACATACTGACATCTAATTTTCACCCTACTTAGATATGTTTGAAATCAAAAATTGATTTCCATACTACTTAATCATGATGAGAAAAAACAAGCCGGGGTGATTCACTGAAAAATTAATACCCATTGCTGTCATAAGGCATTGTTCTGTCCAAAATCTTTCAAGACTCAAGTTTTGTTTTTTGAATGTCCTGTAGTTCCCAATTTCTTACTTTCAGGCAAAATTATTAATCTCATCAAGATTAAACATGTTCAACTTCAACTAAATTTTTGTGTATGTTGGACAAAATACTGGCTTTGTGTGGATAAGCTACCAGCAAGTTAGTTCAGCATTTACAAATGATATACACATAGAAAACTATAATAATAAATGGACAATACAGTAATATAAATCTAATGTGCAAAATGGGTGAGGCTTTATATCCCTGGGTGGCCAGACTGTATACCACTTAATGATATCCATTGTATACCTTAAATATACATGGTATAATATACATAACACAGCTATGGTGTACCTCAGAATACTGGTGCAGGGGACTGGGTAACCTGTATACACAGTGGGCTGCAAAACACAACTAAGTATATCCCTGAACATAGCAAAAGGTTTTGGGCAGATTCACAGTATACCATAGACAGTAGCCATAATATAATATACCATATATAATCATAATGTACCATAAAACATAATCACAGTATACAACAGAACATGGCTTTAGTGTGTTGTGGAATATACCTGTACAACTTTGTCATGTAGTATTCTATATTACATTATAATGGCACATAGTCAAATACAAGTATATCCACAGGACACTTTAGAACATCGGCATGTAGTATTCCACATAACATTGCTTTAGTACAGAGTAGAATACATACATATCCACTCCATACTGTCGAACATAACCACAGTATACCATAGAACATAACCATAGTGCACCAGACCATAGCTGTAGTATACTGTAAAATATATCCATAGTATAGGGTAACACATAACCATGGTGCACCACAGACCATAGCTGTAGTATACTGTAAAATATATCCATAGTATAGGGTAGCACATAACCATGGTGCACCATAGACCATAGCTCAAGTATACCACAGAACATAACCAGGATGCACCAGACCATAGCTATAGTATACTATAGAAAATTATCATAGTACACCAGACCATAACTATAGTATACCATAGAACACAACCATAGTACACCAGGCCATAACTATAGTATACCATAGAACACAACCATAGTACACCAGGCCATAACTATAGTATACCATAGAACACAACCATAGTACACCAGACCATAACTATAGTATACCATAGAACACAACCATAGTACACCAGGCCATAACTATAGTATACCATAGAACACAACCATAGTACACCAGGCCATAACTATAGTATACCATAGAACCTAACCATAGTGAACCACATACTATAGCTATAGTATACTGTAAAATACATCCCATAGTATAGGGGAGCACATAACCACAGTATATCCAAGAACATATGTACAGAGTCCATGTCATCCTGACAAAACCATCTATACAAGGTACAATGGTCTCAAATGAAGTCAGGATATGGCCTCAATTACTTGACTTCAGCATCAAAACTTAAGATCTTTATCTTACATTAACCACAAAACCTGTTAAATTTTACTAGCTTTACCCCCAATCTCATGGCAGTCATCATTTTAATATGGTGTTGTATCACATTTGACCTTATTGCTTTATTTAGTTCCATAGTTTCTGGGGGAAACACGGTGTCTGTGAAGCCCACCCAGGGACAGATACAAAGCATCAAGTCTGCCCAGGCATGCTGATTCCAACAGTCAACTGATGTACCTGGCACCACAAGGTGAAGTACAGCCTCCAGCCTCCGGGTTCAAGCAGGTGAAGTCCAACCTCCTTGTTCCAGCATGACGACTGACACTGGTTTCTGTAGGTCTGTGATTGCCTGCTGGTTTCAGTCAGCCACCATCTCCTGATCCAAGCAATCTCTTACAATATACCATAAAAATCAACATTTGAATTTTATTGTTTTTTTTTTTTTTTTAAATTTTGGTGTTTAAACTAAGAAAGCTTGGCTTTCTGCAGCTAAAAGATTTGATGCATACACTGACAAACAAAAAAAAAGAAAGAAAAAGAAAAAAAAAACTAATTGCACAACTTAATCATGCTAATTACACATATTTTTTTCACATGATCAACACGTCACATGTTGTAATTCCAAGCGTTGTATTTCTGAGATTGCTGGTGAGGAGGAGTGTACACGGCGGTAATTCAGTGTCTACCACCACCCACTTCTTTTTGTAATTTATGGCAAAGACTGGCCTTTTGCTACTTAAGCCCCTGGTTATTATGCAGAATCCAACTCTCCAAGTTTATCACCATATAATCACAAAATGTGAACCATACTGTTAATTTTGTCTCTATTTTTCTATATGTATATAAAATGAATGTTCCCATTAAGTGCGTGGTCAAAGGTATCAAGTTCATGCATATTACATGGGAACATACGATGTACTTATTATAAGTTTCCAGCAATGCACATTGTCAGAAATCCCTCGAATACCCTCGACCAATCTGCCAGTCATGTAAAACCCTAGTGCTTGATTATATTACAACCCCCCCCTCCCCAAAATAAAAATTGTAAAAAAAAAATGCACTAAAGCTGCTTTACATGTGACTGGTATTATCGTAACCAGCACCAGTCAAAAACAGCTTTAGAACCAAGTACACGTGGACCAGTACATTACCAGAAACTCATGCATAGATCTACTGACGATCTTTAAAAAACAGACAATGCATTTTCATCCACAAAGTAAAAACACATAGCAGGCAGCGGTTAAGACAAGAAATACTGCAATCTGTTTATAATATATATTGCAAGTTATTTCTCTACTTACAGGGGAAATAAAGTGCAGTTTCTGGCAATATTTTGTGAGGTTTTGACAGAGCTCTTATCAATGAGTAAGCCTTACTCCACATAGGTTTCTTAGGTCTTAATATTCCCTCTTCAAACATCAATCACATGTACAAAATTGGTTGTAGCAAGGTCACAGACACCCATAAATATGCCCCATTAAGCAACCCGGCCCTCTTGGAATATAAGCACACAACACAGTTCTTTTACTTCAGATACAAGTGTTTGAATGCAAATCTAACATAAATACCCACCCTTAATGAAAAAAGTCCTTATTTTTAGCAATTATATTTTTTTACACCAGCTTGTTAAGAGAGCAACATGTATCAATGAATCAGACGCAATCTGCTAACTCTCATGAATAATAGAAATGCGATGCTATCACTGCTCCCCCCACAAAATAGGTTGAATGCAGCCAACCTGGATGTCCTACTGCTTTAAAATGTAACACATGAATGCACACACACCATTGCTGCATGGGTGTCAGAAACAGGTTAGATCAACATTAACCGACAGAGGTACAGAATATATCATGTCTTAAAACAGGCTGAGTGCATTGCATATTCCATGCTCTTAAACATTTTCAGTGCATTGCACTTTAATATTCAATGCTCTCCAACATGTTGAGTGCATTGCACTTTCATATAACATGCTGTCAAACAGGTTGAGTGCATTACACTTGAATATTCCATGCTCTCAAACAGACTGAGTGTATTGCACTGAAAAATAAACTGCCGTCACAAGTCAAGTGGAGTGCAATACACATTGAAATTGGACTCCAGTCAAAACAAGGCAGCGTGGTTTAGCATATACCTTCTTCAGGTGATAAATCTGATTGGCTGAATGCTTGAAGCAAGGGCCTCTCTATTTTTAAATATGACAAGACGTGAGGAAAAGACCTCCAAATTTGTTGGACAGAGCATGCTAGCATCGTGCAAAATTGGCCCGCGACAACTGGACAGATGCCAGATTGTGGTTAAAGAGCAGAATACTTTGCTCCACTCCCTGTAATACTCTGTTCCATTGGCAGAATAAGTATGGATCCTGGAACCAGATTACAAGAGGGTGGAAACCAGGTCATCATACAAGCAAGCAGGACCATCAAGGCTGTGCATTGCTGAACTGGAACCAGACTAACAGAGGGAAGAAACCTGGTTATGATACAAGCAAGCAATACCATTAAGGCTATGCACAGCATGACCAAGACAGATCTATGCGAATTAACACTGATGCCGCACTGGAAGCCTGACTTGCCGAAGGCCAACAGGCCTGGGCTACTTAGATCAAAATTAACTGACCTTGAAATCTTTTCTCTCAAAATCTTACAATCTTAGACCTGTAGCACAATATGTCCCACTGACTGATATTAAGATAGGAGTCAACACAACCCCATACTATGGTCAACCACCAATCTAAATAACCTTGCAGCCCAGGCCTACCTATATTGATAGGGTTATTTAATCACGTAAGATGAATCATAAACATGATACAAGGAGAATTAAGGTTGTCGTTCTGAAGAGGGCATATGCTAAAGAGGATACAGTGGTCCCTGTCACCAGAGACCACCCCTACAGCGACAAAAAAGTGGTCTCATAAGACAGGTGGTCTTTCATGACATATATTAACATGGGAAGTATAGGACTTGGGATTCTGAAAAACAGTCTGTCATGAGAGGGTGGTCTCTCTCGACAGGGGTCTCTCGTGACAGGGACTACTGTACTGCATTGATAGTTGCACATCTGACCAGATGAGTCTGCCCTACTGGTCCCAGAGGCGACTTCTGGCTCAACTAGTGCACTGCAGTCCAGGGGTCACCTTT
The DNA here is from genome assembly GCA_964020975.1 of Hermodice carunculata. Classification (NCBI taxonomy): domain Eukaryota; kingdom Metazoa; phylum Annelida; class Polychaeta; order Eunicida; family Amphinomidae; genus Hermodice; species Hermodice carunculata. The sequence continues at coordinate 12,887,283 of OZ026614.1, forward strand.
AGTACAAAGGCAAATTGGTGTGCACTCTTGTCAATGCGATATCTGTGTAACAGTCCATACTACTGAAAGAAAAAAAAAAAAAACAAACAAACAAACAAACCCAGAGATACTACAGTGAACTGTTTACATCCCACTTCCCTCAAAAACAAATTGAGTGAAGTATATTATTCAACTGCACAGTTTTTAACGGTAGTTTTGTGAACAAATGTTTCTGCTTTCCTTTGTGGTTGTATTTACAGAGTCCACTGAACACACAAGCAACGGCAAGGGAACAATAAGCTCCAAGAACTTCCTGGTCTTCTGTCCATCATCAAATCCCCTGCTGTACATCTTTGCTGAGAACTGGGACAATTAACAAGTTTTCAAAGTACACCCACAGATTCCCAACCCAGATTGACTATTGCTGTAATTTTCATTCAGGGTCATCACCTGATCATAAGAGATCTCTTCAAATATTACACATCACCAGTATTTATGATGTCAGGAACCTGCTGAACCCAACTGAACAGGCTCCGTTTTCACTGTTTGACAGAAAATGAAAACCAGCTTCATTTTTTCTTTTTTTTTTTTTTTTTTTCATTTTTATGTCCTGGTTTATGGCAACTTTCCACTCGTTATTCAGAAAACACGAAGCAAAGCATAAGTCCAGCAGCAAGGCATGTCCACGCGGATCTTTATGAAATTATGCCCGAGTGCATACAGCCAGTGCATACTTAACACTGTGGTCTGGTCTCACTTAATCCTGGGGAATATGCGTTTCAAATCCATATACCTGGATCGGCATCCAGTTTCAATTTGCGGTTGTTTTCATGTAAGTATTTGCCTAGAACTGGAACCCCCCAACAGGTGCATTGTCTCCCGCATTGAATTGGAACTGTTGATTAGACTGGTCCACAGATGGTGCAATGCCCTTGTCCTCTTCCTCAGACCCAAAGTAGCGTTCAATAATATCAAAAGCTTTCTGGTAGATATCTGTGTTTTCATGACTCTGTAGAAATTCAATCTTGTCAAGACCTATAAAAACACATAACAAGACATGTTAGTAAAACATACATTACCACCCCTGTTACCACTTTTACGGTCAAGATCACCGGGAGCATGACCTTTGACCTGCTGACTCCAAAGTCAATAGGGGTCCTCAACTGATCATGATCATTGTCCCTGTCAAGTTTCAGACTGTCAGGTAAAACTGTTCTGATTTGATCTGACAGCATTTGGTCTTTAGGTCAATCAACTGACGGATATGAGCAAAACTATATGCCCTGCTTCTTCTTCGACCTGGTAAGTAGTCTGGCAGCATATTTAAAACTAGTGAGGAAAGGCAAATTTTTGAACAGTAGAAAAAAAAAATCTTACTTAACTCAGATAATTGTGAGTATTGCTCTTACACTTTTGTTTATTCACATGAATTACATGTATATTATTTTGATCTAACATTACAACTTGAATACCCAACTGAACATGTATTAGATTTAACATTAATGACATGTTTTATTAGTAATTAGCAGCATGATAACATAAATGCACAGAAAGAGTGGCCAGTTGCATTCATAGTACAGTGGTACCTGCTGTATGCAACCACTGCCGTGAGCAGCCGCAGTGCTTTTTGTGGTCACTAGGCTTGGACATAGGGGGAGTCAATTTCTTTGTATAATTTAGCTGGGGTGACAGGTCACCTGCTGTATGTGGCCACTTTTTCTTGGTAGAAGGGGTGGCCACATAGAGCAGGTACCACTGTACATGACAGAGAGTATCAAGAACACTGGGACAGTCCTGTTGTCAGTTTACCAACCATGCAAGTATTACAACAGCATTTCGGTGAAGTTCCTCAAAGCACTTAAGTGGCCTTATGACCTTTGGAATTTCATCAGTCACTCCTGCACACTGTCAACTTGGCTTTATAGATGATCATCAAGTAAATTATCCATCCCAGCTCAGAGTTCTTCTCAACATGAAATTCATTGAAGTTATCCCATGACCTTAAAGATCTAAATGTTACCAAAATTTGATCTCAACTTCCTCCTGATAGAAGATCATGATGCCCATTTCCAAAGTCCAATGTCAAACATTTACCACGCAAAACATGTTAAAAAATAGCGTCCAGAGAACGGAATACCCTTAGCGCCCACAATTTTTTCTGCTCAATTCTGCATTTTTTTTTTAAGACTTCACAGGTGCCATAATATGGTGTATCTGCACCAAAAATCAGATGAAGCTGTGATGAGTCCTTCTTGAGATATGATAACAGGATTGTCTACTTGTGTGCCACTCAGCCTTCAAATATATACTTCAACAGTTTCAGAAGTTTAAAAATAAAAAAGGTAGCAGGTTTTCAATAGGAATGTGGTCCATTTTAATGTGCATCTCTGATAAAAATTTGGTGTAGCTGCAATGCATCCTTGTTGAGATATTATGATAACATTGTCCCCTTGTGTGCCACTCAGATGGCCTTGAAATAGATACTTCAAAATTTCATAAAAAAACTAAAAATATATAAATCAGAGGAAGCTGGTTTTCTATAAGATCCTGGTCTATTGTTAGGTGCATCTCTAATAAAAATTGGGTACAGTTACAGGGAATATTTTTGCAGATATTGTGGAAACATTGACAGGATGGACAACACAGGGGACGACAATACTCTCCGGCATGTTATGTGCCAAGGGTAATATAACTGCCTGGTGACCTTGGAAATTAGGTCATCACCATATAATCAAACCAGGAACTAAGTCAACAAAAACAACTGAAGTGTAACACTTTGAATGAATTTGGCAGTGATTTAAGGTATCTCCCTAGCAAAGTTTAACAGCATCCAGCCAACAGTTTTGAAAAGTTTAACTGTGAATGGACAATATATGGATGACAGATGACCACCCACCACATAGGCTTAGCTGACAAGTAAGCTGCTGTAAAAATGCTCAGCTGTTGTAAAAATGCTCTTCAGAATACATTATGTATGTATGTATGTATGTATGTATGTATGTATGTATGTATGTATGTATGTATGTATGCATGTATGCATGCATGCATGCATGCATGCATGTATGTACATGAGCAAGACTAGGCAAGTAGCCGTTGAATGGCAAATGCAGGTTCGACCTGTTTTGATACTGTGTGTATCTCGTCAGGAACCGTTAAACTGCTGATACCCAAGTAACGTGCTGTTGTAGTTTCATTTCACTTGGGTTTGTGTTTATGTTTCAGAAGCACTATGACGTAACACAATAGTATGTCTGTCATAATCTGAATCTGGTTCCCATTGGCTGTAATGGGTTCAGAATGGGATTTCCCAGACTGGGGATATCCCTTTGATTTTGACCTGGGTTAGGTGGCCCTTGCCCTATGTTGGGGCCCAGGAAAGTGTAGATGCACTGTTCATGTAGAATGTTCACATCTGTGTGCAGTTTTTTATGAAGATTCACATGCGTGTGTGAATCTATGCATGCTTAACATTGGAAAGTGAGCTAAGACAATAAAAATTTAGTATGTGACTGAGCAAGAAAGGTAACTTTCCCATGGTATTGAGACCAAATGGCTCAATTGTTCGGAGCTGGTGCATCCAGTGGCGTTCCCTTATTAGGCGTAACTCTGTATATTCTAATCTAGGGGAGGTTTGGATGTACTCGAGCATGTGAACTTCAATGTTGAGTTCATGGTGTCAGGCCTGGGTGAGATGTCTACCCAGGGGCTAAATTACATTCTTTGTGCTAATGTATCTGTAGTGTTCACACAATCTGTCACATAGTGGATGTTTAGTTTGTCCTACATATTGTTTGTTGCAGTATCTGCAACTAAGGAGGTATACTAGATTGGAGCTTTCGCAGCAGCCTCCCTTTGGGACTCTGTATTTTCTTCCTGTTTGTGAATTAGTTACTGTGCCTGAGGTGTTCAGGTGAGTACAGTATTTGCAGTTGTGTCTACTGCATTCATTTTTCTGTTTTCTTCCTGTGATGGCTGGTGGATGCGGTGTCTCATCACTGTGTCTAATTTTGGAGTAGACCAGAATGTCACATATATTGGGTGCTCCTTTAAACCCTAGGCTTAATCCTTTGTCTTTAAAAGCTTCTGCATATCGAGAGGCTTCTAGTATGTTCCAATGTTTGGAAATGATATCTCTCAGTGGTGGGAGTCCTGGGTTGTATGTCATGACTACAAAGTTTTCTTGGTCACTGATGTCTTCATTCTGCTTAGGAGCCAACAGTGTGGCTCTATCTTGGGCGTCAACTTTGTTTTTTGACTTTTCTAGCCAATCTCTGGGATATCCCCTAAGTGTGTAGTAGTGGAGAATTTTTTGTGCATTCTCTTCATAGTCAGATTCTTTGCTGCAGATTCTCTTTACCCACAGTAGTTGACTGTACAGGCCACCTGATTCAGAAAGTCTAAGCTGTGCGGACCTGTAATGTAGGTATGTGTGTGTGTCTGTCAGTTTAGTATAAAGTGTTGTGTATGCTCTATGTTCTGTGTCAAATTTTATGGTTGTGTCCAGTAAATTGACTTGTGAATATTCACAAGTGAGTTTGATTGTAGGGCGACAAGAATTCAAGTATGTCATGAATTCTTGTAAATCTGTTTCTGAATATGTCCGGATGCAGAAAATGCCATCAATGTACCTCCACCACACTAGCAGGAGGAGGGTGTGTTTCAGGAGGTGCGTCTCTTCCAATTCTGCCATGAAAATGTTGGCAAATGAGCACGCTGCTTTAGTGCCCATGGAAGTGACATTTATTTGGAGGTAATGTTCTCCATTGAATTCAAAGTTGTTACATGTTAGGACATCATAAGTAAAACACGAGAATCCACCAGCCAAGTCCAGGAGCTTATGATAAGAGAGGTGCCTCCCCCCCGACATGTTAGGACATGTATGTATGTATATATATTCTTTTTTAAACACTTCAGATTTCATGACTGCAGAAATAAAACTTTGAAAGAACATGAGGCAAATAAGTTATCCGGTGTATGTTGTTACACATTCACTTCAGACACAGACAGACAAACCAAGTGTGATGCGCAAGTCATCGTATACCTGCTGCACAACATGTATCAATAACGAAAGTCTTACCATAGCATTCTTCAATGAGGACAGCATACGGGTTAGTGCCTCCATGCATTTTGGAATCCTGTTCTCCTAATCTTAGAATGTTTTCCAAACCATTGAGAGCAACTTGTACAATCTTGCTGTCCATAACAGTCAGCAGGTCACACAGAGGTGGGATGCAGTTCTGGTCAACTAGAAACCTACAGGTACAACACAGAATTATATTGCAGAACAACAGGCATTCCATTCTCTATAGAAACTCTTTCCTACACACGTAACCCTGGTCTTCCAGAGCTAAGTGATACCAGGTCAAGTGACTTTTCCCCTGCACTGCTAACTTTTTCATGAAAACTTTATCATTATCATTCACCTGGCACAACTATTTTCATTTGTTTTATTTCATCTTACTTTTTTGTTGTTGTTTGTTTTAAATTCCACTCCATAGACTTTCTAAGACTAATTTTACAATTCATTTTCTAAACCAGTGTGCATGCTGTTTCCATTGTTTTGTCTTTAAGTATTATCACTCTACTTACTCTGTTTGATCTTTTGTAAAGCATTTCATAAGACAGTATTGACTTGTTGTGTGGACAATATGATAATCCTACCTGATTTGTTCTGCGGTGCCCCCTGATGTGGCATTTGTAATTGCCCAGGCAGCTTCCTTTCTTGTCTTGAACTCGGCTTTACCGAGGATATCTATCAGAACTGGGAAAATGTTGGCATCGATCACAGCCTAAGAGAGAAAAGTTTATAACCTTATGAATGCCAAACAGCAATGTTGGTGTTTTCTTTTCCCCACTGTGATTAAACTATGCGCAAGATTGCTATAATGAACATCTGCTGTCACAACACTTACGTCTTCCTTCACTATTAAACTTATGTGAATATACAGTTGAAACAAAATGAATCAGACGCTTCCATTAAACAGTCATCTCACTCTATTTGTAGTTTTTCAATTAACTTTCCAGCCAAACAGGCCACACTCAGTAATCTGTGCCCCAACCAAATCTTTCTTCATGGGTCACAGGGCAGAGAAAACATATATTTGTCTGTTTATCACAAAACATCAACAATGCCTACACATATAACAGAAAGTTCCCCACACAATATTATGCAATAGGATGTACACATGTGTGCTTATTTGGCCTCAGTGACCATTACCAGGTAGAGCATAGGCAGGTATGAAGTACAAAGCCGTTGCCTGCCACTGACCTGTATCTGTGCCCTATTTCCTGCTGTTATGTTAGAGATGGTCCAACATGCTTCTTTCCTGATGGACTCCTTTGAACTACTCAATAGATGTAACAGACACGGAAGTGCTGAACAGTTTAGTATAACCTGCAAATACAACATAAACAAATGTAATACATTTACTTGTTTTTCAGATTCCACAACCTGAAAGTTTCTATTAACGCTGATCTTGGCAGAAAACTATAATATCTACTTGGTCTCAAATTTGGAAGAGTCCATGCAAGCACATCTCAAGGAAATAATTTGATTTGGGGGGGGGGGGGTTCAAATTTAACATAATTAATGGACTGAATTGATCTTTTAAGGCATTGAGGCCTACCGTAATGTCCCAACTTCATCTGAACATGGGATCTTTAATAACTTTTTGGATGTGGAAGATAAAAGAGTTTCAAGACCAAAAATATTGTATTTTTGGGAGCACCATAAAACCATCGATCAATCTGCAAGTTGGTCCCTCATGGCTAGAAATTTACATCAATATAAAATTAATTGCTGATACATTCTTTTATATTTATTTCATAAAATTAAGCTACTGCCATCAACTTTATAATTTGATTTTTTTTTTCTCAGATGTAGAGAAAATTTGTTAGTGTACCCACTTTTTTTTTTTCCATTTTGCAAAGAATTTACACCACTTTAAACCAAGAGGTTATATTTTGACCTCAATGTTTTCTGAAGTTTTGCAAATTTTGTCCCCCATGGCTAGGAAATTAGATCAATAGAAAAGTTCTGGCTGATGCATTCTATTATATTTATTTCATAAGATTAAGATACTGCCATGAATTTTATGATTTGATTTCTTCTTTTCTCAGATGTAGAAAAAATCTGATAGTGTACTCCCTTTTTCCACATTTAAAAAAAAGTACACCAAATTAAAAAGAGGTTATTTTTAGTTACAGGGGTATTATGTTAACAAAAACCCCTGCTCTCAACAAGAAGTCATTCTCATTAAATTTCTATTACCTTGAGACACATGCATATCACAGGACTTCTTTGTGCACCATCTCAATTTAAACCTGGCCTTAATACCATTATCCTAACGGCACAGGCAAAACATTTTAAATTAAAGGGTGGGTGGGGGTGCCAGACCCCTGAATATTACTCACCCACCCACCCACCCAAAAATAAAAATTGTGGATTCAGGTACATGTACATTGCAAGCCTAATATATTAAGCATATAAACATTTGTGAGTGTTGTATAATAAGTTCTACAGGAACCTGCCAAGAGGCCTGGGTAAAACATCAAAACAATAATCAACATTCCTGGAGAAACACTTGAACACACTTTAGTTTGTAAGGATGGGAGTGAGGGCAGAGCCATGGTTCCTTCAGCAACACCCTCTTCAAAAGTACATACCTGTGTCTGTATGTCATCTCCTGTGACAATATTTCCCACTGCCCGTAAAGCCGCTGACACCACACTCTGCTGGTTGTGCCTGCAACGACAAAATGCCCCACCTCAGTATGCTCACCATAATCACACAGCTTCACAGCTTTAGACCCTCTACATGCTCTGCTTAACTTTTTCTTTTTAACAACATCTTATCAAATGAAGAGAAAATAGCACACGTTATTGTCTGTGTCTACATAACATTGGTATCATTTTCCATGGTTTATGATATCCCTAGCAGCAAAAAATCACACAGACATGGAAGAAATTACATACAAACTTTATACAAATGGAAGTAGAAGCTGACCAAATGGCTCATTTTAACCTAAATATTCTCCACGTTAGCATGTACTCAACTGCAATTTACTTTAATGGATGAAACATTATGGCTGTTGGCAAGATCATAATAAGCAATATTGTTAATCTCTGGCAACAAACATTTCTGTAAGCATTTTAATGAATGAAATACATATACAAATATATGTAATCAAGTAAATTTATAGTTGCATTCCTGCTCACAAATTTTGATCACTAGAGTACATGTAGAGCACACATTTTATAAACAATTCTTATTTAACAAATCTACGTTTTTTCTTTTTGTCAATTGAGGAGGCTCAATGCAAGATAGATGGCAGGACTGCTACATTTTCCCTGGCTGCCATCATTGCTGGTGGAGACACCTGATGGAGAAACAAGTCTAGCTCCTTTCGTTGCTCAGCTGTTGTCAAGAACTGCTGGGATGAAGTGATGTGTCATCAAAATTATGTACCCCTAATATCCCCTATTGGTCAGAAGAGATTTAATTTTTTTGAAACAGAATCAGAAATGAATATTTTTTTTATGACAACAAGGAAACAACCATACTTACATAAGAAGTTCTACTAATCGCCTACATACACCAGAGTCTATAACAGATTGTATTTTCTCATTTGGGCCGTCTGATAAATAGGAAAGAGCCCAGCATGAGTCTGCCAGTACATCCTGGTCATTATGGAACAGCAAGCGAGCAAGCACTGGTAATGCTGGCGCCACCTGTAGGACAAATAATTCAATTATTACATGAACAATGAAAGTAAAAAAAATAAATCCAGTAAATGTGGAGATTGCAACTGCAGTTATGGTGAAGACAGAAAAGACTACTTGCCTTGGGGAATTCTGGGGGTGGGTTTTTGCCTCTGCATAAGTTTGACAAGCACCATACAGCATTTCTGGTCATGGATAGTCTGGTAGACTTGCTAAGTAGTCTGAAATAAAATATGGTAGTGACAATGATTGAACATGCGGTAGGGGTGTTAAGATTCTGCCACCAATGACTGGTGATGACAGGTTCTATAAAGAATTAGTATTGTAGGTCCTATAGAATGTGCAGTTACATTTTCCTTAAATTTTACTCATCTTTAACTCATTCTACCCTGATAAAAGACCAAGTCAACAGCTTTCCTTGGCACGCTCTGGGCCCATTGCACTCAGAGCATGCCAAGGAAAGCTGTTAACCATGGGCATTTGATCTGGAATAATCTTCCCTGCAAGTTTCATCCAAAATTTTGAAAAATAATCCTAAATTAGTAAAATACAATTAGCAGACGACATTTAGATATTGGCGGGAAAAAGCGTCATTAGGGTGGAGTGAGTTAAGCAGCTCTTGTTGGCCTCCTTCACCCTCACATTTGGACTATGTACTGAGCCTTCCTCCAGAACACGCTCAATGCACCCACCTTGCACCAAGGCAATGTGTTTACCTGGAGCTTGCTGTCCTGTTACATCTCCAGCACATTTCTCATTAATTTCTTTTTCATTAATGGGTACATTCACCAAAAACAGCAAAGCCGGTGACATTTGACATTAGGTTCAGTTATGCATATTACTACAGACTTCTGTAGTTTACAGCTAGACAGCATCATTTTTCACTTCTTTTTTCTTTTTCTGTCACTTCTTTCTCTTTCTTACAATATGGCAAGGTCTACCTTGTTATGAAAATAGAAAAATTCTTTGTTTATCCTGCATTAGGTACATTTTATAATCTATTGGTGGGCCTTCATCATGGCTAAACCAGGAGAGAATACATTCATGCAAAGTACACAGCATGAATTCATCACAAAAGATACAGTGGTCATCATGCGATAACACACAATGCTCTGAGCGCTTTGATGTCTCAACACAATTAATAGATCTGAATGTAATGAATTATGTAAATGGGCATACTTAACCCTTACAGTGCGGATTTAAGACTGAGTCAACAGCTTTCCTAAGGACACTTTTTGCGCAATGCACGCAACCTGTCCCGAGGAAAGCTGTTGACTCAAGAGTACTTTTTGCTGTAGATTAGGGTTGCTGGTATTTGAATGAACAGTATCTTCATGAGGAACTTGAATCTTTTAATGATTATGTTTGACGGTAACGAGGAAACAACTATAGCCGTGATATCACTTTAAGGGTTAAAATCTCAACTATCTTGTCTTTCACAATGAGAACTGATGCTGTAACAAGTTCTTTTTGTACACAAGCTCATGTAATGACCTCTTCTAGTTAATGATTGTATCCAAACATGATGCTTCACAGCATTACCAGACAGGTAATGATCCTAATGTGACCGAACATTAATAGAGTCATTATCCTTTATTATACAGTAAAAACTAGCTCGACACCATCTGTTCCCTTAGAATGTGTCAGATAACTGAATATGTCAGATAAACGAATCTAACAACAAAGAAAATGAACTTTTGCCATTCAAAACTTGTGTCTTTATAAGGAATATGGCGGATATATGAGTGTCCTTATAATGAGGTTTCACTGTATTATCTTCAACCCTGAGGGAACTAACATGTATTGACATGCAACTTTCCCCAATAAAAAATACCAGGAAGTGTTCAATGTTCTAATACTGTGTCTGCTTCTTTCTTTTCAGAAAGAAAAATAAGCCATAAGTCAACAGCTTTCCTCAGTGCACTCTTGGCACATTGTGTCCAGAGTGCAACATGGAAAGCTATTGACCAGTCCCCAGGGGGTCAAACCTGACAGACTCGCACCAGTCACTTTATGTTTTATCTAAACATCAAAGACCATTCAGTCACAACAACAAAGTACAGTTAAATTGTTTATGCAGTGTCCGATATTCTGCTGCAGATTGTTGCACTTTCTGCCAATTTTTCAGATCTTGTGTCAAGTACTGTGTGGCATAAAAGTTTGCCTGGGCGCACGCTGAAGGAAAACACACCATATAGGCTATGAAACCAGAAGCATGTAAAAACATTAAGAAAGCTGTATGCAACTGAATGGACCACTGCCCATCCAGTGCACGGCCCCAGGCAATGGACCATGATAGCCTGCTATTTGCATGTGATTCACTCAAGTCCCAAAACAAATACTCTGCCAGAGGCAGTGAGTTGTAGTGGCAGTATTGTATGGAACACCACTTGTCTACTCTTTATCCACGGCAGTCATACAGCTACAATGCACTAAGTGCAATTTTTCCTCCAATGCAGTTTATAACTACATGTATATAGTCCCAGTTGTCTCTGATGTAACTTGTCTACTAGCTAAAGTGCACTTACTGTAAGCTATCTAATGCCATGGTCTATGACCCACTGTCTTTTTCAATCATTATGTAGCCTACAGTAAAACCTTCTTAAGCTGAATGAACTAGGGACCAAACCAAAATATTCATCTTAGAGAGGTTCAGACAGTAATTAAAAGGAAAATTAAAATGCAATCAGAGATTGTTGGATCCATACCACTCTCCTTGCAAACCTCGTTGATAACCTTACCGCCTGGACACAAATAATGCTACTTTTGTTACATGGCAAACCTTTGGGTCAAGATATGTGTATCAAGTTTCATGAAACTAACTTAATGAGTAAAGGAATTCCAGTCCAGACATGATTTTACAGGGATATACCACTGTTGTTTGACCCAGAGGTTTGACCTAGTGACGTACTTTTGTTGCATGATACACCCTTATGTCTAGATGCACCTGTGTGCAAAGTTTCAATAATCTTAATTGAAGGACAAGTGAACTATTGGCCGGCCATCAACGACTGTATTGCAGTTTTATATAAAGGCCTCCCCATGACCCAGATACTTGACCTAGTGACCTACTTTTGTTCAATGACACACCTTTGGGTCAAGATGTGTATGCGTGAAATTTTATGAAACTAACTTAATGAGCAAAGGAATTACAGTCTGGACATTGTTTTACCAGGATATACCAGTGACCCGAGTATTTGACCTAGTAACATAGTTTTACTTCATGACACACTTTGGGGTCAAGAAACATGCATGTGTGAAGTTTCACGAAACTAAGTTAAAGATAAAAAGAATTATATCCCAGACACAAAGTTACAAGTTTAGGTCATTGTGACCCAGATACTTGACCTACTGACCTACTTCTATATATGGCACACCCTTGCATCCAGACACGTGTAAAGCTTTACGATTCTAAGTGAAAGGACAACAGAATTACAGCTGAGACATGAAGCGTAATGTAGTTTTACATGAATGTATCACCGTGACTCAGATACTTGACCTGGTGACCTAGTTTTGTTTAATGACACATCTTTAGGTCAAAATATGTTTATGAAGTTTCATGAAACTAAGTTAAATAGCAAAGAAATTATAGCCCAGACACGATTTTACAAGGATATATCACTGTGACCCAGATACTTGATATCGTGACATTCTTTTGTGACATGACACACCCTCATGTCCAGATGCACTTGAGTGTGAAGTTTTCATTAATCTAAGTTAAAGGACAATTGATTATAGCCCGTACACAAATAGCGGAGGGAGGCAAAAAGCGATCACTATATGCTCCTCCTCCGGTAGGAGGGGGTATAACTAGGACTCCTGGGAAAAAAGGTGGATCTACTTATATCGGTGTTCAGCTCACAGAGGTGATTGGCTACAGAGGTTTTACTGTGCTTTACCAACTTATATCAACCTTTCCAGACCTCCCTTTTTCTACATGACACCTAGACACTTCATTGCATGGAAAGCCAAAGCACAAAATCAAGGCTTTTTTGTACTTTACATAAGACTTATTTTTTGTTGCATATTGATACATTTTCACTGCTATTGTCCTGTTTTCACTTTTAATGATGCAGTAGCACTGTACTTCATTTTACAAGCTAAAGCTCCCCAAATTCCACGCAGATACTGTAAATACCACACACTTACTTCCATAGCAAATTTGTAATGCCGATCTAAAGAAGAAAATATGTCATTTTTGTTTGTGTCACAAAGACTTCCGTGTCAAATGAGTATGACAGCAGGTATGAAAGACGCTATACTTACTGTAAGAGAGGAACGAGGATGCCTTCATGTAGGACATAATCACGGCAGTCTGGGCTGTCACCAGCAATGTTGCCTAAAGCCCATACAGCCTGTTATAAGGAAAACAAAACAATTCAATTTTACAATAAATGTATGAAGAGATCAGATCAACAGCATCATGTAGATCACATGAGGAAGTGTTTGCCAGACGCATGGTTTGGACAACAAAAAAAGAGGGCAGGATGTTGGGTAGGATGTGAACATTCTACCTTCTTGTCTTTTTAAAATGCATGTTCATAATTTTTCAAATAATGTTTTTCTAATATATGCAAACACACAAGTGTTACATGATTTACAAGCTCTTAAACAAGTTTTCCTCTTACCAGTCAATTTGAGCCATGAATGCATAAGTACTTCCACCAGCCTGTATACTTATACAGGTAATTTAGCATTTTCAATCAGTCCAGCAATATTTTTGTTAGTACAAAATCATGAATTTTTGTAAAGAATATAGTTTTACTTGGTGTATTACAATGGTTCTTGCTATTTACAAACTGTCCACACCGCAAGCAAAAAGTGGCCTTATACTGCAGGTGGTCTTAAATTGCAGGAAAAGGCTTGAAGAGTGGTGTTAAAATGATATGGAGTCAGTCTTCTGTAGAGGTGTGTTTATCATAAGTACCACTGTATCATACAGGGCTCTCCAGCTGGAGCATTGCAAATAGCAAAATTTTTGCTGCACAGTTTTTGAAAAATGCTACAGAATTTATCCAAAATAAGGGTTTCTCCCATTATGAAGTTGAGAAAAGGCTGCAGGGAATCTAAATTTGCCACAGAGATTTCCAGTTGGACTGCACTGTGATGTACAATTAAAAATTGATCAGAAATCTTAACATCCTTCCTGAAGATCTTATGGCGGTCTTATCATTTTATCTAACGTGTGCACGCACACACAGAGCACTCCTGCCTCCAATAAATAAGACCAAACTTTTGCCTGGTGTGTGTGTGTGTGTGTGTGTGTGTGTGTGTGTGTGTGTGTGTGTGTGTGTGTGTGTGTGTGTGTGTGTGTGTGTGTGTGTGTGTGCAAAGCTTTATTTATAAAGGGTGACTCATTTAATATCACAAAATACTAATATTCCCCGAGGCCCTCTAAAAGAAATAAATACAGTATAATACACATGACACAATATGCCAAACAATAAGATATGGACTTGGACAGTATTCAAGATACAATGACACAACATTTACCCACTAACATGCAATGAAATAATGTATTTTGCACAGCAACTTTTAAATGACAACAACGTAACAGATTTTGTTACTTCATTAGGTAACCTATTCCAAGCTGGGGCTCCATCACAGCTGAACATTTTTTATTCCCAGTTTTTTGTTTTGTTTTGGCGATAAAGTTATAGTTTATCACATATAGTTGTTCTTAAGTTCACAGAGTGTACAGATTTAACACAGTAGAACATTTTTCAGAGGTAATCCGGTGCCATACCATTCAAAACTTTGAACACAAGAACTTATTTCCTATAAAAAATTCTTTCCTCAATTATCATCCAATGGAGCTTTTTAACTAGCTTTGCATAACTCTGAAATTCATTGCTATTCACTACTGAATAGGCCGTCTGTTTGTGGAGATGCTGAACTTTTCTCAGTAAAGATTTAAATGGGCGATGACAGCCAGCAGTTGGACAAAAATAGTTATGTTTGCCCTCAATCATGGTTCATAACAAAGAAAATAAATTATCAAAGATGAGAGACAAAATACTACTTCTGAAATATGATGGGAAAGTAGAAGCCAGTAAAATGCAGCTGACCTGTTCCTGAACATCCTCAAAGTCGGAGCTGAGCAGATTGATGAAGATAGGTACAGCACCGGCCTCCAGGACTATCCTTGTCTGTAGTGATGTTCCTGATGCTATATTTGTTAATGCCCATGCTGCTTCAAACTGCAACAGTCAATCATCTACCATATTTTTAAAAAATCTCATTTATTGTACACATGCATTCCTTTTACTTTCACTTTGTATACTTTTGGTCTACAATTAAAGTATGCTGCAAGCATGCAGCTTACATGAGCAATTTAAGGAATTATTCAAGGTATATACATGTATTATCACCAAAGAAAAACAGACTATATACAAAACAAAATGAAGTATTGCATACCAACACATAGTCCCCCACCAGAGAATAGATAAGAGAATTCCACACACTCACTACAGTGAGAACAAGTGTGGATGGACAATTATGCTATGGGAAATATGGTCTGCACAAGCTTAAACTCCATCAAAGATCAAGGTCACGGTCTGCCAATTCTGCTGCAGAACACACATGTATCTTAAGAAGTGTCCACACACCAAATATGGTACCTGGAGGTTTTACAGTGTAGGAAATATGGTTTGGTCAAGTCAAAACAATGCATGGCAAGGTCAAGGTCACAGTGACCTAAGTTTGGTGTAGGGCACTTCCCTTTGTCCCCATGAAGTGTTTACACATCAAATTTGGTAGCTGTAGGTGTTGGGGTACAGGAAACATGGGCTGGACAAGTTTAAAATTTGTGGGGCTCAAAAGTCAAGGTCACAGTAACCTAATTTTGGTGCACAACATACTCATTTCCTATGAAGTGTCCTGTTGTCAATTCTGGTTGCTGTAAATGTTAGGGAATAAGAAATATGGCCTTGACAAGCTAAAACTTGATGGGGTCAAAGGTCAAGGTTGCAGTGACCCAATTCTGATGCTTGACACACCCTGATCCTATGAAGTGTCTCCACCCAACATTTGGTACATGTAGTGTTATGGTACAGGAAATATGTCCAGGACAGACACACACAAGTACACTGTGCATACCATATATAGTCTCAAGGGGGACTAATAAAGAGTGCTACATTTTCAAGTGCAAAAACTACACACAAAAAGATAGCATGGCTTACCTGTAATGTGCAATTGGCGTCTTTCTGCAAGAACTCCACAAATCTGGGAACAATGCCTGTTTGGATAACTTCATCTATGGGTGGGTTTGGTTCTGAAACATTTATTGAATAGTTCACAATACTGCTTACGCACTACTCATCTCGACAAAGATGATTCTTGCTTAATTCAGCTGTACCCTTCTGTCCTCTTAATGGTCAAATTTGGCAAAAAACTTCTTTTCCTGAAGCTGTCTGTGTTTTATCTTTGACGGCACTCACTACACAGTAAATCTGTGGTAGCTATCAAATATACATGAAATACACTACCACAAAACATGTCACAGTATTATTACTTCTCTGTACATTTTGCATCAAGTCTCTTAATCCAGCTTAAATAGTTAACAAATCTGATCACAAAGGGTCCTCACAAACTTTTTTTCAGTATTCATAAACAAGGAGACCCATGGGCCCAGTACTCTGCTGACTAGCAATGTATTACAATAACTCAAAACTAAAACAATTTCAATTCAAAATGTGCACCCTGCATCCAGCTATCCATGCATGGTCCAGGGCTCATGAATTTGCATGTCTGCTAGCACAGGACAAGTCAAATCTAAATCATGACAAGTTACAATTGCAAAACACTAGCCCTGTGGGCAACCACAAATTTAGTTTTTCTATGTGATATTTGCATGGATGGACAAGCCTTCTTGGACAGGGGGCCAGTTAAACGCCAGACTTACTAGCCCCAAGGACTGCTACTGAGAAGACAGAATTGTAGAGCCCTGTGGTCTGTTTGTTCAAATATGGTAATAACTTTTCGAGTTATCGTAGAATAATAATTAACATGTAAAAGTGCCAAATTCTATGATTGGTCATGGTGACCTAAAAAGTATGTCACCAAGTAGAGTGAAACCTGTCTTAAAAGGAGAACCTTCAGGGATGACCAAATTCTGGTCTCTTAAGACAGGTGGTCTCTCATTGGAGTGGTCTCAAGACAGGGACCACTGTAGAATTTTATGTACATGTACAACTTACTCAAATGCTATTTTGATCTGGGGGCTCAGTACTCTTCGCATTGATGTCAAAGCTACATCATGCGATTATAAAATCACCTCTTTCAACTTTACCAGACTGGTGACCTAAGACAAACCTGTCAAGGTCACTGATATTACATGAGATATCAGCATTACACATGATCTACACATCCTCATTGGCTCATAATTTTTGTCAAAGTACAGGTGGTACAGGTCACTAGTAGCAAACAGCACCTCAGATACTAACCTCCCCCACAATCACACTAAATTTCATGGTCTATCAAAAATTAAGGATGTTTGACTGGTCAGAAGATTTTTATACTTTGACCCATATATTAAATAATGCTGTCGGTGGCGCCACCAATATCAAACTTGACCAGGACTTTCATACACTTGAGAAGTCCTGCAAGTTATATGGGGCTATCTCAAAAACTGTGGACTATTGTACTCGTAAGCAGTTGACGGACAGACATGGGTGATCGCATGAACTCTGTGATCTATGGTCTGCAGAAACACAAAGCTAAAATAAAACTAGTTTCCACCACACTTTCTAACAGTGGAGGGAGGTTGACTTACACAGGTGGTCATGTACGTCAACAAATTATTTTAATCACAAAGAGGTCAACAATTTGACTGATGCTGTGCACATACAGGCTCTATTTGTCATGTTGGCACCACAACAAAATGATGCAAAGTCGGTGTACAATAAGGACCAAGTGCTACTTAAGACAGACTGGCAATCTAAATGACAGACACTTTCAGCGTGTTCAAAAATGCACATTATCTGCATATTGATTCAATAAGACATGTTTCCTTCAATATTGATTGCCCCTGTAGAAGTGTCTTTACTTTTATACAGCAGCTACCAAGCACACAACTGCACCTGACACTGTACTATATTTATTTCGGAAGTTGGGTAACAAGTATTTGTACGTGCATTTTCATTTGGTTGGTCAAACACAAAGCACTGGCCAAACACAGAAGTCAACATTAGTCTTGTATGAGCTTGTACCACATACACTAACATAAAACACTTCACCTTCAACATTTACAGAATATCATTTATTTCCATAAAACAAAGGCACAGTGAACCTCAGCATATCATTAAATGTACTTCTATTTCTAATTTCACAGTTTGACAGGAGCTTCAGGACCAGACTCAGAACAAACATAGGTTGGGCCTGCCAGCCACACTTTTTAATACACCCACTGCACTGGGACAATGATCATGTTTTTATTCAGAAGAATGGTTGTTTACAACTTTAAATGTACCCCAAAAGTCCATGCAAGTTCCATAAACTGAGCTCACACCACAGTGAAAGGTTTCCTTGAATACCTTAAAGGTCACCTTGATTGAATGGGTACTACACATTAGAAAGTTGATGTTAAGGCTGGTTAGAAATGATACCTGAAAACCAAAATGTTACATTTCTTTTTTGAATAGTGTTTTTTAAGCTACAAAAGTGCACCACATTTGTTATGTGAAAGCACAGGAATTTTATCTGATCATGGCTCGATGTGGAAAAGTTTTAGTAATGTCACAAACACAACCTGCTGGATAGGGTGAATGTGTTATAAGCCAGAGTGCCTTCATACAACCAAGAGTCATGGCAAATACAGCAGAACATGGTGATTCGGAGAGTCTGAATTGAGTTTTTCATGTACGTGGTTTGATGATGATGAAGAATTAATAAGAGAAGCTGTAGCAGTAGAGAAACAGATCATTCAGTCTTACAGACATGAGCGAGATGCCAAGAACCCTGCCATCATAACAAGAACTGCTGGGACTGCAGCCGTGGGACAGCCAGAGGATCCCATAGCTGATAATTCCTTGCAAAACACGATATATCCCATCAAAAATTAATAGTTTTCATTTAACATGAACAAGCATGCATGCAGTAAATAGGAATTTGCGTCAGGATGGGCCAGGTCTTGTAGTGTTTCAAATTCTAGCATTCCTGGAAACAGGTATGCCCTTTGCCTGCAGTATACATACGCCTACATTATACATGTAAAAGTCTGTACACACAGTTTAAATTTTCCTGTCTCATCTGTATGGTATAGGGATGATTAAATATATGTCTGCATTTATGAATGGCTTTCGATATCAAAACTCCTACCTAGCAGTAACCTTGGAGGTCAGTGATTCAGGTTTCCGTATGCATCTGCCATCAGTACATGTGCTTATGATCCTTTACTTCAGATCATATCCATTATGTAATAGTGGTAAATACTTTCCTCTGACTGACTTATTTTCAGGGTCTATATTAAAGACAATGATACAATGAGATGAATTTTTTTACACCAGATTATTGGGAGCTGGCCATGGACTGTCACAAACAGTGGTGCATGATTGAAAGAGATCAAAAGCCAGCAGCCCACTGGTCTTGGCAGCTGTGCAGATGAGGCGTGAAAGTGGTAGCTATCCAAACAAGTGCTATCTGCCTATGGGATTAAACACCTCCCAATATACAGTAGTAATTGGACATACACATTACAGTGGCCAGCTAACTCAACCCAGGGACCTATTATAGACAGTTCAACCCTAGACATGGGTATGGAACAAGATCGGTCCTTGTTTGTCCATGTTTTCCACCCATTTTTTCCCATTAATTAAATCAAAATGGTTAAACACACAACGTTTTGTTACAATGTAATACCATGTAACCACATCCCAGACCAGTGTTGTCTATTGATAATTTTGTGATACTTCGTAAGTTGTAACAGTCGTAGAACTACTACACCTACATTTTGCTGTAATGCAAATTTTGAAATCAGAATCATACTCAGGATTAATTTGAAAATACTATAAAAAAGAATTTAAAAAAAAAAGATAAATCATTGTTCCTGCATGGTTTTACGAGTTATGCCTAAATGCCCTAATTTGTCCAAAAAAAATATGTCAAGGTCATCCCACCTACAATCTCAACCCAACTATTACACAGATACATAATTATACAATTTCAAACTGCTACTTTAAGTCTTTCTTGCCTCCGCGCTTCTGCAACTTTAAGGAAGTGCCTGTGACCTTGAAAAATAGGACAAGGTCTAGCATCTGCAATCACACACAAGGTCCTTATAAAAGTCTTTCATAGAAACATAATCACACAAAATTTCAACATCGTAAGTCAAATCCTTGCACTCATCACATTCACATTGCTTTTACATGATATGCCCACGTGACCTTGAAAAATAGGTCAAGGTCACACATTTGCAATCAAGCAAGGTCTTATATAAGAACATATTCACAAAAAATTTCAACTACCGAAGTTAAATCTTTCTTGAGTTATCGCGTTCGCAACAAGACGTTGAAGAAGAACAAGAAGTAGCAGAAGAAATGGACACAAAAACAATATGTCCCCCCAGTTGCACGAGGAGAATAAGGGGAAGCAACCGGCACGGAAACAATGTCTCCCTAGTTCCACCAGATACACAATTTTTTGGTTGAGCTCCAGTAGCAGGTCATACTGAACAAGCCTTATCTACACTCACTTTTACTGTGACATCAGCTCTAACTGTATCTGAGTGCAGACAAATACCAGCAAAGGCACAAATAAGTCTGACATTGTAATTTTCTCACTGAGAATTACACAGATCAAACAGATCAAATCCATTCCATCACTGTGGTATTTATCTCTATAGATGGTTTGTGGTTTTCTGGATAATCATTGTTTGCTGTACTCTCCCCAGGGGTTCTCCTTGTAATGAAACATTGCTATACCTTGACAATGTTGCAACTAACACAATAAAACAACCAAATGTTCATGCATGCCTCCCCATTTCCTCATTTGTTTACCCTCTGAAAATAAGGCAAGCAGGTATGAACAAAGTGTATCAGGGGTTAAGCTGAGCACAGTGGTTGTAACTTACCACGTGATAAAAGCTTCCTGAACTTCTGTGTGGCCTGCAGTTGTTGTTCTACACTCTCCCCATACAGAGCCTGCACCATTTCTTGTGTTATGCAGCTCTGAAATAGTAATTTTCACAATGTAAAAAGGTGACACCTAATGAAGGTAATAAGTGATCTCCACACCCCATTTAACTATCCACTCTGCTCTTTTTTTACCCAACCAAGGGGACTTAATGTGCTTTGTCATGTGTCATCATGTCCCATAGTCTCTAAATGCCTGCCAAACACCTATGATCACACTGGTTAAATTCATGACTTTAATTACCTTTGAATCATGTCGGAAATAAAAACATAATCTGATGCAGCACCAACTATAACACACATTTAAAAAAAAAGATTACAAAACAAGAACAAAGCTTTATGTGTGGTGCATTTCACAAGTCAATTTCACAAATGTGTTACCCACTTTATGTGGTTGGCTTTTAGCATTAAGCTTGCAAATAATGACAAGACAGTTTTATTTATTTATTTATCTACTGATAATTTTGATTTGGGGGAAACTAACATCATCACATAGTTTCTATTGTGTTTACTGGTTTATACACCCAAGGAAAAGATTTAATAAAGCAAATAAACTTACACCATATGTTGACGACACAAATGGGTCCTGCACACTACCCATTGATATATCTTCTACCTCCTCTGGTACCACATTAACGTTCCTTCGCTTGAATAACTGAAAATGTAGGAAACAGTTTAATGCAGGGTTTCACGCTTCTTTAATGGTGTTGTGTTTTTCCCCTTGACTGCATGGGGATCATGGTAGAGTGCTAAAATTTATGATTTGGATGCTAAAACTTCTCAAATATAAAATGACCGCAGGAAGATATGCAATGTATGCCATAATAAATTTGTTAAAAGACAAACATTGAAAAAGCGTAAAACGTCACACCAGCAAGCAATGATAAGGCTGACATTATGCACATACACTTCTGCATGAACAACTGACCACATACTGCACCCTATTGTCTCCCATGTTGTATTTCCATAATCATGGGATACACTGCAATACACAGTCCCCCACTAGGTCAGTGAGCTAATCTGGGAAGGAGACACACTCCTATCCCAAGAAATATCCACACACCAAGTTTGGTATCTTTCAGTATTAGGTAATATGGCCTGCACAAGCATTTTCTACGAAGGGGTAAAGGTACAATTAATCTAATTTTGGTATGTGACACACTCCCATCTTAAATTGTCCACACACGAAGTTTGGTCTCTATGTATACAGAATGGGAAATATGGCCCACACAGATAGTGGCAAAGGTCCAGGTCACAGTGACCTTATTTTGGTATGAGACACACTCCTGTACCAAAAAATAAACATACACCAAGTTTGGTAGTACAACAGTACAGGAAATATGGCCTACACAAGCAGCAGCAATGGTCAGGTCATAGTGACAGTATGAGGCACACTCCTCTCCCTAGAAATATCCACACACCAAGTCTGGTATCTCTGAGTATTACAGTACTGCCACAAAAAAAAAAAAAAAATGGCCATGTACAGCAGGTCACCTGTAAATTCGCAAATTAACTTTTGAAGCCAAGAAAAATGTGGCCACAAAGAGCAGGTGACCTGTGACTGCACAAGCAGGTACCACCGTATGGGAAATAGGGCTAGCAAACGCATTTTCTATGACAGGGCTAAAGGTCAATGTCACAGTGACCTAATTTTGGTGCGGAACACTACCCCATTTTTTCACACAGCAAATTTCCTATTAGACCTTATGGTATATGACATGACCAAGACAAGCTTTACTGCAAGAACTGACTGACCCAAGATTGAAAGATTTAGGTGTAAGTTTGTTTTTGTTGTACCAAATGGGGGATGGGGGAGAGGACTTATAAAAAAACTTTTTGGTTATTCTACTTTTCAACGATGCCTTTCTTGAAAAATTACACCTGGAAATCATCTGTCAATATATATATATATATATATATATATATATATATATATATATATATATATATATGTCCTGATGGGATTTTCAAGACCAGGCTCAACCATGAGCAGTTCTGCTTGTTGGTAACTTGCAGAATGAGAAACTGTTCATCCACAATGAGTTTGAAGTTAGTTTAGAGAATGATCACTTATTTAGAAATAAAGGCTTCAAATCATTTCATGCATTATGCATTCCTAATAGAATATGTCGCAATGGTTTTCCAGACTAATATGTAGAAATTTTACATGCTTGAATGACAAACAAATGCATATATGTCAAACAACACTTATCATGAATTAAGTTATTGACCTGTGACACAGTATTGACTTCAAAATTCTAAAGTAAGGTACTTATTTAACAAAGACACATGTATGTATGACCCAAATTAATTTGTAAACAAAGAAATGCAGATAACTTGCCTGTTGTTCACGTTTCTGTTTTCTAAGTTGTATTCCTTCTTCTTCCCTTCGTCGCCTCATCTCTTGTGAATCCATGCCTTTATTTTTGTAGGCTTTAATTCGATGGTTTGTGCCCGGACTCCCTGTCTCAGCCATCTGGACACAGAAATCACAATATCTTCAGGACTGAAACATGTATATTTACCTCCTTTCTAAACACATAAAACATACATTTAAAAATGCACAATTTAATAGCAAGTACACAATAAGCTCTGCTGAGCTAAACAGGTGCCATACCCTTCATCCCTTTGTACATAAGCATTTTGTAAAAGAGAATTGATATAGTGACGCTTGCCTTGAGCAACCACTCCAACGACCGGACACCTGTCTTTTTTCATCTACTTGCTTACTTTTAAACATGTATATAAGGGTACATGTAATTCTGGTTTGCCATTTTAATGATCATGTTGACTTGGGAAAATGTAGCTTTCCTATCTTTCACTTTTCAAGCTTTGTCATATAAATATTTCAATTGGTGATTACTTCATGAATTTGAAAGAAACTATATGGACATTTTCACTTAATAAATAGGGGAAGGGAAAATTCAATATCAGAGCCTGTCACTATTACTGGAAAGATGTGACTACTAGTTTACAGATGGGTGGATATGTGTATGCCTGAGTGTAAGTTGCCCCTGGATGTATAATTAACAGAATGTTTACAACACATGTGATACTGTGAAACATGTGACAGTTAACAACTCCAGAGACCCCACAAAAAAGTTTGGTGTTGTGATCAGCTGTTGGAAGGTCCATGCTTTTATAGCAATGTCAGAGATAAAAGGACTGCACATGGAATCTACCGACTGCTGATAATTTATTTAATTGCGATAGTTATATTTGATGAACTGAGTCCTCAGACATTCATATTACATGTATTAACTTTTATTGAAAATAACCTTCTCCAATTAAATTTTGTTTAAAGCATGTATGACCTTTCACTTATAACTTAAAAAATAATCTTAACGGCACTGACTATTGTGATCATAATATCAGTATTAAGTATATTTTACAAATTGTTATAATGGTTTCCAACCGAGTAGCTATATGTCCATGTTTTCATTAAGCAGGGAACCAGACATAACATAAACCGGAAATCCCTGCCCAAAAAGGGCAACCCATATTGGGCATACAAATGTACCATGGTACTATTCAACGGATCGCAGCAAATCATATTGAATACAACTGAACTGTAACAAATTGAAAGATTAAATTAGCCAATACAATTTCACTTTAAATTTGTTAAAAAACAAAAACAAACCATTATCCAACTTCTAAAGAAAGAATGCTAGAAATTGAAAAATATGCAGAATCTGATTAATCTACCAAGAGCAACATTCATGTTTCAGACTATCTTGACTCCTTCCATTACGCATATGATCTTGGTTAAACCAAAGAAGAAGAAAAAAAAGAAAAGAAAAAAAGAGGGACCATTCCTATAAGTTTAAAATAGGTTTGAGTGGTCTCTTCATGATGGTTATCAACCACAACCAAGTTGACAACAATAAGAGTGTGGCATTGAGCTTGAGATTTTTGTTTCTGCGGAAGCCCATATATTTGAAAACTACATCTGTTTGCGGACATGGATATTGGTTGCCTGTCTTCAAGACAGCCAAATTTATCTGTACATTTTCAGACTTTGTTTCGAATTTTTAAGATTGTAAAAAATGGTAATTTTCATCTTCAGTATGTGGGACACACCTGATGCACACTGATGAGGAGAAGGAGTGAACACTTCCTCTACATCAAGAATAAAGATATAAATCAGCCCTTAGGTTGACTTTTCTGTCTGCCTAATCACTCTCCGGTGAATTTACTTATAACCACTCCGATGTTTTTTTTTTTTCGTAGGGCTTTCAACCACCTGAACAATGGGTCTTCCTGGGTTGTTAGCATAATGTACATTCGGTAAAAAATAAAGAACTGGGGGTCCATTGATGATAGGTCATCAGTACTCCTTTGCAGCTACAGAAGTGTAATTATAGCCACAGCTTCTTTTTTTCGAAAAAAAAAAAAAAAAAAAAAAGGTTTGTAGACATGCATACTACAGTAAACTAAGGATGCATGCATTTAATCTAACACATATCACAATACACAAAATAGTGACGGTTTCAGCATGCTTAAACCTGGTCTTACTTCAGTGTATCAGGGGCTACCTCCAGTTAAGATGTCATCATTAATACATACATACTGTGTATTAACAAATGCACAACCTATGCTGATACCCAGAAATTTTCTTTTTTGAGCTCAGAAGTATAAAGTTTTGCAGATCAGTCAAACTAAGTTCCATACAAAGTCCTTGTGGTATCTTGAAGAGCCAAGTAACATCATCAGTACTGTTTTGTAACTTAAACCTACTGATATCATGTAAATAGGACAGTCATGTCCTAAACAGAATCAGTGCAGCCAGGTGTGCTATGTTTAGGTACCACAATGTCAGCTGGAGCTACCTAGGTCCCTCCATTGAGGCCAAAACATACATGTGGCAAAGTGTGGGTATTTGTTTTTTAACTTATGGGATGGACTGCATTAGTTTGATAAGGAAAAACCGGCATGAATTAGTCTGTCCAAGGTTGCCTTGTAAAAAAATCGCTAGGTTTTAGCAATATCTATCCTGCCCTCCTTGGTCTCACTAAATTTTCACGTACTTGAAAGCACTACATATTGTACCTGTCCATAGCATTATCTCTCGTAATACAGTTTCTCTAGTCAGGCATATAATTAGCCACATAAGTTCCCCACCAACAATTTCCTTTGTTGTGAAATTTCAAATTTAATCTGACATAGTTGTTGTGACAAGGGTAGCATGATTGATCAACTGCAGCAAATGAAGATATCTCTGACGGCCGGATTTTTCATAACTGCTCCAATAACAATTTTAAATCATTCATTAACAGTGACAGGGCCGTGGTAGACAGCCTGGCCAACTTTCTCCCGCCTCTGCTACAGACCCCACAGTATAATGAACCAAACTTCATGCAGTGATTGACAGAATTCTAAGTTTTAATTATTTTACATTAACTTGCATACTAGTTTTACCTTTGGTTTCATACCCATTTGAACGGTGTGATGTACTATTATCCTTTCTACATAGTGCTCTGTCTACATTATTTCCATCATTTACAGGTTTTTTAATTTCTCCATTTGCAGCTGCATGGAAAAAGAAACATACTCCCTTGTGTTTACTTAGCTAATTAATCTCATGAGGTGAGTCATTTAACCAGTTGGGGACCACCTTGTAAAATTCATTGTTCAGCTGGGTAACTAGACACATGATTAGTTAAACTGCTTATCTCTGAAATAAGGGCACCACAGGGAATTCAATGGTACACATCAAATAACACAGTTCTTGATCTGAGCTTTGCAAGGACGTTACCAGCATTTTTTTTTTTTTTGCATGGTAGAACCATAGAGGTATTATGCTACCTCCATGGTAGAACCAACCAGATTAAATACTGGATTTTATATTTGCATCTCAATTCCCGTTTTCATTAGGATTGCAAAATTTCATAGTGTAGCAGGACTCACTGACTATGCATCTACATAATTTGCATGACTTACATGCAGATGTATTCAAATGACTTCATACCATTCCTGTTACAGTCACATTTTATTTTCTCCTTGTCCTTTTCTGCAACTGCTTAATTTATTAGACGGTTATGTGATATCAGGATCAGGGCTATACAATTTGCATGTCCTCTAGCCTGAGACAAGTCTAATTCCAATCAGAGCAAGTTAAAATCTCAAAGCACAAGCCCTTGGGGCAACCAGAAATTTTGCTTTCCTGAATGAAATTTGTATTCATGGGCAAGCAAGTCGGGGGGGGGGGGGGGGGGGGGGGGGGGGCTAGTTAAATGCATAAAGTACATGGCCTGAGGACAACAGCAGATAAAAATGATTGCAGAGCCCTGAGGATGGTTATTTGAATATGATTTTCCATCAATATCTTTTATCCTCTGCAGTTTAATTCAACCTTTTCATTGCAATAAAAAATGAATATATCTATCTACCCAAAAGCCATTATTTGCTTATGCATGGCTTCACTATTGCATGTGTAGTTTACACACACACACACACACACACACACACACACATATATATATATACACATACTGTCAATATCAATGTTAAGAGATAAATTAGACAGATTGATTTAGCTTAACTGCTTCCATGTACTTATAAGAAATTTGCCTAAATGTAAGTGAACATATCGCAGCAAGTGAGGCACATATGCCAAAACATGCTCTGGAAACAAGTGAAATGTAACCATGTCAAAAAGGACATATTTTTACCTTCAATTTTGTACCAGTAAGTCTGGTTTGCAACACCACGCCATTTGGAGACCACCAACATTGTAAGGCCACATTTATCAAGTTTCTAATGCTTTTTCATGTTTCACCTCTATTGACAGACCACCTGCTTTATCTGTCCATTTTGGGGT
Organism: Hermodice carunculata; assembly: GCA_964020975.1. Taxonomy (NCBI): domain Eukaryota; kingdom Metazoa; phylum Annelida; class Polychaeta; order Eunicida; family Amphinomidae; genus Hermodice; species Hermodice carunculata. Next base: position 12,914,931 of record OZ026614.1, read on the forward strand.
CTGTCTTTGGGGTGGTCTCCCGAAGGAACCAGTATAAGGTTTAATATCACATGGATACATACATATGACTTTAACACTTTCATTTTTATAGACTCTAATACTAAACAGTTGTGGTTATACTTGGAACAAAGACCCTGAAAAATTCAAGTCCCAGATGCAATTACACTGAGGAAAAAAGTCTTTCTAACTCTAAGTCAACATATTGTGATGATCTACATCTGTCAGAAAGAAGGGACGCACTTTCAAAGTATGTACTAACCTAAAGGATGAAAGCCAGGTGGAGAAACAAGGCAGGCCCTTCAGTGAATTGTTTTTACCACTGCTTCAAGTACACAGTTTCTTATCAGGGTGCACACCTTCCTTTTTACTGAACAATTGTTACAGTCAGCATTGTGTGGCTTGCTTTGGCGAATCTTCAAAGTGTTCAAGCCACTTCAGCTATCTCTGCCATATAAATCCAGTTTCACACACCCTATTATTTAACATGTATCTTGTTTAAAACAGAATCATAAATTACAGGAAAGTATGCAAGTTTAAAATCATTGAACTGTCTTACCTTCTCTTGCCATTGTGCAAACAAAGAAAATGCAAACTCGCCATAAAACTGGTTCTACTTCTCCAAATTGAACAATTCAAACACCAACTTAAAGCTCACAATCTTTCCTGTTCAAATCTACCTGCAATTCAAGGTTCTGAATGCATCTCCTATTGTTCCATACCTGCTGATCACAAGAGCCACAATTTGATCTAAGATGCAACATTTAGTGAAATGACCAGGACACAGGCAACGGCCTGTGGTAAATATCACCACTCGAAAAGACCACTTCAAGCTGATTTGTGTTGATGCCTCTCACCTTTATGATATAATGGGGGAAACAATGGGGTTGGCCAATGCATAACTGCAGTGTTTTTCCAGCCAGCGGATTCTTTCATGCCATTCCTAATTTATTTCTGCATCTATCTTGCATACCAGGTTGTCTCCATTTGCATCAAAACAATATATGGGACATGTGGCAGAATCGTGTGCATTTCTTTTCAACACAACAAATCCTGAGTGACTGTGCACAGTAATGGTATCACTTACTTTGATTGGATATGGATAAAAACAATCATTCAGAGTTTCTTTTTCTATTATCCTACGGAAAATCTGAGAGAGAAATGTGATAATTTGACATGGAATTTAAAATTTCTGTCAATATTGTACTTTGAAGATCTGTCATTGCAAGTGCAGATAAAGATATAAACTATGTCTAATTGTCATTAACTAACTGATCTCTGTTTATCATTGCATGTCAAGATAGCCATAATTCCTTGTCTGATCTTTGATTCAAATAAAAGAATTTGAAGGCTAGGTGGCAAATGTAAATCCCTGTACACTGGCAGATCTATGCCTATGGTATGGTGCTTTGGCAGAAGTTTGTACTTTGTTTAACATGTGGCTGATCAACTGGTATTGGTCCTCACAAGCAGTCACTTGATCACCAATCAGAGCTGTCCAACTGGAGCATTATAGCAAAATTGTCCTATTTAAAGGTCTTCAAAATTGCTACAAATTTTCTCCAAAAAAGTGTTTCCCGTGAATGGAAGTGGAAAAAATGCCGCAATGAAAGAAAATTTTGCTACAGGGATTTTCAGCTGGGCAGCACTACCCAGGCAAAAATAAAAAATAATTTTGTTTCCCTTAACCCGACCTAACCATCTCTAAACATGTCTAAACCCCCTACCAACCCCCTGTTAACTTACTTCTGATCACAAAAAATAAAAAAGTAAAATAAATAAATAAAAATCCTTACCCGCCCACAAGTGTGGAATATAACACACAAAATACTGACCCACCAAATTGATATATATACATATATATATATATCTGGCTCCGCCTCTGGTTGGGAACATTACAGCAATATGGCCTTATGGGTTACAAAATTGTAGTACCACATGTGTACAATCTAACTTTCCAAAGTAATTCGGAGTAGATTGCAAAATCACTTTCCTTCATCTCACTCGCCTTCATCTGATCTTGCTTGCGACACCTCTACACTCCTAAATCATGATCCGGGTTTTCAACAAATGTGACTGTGTAGTCTAAAGACTAAAAACGCATAATGTTAATTCAGCAATGTGGAACCGATTCTGAATGTTCCAAGAGGAAATATAAATGAACGATTTGGCCATAACTAACATCAGTACTGCAACGGAGCACAAAATGGAAAACCTGCGTATACGATAACGAAAATGCTCCAATTTCTTTGACCCCACTATCAGTGGGACTGTCATATGTCCAAATCCTACACAAAAGATCGGACACCAAATGCCCGACTGCTGTCGCACATTGTTGACCGACGATGACCTCGGTTCTGTGAACTGGTGCAGGCATCGTGTTTGACATTTAATATGTGATCAGACCTCCTTTTCATTACTTCAAATTAAATCCCAAATTTAAAGAATTTGTATACTATGTACCTTACACTTTACAATCATATAATTATGATCCCTACCTTTCTGAGGAATTTACAATTCTCAACAAATAAATAGATTTCTTCTGTATCGGAACGGCGTGGATCTTCCTTTTAGCGACTGTGCTATTGCGCATGCGCAATTAACTTTTTCCCTCCCATGCCTTTGCACGTTTTGGACATATTGTAGTCTGGATGAGAATCCTTTAACATTTTTTTCTATTTAATAACATAATTGTCAATATTCCGTGGAAAATTATATATCACTTACATTTTAATAGTATCGCGTGAGCGTGAAACAATATGTCCAACAGAACAAATTTTGTGAAATACCGGTTATGTTCTGACGTATCTAATATGCCGTACATAAATCGCATTCTGTTTCAACTGGCAACCTTCTGCAGAAGTCTACACACTTCGTCCTGCGGGGTGGGGGGGGGGGGAGCAGGAAATTATAACTCTCTTTAGGATGATACCCAAAATGATATAGTGCGGTGTGTCATATGTTGCCACACCAGTTGGCCATAGCATTTAAACAGAAGTTTACTAGTTCACTAGTTTTTATCCCAAAATAGCAGTGCATTCCAGTTCGCCATAGGGATGCTGGGCGTTGATCTATCGGCTCAACCCAAGGCTCGTTGATACCGAACATGTGGTTAGTGGAAGTACACACCTGAACGACATCACCTGAATAATTTCATATGCCAAAACAAGTTCATTTACCTTGTTACAACACGGAAAAGACATGGCACGTGCCACAGGGAAATTGTGCTTTTTAGCACTTTAGAACAGAAAGAACACTCTCTTCCCAACCATAGAGTCACAGGTATCGACCACACGAGTTATTCCTTCCACGCTGATTATTTTATTTTTAATTGATTATAAGTTTATTTCAGACACAATACAGGTCCATATAATAAATAAATAGAGCAGCACATGTAAACAGAGACTAATGTAAAATAGTATAAATCTATATATAGTGTTACATTTCTTGACTTGTAATTAATCATAAAGGAATAATAAATGAATGGACGTACAAATTGTATTAATAAGAAATAGACTTTTACATACATGTACATATGAACTATTGACTTTAGCTTTAGAATTGTTGTTGTTGTTTGTTTGTTTGTTCACATTTATTTATTGATTTTTTATAGCTGTCCGACTTAGATCAAGCAATATTTTCTTAGATGTAGTATGATGAAGCATGTATACATGTATGTGTTGATGCATAGATCGTCGATTTGCCTCGACGATCTATGGTTGATGCTATGCCCCTAGTTTGTGTTGTGACATGATGTACATGGTGTTATCTGTGTGTACTTTGTACTGCCTTGGTCCCTTGCATACATTTTGAACAATATAAGTATTACTACTTCTACCACGACCACGACCACCACCACAACTACTACTATACTATCTTGTTTGCACTGTTGGACTGTAAACTGAAGTAGCACATACACCTTGCAAAAAAAGCTCATATTTTATTGAGATACTACATTCCTGATATTCAAATTACGCCAGTTACTTCCGAGGTTCTAGTATTTCAAGCAGTTCTTCAGAAAAAGAGTTTTCATTTTTTTTCCAAAGGTATACATGTAGTCTGGGAAATTAGACATAACAACATAGTTTTTTCAATGTGTGTCCTTATTTTTATTTTACTTTAGGCCAATGTTTTCCCCCACGTTGAACGAATTGTGTGGACTTTATAGTGTTGGTGCATATTTACATCACTAATGAAAGACATACAACTTTCTGTTTTAAACACAAGTGCTAATATATTAATAATAAATTGGCACTTATGATTGATTTTTCATTCGCACTCATAAGTGTTATGTTCTTTTAAAGAGACACGCACACACACATACACACACACATATATATATATATATATATATACATATATATATATATATACATATATATATATCTTTTTTCTTCCTTCTTTTTGCCTTTGTTTCCTTCTCTTCATTCTTTATACATATCTATTATTAACCAGATGGACAGTAGTAACTGTTTTCTGTGTGTTGGAAATCTTTAGCAAAGTCTAAGTACTCCTATTTTAGTTGGGATATCTGTGTTATCGAACGAAAGAGGAAAAAATAATTGGTATCTGTGAGGGTCCATTAAATCTTTGGTGGATTGGTGCAGGTGCAGATCCAGAGAAAAACTTGAGCGCGCAGGGTGCAGCCCCCCCCCCCCCAAAATGATGAGATCTATTATCATTGAAAGTGCTGACCTTGATTTTATTGAGACCCGTAGTTTGTCCTTAACCAGTCATATATTGAATGATACAAATTAAAGCAAATCCAGCGCTAGCCCTTCGATTCCTGCATGATGTTCCGTGCTGAGTCTGCTGACTCAAAGTTCAATTCTTTTGATACATTTACCTTCAATGTTTCAATAAAACACACCTGAAGCCGATACAAATTGGTCACATAGTGAACAACACGAAGGATTAAGTAAGACACAAACTTGCATGCATGTGGGGAAATTTTCTACCTACTTTGTGGAGCAAGTCAACAAACACCAATATCATATGGCGCTTTTAATTTATGAGTTTGCATGTGTAAGGTTTTCTTGATTTTGCTCCTCAATGGGTCATAATTCTGACATTTTGTGCACCAAGCAATAAAACATTGACTTCTGGTGCCAGAAAAGGGTGAAAATGGGGTCGGAAAATGTTGAAATTCATGGGATCAGGGGTATGGCCTCCGACCTCAAACAAAGACTTGCAGCTCCAGGTCCCTGGATCATATTTCCTGCACCGCCCCCCCCCCCCCTCGCCAATTAAGAAATTTGTAGCTACACCCCTGTTGTGTGTTAGTCACTATAGTGCAACTGTGATTACATCCACTAAGGTTTTACGTGGTGGATGTAATCACAGTTGCATTAAAAAGGGTCCCGTGTAAATGCCCTTCAAGTCACACTCACATAAAACTGCTGGTGAACGAATCATGCTCATCCATGTGTGTCTGTGCGGGTGATAGTGGCACAGCCAGGGTTGGAAATGCTCAGAAGCACTAAAATACAGGCACAGAGAACTTTTATCAAAATATGGGACTAAATTTAGTGTCCATATTTTCGCCGAAAATTGAAGTCCTTTTTACGATATGTGCACACGTAATGATTTAATGTTCGGAACGAGCGGGACTCGAACCTGCAACCTTTAGCACCAGTCGCCTAGCTGAAATGGGTAGCAGTAGTAAAATTTTATTGACTGAAAGAGAGTCTATGCAGACTCATTCGTCATACATTATTACATTGGGTTTACAATAGATATCTATGAATTATGTACTACAGAAAAAGTCTATGAAAACATATAAGTATAAACTCATACCAGATGGGAAACGCACATATCCACTCGACCAAATCCCCATTCTTAAAATAGAATGGTTCAATGGATATATATATTATAACATCTGGTGGAGACAGCTGAGCAGGGCATGCTAAAGTGTCCAGTCAAAGAAAGACAGTCTTTAATTCTGGCACACCTCATTGCACCTGGATATTATTGGTGTGCAGTTTTTTTGTTTTGTTTAGTATTGAGAATATATATAGGCAGTGACATAACAAATCAATGTGTGTCGATTTAGTAAAAGAAAGAAAGAAAGAAAGAAAGAAAGAGAGAGAGAGGGAAAGGAAGAAAGAAAGAAAGAAAAAAAAGAAAGGAAGGAAGGAAGGAAGGAAGGAAGAAAAGAAAAGAAAGAAAGAAAGAACATGGATAGGTTCAGGCCAAAATTATTTTAACTTGAAAAAAAGTATTTATTTGGATGTGAATAAATTTATCTCAAACAAATTATAAAAAGTGTAGAAGACTTAAGTGTATGTGTGTTGCGTTCTTATTAATAAACTATGAAAGTTATATCAACTGATAAATATGTGAAATTAATTTTCTGTGTTTCCTTTCTTTTCAGGACCACAGAGCAAACCAGCCGGCTTGACCCATAGTGTTGTCCAGGATGTGGATTTCCAGCTGGTGCAGTGTACCAGGGGTGATGTGACAAGGGGACTTCTTTGAGAGCTATCAACATAGTATACATCAGAACTCTTAAAATTAGTTGATTTAGTATGCCCACGAATGTTCAGTGCAAGCCAACTAAAAACAGAGATTTCAAGGATAAAGGCAAAACCAAAAAAACTTTTAAAGGACTTTCACAGAAAAAATAAAGCAGAACTGTATTTAGGAGAAACATTGTGCCAACATCAAGAAGAGGTAAATAGTCAAGTTGAAAAAGAGACTGTTACTGCACATAAATTTTGAAAAATTTGATGATACTATTAGATTGCCACAATAAACCGTTATCCCTGGCAAAGGGGAGTTAGGAGGCCATTTAATTAAATAAAATTAATTTGCATGTTGTTACACACATTAATCTGTTACATGATTGAGATATTTTACAGTATGAAATTGTGTAAATATGTTAGAGAATTTATCTTTAGTCAAATTTTAGAAGAAAAAAAATTAAAATTGACTTTTTCTGTAAATTTACATGTACTTGCCAGTTATGTAAAGTTTTCAACTTAATTTGCATATTTTTCATTGGGTCAAATGCTGTATGAATATTGCAAAACATAGCAGTCAAGGTAATGAATCTGTGTGACACATGTGAAACAATTATCTGCATTAAGTCAATTTTGGTGAATGTTTCAATATGTAGATTTTTCCTTTTTTCTGTTAACTGGTTATTTAACTTGTGGTGCCTAATTTGCATATTTCTGTCATTTGTGAATCAACTGTATAAGTATATTAAAAGGTGGTCTGAAGGAACATTGAATGGGGAAAGAAATTTTGAGAAAAATCAATATTAGTCTCAATTTGGTGCCATTATGTTGTTCGGTCAATTTTTGTATATCATTTATTTATGCAAATTTTAAATTTTGATTTGCATACTGGTAACAGTCATGGATCTATTGTATGATTAAATAAAATTATAGTATCCAACAGTATAAAGCAGTGCGAGAAATTTGGTGAAATTGTCTTTGCTAGTTCAATTTTGGTGAATTTTTCAATATTTCACATTTTCTTCATATTTCGTGTGTTGGCTAATTATGTAGATTTTCACAGCTAATTTGCATATTATTGTCACTACATTATCTGCTTTATCATTATATCAGAACATAGCATTCATTCTGATGAAACAGTGTAAGAAAGGTGGAGAAGTTGTCTGTGTTTTTCTAAATTTGGTGGCTCTTTGAATATGTAGGATTTTCTGTCATTTTGGGCATTTTGCGGACATTGTGATTTTGGAAGAATTTTCAGTTTTTGAGGACATATATCTGAAAATGTGTAACAGGCATATACTTAAAAAAAAATAGGCATGATATATGGATCATTCTACAAGTACATTTCTAATTTTGGGCTTCTTGCTTGTGTATTTCTTCTTCTGTAGTACCCTGAAAATGGGAAAAATGCTTAAAAATGTGTATAAATCAGTCGCAACATTGAAGTAAAAGTGATTTTTGTCAGCCCATAACAGTGAAATGTAATCTATTTCAGATTTTTTTATCATTTATAATAAAACTTGGTTGTATAATGAATGCAGATTATGTTGTTTTTGTTTCTTGGGGAGGTTCTTTCTCTGTATATGGTACCCTAAAGTTGTGTTTTTGTCCCAGTTTTGAAAAATCCCGAAAAATGTTTAAGTCCACATGTTGGAAAAAATTCGTTAAAAATTCATAAAAAATCAACGGATGGTCCGATTTCAATGAAATAAAAACTGTTTTTTCTCTTTTGGAGAGTTCTTTCATTAGGAATAAGTTAAAAGTGGGTTACAACATCAGAAAATTTTTCTCTGTGGTACCTAATATATATGTGCGAGTGCCATATCAACACGGTGGTGCAATATAAGTACTGAGTCGGCATTTATTTCCAGAATCGGGGCCTTAAATCCACCAACATTAACGTGATGTAATACCGAGAGTCCATATATCGGCGATAATTCATGGAGTCCTATCGAGGAGTTGACATTGAGCACGGTCAAGATGGCGACACCCGGTAACCCGCGTGAGCCGCAAATAACATGTGATGACTTTAGCGAATTCCAGGTATGACAGGACTATATACACGACTGTGTGAAAATTCGTTTATCAGATGCGTATTTTCTGTCTTTTAATTTGGTGTACGTACCGGCAATTCTGTAAGCTCACATAGTGGCCAACTTATGTAACTTAGTCGTTCGTGGTCACGGCCTCCAATGCTGATGGCTGCCGTCAGTTATAACTGGTGGTCTGTAGGCCTAATGGAGCTGCATTGATTTAAGAACTTCGTGTGTAACTTCGAAAGCAAAACTCAGTTTATTACAAGAAGTAGGTGAAATCCTATATCGACAGATATTGAGAGAGGTGTGATATTGAGCTACACCCATTGTCTGTCAGTCGCAAATGCAAAGAGGAATACGGTCCGAGTTTTCAGCAGTGTGCCAGTGAAACCCTGCACTCGGTTGTACACTCAAGTGTGCAAAGGGTACATAATTTTTGGCCGGATGCCAAGTCAGAGAAGGGTTTGGTTTTTAAAGCTGGTGCAAGATAAGTGTAATTTTGGCAATTTTAGACAGAATTTGATCAAATTGGAACAGAGTGGGAGGGACACATGCAGTGCGAGGGGTGCTGTATGCGGGAGGAATTTAATTAGCTGTACTCCCACTGGGCTGCACTGTACCTTTGAGGAGGCAAGGCCAGGGCGGGCTTGGCAAGGGAAGAGAGTTTTGAATACAAGTGTGGGAAATGCTGGAGGACGGAGAATTAGTAGTTTAGTTAGCAGCCCTCAAACTAGAGTTAGAGGAGGCCAGAGATAGGAGTAGGCCTGCAGGGGAGAGGCTTAGCATAATTGGTAGGGGGACGGGAGGGTGGTCAGGGGCAGAACAGGGAAATTCTCGAGTTTACACATCCAGGAACTTTCAGCACTGGCAAACCACACATAACTAAAAGGTGTGAACAACAGTAATGCAGCCACAAAGAGCTAGGTGACCATTCAGCATGACAACCTGCATACTCCTTGCTAAAAAAGACCAACAAAAACCTGCTCAAAGTTCAGCTTTTTGACAAGTTATTTTGACAAATTTTTGCAGCTGGTTTTACAAGATTACAACTTCTTCAATACCATAAGTTAAACTCGTAAAAAGTTCTAAGTTCCTGGAAATTTGATCAGCAAAGTAGCCAAGGTTAGCATGTAAATGAATGGTGAAGTCCGTAAATTTTCACCCAGTTCCCTATGGGCTATGAAGTCACAGCGAAATCCAGAATGGGGGAGACAGGCGATAAGACACCACAGGAGGAGGCAAGGACCAGTAGACAGGACAGCCAGTGGACAGGAAGGTAGAGGAGAGGAGGGACAGATTGCAGGGGAGACAGTGCGGGAGGAGATGCAGGCCAGGAGGGAAGAGGGGGGAGAGAGGGTTAGTATTAGACAGGCCCTTATGGTGGGAAGTAGTATTGTTAGGATGATAGACAGGGCCTTTTGTAGGAGGAACAGGGAGAACAGGGTGAGGGTGTGTCTGCCAGGGGGCAAAGATTAGAGATGTAGAGGAGCGCAGGGAAACTAGAGATCCCGGCATCTACCAGGTGGTCTTTTGGGCAAAATGTTAGAAGTAGGAACAAAGAAAACGCAAGGATGGTGAGTAATAAAAAAAGGAAGACCATGAAAATATGATATGTTAATTGCAGGGGATGATATGTTGTAGGCATAGCCTGGGATGCAAGCGTCAGCTTTACAAAGTAGCAATTATAGCGATGGTGGATAAGGTAGTAGCACTTTGTTGCTAGTTCCCTCTAGCGGCCCTTCACTAAACCATTCTAGAGGAACAAGGCCGTAGTACCTTGAGACTTTGGTGTAAATAAACCTGCGGAAATTACCTGGGATGCATAAAAAAAGGCAATGGTTACATAATATGTGCAGTAGGGGGTGACAAAGAAAATCAACTTCGTTGACTAGATACTTAGTGGTCTTCTGATTGGATAACTTACTGTTCTGTTATGTCCTGTGTTCACATGTGTTTGTGGTAAGAGCTTGCTGATGCTCGCTATAAAAACAAAGTGGCAGAGATAGGAGATGCAACAGAGAGTGAGGTAATGGACATTGTAGCCCTAGCAGAAACACATATCAGAATAGAAGATATTAATTAGTATAGTAACATGCCCAGCAGGATATGAGCTGATAGGTAGAGGGAGAGAAGGCGGACAAAGGAGAGGCAGAGGAGTAAGGTTTTTTATTAAGAAGAGGGTGAAGTGGCACGAGACATGGCAAGATTCATGGGAAGAACACAAACAAGTGAAAAATGAGATGCAATGGATAGGAATAGAGTCAAAAGGAAATAAGGTAGCAGTAGGCGTAGTGTATGTGGGTCACGAGGGGTTAACCAAAGAATGGAATGACCAGAAATATGATAGGATGAGAGTGATGATAAGTGACAATCAGCAGCAGGGCTACCAGATTATGATAGCTGGGGATTTTAATGGGCACATAGGAAATGTAATGAGTGGAAAAGAAGGAGGGGATAGTGGAATCGATGGAAATGGAACCAGGTTCCTGAATTTCTCATGCAATGCAATATATAGAATTTAATGTGTATTTTAACCAATCATGGCCCTAACTTGTCCATACCACACCTTGGCGAAAAAGAGCTTTTATTTTAACCAGTCATGGCCCTACTTAGGGGAAAGTGCAACTCTATAAGTTCTCCAGTAGGTGCTATTTTAGACCATTGAAAAAAAGTGCTGTATTCATACTGACCATAAAAGCAAGCTTCACCTGCAAATAAAGATCATTGGAACCTAGCCAGGTAGCCCGGACATCTGCCAACACAGAACACCACCAGGTTGTGAGGGTGGGAGGTAGATGCTGGGCATACTGGCGCCAATGCACCCACAGCCGACAACACCCCAGTGAATTGTCACTGGGCCTTGACCCCAGAATATATTGCATTTTTCCATGTCTGTTTTTCTACAAAAGTTCCAAACCAAGGAACAATAATCAAAAATGAGACAAGATAAAACACCTACAAATTTTCAATTTTCCAGTAGTTCCAAGCACGGATCTATTAGGTCCAAGTTCTAAGTAATGTCTTTGAGTGCCTATTTTTTAGCTTTGCTGACCTGAGGTCATAGAGCCTGTGGGACCCCTCATGTCTGTCCATCGGTCCATTTTTCCGCCTGTGCTGTTTGTAAACTTGTGCTCGTTAGCACCATGTTGTCCACAGTTTTCAAGTTAACCCAGTATAACTTTCAGGACTTATAGGGTGTATGATAATCTGGTTCAAGTTCAATATTGGTAGCACTACCTACATGTAATATATGGGTTGAAATGTGAAAACCTTGTGAGCACTCTAGCATCTTTGATCTTTGGTGCATCTTCAGGAAATGATATGGGATTATGAAGGAGATCAAAATCTTGATCAATGTTGATACTAGTGGTGCCACCTACAGTTGTACAGAAATTGAAGGGGTGGGAGCAAGAACATTCTCAGTGACTTTGATGGCCAATGCTAGAAAGTACCAATTTCTATACAATTTCATATAGCTTTGGTAGTACTTTGTAGCACTGGAAATCAAAGTCGCTTAGTATGTTCTTGCTCCTACCCCTTCAATTGTTTGTCAAAATGTGGTCAAACTTATATAAACTCATTATTTCAGCAAAGAATGCAGCTAGTGTTAGCCATGATGTATATATGGCAATCAGGTTTCAGTCATAATATAGTCTATCTTGCATGGTTTGGTTGTTCTAGGTCCAAATAGTTGTTTTACATATATTCTTATTAAGGTATTGTTTATCTCTACTCTTGAAAGTATTTAAATCAAGTCTATTCCATGTAGCATGATGCCTCTGTATTTAAATGTTCTTTGATCTGAAGCCAGGTTGTAGAATGGAATGCTCATGGCATCAGTTTGACAGTCTCTTGTGTTATACTTATGAATACTTCATGAGAATCTTTAAATAAGTACAGGAGATACTGTGGTGCTACGCCTTTTAAGATTTTAAAGTCAGATGGTCCTATTATTGTTCAGCAGTTTTTATATTAAAAATTGATTTGTCATAAATTTTCATACCTTTGTGAATTCTGATGAGGTATTTGTTGGAACAGATACCCTGTACAACACAGGCATAATATATTACCTGTATACTGTCTCCAATCCCAATGCCCCCCCCCCCAAGATAGTACATGTATTGCTTTTACAAGTACTGACACAAACACATCACCGACACAGGGGACACCCGTACCCCCATTTGAACATAAATCCTTCAAAATGCCCAGTATGTTCACTCCTATGGAACTTCAACTAGGGAACTCTAACCTCGGAGCATTTTGCAGAACAGTCAAACGTAAACTTGCTCAAATTCATCCACGTAACCCTCACATAGACAATCTATCAGGGGATGAAAGGGAAGGTTTGAGGTCACTCAAACCTAATCATGAAGTAATGATACAAGCAGATAAGGGCTCTGGTATAGTTATCCTGAACAGACAGGATTACATAACTGAGGCCCATAAATTATTATCTAACACTAGTCACCACAAAAAACTGGACAACAATCTAACCACTCTACACAATAATAAATTAGATTGGACGCTCTAGCACATGGTTCTAAGTGGCAGTATCTTGAAATCCACTTATAAATTCTTGCACATAAAAGAACCCAGAGTGCCATGCTTGTACCTGCGTCCGAAAATCCACATAGGCATCACCCATCGGTCAGGACGGACGATTTTAAGCACAAACAAATGCCCCTCAGAATGCATCTCAGGCGTTGTAGACTTTTTTTGTATGATGTCCTATTATATCTAGCATACCCAGCTACATCAAAGATATGAGTGACTTTGTCAAAAAGATAAGAGTCGCTGCCCCCTTTACCAGACAACACTGTTGTGGTAACACATGATCTGAGCCTGTTGTATACAAAAACATGTATACCCATTGATGAAGGGCTGAAATGCGCAGCCCGAGCCCTATTACACAACAGGGACATGAAGGAAAAAATGAGTACTGGTGAACTCGTCCAACTTTTGAGAGTGGTCCTCACCAATAATAACTTTGAGTTTAATGGAGAGCATTATTTACAGATCAGTAGCACAGCCATGGGCACCAGGGTAGCCCACTCCTTTGCAAACATATTTATGTCTGATCTGGAGGAAAATTAGCTACCGAAGTTCCCACTACACCCCTTGGTGTGGTGGCTCTACATTGATGACATTTTTTGCATCTGTACGTTTGATGAACAACATTTATCAGAATTTGTGGCACACCTCAACAACTGTCACCCAACTATCAAGTTCTCTGTGGAATCATCTTCTATGGAGATCACTTTCCTTGACACCATATTCTGAATTCATGCTCAGAGGAAGGCATACACCTCCCTACATACCAGACCCACACATACACACAGGTATCTACATTACAGGTCAGCTCACCCCAGACATTGCAAACGGGGGCCCAAATAGTCAGCAACTACAGGTAAAAAGAATTTGTACCCACCAGGAGGATTTTGACACAACTGGTGGTATTTTTCTGGTATGTGTTTTCTTGAAAGATTTCTAAGCAGATCTAGATAGGTCATGTGGTACACACTTTGAATTGTGTGTTTGATATCATGTCATCAATATCAGGCACATAGTTCAGAGAGAGTCCTTATCTACCCATGACATTGAGGCCAAATGGTTCTGTGGTGCATAATTGGTGAATCCAATTGGCTTCCCTCTCTAGTCTGAGTGTCTCTGTTCTTGACATCTCAGGTGCGATTTTAATGTGTCCCAGTACTTGGATCCTTACATCGATGCCAGTGTGATTAGGTAGACTGAAATGTGTACCTAATGGTTGGGTTACATCTTTGTTTTTGATGTAATAACACAACAATCAGGTCTATCTCATTACATGCTCGCATTGCAACAAACAATATGTGGGACAAACAAAGCGCCCTCTGATGGACTGATTAAGAGAGTATTTTTATGACAGATCCTGATTATATATGTTGACTGCAACTTGATACAATTATTTGCATGATATGCTTGGGCTTTTGTTCATTACATGTTTAACAAACACATCACAATTTATTAATGTGATCAGTGGAATTGCTTTCATATATCCATGTTCTGCACTATTTATTTCATGCAGTGTCATTTTATGGAATAGCCAGATTTTTCAGTTATCAAAAATCAAAATGAGGCTATGATATGCAAGTGAGTCAGTTTCCCCAACTTTTGTCAATAAACAAGTTGATCCTTGTCATAGTGGAACAGAATTAGAAGAACTTTTTTTTTCGTTGCTGGTTGTGACCAAATTGAGCCATGAAGCAGTTCTACAACAAATAATATTGCTACAAAGTGACCAGTGACTACTTGTCTTAGCAATTGAAATGAACTTTCGTCAATATGACATTGTGACCAAATTGACATGCAACCAACCTGAATGTGACGAAGTATCACAGATTCTTCTTTAACATGTAACAAGCCAGCCAGTGGGTGCTGCCAAAGTAATCGGTAATCCTTGGTCATTTACAAGACCTAACACCTAATAAACTTTTTAAACCTTCAGTAAAATCCATCCCAAGCCATTGTGTGGCTATGCACACTTGCAGCAGACACAGTCATTCTGCTGTGTTAACTCCTACCCCTTCAAGACGCCATATTTTACAACCATTAGGCAGGTAGCACTTGCAGCAGACGCCACATTGTGCCACTTAAAATCAGTCCTATCCCAGGAGTCAATTCTGCAAGATGCTACATATATCACACAAAGGAGCCAAATATATATAGTTCGATTCTCGTCCTGGGCAGCATGTGGAAAAAGTTCCTACCACTTTTACCGTGCACAGTGGTTTTCTACGAGTTCTTCGGTTTCCTCCACCACAGACAAGGTGGGAAGTATACGCCAGCATCTGTGCCACGAGGAGTGACTCGATAAGTCAATGCTTGACTTCTTTCACAATCCATGTAAAACAAATGTGTCTATACTTATACTTATTGAGGCCTAATATGTGTAATTTTCGTGGAATAACAGGAATTGACTTTGTTTCAGGATACACTGAAGCAAATGAGAAAAATTGATGACCGGATAGTTCATGCATTGAACACAACAATTCCAACCAACTCCTTTGCAACTTCAGTAGACACAAGCAAAAATTGCAAAGCACTGTACGAAGAGGTATGTTATATGTACTTGTGTATGCAACTCGTTGTTTGCCAATTGTCTACATTGTAGTTGGATTTTATAAGTCTATATCTATCTGTAGCTTGCCAGGAAATTTTAAATAATTTAGCAATCCACCCACTAACCCACTCCCAGGGATAAAAATAAAAAGCAAAGGTCGTCTTCTTTGTACGTACAGAAAATTAGTGAGACTATTTTGTCTTGAGCCAATGTTTAAATATGTTACTGAAGTGATTCTTGTCATTTGTAATTTTGTGGAAAGCATTCAGTAGACCAGCCAGTTGTTTTACGATAATGTGAATACATGTATATGAGTTTTCTTTCAATATCCTAAAGTCCCAGGTCACTCTTTGTAGTAGGCACATCTTGATCACATTGGAGTTTGTGGACATCCTCAAGTCATGCTACTGGTTCAAAGCATTCCAATGTCAGAAGTGTAGTTAACTGTAACACAAATGTTTAGAACACTATATGTCGATGGTTATACCAAGAATTGTTTGGGGAATTAATGGTCATACAGACTGAAATATTTGCATCATGACTGATTAAACAGGTTGTCACTTTTTACATTCTAGCTATTACAGTCATACTCACGGAGGGAACAAGCTATCAAGAAATGCATATCAGAAGTTTCCACAACAGTTGATGATCTGCATAAAGCAAGAGCCAAAGATATGGATGATGTGGGAGTGCTCCAGAAACTCAGAAAGGAGCAAAGTAGGGTAAGGATAAACATTAACAAGGGCTTTGTGGCATTTTAACCCTTTCCCCCTTAAACTGGCCAAATCCAGCTGGTGGTCAAATGTTGTCTGCTTCAGTGTTTTCAACTAATTTCAACAATAATGAAAAACAATTTTGACTGAGAATTGTAGATGAGCCCTATCAAGATCACATGCCCCAGGTCAAAAACTTTCCTGGGCATGAGTTGGGCAGTTGTTGACTCAAGTGTTAATTCAAGGGGAAAGGATCAACATAACTGGGTGGCCTCTTCAGGTTGAGAAAATTGCCATGTCCTATTATGAAGGACAAGTGAAATTTGATGCAGGACAAGTGAAAATTCAGTAAAATAACATGTAAATGATAGGGATCCTTATCCTTGGACAAGTACACCCATTAAAGAATTTTCTTGCCCTGCCCAAGTGTCTTGTTACTGATACAAAGTGTACAAGTGTTTTGGGTAATGATTTACCGACTGCAAAATTACCGGAGGGGAAGGGCAAAAATGACGATTCCCTTCCCAAAAATGCCTGACCGGTTTCAACAATACTGTGTCTCATCAGAGGCTGATGTAACAGCGGTGTATGCATGCTTTACACACTTGGGTCTAATGTACACATAACTATCGTCCAGGTATGTGTTCACGTGTTTGGTCTTGCATGTGTGATATGACAATACAACAGCCGAATTGGCACAATAGGAAAGTCTAACCCTGTTTGCAATGCATCATGGGTACAAATGGGTGCTACGATTATCATTAAATGTCTCTCCATTTAACTGTTTATCAGTGGTAAAGGGGACTGCATGCTGTGCATCAACATACAGCCAGTTGTTTCCAGTTTTAAAAGACTGTTTTCAAAATGTTTGATGGTCCATTGTCCATGGTCCATCTGTCCACAAATAAACATAGAGTGCATATAGGGACTTGTAGAAATATTTATTTGTTATTTTGTTGTTGTTGCAGTTACGATTAATTCAGGCAGAACTAAATATAGAGGAAGTAGTCAAAGATAGAAGCTTAAAGGTAAGTTATGTCCAGTGAAACCTCATTATAATAGTGCTCAGATGTCTAACATATTCACTTAACGACACCCGTGTGAAGGGACTTAAGTCAGCTTCCTTTGCTATTTGACTCGTTTATCTGACATTGTCCAATATTTGGCACATTTTCCAGGGAACAGATGGTGTCATTATAGTGTGGGTTTACTGTATGTACAAAAATACACAGATAAATTCAAAACATTTCTGAATGCTGGCGGTGCCATATAGCAATATTACAGTATCCCCTGGCTCCCTGCCATGGTTCTCTGTGTTGTAAATTACTTTATTTTCACGGTTTTTTGAATTTTTGACATTTCACTGTAGTTTTTGTCTTGCCGGCGTAACTGTTGGCGAGACTAAGCACTCACTTTCCATCAGTCCGTCTGTCAACAAAAAACTTCTGAGTGGCATTATTTCACTTACTACACTGGGTAGGGCTTTCATACGTGGGTAAATGTTTTATAATGATGGTCACTACAGATTTGTACCATCACTGTCACACTTCATGGGTTACATCATGCTTGAATGAGCATTGTAGAAAAACTTCAGAATGGCTTGAATTATACTGGCGAGATATTCATGCCCCCCCCCTCCCCCCCATTGATTAATGATTGATTTACGCATAAAGTTTACATTTTTCAGATCTGTGGATAGTGTGCTAATAAAAATGTGTAACTCTTGTGCTTGTGGAGTTATAGTTACAGCTTTTAGTTTGATAACTTGAAAATGTACTCTTTAGGCACAAATATCAAATGTAAGGCTCCTTAAACATATTGAATGCCCCCCTCCCCCACAAGTTCCACCTCTGGTCATAAGTTTCCCATAATTTGTGTCAACAAGTTGAGATCTCATGACACTGGTTTACTGGCTTTATTACCAGGTAAGGGATGGTTCAACATTTTCATCATTTTTGAATTAGTACTTACAGTATGCAAGGGGGGAGGGGGTTCAATAGGTCTGTACACTTTCACATAATAAGGAAAATAATGGTCAATTTTTGGCCTGTTTTGTGCAATTTTGCTTTGATTATTTTGGGAAAATCATCATTTTAAAAGTACTAATGGGGGAGGGGGGGGTCTTGAAATTTAGTACTAATTCAAAAATGATGACAATGTTGAACCATCCATGAAAGGAAAGTGTACATGTACTTGATAATTTCACATTTGCCCTGCAATCTGTGCCCATGGCAAGCTTCAGACACTAGTCACTTTGTTGGGCTGCTGATCATTGATGCTGGGCCAATATAAAGCGCACCGTGCCCTCAATATCATATTGCATGTATTGTTATATTATATAGTATAGCACCTGCATCATCCTGGCCTTTGATGACAAGGGAAGGTAGCACAGTTGGCTTTCCATTCAAATAAATGAACTGATTTTATGATTTCACTTGTGTGTAATAATTAGGCTGAGGCTATTATGATTTACAAGAATAATTTGAAAGTGCTTAAGACTGGGAGATCATTTTTTCAGCTAAAAAGCAGATTTTGTGCCTCTGGCCCCAGTTGTTGAACCTTTCTGTGTTTATGTCATTAGAAACAGCTGCACAGCTAAAAATACCTTGACTTGTATAGTGAAAGAATACTTCAGAAATTTTACCCCAGTTTATCTCAACTGATTTTTCATTGGATCCCTTTCAAATTTGACACACTTCATTGGCATGATATTGCTGTCATTTTCTGATTTTTTTAAAATGATAGGTAAACATACATGTTAATATTTATGGAGGGGGCTGAACTTGTATCGTCAACTTTCTCAGGTTTGCCAGCAGAAGTCTTGAAATTTGGCAGACTTTACTGACATAATGGGTGTTAGTGCACATTATATTGCCATGGTGATACTTTCATTTTCTGATTTTTAATGCATTTAAAAAAAAAAAAAATTTACAAATTAGGATTATGTGTGGAGCTGAACTCAGGGTTTTTATGTGCTCCCCATTTTCAAAGCATGTCAAATGCCTTGGTGATACACTCTTCAGGGAGGCTCATATATAAGTGATCTCGCGTGCGGGAGTATATTATCATGTCAGCGCTAGATGACACTTCACTCTAGTTTGTAAGGGAATTCCTGAGAAGGTGTAATTTTAAACTGTAAAAAGAATATTTTACATCCTTCTTGGTGCAAGTGTGCAATGTAGATGGTTTTTTTTTTGTTTTTGTTTTTTTTGTTTTATTTTACTAAAAATGAGAAATTTTACTGAAAGTGGGAAACCAGAACCTGGATAAAAGAGCGGAGAAATTTAGAATATGTCGCATCGCTGCAAGTCACTTGGAGCCTCTGTTTTAGGCTCTCATTTGTTTGCACATTTATGTATTCACATAGATGAACGTGTGCATCTTGTTAGTGTTTACATCTGATGAAAAAGAGAACAAAAAGGGTGTTTTGTGAACATCTGCGGACATTCAACAATGCAGAGAATTGGGGGGGGGGGGATATGTGATGTGACACTGAAACATTATTTCTCTTTGCCAGGTTTTCCATGAGAGATGCCGTCATGCATATAAGCCTCCGAAGCGCACATGATGCCAGTGGACAGCATAGAGTGTATA
Organism: Hermodice carunculata; assembly: GCA_964020975.1. NCBI lineage: Eukaryota > Metazoa > Annelida > Polychaeta > Eunicida > Amphinomidae > Hermodice > Hermodice carunculata. The sequence continues at coordinate 12,934,831 of OZ026614.1, forward strand.
GTGATGCCACTGTGCAACATAGGCTATCTACCGAATGCATTATCATCGTACATTAATACACCAATGTATATGCATCCACATCATTGGCCAGAAGAACTCGTGTGCTGATACTCTGAAAGTGTTGAAATCAGTTTTGAAGCATTCATCATATGTTTCTGACTGAAAAATTGTGCCCGATGAATTCTCTTAGTGTTCAGTGACACCTGTCTCACAGGACTACATTTTATTGACCAAAGTTGTCTTTAGTGAAAGGTTGTACTATTGACAGGTGACTTTCCGTGGGAATGAACTTTCCAGCCAAAGAAATGTGGCCTTAGGTACATGGCAGTTACCCGCTAGCTTTCACACCAACAGTGCAAAATCTTAGGCTATGTTCCCACTACAATTTTACAGTTAAACGTGGTTTTAATGTGCCTGCTTAACTGTCACTGAAGCAGTAATTGGTTGTTGACTGATATCTGAAGGAAGAGCCTCTGAGGCAGCAAAACAAGAAACAGCTCTTTTCAAACTGAAGATAAGAAAGTACATCACACCAGTATATGTGGACTGCCTCCTACCACCCATCATAGGGTTCCTGGCAATGTGCTGGATATAGAACTTTTCTCATCAGAGTTGCTGTGTTTACAGTTTCATGGAAGATACTTTTTACGACAACTTTGCCCATGGTTAGCAGTTGTCACAATGATGATATTGAAAGCCCATGCAAGTATGAATGTATATAAACTTCAGAACTTGCAAGGTTTGTAGATTCTGAAATATATATGAATTGTATAACTTTGTAGTTTCAGTGTAAGCTAACAGTCCTTTGATCAAAAACTTAATTGTGATGTGCATACAAACTTTGAAATAAATACTGACTGGTGCTACCAAATTAAAAAAAGAAATGTGTCTTACAAATTTCTTCATCATTGTTTTGTAGCTAGATAGAACTTAAGTCACAATAGTACCTGTAATACAATAATAATCTTATTCCACCATGGTTTTACTTCGTTGCTTGAATATCAACAGGGTACCAAAGCAATATGGGCAAGTAGTGCCCTCTAGGGCTATAAAGGTAAACCGTGATACACATACAAAAGCAGAGGCATCTGTGGGCTACAAGCACAACTAAAGGGAAGGTCAGCATTAGTTGACAGCGCTGGTCAAGGCAACTGTCACTGACTTCAGGTACATGGTAAATAAAAAGAATAAAGAAATTCTACAAAATTATAATCTCAAATAGTCAGTCATACAGACATACTCTTAATATTCAGTCAATCATACAGATGCCATACTGGTATAAATTCAAATATACATCCCAGAGCCATCATGGTGGCAAAATTTTTTTTTTTTTTTTAAGTTTTTGGTAACTAAAACAAACACTGATGTGAAAAATATATAAAATATGATTTTTACAAATATGTGGTTAGTCATTTCAAACATAGTATTGTTGACCCAGTAAAAGAAGGTATTTCAACGTATGTATGTTCATGTCAAAATTAAATTACTTGTCCAAGAACTTAATAGTTGTGCAATTACAATCAAAGTTTTACCATTCCAATGCTGTCAGAATCTATGGATCATGCTGTTTCTTTAAAAAAATGTATACTTTGCTTTGGTTGATATTGATACTTTTCATTTAAAGAAATAAGTTTTTGACTGTTGATTGATTCTCCATCGGCATAACTTAGGTACTGTAACATGAAGCCTCCATGATTAGTATTATTATCATGTCATTATTCGTCCATCAAAAAAATATAATGGTACATGTTGATTGTACACTGTATGTATGAAATAAAAAAATTAGAAAAAAAATTACAAAGAGTTGAAACTGATATACATTGAGATTGTCTAGTTGTGTATGACCAAGGTCTAATGCTGTTCACAAATCAATAATAGGAAAATCACATTCAGGCCTTATGAATTCAAATTCCCGCTCACCAACTTCCTAAGAATTGATGACAGTATTGAGTAAATCCATTAGTGTGAGGGAAATTAACCCTGAAAGCACTGATTTAAGACAGAGTCAACAGCTTTCCTGGGGGCACTTTGCGCGCATTGCGCACAAAGTGTCCCCCAGGAGTGCTGCTGACTAAGACTACTTTTTGCTGTAGACTAGGCTTGCTGGTATTTGAATAAAAGGTATCTTCACGAGGAATTTGAATATTTTAACCATTCTGTGTTTAACAGTAATGAGAATTTTGGAAAACAACTATAGCAGTGATTAGCACTTTAAGGGTTGAGTTTTGAACAGTCTGTGCTTTGACAGTTTTATTGAGCAAATGATGCACAGTAGAGCAGCCGCCCTCAACGGCCAGTCTGACTGGGACATTAACAATACAACTTTTACTATGGTATAAATTGTAAGAAAAATTTAATGTCTTTTGACTGTATGCTCAGTTATTTATCTTGCGAAATACAAAACAAAAAACAAAAAAAAGAAATTTTGAGACCAGGGTAAATAAGGAATCATTGTAGATCTTCACATGTTCTTAAGTTTAAACAATAAGTGGCCTGCATTTTTTTTTCATCACTCAATCTAAAGATTGCCAAGAAATCAGGTGGGTTCATGGATACATAGTGTTATATCAATTGTGTGTTGTGTAATGGAAAAAAAAAAAACTTTGTTTTTGCTGGTAGTGAATCTGAAAGTTTGGCATTTGATTTGACGTGGAAATGTATAGATTTAAATCTGTTGCAAAGATTCTCTTCTGGCTGGGCCATGATGAGAACTAGCATACATCACTAATGCATGTAACTGAGGGTAAAGAAAGGAACTGTATCTATCTATCTATGTAAATTAGTGCATTTGGGTGGGTTGAGTGGTAACATCCATCTGGAACCTGGTTTAAGAAAGTTTTACTCAATTAGTTTCAGTGGCACCTGCTGAAAAGACAGTCTCTCATGAGAGATCACCCTTTCACGACACCCTGAGTCTCAAATTTACCTGTATGCTGGGACTACCTGCAGAAAAAACCCACATTTTACTGGAAGTAGGGGCTGTTCATTTGGAATGGTTGCAGACATGAAGTGTTTTGCAGTGGTCTAAAGACTGGTACATACTGTATTAAACATGATAACATGTAACATATTCTGTCTTTCTTGCTTATATTACCCATTTTTTTATTTAATTTGATTTTCAATACCATCATTGTCACCAGCTTCATTGTTCAGAAATTCCTATCCATTGAAACCAGTTAATATTGTGAGCCTGTTGTCAACTTAAAGAATTTCTTTTTGTATGCTTTGGGGATGCATTGGTCAAAAATTGTAGCAGAGAGACTTCTTGACCAGATGTTTTTGTGTTTTTGCTAAATAGGATGTAAGGGTCTTTGTAATAGATGTTGATTATGCAGAATATTAAAAAAATGAAAAAAATGAAAAAATAAATAAACAACCGCAGTTTCAGAGATATCTGCAAATACGCGATTTATGGAAATTACAAGGAGATATGCTAGCTTGGTGAGACAGGGTTAGCTTTGATGACTGATGCATGGTTTAGTTTTGAAATCATTAAATTTTGTGTTGCTTTTTATTTATGCCGTAATTTTAAAGAGGTGGAATTGGACTCAAAGAGCAAGAATGCACACCATGGTGAGATGAAGCACCAGATTAAAACAAGACGCAGATGAAGGGCATGATGGTTACTTTTTCACAGAACATGTGCAGGAAAATACAACTTTTTGATCCAGTCTAAGAACGAAGCCCTGGCTGTAACTGCACATATTTTTGGAACGAATAAGCAAATTGTGAGACAAAATATAGATAAGTAAAGAGGGTATATATTTTGCTTTCACAATGAGTATTTCATTGTGCATCCCTTGGGGGGAGGGGGGATGTATACAGTCCCATGGTCTGCGGTGTATCTTACTAGTCCCCCCACCATGAGGGGCTATAGGTTTGCACCATGTCCTTCCATCAGTCCCTCTGGCAAAGCTTGTTTGGGCCGTATATTTTATACCCCAACACCTACACCTACCAAATTTGGTGGATGGATACTTCATGGGGGAGGATGTGTTGCTGGGTCACTGTGACCTTGACCTTGACCTTCGACCCCCTTCAAGTTTGAGCTTGTCTGGGCCATATTCCCTCAGACCCTATACCATAAAACCCACAGCTACAACTAGTACAGTCAGCCCTGCTTCTATTCTCTGGTGTGGGACTATGTATAGCTGGGCAATATTTGACCTTGAATTCCTTATATTTCTGTCCCCTCTTGACCTATCGCCCCCTAATTTGGTACATATAACCCAAGTACCTATAGGCTTTCAATTTGTATGTTTTATTGTAAACCTTAGTGACCTTGAAAGGTCAAACTGCATACATTCCTGTTGATTGCTGTGGAAGTCAATCGGGATTGTAATGCTAATTCACATTTTCAACTTCTCCAAAGCAATTGGCCAGATTCATTTCAAACTTGATGGGGGCATACATCAGGTAGGTATCTTGCATTGTATGGTGGTTCTGGTCTTAATTAGAGACCACTCTGATGAGAGACCACACATTTTGAATAAAGATATGTGCCCACACATTTTGAATATAAAGCACAGCAAGATGCCCACAAATTTTGAATATAGAGCACAGCAAGTATGCCCACACATTTTGAAACACACAGATCTCTCTTTTGAGTCGGACAGTCTCTGGGATGAGTCAAAAGTCGTCACATAAAACAGGTGGTTTCTCAGCAGTCGCCAAACATTGTATTATTGACCTGATAAATGCAGACTTTCATTGGATTGGTCTCGCCTGGAGGAACCACTGTAGAACATGTATTCCAACATAATCCAAAATATAGCAAGCAAAACAGAAACAAAAAAAAACAAAAACAAAACCAAAAAACAAAAAAAAACTGAATTTTATTTTGACCCGGAAAAGATTTAAAGGTAGAGCATAATCTTCGAATTACTTTACCTTGGTGTGTTCCCCTGCAGTGTATAGTTCTGTCATACCTGTTTAACAATATTCTTTTTAGTGAAATTCCTGGTCAAAATTTGTGGAAATTTGTAACCCCCCCCCCCCCCCAAGAAACGTTTCCTCCTACAAAGTGAAATGGGAAGTTTTTCTAGGACAAACAACAAATTAATGATAGCTATACGCTAGATAACACAAATCAACATAAAATTAATACTGTTTTTATTCAGAATACCAAATACATATTTTGGACTGACTCTGTCAGATAACAATTTATGTCACTGATTATAATAGCAGCTTCGCGTTGACCATGTCAGAGAAGACTACATGGCAGTGGGTACATATCAGTCAGCCAGGTCCTGCTGCGGTAGCTCTGCTACACCACACACAGCCCCGGGCATGCTGGGAAGAGTAACAGTAAGATACGATAAACAGAATACAACGGTAGACAAGCTGTTACAACTGTGCAAAATCACTCCAGTGTTCGACATTGTGGCAGAAAAAGCATAATTTGTTATACAGAGGAAACTTTTTTTGTTAAAATGTGTATTTTTGCACAATGAAGGGTACTTAAAAAAATTGTAAAGTAAAGCGAAAGGGCGAACCAACACTGGCGGTGGGCTTCTCCCTAGATCTGGGATCACTGGGGATGCAGGGGTTTCATCGAGAGTAAGAATACAGTAAAAAAGTGAGGAAGAAACCAACCTGGTTGGTTTCTTCCTCACTTTTTTACTAAAAAAATTGTAACAGGAGCTCTTCACAAGCCCCTCATTGATATGTGTGGCACAATGTAACTCCGTATGAGCTGGGGCACCTGTATTAACCTTGTGGGGACAGAGTCAACAGTTTTCCTCAGTGAAGTCTGGGTGCCATGCACTCAGACTTTACTGAACAAAACTGTTAACTCTTGGTCAATATCACTCTTGATGGAGCAAAGGAGCAGACAATGTGAACAACTATGGACCACTTCTGGTAATTTATAATGGGAAAAGTAATACCTCCGCTTAAGGTCCCTCCCCAAACTGAAAGGGGAAAATCAAATTACTGTCTGGGGAGTTTTAACTTTGGTATAAGAGCATTTTGATGGGTGGAACAGAGTTAAAAGGTGATGTATTGGGTGCTGTATGGTCATACTTTATCTGATAAACCTATGACCCTGTACTTTTATGACACTTATTTGAGTTGCTATTGCTATATACTCATGCGCAATCAACAAAACAAAAACATAAAAATTTATACCTCTAGATTTTGGTGTAGCTTATTGTGACAAGCAACTTTGTATCAAACTATGGTTAAGTTTCATAAATTCCTTGGTATACAGTACTACAGTTTACAGGTTCAAAATGTTGGCTCTCAACTACATACACAAACAATCAAAGAACATTTACATGCTCTCAAACCAGATCTTCCATTCCTAATACTGTGCAGTACTAAAAAAAAATTATAAATTTGATACCAGATAATACAAATCTTGCAATTTACATACATTGGCAATCCATTTAACATTTTGTGATGATGGATGCATGTGTGCAATCAACCAAACAAAAACATACAAATTTATATCTCTAGATTTTGGTGTAGCTTATGGTGACAAACAACTTTATGACAAACTATTGTTAAGTTTCATAAACTCTTTGGCATGCAGTACTACAGTTTACAGGTTCAAAATGTTGGCTCTCACCTACATACACAAACAATCAAAGAACATGTAAATGCTCTCAAACCAGATCTCCCATTCCTAATACTGTTGAGTACTAAAAACAATAATAAATTTGATACCAGATAATACAAATCTTGCAATTTACATCCATTGGCAATCCATTTAACATTTTGTGATGATGAAAGCACACAGACCAGTTTCCTTGTTCTCGTTCAATGCACCGTATGATCACCACTTGGCACTTAGGACGCTCGGAAAATTGACCTGAAATGGGGCTCATTTTTTAGACTTGCATTTGAAACACCAGAGCTACACATCATTGTTCAAATCATTATAAATTTGGAATTCTATGCACCATTTTAGCTTTTTCTAAGTCAGAAATGTGTGTGTGTGTGTGTGTGTGTGGGGGCAGTTAAGTGCACCCCAAAATGGATAATAGTACGGTAAATCAATTTGAGTGCTAAAACTTGTACATATGTATAGCAGTGATAGGAAGAAAGATCTTTGTTCCACGGACAGGCTTGCCTCCAAAGCCCACTCCTGAAGGTGTGCCGTCCAAGTTTGCCATTTAATGTCTGACAGTTGCTTCAAATGCTCATAGAACTGTAATTAACTTGACAACTGATAACTTCAGATGAGGTTGCCAGGCTGCCCCTCATCCATCCATGATAAACCTGAATACACAGGTCTTAACCACAGTTTGCTTACAATGGATTACGTTATTACCCACATACAAATATGGTGCCACAAACTTTACTTCTCAGTATTATCAATTGACAAGCCAATCACAGATGTGAATTCAGCAACTCTAGCCCCTCCCTCTGATAGATGGCAGCGGCAAAGGGCTTGCTGAAAAAAGCCTGTGATGTCTGCTGTGGAAGCAATGGGGAGCCAACATGCACAACTACCTACTCTTCATGTGCTTTACTTCCTGGGAAAGCAGCTGAATTGCAAATAAAAAATCAATGTGACTGACAATGGTTCATCGGATCAGTCTGTCACAGGTCAACAACTTCCTCAGGCATGAGGTGGATGCTTCCTGTTCAATTAACGTCTCTAAAACTGTTGACTCGGCTTTATTCTAACCAGGAAACAGCTGATTCTTCCTGGAAGCATCTTTGTATGTTTAAAAACCAAGTGCCATGAATCCAGATAGAGAATAGGCCACATTACACTGCGCTTTGTACTTCAGTGTATACCCCACATTATTAACCCTTTAAGCGCTAATCACAGTGGTTTTCTCATTACCATTAAACATATAATGGTTAAAAGATTTGAGTTCTTCATGGAGATACCTTTCATTCAAATACCAGCAAGCCTAGTTTAAAGCAAAAAGTAATCTTAGTCAACACTTTAAGGGTTAACAACTACTCATGGCAAGTAAATGATGCAAAACTTAAGCAAAATGACCCTTAACCCTCTAGCTCCCCTTGGATAGTCAACAGGTTTCCTTGGCATGGGTCAGGCATCAAGCACCCAAACCACAGCAAGGAAAGCTGATTTGGGACATTATCTTGAAAGGTATCATCTACAATTCTCATTCAAATTGTGTTTCTTTACTGTTGATTTCACATGAAAACACTGAAGTAGACGACCTTTTTGACCATCTGCCAGTTTAAGGGGAAAAGGTCAAGTTTAAGAATTATGGGAAATTGACGCTACATTTATCAAAGCAATGTTATTCACTAGTACCAACTAACTGCATGTCTTTACTTTCTACAATTTATATTTGCATATGACACTCAAATAATGTCCTTCCGTCACATTGAACAAAGATTTTGTTTAAATTTTCACACAGAACATTCCTGATGGATTCAGGTCTTTAAAGATATGCTTAATCATGGCACAATCCAGATTATAAGTATATATAAGCATGATAAGATTACACGTGTAACAAGTAAACACAATACATGTGCCTGATACCATGTGCATATTTGGTTAGAAAATTAAAGATAGTAAGTGAAAACATCATCAAAACTGTTTCTGTGAGCTTAGACTTCATTAATTTTCTTGTATCTTTGGTCTCATTACTTGTTGCATGATGATCAACAAGGCCAAAGAAAGAGGCAAAAGCCTGAGACTCCTATATTTAAAAAAGATGCAACAGGACTCTTGTAAAACTACAAACTTACATCAATTATCTGCTTAATGTGCAGACCAAAAGTTATTTTACTTGATATGTTGAACGCCAACAACACAAAGTTCGAGAGATCAAAGTCAACTAAAATTACATATGAGACAGTTTTTCCTTACTTTTTTAGAAGTAAAATTATAATATGTGAATATCTGACAAATTTAAGCAAATATATATTGAGAACATGAAGCAAAACATATGTGCAAAGGCCAAAAACCCTGTCACCGAGGTACCAGTTCGTCCTGCTAGCCACATGAAACCACTGCACCACAGGGTTTTGGGCACAAAAGTATGGCAGTTTGCTACATATGTGCAAGTGATACCTGGCCCATAGCTTGCACTAAGGCACTGGGTCAGTCAGAGGGGCCAATCCACAATGATCAAGGATCACTGTTTTTTAATTAGCAGATTTTCTGACTGGCTCATTCACTTTTGTGTGCACCTGGTATAGAAAAAATGAAGAAGTTAGGAAGAGCCCTGCTCCTTTTGTTTCTGCTCTTGTTCAGCAGCATGTTTAGCCTTCAAGTCTGCCTGCCACCTCGCATCTATCTTGCTCAGGGATTCTCCAGAGAAACGTAGATTCCTTGCTATGATTACCATCACAACGCAACCGAATGCAGCTGCTATCATCATCAACACATTGACTCTGATCCGAAAGTAGTCTTTGGCTTTCTTCATTTGTGCAACCCTATACAAAGTTAAATATATTTTATTTCATATATGTGCATTAAGACTGTAAAAACAACTCGTACATATAGATTTTGCTTTCATTTTCATTTCTACATTATCACATTTCTGAATTTCCATTCTAAATGAAGACTACATGTAAATCAACAGCTTTCCATGAGGCAGGGTCCACTTACAATGACTATGAACCACTTACAATGACTATGAACCACTTACAATGGCAATGAAGAATAGACTTTCTGAAGTCCTTTTCTCGGTCATTCACAATTAGCTAGTTAATCCCAACGGAATAGGTCTATATTTGTTATTGATAATAATTATAAGTACATTACTTTTGGGGTGATCACAGCCTCGCACTAAAAGCAAGCAAGGCCACGATAGTGGCCTCGTGAGTTATTTGTGTGGAAAAAAGACTTTCTGAAGTCCTTTTCTCAGTTAGTTATATAACTTCACAAAAAACACTATTGCAGCCTCGCCCATTTTAATGCGATGCTATGATCTCCCCCAAAATTAATGTATTTAAATAATATAATTATTATTATCAAAAACGAAGATAGGCCTATTTTGTTGGGAGTTACTGAACTTTTCCATGCAAAACAACTCACAGCCTGGCTCACTTTGGCATGACACTATGATCTCCCCAAAAGTAATGTATTTTTTATTATCAATATAATCAAAAACGAATGTAGGACTATTTCTTTGGGACTAACTAACTGTGACCAATTACTGAGAAAAGGACTTCAGAAAGTCTAGTCTTTACTTTGAAGTGTGCAGTCTATATTGTTTTTTCACATTTCAGGTCGATGTATATCACTGCAGTTTTAAAATTTACTCTTTTCTGACCTATCTAGCCCTAGTCAGTCTTCACCTGATGACAGATTCAATGGTTATGCTTTATCATCAGTCTGTCAGTAGGTGAGGTCAATGTATACTTTTAAAATACTATTCAATTGTATGCTTTTTGTTGCTATTTTTTGTGCTCTCAGTAAAATAAGTGAAAAAGAAACTACAGCAAATGACATGAACTGCCATATTCACTGGTATAACCACAACGCTTGTGACATCAAGATGCTTCAAAATCTATTCATGTATATAATGGCTAGCCTGTCCTTTAGTTGTGACCAACGAATGCTGATACTTACGTCACTTTTTCTGGTATGTCTTCATAGTGTTCAAACTGTCTTGACCAAACCAGCACTCTTCTATCAAAGTTTGAGGGTCTGTGCACGGCAGAGTCTGGAAATCAATAAGATTTTTGTATTTGTATGAAGACTGGCAAAAGAGTGATATCATAACCTGACATAATTCAGTAGTGCACAACTGCTGTTGTAGCTCAATGCAGACAGTACCTAATGCATAAGAAATTCAATAATATACAGACAGCAGTCTCTCAAGCAGCAGGTATTTGTACTCTCTCTCTCTCTCTCTCTCTCTCTCTCTCTCTCTCTCTCTCTCTCTCTCTCTCTCTCTCTCTCTCTCTCTCTCTCTATTTATATATGAATGCTTGTAATTACTTTGGCCAACAAAAAACAAACACAAAATCAAAAGGAGCAGAAAGCTGTAAAACACCCAGTGCTAATCTGTCTTTGACAACATATAACCATAATGAGGTGTCCCAAACAAAGTCCTGTGCCCTTATGAGCATGGTCTTCAAAGCTCATCTCTGCCTTGGGTTTCATTTTCAGACCTGTAAAAGTAAATATACAACGCATATCCTTGTTGGTAATATGAAGATTAAATATGCACAATAAAAAGAGGCCACTTTCAATTTTCATTACAGAAATAGACTTTTGCGGTGGGTCAGATTTAAACATTTTGTGGATCATATTACTGTAATACTCATGCAAAAGTTTAAAAATTTGTAGAATGAAACTTTATAGTAGCTACTGGCCAAGTTTGTACTTTAAGTGTTCCTAGGAAAACAATAGAAAAATAGTATAAAATAAAGTGAGTAATTAGTGACTAGAAATGTCACACCTAGCATGACATTTCTTTAAGGTGATCAATATCCTACACATTTGGATAGATTGGACATGTCCAATTTATTATTATTTTCAATTTTTTAGATGTAATTTTATCTTTCAAGACACTTTGGCTCATTATTTGCATAAAACTGTAGATGGTGGCACTATTATCAGAGGCAATCATGAATTTGACTACCTAAACAAGCCTGCTCAATTTCGTGAAGATCACCCAAAAATTGAAGATTCCAGAATGTTCTAAGTTTGCACATTTTGTGCCCATACTTCACATAATACTGTATGTGGCATCATCGATAGCAAACCTGACCTAGATTTTATACACTTGACAAGTTATGAAAGTTAACTTTACTTCAGTGTGGCTGAAAAGCTGTGGATTGTACTATAATGTTCACAGGCAACAAGTTGACAGGCATATGTACAGACATGATTTTTTTCATAAAGCTCTGTAGCCTATGGTCTGCTGGTTAGCAGAACCAGTCATGGTTTCTAGTTGGATGTTGAAATAAACATTGCTTGAACCTTTTCTATGGTTTGAATAGTTCTGACACTTACAGAAATTTATGATGACAGAATGATCGCAAAATGATTGCGCCAGTGTTGTAGGGCTCCTGCTATAATATTCAAGAGTAGTTTTGATTGTGACCACTTTGATTACAAGTTAATTATCTCAACTGGATCGCACAAAGACCAACTAGACTTCATGGTCATCACATCTTGATCCTCTTGAAACCATCTGGATTGCAGAGGAATCTGAATTGGATTGTGCAATGACCAATTTGACTTGATAGTGAACATGACCTGATTTTCCTGCTGTTACAATGCCCACCTTCTGAATATTTTATATCGTGGCAGAACTCAACAAGAATGACAATGATCATATAACTTTAATAATAACAATATGTTAACAATCAAAATCAGTAGGCTACAAAGTACGTAAATGAGATTATACACTTAGCTATGCTGATACCCCAATAGTAAAACAGTCTGCAGGTAAATCCTAATCCCTGGTGAGAGATTCTCCACTGTCCCACAGTTCCAAGTCATATGGTAGGTGCCACATAATCTGGTCCAAATCCCACTGTCTTCTTCCAATGTGGTTCAAAAAGGCTTGGTGCTGATACAAATCCCACAGAGGTACAGTTTGGTTCCAATGTGGTACATTTAAACACCAAATATACCAGTCCAATCGAAGGCACTGTCCACACTCCACAGGTATAATGTACAAATTAGTATCCCCTTGGCAATAGCCATAGCTCACAGTCTCACTGGCTTGAAGCCACACAGCTTCTGTCAGATCTCAGAATTCTCCTCTCTCCGTCATTCATGAAGGGAGCTGCTTTATATATCTAGGCTTAGAAATCCCACCAGTATTCCAGAATTTTCCAATTTGTCACACATACCAATTCAGTGAGATCTGTGTGGACCTCATTTATGTAAGGGCTTTCCCCATATGAATGCAGGTCATCATTATAGCTTAATTATTCCAATTGTTTACAAATTACATGAGAGTTAACCCAACAAAGCAGGCCAACTCAGTGACTCAGCACACACTCACTGAATACAGTGAGCTCTCTAATTCAAAACAATCATTTTCACATCCATTATACAGCAACTACATTGACTGAAAAGTGATTTAAATTGGATTGTGCAGTGACCAAATTCACTTTAGGGTGGTCATAACTTCAAGTTTATTATCCGGCAATCAACTTTGAAAAAAGATAAAATACTGTTCAGTTTGTGACTGTAACAGCTAAGGCAAGTGTCCCACTGTGGCTAATGAATAAAACCTTTGACTAGTTTTGTTGTGACCTGCAACTCACCAGGAAGAGTTCGGAACACTGTGAGTAGCCTATATACATATTCCATGTGACAACAGATCTGTTGCTATGTATGCAAGTGTATTGTGATGGCAAAGCTGCAGATTCCTTGTGGATGCAAGGGCTGGTTTCCACAGGACGATTTGATTCAAAGTATTTTGAATCTGCTGGGTTTTCATTGGTTGAAAGCCTGGCTTGACCCAACTGAGGTCAGTGGGTTTAAACTTTGATTTTGGCTTGAATGGTCACTCTAATCATATTAGGCCTACAGTAGAGGCTCTGTATAAGAGCTTGGGGATGTATGAAGGCACATTTTCAGGAGTGGATTCCAGTGTAAACATATGATTGCCAATGATGTGGCAATTAGAGGGTACTTAAATATAATGGGGACGGGAGCTCTGACAACAAAAATTTTTGCATTAGACTGAGCGACTGAGCTCATTTCCCCCATGATATTGAGATCTAAAAGTTCAATAGAATGTAATTGGTGCATCCAGTGTTTTTCTCACTCTAGTCACAGTAATCTAGACTGTTCCAGACAGGGGGGGATGTACTCTAATATCGGGAATCTGAGATTTAGATATCTATACTCACTTAAGGCAAAGCATCTGCTAAAAGGTTGTATAATTTGTCACCATTACTGATGTAAAAGTAATGTTCTCACTGTCTGTTTTGTAGGGGGCACAAGGTCTGGTACACATATTGTCTCTTAATTGTATATTAGAAGGTGTACTGGGTTGGAGCTTTCACACCCTCCTCCTTTGGGACTATATAAATTCTTCCTCTTTGTGAACTGACCACTTGACCAGAAGCATTCAGTTTTGCACATTATTTGCAGTTGCAGCTACAAACGTTTTGTCCCAGAGATAGGTGGATTCTGTGGACTTGTGGTTGTGTACGTGGTTCTGGGATGAACCAGTAAATCTTGAAGTTATTTTGTTCTTTTGAAACCTATTTACACTATTTTCTTGTTAACTATGGCTTCTGCATGGTGTAAGGCTTTCAGAATTATCCAGTTGTCCTGGATAGTTCTTTTGATTGGTGGATTGGCTGGGTTGAAGTTAGTGATCATAAACAATTTTATTGATCATTGGTTGTGTCCATTGGTTTGATGGCCAATAGGGTGTCTCTGACTGTTCACTGAATCCACTTTGCCTTCCACTGATCAGTGTGGGTGTATTTAATTTTGATGCAGACACCTTTCAGGTCCAAAGAGTCGCAAAACTGGGCATTCAAAAAGTTGAGGCATATTGATCACTATATAGACCACGGTGACACAGAAATCTAATCAGTTCATCAAAGGCATGTTCATACCAAATTTTTGTTTAATCTATCCTGGCACATCTCTAATATCATAGTAACAAGTTGTAACAGTTAATGATATTTTCCTTAGTTTCAATTAGGATCTTTCTGCTTGGAGTTTCCTAGAATACCATATTTGGAAATATTTGTATTTTAATCTTTTTGTCATCTGAACTATATATATAGGTAATTCTGGTCATACCCTTGAAATACCAAAGCATGCAGAGATCACCAGAGTTGACTTGTTCACTGAAACCAAGAGAGTTGACTTGTGTGTTGAAACCAAACATGTCAAGTCGTTGCCCTTTATCCATTATTCTCCACACAATAAGAAGTACTTGCCACTGTAATTCATAGCTTTGTCCTGATTGGACCAACATGAGGCATCTTGCCAGATGCCAATTTGGACAAAAGAGAAACCCATAGACATAATGCCTTACCTTTGGCAGGTATTAAAACTCAGAAGTACCTCAAACAGATCAATTTAATGATTATCCGGACCCCTGAATGTTCAATAAGCAGATCGAGGGTTAATATCAGCAACAGGTCTCCAATGATTTAGTATCATCATCACGACACACCTGAAATTCATCAGTGTGCCCATACAGGCCCCAAACAGTTAATCATCTTTATTATGCTGCTTCAGGTGACCACCAAAATGTTAACTAATTTCAACACTCTGCTGAAATCTTCAGCATGCCACAAAGGGTTGACTGGTCTCACTAAAAGACCACAGTTTTAATTTCCCTCACCCCATCCTTATTAATATCCATATTAGATAATGTGATAACACATTCATGTCATAATTAGGACACCATTAAAGGTCTAGCATGAGGTCAAAAGAAGCAACTATCATTGTCATGATACTCATGTCTCTAGCCCATGCAATCAAAATATAAATTGTGTATCACATCATCATCATGGTTTTAAATCCACTTCATAAGTAGTGTACAAAGTTTAATCAACCTGAACAGCAAATAAAAATAATTCATCACAATATCTACAACAGGATTTGATTGCACCCCCACAACTTGAGCCTCAAAGTGTTGTACAGTGAAGAGCCCTCACAAAGTTAACTATCATCATCACCAAGTTATTGTACCAAACATTCAGAACATTTTCCCTGTCTTTGTATTGTTCCCAATTTAAGTCAGAAGTCCCAACATATTGCCATCATGCCTCATGGAAAAGCAGTACTTTAAGTATTTCACACATACATTGTTTTCCTGTGTACAAACAGGCCAAATAGTTCAGAAATAACATTACCTGCATTCATAAATTTCAACCCAACAATGACAGCAAAGTTAAATACAGCACAGATTTAAGAATTACCCAAATGTCAACATTCATCTTCCAATACCACTGTGAAGAAATAAATTGCACTCCTGACTTCAGACAGGCAGTCATCTATAAAAGGCAATTGATGGTTTTAAACTGTTCCTCTCAACCTTTAAAATATTCGTCATTAACTACAGACTTTAGTTTTATACAAAACATTGGCCTAACCAATTAAATCCCAAAATTAAACCATTGTGCCAAAGATAAAAATTAAGAGACATATGGTAGGCCTGCTACCTTTTTGGCATTCGGTAAAAGAAGAAAGTAGGCCCACAATCTTTTTGTGATATTTATGATTCTCAAAGATTGCAAAAAGGCTCTACCCTCATTACAACTATGAGTCAGAGAACACAGCCCACAGGTAGTTAATGTATGACACCAGCAACAAATACATGTGAAAATTCTGATTTCACATGCCCAAATTTTATTTCCCTGACAATTTCACTAGCAGATGCATATAAATTGCAAAATCTAGTCCCATAATTACACATCCCCCAAAAGGGGATGCATGTAGAGTTGAGAAGATTGTACACTACATTTTTTTAGTGCAAAGGTCCTATTTGGCACAGGTGTTCTTTGAGGCAAAAAGAAAAAAAAATCCAAAGCGATACTTTGTCTCTGTGCTCAGACTCATCTAATTAGCATACATTATGCTCAACAGCACCTGCAAGAAAGAAGTACATAACTTGTTAACAAGAGAACAGAAGGAAACATGTAAGTATAGTCGCAACTGGCTAATTCGAGGGTCTGAAATCCATTTTGGGGTTATTTTGACAATTGGCGGCCATTTTGACCTTTAAAAGCAAGATGGCCACTGGATATTTTCCTTTCCTCAGGCACAGTGCACCACTTTGGACATGTATGTACTATAATAGTTTATTATACAACAATTCCTACTACGTTTTGGGCTGGGGAACTGAGCTGTGGCATTGCATTGGTGATAGAATGTCATTAATAATGCTCACAGTCCTCTAATTAGCATAGATTATTCTAATCAGCATCTGAAAAGTTTGTATAAGTACATAAGTCATTAGCTTTGGTACAGAAGGAAATGTGTGAATAGTCACAATGGGCTAATTTGAGGGTCAGAAATCCATTTTTGGGGTTATTTGAACAATTTGCAGCCATTTTGACTTTAAAAAACTAAGATGGCCACTGTACATATTCTTTTCTTCAGATATCATGCACCACTAATAATGATATGGTTTATTTCTATAATGGCAATTGAAAAAGTAGCCAGAGTCTAATGCTAATTTTTTCTGCTCTGAGTTCACTACTTTAGACATGTATAAGCTAGAAACATGTATTACACAACAATTTGTACTAATTTGGGGGCAGGATCTCAGTTCTGGCATTGCATTGGTAATAAAAATTGTTCATGGTACAGGCAAAAGAAAATCTGCACTTTACTTATATAGAACCGTCATGATGGCATGGAATTCCTGGGATGCATGATTTCCTTAAAACTTATTTCTGGTGCTGCGCATGCAATAGGAGGTGATTTGTGGTTTTAAAGTCAGAGACAAGCTAGATGAAATAAATTCATTAATACTGATCACATGTTACATATGCAACTATCTTTCACATCATAAACAGGACATGGAACAGATGATATAACACCACATAAAACACAAATCAGTAACAAACAAAATTTATTTTGCCATGAATGCACTGGAAAATAATGAAATCAAAATTGGCACTGACATTGTATATTGATTTAGATTGGGGCATATAGTTCAAATTAAATTTGAGGTCATCTGTATCCTGGTTGTATGGCATCATAGTCATGTTACGGCATGTCACATCATAGTCCTGTTATGGTGTTAAGGAATATCTGTTCCCCTGAATATAAGTTCCCCCAGGAACAAATATGCGGAGAGTACTGGTTCCTCTGGGGGAACGAATATCCGGTCCTACCTACGAACATTTGTTCCCTCCGTGTGGGGAACCAATATTGGGTGAATATTTGTTCCTACCCATTAACATTTCTTTCCACCTGTTTTCACTCTATGTATCTCTACCTATGTGGATGGGAAATTAATATTCAGTAAATATTGCCCTCGTGCTCTAACGACTGTTATTCATGCTATTTACATGTAAGTATAATTTTCATAAAGATACCCTTTATTATGTACATTATCTTCTCCAAATAAATGGTCATCATGATTTTTATAAATGAAATTTACTTTCTATACTTTTTTCCCATTTTTATTCTTTTGAGCATCAAATTTCACTGTGGTGTAATTTAACTCTTTATTTATAACATTTTGTGTAAGAAAAAACAACCATCACATCCCACCCATATACCTAGATACCTTATGTGGGTGGGGAACAAATATTTGGTAAATATTTGGTCCCAGTGCTTTAAGTTATACATTAGCTTCTGTAATTTAAATTCATACTTGTTACATCTCATTTCATTCAGTAAGAAGGGGAAGTAATATTCACAAATATATATCCCTATGTTATGACGTTTTAATATTTAGCTTAGTTTCTGTATTTCTTTCCCCTTTTGCTTCATTTGAACATGGAATTTTGAAACAACTCACAACACGAATAAAATTTTATGTAAAACATCGTTTGAAAAGTCTTACACATATGCCCTATGTAGATGTCATTGTGCAGAAGAAATCATGTTGAAAATTAAAATAAAATAAGGGGGGGGGGGGGCAAATATACGTTTGGAGAACAAATATTCCCAAACATTAATTCCTAGTGGGAGCGAATATTCGTTCCAGGGGTAACAAATATTCTCTGACAACGACACTTCATCACAAATGGCTACTTTATCAAACTGCCTAGAAATAATATTTACAAATACTCCCAACACATGGTCCTTGTCTGATTTAAACGAAGGTATATCAGGTTTTGAGACATATGCAGATAAATATCTTTAAAATACAAAAGCAAAGCTGTTAACAGTGTTATGCACACATTCGATGAAACTCGTGCAGGTGGAGGTATGGCTCTTTTACTGTTCTGATCATGATTAAATCATGCTTATTCATTTACTTGGTGTGAACATCCACCCTTACACCCACAGAGTGTTGTGCAATGGCAGCCCTTGTACGCAACATCTACATGGGGGTTTACATTCACTCAAACAACCACAGATGGTGAGTTGGAGTAACTTCCTGGAGATGATTGGAAGTGTGATATAAATTGGTACTGGGGCAGTGTCAAGGGCCTCCTGTTTCCATCCCCATCCTGTGGGAGGTTGCAGCTAAGGGTCCTTCTTAAGGGAATTACTCCACACGTGTCCACTCTAAAAGAGATCATGCAGTCATTAAGAAATCTGTTGTATGCAGACTTATGGAAAAACACAGGAGACTAACCTATTTGAATTCATGCGGGTGCCAGCAGCCACCTTGTTTCTGGATATTAATGTCAAATGCATTTCACACCCTCAAATTAGCCATTTGAATCACACATTTCATGCTTAATAATTTTAATGTTGGAATGTGTTTCTTTTTTTATACTAATTAGCATAATTTATTCTAATTGAAGCAATTTATCAGTATTGATTCAGAATTGAGAACTGATAATAATTTGTGATAATGGAACAGAACAGCTCTTAGTTCTGACATGAGGGAACATGGAGAACACACATCAGGGTGGGTTAAAAACCATCAACTTCCATAACTTCAAAGCAGTTCAGATTTTCTTTCACCTTCAAATCAGTTTTCCATCACAAATGCAGTGCCAGAAATGAGTTTCGCACCCCCAAAATAGGATAAATTGGTGTATTGTGCCTAGTTCTCGCTCAAACTAAAATTATGCAGAATGTGTGAAGAGAAGATATAGTAACCCATGACCGTCTTGCATTTTGAAGGTCAAAATGGCCACTAAGTATCAATATGACCTCGGAAATGCATTCCTTGCCATTAAATTAGTTAGTTGCAACCATTCACACATAAATTTGTGGTGATTGGTTGCAAAGTTAGGCTGTCCTTTTATTCAGGTACTAATTTCCATAATTTATGCTAATTAGATGACTTTAAGCATAGAGACATTGTGTCTCTTTGGATAAATTTTTCCATTATGCCCCAGGGAAGACTTGTGCCAAGTGGGACCTTTGCACTATGAAATGCAGTGATCGCCCCTTGTTTTTGCCCTTGACAAGACTACTATTTCCATAGTAAGTTGCTCATTAGTTAATTGAAATTGGCCTTTTTTAAGGATGGCCCAATGACCTGTAATCAAACATTACTGGGAAGTTTTTAAACTAATTATCAATCCTTCATTTAAAGGAGTTATTTGTTGGTGTGTTACTACATCAGCAGTAAGCAAGTTCCACCAGTCCACAAGTCTATTGCTCAAAAAGTACATCCTTCTATTTGAACTTGATCTTATAACTTAGTCATTCTTGTATGTTATTAATGGTGGACCCTAGGTCCATGGTACCTACTTAACATTAACTGGAAAGTACCTATGGGCTTTTGTTTGCTGGAGTTAATCTTGACCTGGGAAGGTCAAACTAATACCTTGGCTTATATCTTTAGTAATGGTGAATCCTGGACCCACAGCTACTAATAAACATGGTTAGGAAAGTAGTACAGGCCTTTCTTTGGTGTCGTTAATTTTGACCTTGAGTGACCTTGAAAGGTTACACTGGAGGTCAAGCTTACATATTGGCCATTACTCTTTGTGCCAGGCCTCTGACTTTATTGTCCTTTGACTTACAATCACGAAACTTGACATAAATGCGTAACTGGGCACAAGAATGTTATGCACAAAAAGTTGGGTACTATGTCAAGTATCTGGTGTCACAGTGATATATTGTTGTAAAATAGTGTTTGGGCTGTAATTCCTTTAATTTATAACTTACTTTAAGCTTCTGGACCCCACGAGCTGATATATCAGCTCTAAATACATTGAGTTTCAAAATACTTTGGGTCCAAAGGGTTAAAGAAACTTCACACACAAATAACTTGGACTGAAGAACAAAATTAGGTCACTGGGTCAAATACCTATAGGTCATGGTGATGCAATCATGTAAAACTATGTTACACTTTGTGTGTTGTACCTACCCACCTATTTGAGTTTTGGTACACATATAATCTACAGGTCTAGGACACTTTGATATAAGTATTGTGATGCTCCTGTAATTTTTTTTTATTTTCTTAAATGTTCATTTTTAAAAAAATGTGTGTTTTTTAAAATGTGTATTTGTGTCTTCTTGCCCAGAACCACTTCCTACTAGTCATTACCCTATTCCGCAGTCCGAAGTTGTTACTCTCCATAAGCTAACCTGTCCCTGTCAAACCTATATACATATAGAATTACTTTTGTCCATATTGCACACGCTCCTCCGTAAATTTTTGACATAGGCTGTATCAGCCCAAATAAATTAAAGGGTCTTCAGTGGGTAACTACTCAACATGTTTCGGAGCCTATTACCGGTACATGTCTCTCTAAGTAGTAGCTCCTTGTCTAAGCTAAATATTCAGCAAAGCCAACCCACATAATAATGAATAAATATGAACGTGGCAAATGATGAATTAGCTAAATACATGAAATTTTGCTTATAAATGCACAGCTTCATTATGAAAGAAGAATACATGTCAAACAAACCAATATTGCTAAATTTGTATAGTACAGGTTCAGATAAGAACAAAATGACTTTCCCCTGAACCAATATGTACCCTTTCTAGCTGGACAGCTTATCATAATTAAACCATCCGCCAGTGTATAACTGAAGTGAAACCAGCTGAAGCATTACATTCAGTCCCAGTGATTGTAAAATAAACAGTTAAAGCTAGACCACCTGTACAAACCAAGGGAAATCCTAACAAGGACTGCAACAATGGACATCCTGCACCAGAAATGTAAAACAAACTCCATGATGAGACCTACCCCTCAAACAATTAAGCTCTATTTCACTGCCAACCCTGAGTTAATGTATCAACGTAATGTGTCAGGTTTGTGACATTTGAGTGTCAATTTGAGTAATTTCTTAAAAACTGAGTAAATGTGTATTTAGGCATGTAAGAAAGGAATGAAAGTCATTAGCATTTATGCCAAAAACATGTTATGAAACAATTTTTCTTAGCAGGATTTTAAGTACAAGTAGGCAAACATGTAACTGTCGAAGGCCACTACTTGTTTTCGATAGCCCCCCCCCCCCCCGGGGCGGGGGGTAACCTGACAGAAAACATGCAAGCCTAAAATATCTGAAAGTGAATATTAAAACAGAAAGATGGCAAAAGATAAAAGTTAATTAGCAAAACAGACAAGTCTAAAAACTGTAAATTATTGTAGCCAAACTTTCTTATAATCTTTTGATATTAACAGCAAAATTATAGGGCAAGTCAGAAAAGAATAAAAGTCATTTGTATTTAAGTCAAGAGAATGCAATTGAAATATAATATTTCTTAACCAGATATCAAGTACAATTAGGCAAGCTTGTAACTGTCGTCAGTAGCTGCTTGCAGCCTATAGCCCCTGAGGGTTTGCCCTTACAGAAAACAAGCTAGTCTAAAATGTCTGAAAGGTGAACATTAAAACAGAATGATGCCAAAAAATAAATCAAGTAGCAAAACAGGCAAGTCTAAAATCTCTAAAATTATTGAAGTCAAACTTTCTAACCATCTCGGGATATTTACAGCAAAATTTGAAGAAATATTTGATCAAAAGTACATCTTTGAATCCTCTTGACTCAAGTTTATTGTAAATAAATTTGGTTCTAGATGCAAAGTCCGGAAATTTAGAACAAATACAACCAAATCTCAAAATCTGTGACAAAAACGTATTATATCCAATAGTTTCCGAAATATTACTGTCCGGGAAAGGATTATTAACTACTTCAAATTTAAACTCATCTATTTTGTGATAGCCTTTAATACAAAACCTGCCATCAGTGACCTGAATACCAAAGTCCAAAAACACATCTCTGAAACCATCTGAATTGTTACCATCAAAAGGGATATCTTTTGATAAAATTTCTTTAGCAATTTCACTTAAATTTTGTACATTTACGCAAGCACTGTCATCAATACATCTTGCGTTGTTTGATAATTTTGTAGCCATTTGAAAGTCCTTTTTCATCAATTTATCCATATACTTAAACTCAAGCCAGGTTAAATATACATCTGCCAGTAAAGGGGAGCAGTTGCTATCCATTGGAATGCCTTTAATTGTTAAAAAACAATGGTCCGCATTGAACAAAAGTATTATCCAAAAGAAATTTTATAGCATCTATCAAAGTTTCAACAGTGTAAGATTTAACGTTGCTTTTTTTGAATATTTATTGTGTGACCAATATGCTTTCTTTGTATATGAATTAATATTTATGTATGGGTTATCATTATGTTTAAACATCTTGCTTATTAATTCTGAAAGTGAACTTTTGACTTCATCTATGTGTAGATTTGTGTATAGCGTAGAAAAATCAAAATATTTGATATTTTTTGCTTTTGCATCTTTGATTTCAGATACAAACTCGGAAGAATTGCTAATACTCCAAAAACAATTTATTTCACAGTTTCTAGAAATTGCATTACAGCATCTATGAAAATGATTCCTAATTGCAGTCAAACACAATGTTACTTCTCTTGATAATTGTTTTGTTATACATTTTGAAGCACCGGCTATGAATCTAGATTTAAAAGGGTTTTATGTAATTTGGGTATCCAGAACAAAAGTGGAATAAAGGAGTCCTCTTCAGAAAATTTGATATTAAAATTCATTTTCATCTCATGTTTATGTGTATCTATCAAATTATCAATGGATTGTTTGCGTAATTTAGATACGTCATTTCATCTTATGTCTGAAATATTGTTTATACCAAGTTCCTTTTTCAAAACATCCAGATAATATTTTTTGTAGATGATCCCAAATTTGTTACCTGCCTTATCTATGTTAGTGACTACAAATCTTTCTTGTAGTTCTGTGACTGCTTTTGAAACTTTAGGCTGTTTTAGATTAACCATATTGAAATTCTTAATGTGGGATTTGTAACGATAAATTCTATTTCTAAAGACTCTTTTCAAGTTTGATAACCATCCTTCAAATTTCTGACATTCCATTTTTTCTTTCTTTGCCCATTTCATACATTAGGAATCAAATGCATCACATTTGACATTTTGGCGTATAATCTTCTTAATAGTGGATCCTAGCCCTGTTGTTACAATAAAACATAATTAGGAAAATACCTATATGCATGGTTTCAATTTGGTGCAGGTAATTTTGACCTAAAATAACTGCCCATTTGGGGGAGTCCATAGAACTCAGTAAATTTACTTCAGCATGTTGGCATTTTGTTGGCAGATGTGTAGAGGGCGATATATGCATAATGGTTTTCACCCGTGAGTGAAAACTGCATCTGGTAACAGGTCTGTGATGTCTCAGGACGTACAGATGGTTATAAGCTGTACAATGAAAAATTCCTATTGGGTGAAATGGTTTAGAGTGGTAATATGTAAAGCAAGCTGCAAAAAAACTTTGCCCTGGGAAGTCAAATATATGACAAAAAGAAAAACATGCTATGGCCTAAATAGATCCATAATCAAGTGCAATTTGAAAATGTCAGCTCAAATAATCACAAGTCATGATCCAGAATCAAAATATGCAGTGGCCTGGGAAATGCAATTCCAAACCAGACTGGTGTATTCACAGGTGGAACTTGCAAGCAATAATAGTAGCTCGAATGATCAACATAGCAAGAAAGACAAACACACAGAGGCAGACAAAGTAATTAAGGGAGTGTATTGACTTTCAAGCAAGTCCTACGACTGATCCCCATGCATGCTGCCTGCAAAATTAAAAAGACAACAAGTGCACAGTGATCCAAAGGATCTATGTCCCCCGCCACAATATACAGAAGAAAGCTATACAATGAACACAGCATGTCTGGATGCACAAAAACTGATATGTTCTTGGGCCCTGTGACCTTGAAAATAGGTCAAGGTCTAAAGCAATATATGGGGCACATGCCCTTGGTGTGATGCATCTCTGGTATAAATTTCATTACCCTATCTCTAAGGGTTCTAGAGATATGCTGCCAGACACACACAAATGGATGTGTTCTTGGGCTAAAAACACTACACAGTGCACATGACCGTGGTATGATTCATCTCTGGTATAAATTTCATTATTCTAGCTCTTAGGGTTCTAGAGATATGCTTCTGGCCGGCCGGCAGATGGACGGAGGGACAGAACTGACCCCTAACTCTACTGTTTCTATGTCCCCTTACGCCACCTTCAGTGGCAGGGGACAATAAAAGGAACCCAAACCTCTTTGACAACATTAATGTCACACCCAAGGTAAGGTAGGTCAACGATAGAATTTAACAAGAGGCCCATGGACCTAATGCTCTGCTGACATATAATCTGATGACCCCACCCCCATTCTCTTTGGCATTGATGTCCAATTAAGCTACACCATGCTATTACAAAATCACCTCTTTCAACTTTACAGGCCTCAGGACCTGCTAAAAAGCAGGTCAATGATATTGCACTCTCTTGTGTTGGAGGTGCATGTTGGTATTTTCTATATAGCTGTTTCTAACCATGACATCTATGAATTTTTCAATTATCAGTCATTTCTCACTTCTTCAGTGACAAGACAAATTGATTTTGATGTAAATTGGGACACATTCATATGTGCAAACTATTTGTTCTTTCCTCCCGGAAGTGAATATTTTTGTGGTTTTCCTACCTGTAGCACTAAAGAGTTACCGAACAATGTGGCACAAGGGAGCCCATGTGTGGGCTGTCAGAATACTTTTCTCCACCAATAATAAACATGCCTGCTGCTCTGGCCGATGAATGCACCATTGCATAGTTGTTTTTCAGTCTTATTCTGTTTTTACCACATAGAGTGTGTATGGTCAGCGATGACCTAGTCTCATATTGTCCAGAGTGCAGAAACGGGCATAGAAATTGAGAATTGTGTAATTTGTTCCCAACTTGTCATTTCTCCCCACTTCCTGTACCCCTTAGCAGGAGTCACAAAGCCATAGTAAAGGCAACAATTCTGACCCATGTCCGACCATCATCAATTGTCAGGAGACTTTGATATTATGACTTGTAAAATAAATCAGCTAGTAATGGAAATAGCTGTAAGGCACTAAACAAGAACCCTGAGAGGACATTACTCCAAAACTACCAGGACCAGCCGACAAGGCAACTGTGCATACCCCAAACTATAATCACCAAAGGTCATACCTGAAAACACTGAACAGCAAGTAGTGACATTGGAGAGACCTTCAAAGTCTGCAACTACAGACTGTTCATGCTTACAAGCCAGTACACCAGAGTATACCTGGACCATGTCATACAACTAAAGGCAGGTGGATGCATTGTGGGCCCTCCACCTCCAAGACCTCATAATGTTGGCAAGGGATACATTTTTAATGTGTTCTGAGAGGAGAACAGAGCATGAAGCTCATGAACTTTGATGGCATTATAGAATTTCAGTGTTTTTGACAGCTGGTCCATAAGCCAATATGACTTATCTTCTTGATACAGCTAGAGCAGTATCAGGATTCACCGAACCCCAAGATGTCTCACGGATCAGCAGAAAAAAGTTTTTACCAGCCCTGCATGAAAGACTTCTTTAGTTAAAATCTAAACACCCATACAGGGTTAAAGTCTGTCCAACCCAGACATTTTGCAAATTAGCAGACATGGATTTGAAATGGAAGCCACACAGAGCCGTGTTCAGGTCTCTTTTGATGTCTTGGACATAAACTTGACTTAAGGCCACAGCATAAGTTTTGCCTTCTTCATTCCACATGAACTTGGACAAGTCCAAAACATGCCTCTTCCCTGTCCTGGCATGCAAAGTCAAGGAGAGAAGACTATTTTTAATGTAAGGAACTTAAGCTCTACCTTTGCTTTCAAATGACCATTTGGTGATACTCAAGAGAACAATGGACACATCTCACTGTAGTACTACACTACGTAACCCATCTATGAACAGCAAAGTACCAAAGCTTGGGCAGTAGTTTGTCACTGGAAATAAGGGTAGAAGCTATGACTGAGTGATCCCCTCTACAGTGTGCACCAACAGTTTGTTGTGGAATTTATCCAGATGCAAATCTGCAATGGTTTGAACTGAGGCCAACAAGGGATGCAAATTTTTGTCTTTGCACCACTGTACAAGGAAGGACAAATTTGTTGCATACTAAGGTATAACATGTTCCTCTACTAGCTCTGTTGAAAGCTTACTCCAAGAAATCTTTAAAACTGAATGCCCTGTGTGACAGTCTGGTGGCATCAAGAATCTCTCAGGAGGTACTCTTGCACCGTTAAGAAACTTCAGTTGGACTCTTTTTAGACAATGTGGATGCAGGCATCCTTTAGGTTGAAGGAGATGGTTCACTCCACCCTCAGCACAGGCAGCTAACTCTGAAAATTTCTGTCTTGAAAACGTGTTGACTATTGAGAGGTCTATGATAGATCTCCAGCTGCTTTCCTTGTTTGAATAAGAAAGAGGCTGCTGCAGAATCCAGGAGTACCCACATCCTGGACTGGTTAGGCTCATTTTTAAGAACTTGGATGTGACAGTAAGCAGACATGTCTTTGTCTCTTCCTTTTGTATGTAGGTTGAACACTATAGGCTGTGTGATGGAGTAGGTGTGTCAGACTTGGGGGGAACAAAGGAAGAAAACATCCTTTTACAAACATGCTTAACACATACAGATCTGGTATTTGGCCACCTTTGGACACAGGAGAAGGAGTGGGCATTTACTTGCTGACTGATAGATGGAGGTTGGACTGTAGTTGGCAGTGACTGTAGGGTACCTGGCTGCTGGCATGTACCTCTTGGGATGATTCACTGCCTTCCCATCACATTGTTTACTGGGCTGGTTCTTCATTTACAATACTATTTGGTAATGGTGTCAATGGGCTGAACTGGAACTGTCTCATCCAAGACTGGAAAGCATTAGAGTCAACAATAATCTGGTACCTAGTGACTGGTATTGACTTAGAAACGGTTCAGGTTCAGTGGCTTTCTTTTGCTACTTCTTTTCTCATGCTGACGTAAGAAGACTGGTGGCTGCAGAACCAAGTCTAGGAACCATTGATCACCCCTTGGGTCAAGGCCTCCTGACCTAGGTGGTGGGACAGTGTGGACCTGTGTTATGGAAATATTGGACAAGCAACTGTTTTGAACTGTGCAAATATAAATGGCAGAATAAAAATTTGTAAGCAATAATTAGTTAACTAGCACAGTAAACGGTCACTGAAACTGTAGGTCCATTTTCTACAGATATGATGGCCTCAGCAACTTCTCTTGGTAACAACTTGCATACATTGTTAACCAAGAGGTCCATGGGCTTAATACTGTGCTGAAATTTGTTCAGATGGCCAGTATAAACAAGAGGACCATGGTCATCCTGTGCTCGGCAGAGTGGAATCTGCTGCTTCTGCACGTGTAGACTTTACTACTACTGCTACTACTCCTGTGCTCTCTGCTTTTCTGCCATGGTCCTGTGATACAGGTCGCCTAGAAAAGGAGGAAATAGAATGAGGGAGACGAGGTGGAGGAAACCATGGTAATCAAAAATTTTCTCATCAGCTTGTGCTGCCATGTTTTCCAGGACCACAGCCTAGGCAAATGGTCCACCACCCACTCTCTCACAGCTGTGGTGGGCCCCTGGTTCTGGGTATATCTCCCTACACTCACTGCTTGTACTTTCTTTAGAAAAAAAAAGGGCTCAGATATTTTCCATAGGAGCCCTTTAAGGGCCATAACCATTCCCTGTCCTCTAGAATTCTAATTTACCCTGTTGCTGTCTATTATTTCATTCCTTTTCATCAAGTATCCTACCAGGTAGTACTGTACACTTTAATACCTTTCCTGCCTCCCAGAAAGCTTCCCTTCAAACCTAACACCCATGCTACACGTTCCTTTTCCTGTAAACACTGAACATCTTCTAAACCCTTGTAATTGTAATTTTCCCTGTGCCACTTTCTGAAAAAATCTTATCTCTCTATATGCATCGCACCACAACAGCCAATGATCCACTGTCTCATCTGCCTCTTGTCTACACTTTACATTTTCCATTACTGCCTGTTGTCCACTTCTGGTTGCTCTTTTCTATATTGATTACACCCATACTACTTTGAAAAAAAAGCTTGGATCCCTTCCCTCCATCCCAACACACACTTTTTTTGGCTTTTCTAATGCCTTGTACGCTTTTGATGTACTCCCCCTCCCCCCCCCCCCGACTCAAGTTTCCCAGTCCTCTTTCCAATCATCAACCTCATCATAACCTTTTAATTCGCATCTCTCTGCTAACACATCTATGTCTTTGACCCATCTTGTTTATTCCTTGACTACCTCATTGTAAACTTTCCTGCACCACCTGTTTTCACTTACTGCTTGTAGATACCCCCAGTACTTTAACTTTGCTTCGGCAATCCTGTCTGTGATTCTAAGTCCCCTAGGACTGCTTCGGTTGTTCATGGTGGTGCTCCCAGTATCCATTTCCCCATCTCACTCTGTGCTTTCTGCATTCCTGGATATCTCCTTCACTTATTGAAATCACATCTAAGCCATAAATTAATCCTGGTATTGCAACTCTTTCCCGCAATACTCTTGCTGTGTACACTCTGTTGAAACTGTTCACTGACATAGCTTTTACCATTCCTTTCATATGATTCACTTTCTGTTTAATCATTTCCACCTGATATCTGAACATACCTTTACCCATTGCTTTTATCTTAATGCCTAGGTATTCCTACTGGTCAACCTCCCCAATTTCTGTCAACTTTTCTTTACCTTCTGGAATTTGGAACTGCCAAAACCTCCATTTTTTATTCCCATCTAGTTTCTTCACAAGAGTCATTACTTTACTTTTACCCTTACTGAATTCCAAGCTCCATTTATTCCCATACTGCCATGCTATGTTCAGCATATCTTGTAGTTCTTTCTGGGACTCTGCCAGAAGTACAATCTCATCTGTAAAAAATATATATGGGATTTTAAGATCACTTACCTTTATTCCCTTCCCTTATAATACCCCATCAACTGATCCCCCAACTCCTTAATATACAGATTAAAAGTACTCCATCAAAAAGTTTTGAAAATATTGCAATACACAAATTCTTGTAGATATACTGTATTAGTGCATACCGATGAGTGACCAGAAGTTTGATATTACCACAAATCAAGCCAATGTGTAAGTTTGACCTTTTACAATAATTCAAATTCAAAATACCCCCCCCCCCAAAAAAAACCCAAAAAAACAACCATAGAACTTTTCTACCTATATAAAATACTAATCATGGGCCCAGAATTTAAACAAGATATAAGCCAAACTTGACAACACCAGAAGAAACCCCATAAGTAGTTTCCCATTAATGTTTAACAATAATCATGTGCCTAGGATCCACCATTACCAAAATATGTACCAATATGTTACATTTGCTGAGTCAGCAAAAACCTGGAATTTTACTGAACAATAAATATGAGGTACCTTTTGCTGAGCTGGACCTGGAAAACAAGCCCTTAATATACTTTTGTAATTGTGTTTGAGACCTACAGAAGTCAGATGCACATCAACAATGATCGCAGAAACCCTTTCCAAATTGGTGAGCTTGCCAGGATTTTCTTAAGACAACCTGAAGATGTCAATGACACAAGCAGAAATCTTAAGACATCACATGGACTATATTACCATTAGTAGTGATTTGGAGATGGAGGAAGAGCTACCAACATGCCCAGAAGAATACATGATAATCAGCAGTGACTCGGACAAAGAAAGACAAGAACCAGATTCACCTATGTCACCAGAAGAACCACAAACCAAAGCACAAAGGAAATTTGCAAAGTTCAGAATCACAGTTCTAAGCTTAAAATCAAGAAATCTGTGGTTTGCAAAATGACAAGAAAGAAAATTACAAAACGAAGCCATAGCACTACAGAGAGAGTGGGAAAGAAGAGTAAGATGATTGTGGAGAAAAGCTGACCCATAAAACAAAGAACAAAGAAGCCTTGCCAGAGACGCCACACAGAACCAATAGACCATGGATTCCAAACAATTTGCAGCCCTACTCAAAGGAGTGAGTGACCTGTCCAATGATCTAAACAAAAGCTTAGCATTATACTGACCAAAAACGATGAGAGAAGATCCGAACCTTAGCAAAATCCATTAGGACCTGAGATGAAGCCGTTCCAGCTGAAGTATGACAATGGATAGAAGAAATTGAGATAAGTATTCTACACAGCTTGGAGACTACCCTTCCAGCCACTGCCACCATTCAAATTGTTTCACAGACTATTTCAGGATCATAAAGAAGGAAGTGGAAAGATATTTGACTCAACTCAGGTAACAGATATGCCATCCCCTGGTTGGACCTAAGGGAGCACATCAGAAAAGCTTTCCTATCAGCAAATGAAGATGAACGACTCAAAAGTGAGCTGTAGAAAATGAATCAGTCTTCCTATGAAAACTTGGGCACCTTCAATAGAAGATTCAAAGAAACTGCTGTGAAAGCTTATCCCAGAGATAGGCTGCCAGATGCTAAGAGGACCATCATAAGAGCATACATTAGAGAACTGTACTGTAATGACCAAGTCAAAAAACTCATCGTGGAGGCAAGATCATCAAAACTGGATGAAGGCATCGAATATGTGATAACGAATGGGGCTGGTCTTAAGGCATAGAAAGAACAGACAGAAAACAATAACCTGTGGAAGTAAATCAAGTAAAAATACTACCAAAAGCTGATGAAGTTATAAGAATCTTGGACAATTGTCTCAAGAACAGCTCACTGTCAGACTGGAGGCTGAACAGGAAAACAGACTCTGACTCCATGGATTCCCAAGGCCATGAAGAGATGGAAAAATATGCTTCCATTGTTCACAATTGGATCATAGAATGGTGGATTGCTAGAAGCACAAGGCCAGCACCAAGCCAAAGGAGGGACAATTGTTAAAATGAATTATGCAAGGGGGCTGTCATATCAACTATGGATCACTACATTGACATTACAGAGACTATGAGTGAAAGCCTTAGTTGATACCAGAGCCTGGATGACACTCTTCCAGAAAGCTGTGTTTGACAAGTTATGTAGATCTACTGGATGTGCCAGACTTTTACAACCCACTGGAGGTGTGTATAACATCTCCAGACACACACTCAATATCTTAGAACATACCCAAGTCAAAGTGGACCATGCTAGAGCCATAGAAGTACCAGTGGTAAATGGAATCAATCACAGACTGATACTTGGACACAATGTACCAAAAGAACAAAATGGTGTGGTGGACTATCCTCAGAAGACATTGACCTGGCTTGCACATAACTGGCCACTGAAAACTTATAAAGGAAAGGCTGTCTTAACTATGGATACCAAAGCCAAGATAGTGAAGACCCTGGAGAAGACAGGATATAAGAAGATTGGTGCCGTACTGGAAGAGTATGCCAATGTATTTAGTGACAGGGACGAACCTCATGGACTGTTTCACACTTCACCTCTAGTCATCCATAAGGGACATTCTCCATTCAAGCAAAGAGCCTCCAGGATGCCACTTTCGAAAAGATTAAAGAAAAAGAGGTGGACAAAATGTTAAAGGACAATGTCATATGACCTAGTTCAGGTTCTTGGGCTTCGCCTGTGACTCTTGTACCGGAGCCAGATGGATCTACAAGATTTTGTGCAGAATATAGATAATTCAATGACATAACCAAGATGGACAGTTATCCTTTACCTTTAATTCAGGATATATTTGATCAAATAGGTGGTAACAGTATTTATACTACTTTGGATTTATGCAGTGGATACTGGCAAATACCAGTAGCCCCTGAAGACATTCCTAAGACCGTTTGTCATAAGGGTTTCTATGAATTTATTAGGATGCCTTTTGGTTTTACAAATGTACCTTTACAATTTCAGAGAATTATGGACAAGGTTTTATCACGCCTACTCGATGTCTTAGTTTACATACATGACATCATTATCTATAGTATGAATCCACAAGAACATTCCATTCATCTTGTGGCAGCAAAAGATTAAGAGGTCCCGGGTTAAACCTGAAACCATTCCAATGTAGCTTTGCCAAACATGAAGTGAAACTCCCAGGTTACATCATAGAAAAGGAATCAGGAGTGATTCAAAGAAGTTAAAGCTATAACAAAGATGAAACCTCCAACTTCTTTGAAAGGAGTTAGGTCATTCTTGGAATGTGCAATCATTACTCCCAAACCTTACCCTCCTGTGCTAAAATAGCAAAACCATTGTACTGGTTGACTCGAAACATCCAACTATTTGAGTGGGGAATAAAAAAAACAAAGAAAGAAATGCTCAAAGCCCTTTTTAAATCAAATACAGTCATGGCTTACCCTCAGGTAAACTGACCTTATAAGCTCTAACAGATGCCTGTGGGTATGCAGTAGGAGGAATCTTAGTACAAGGTGATGAGGCAGGAATAGAGAAAGTCAAACAGTACCTTTCCCACCAACTCTTAGGCAATCAATTAAAATGGGCTGTCATAGAGAAGGAAGTATATATTGTAGTGTATTGTGTGTCCAAACTTCGACCATAGCTTAGGGTAGCAGAGTTTGTGGTGTACACAAACTACAAGCTCCTCAGATCTCTCTTTACTAAAGAGATGAGAAACACAAAGACAAGGAGGTGGGGAGTATTATTGGCTGAGTTTGCAGCTAAGATTGAGTATATGAAAGGAAGCAGAAATATATAGGCCTACATTATGTCCAGACCATCAGCTAAGCCAAAAATAAATACAATAGACACAGAGAAATGGATCAACCCTGATGCATTCCAAGATGAGGATGCCATCAAAAGAATACCATTGTGAACAGATGATATAAATCCAGAAGGAATGAGGTCAGAACAGGAAAAAGAAATTCCAGTCTTGCTAAAAACAGCTCACGGAGAAGACACTGGATATAAAGTACACTGAGATCTTCTGTATTCTATCATGAAACCAATATTCCACAGTAGCAATCTACCCAAGGTTAGTGCTACCAACCAGGATTCAGAAATCTGTGATTGATAGATGGGACAAGCATGTAGGGCATTTGGCTGCACATAAGACCCTATGCAAAGTAAGAGACGCTTGCATTTGGCCTGGGGAGAGGAAGGACATTGTCAATAGATTACAACTGTGTCCTACTTGTCTAATACCTGAGACTAGACATGAAAAGACAAAGATGGGCTGGATGACTATACTATTCTATCCAATGCAGACAGTGGCGATGGATCTTATTGGACCTTTTTGAGTTACAGATAAAATAAATTGATGTCTGAATGTGACAGGCCATCTTTCAAAATGGGTAAAAAGTTATCCCATACTATGTAAGTCTGCAAAGGCTGTCGAGGGAACCTTAGCCAAAGACATGGAGTTCCTGAAATTGAAATTACTAATCAAGGACAGGAATCTAATGCCAAAGTCTTCAGAGACAATCTCAAATGAATAGGAATTGAACACTGAAGGACAACAGCTTATAATACTCAAGCCAACAGCAAAATAGAGAGATTCAACAGAATATTAAAAGATACCAAATTCATATGCAACAATGCTAGAGCTTTCTAATGTTTTGCTTGCCTACAGGAAGAGTGTGACATAGAACATACCGTTTTTCTTATTATACAGAAGACGACGAAGAATGTCTTTACAAGGTAGACTTTGCAAATTGGCAGAAGCACTGATAAAAGGAGGACAGAGCATGGAGAGTTCACAATTCAATCAACAGAGAATAAACAGAAAAGCCAATGTGGGAGAAATAGAAGAAGAAGACACAGTGACCTTCAAGGCACAAGAGAGGCTGACCTTAACCACCAAATGTGACCCTCAATTTGAAGTAATATACATGCATGGACCTGTGTATCGGAATCATGACAGCATACTGGGAAAACCTGGATAGTCAATCCCAACAAGATCAAACCGGTAGATCCAAATATAGTCTGGGATGAGGTCAGACCATGACCAGTTAAGAACTCTACAAGAACCACAGTTCCATGGCCCAGTGCAATTGGGGCTGAACAGCCAAGCTGTACAGACCACAGGGGAGGACCCAGAAGCAGAGGAAAAGGCAGAAGCAGAAAAGAGCCAGGCATTTGGAAGCTGACCTAGTACCGACAGCAGTGAAACCAAACATACTGAGACCATCCGTACTGGCCTTCCCCGAGTTTGCTAATTGTTACAATGCCAGATATAGGAAGAGGCAGCTAGCAATGCTGCTCCTGTCTATTGTGAAACCACTTAAAGAGAAGATACCAAGTACAGGACAAAACAGAGCAGGAGAGCCCATGGAACTTTCCTCTTCATAGTGTTGGTATTGATACCAATAGTATTTAGCGCTGATACACATCCATTACAAGATGGAATACTGATAACAGGAGAGTAGCCACTGAAAATTGAAGTTGCTGAATGGACCATCCCAGTAACACTAGAAAAGCCTCATGTAACTCAAGCAGTGGTGGAACACTATAAGAACATCAAAACAATCATTTCAATATCGCTATTGCAACAAGACAAGAAAGAATGGATCATGAGAGTGGAGACCAAGATGAACGTACTACAAAATTCAATTCAAATGATTTTAAGCATAATGATATTGGACTGAACCATAAGACAAGAGAGATATTCCACCCTAAACACAGCATGGGATGGAGGCCTATAGTTTGTAGAACAAGACCTATTTACCAATCGGAAGTCTGGTCATCTGCTCGCGTAATTTTAACTGATCAAAGAGATTTTTGAGACACGTTCAGTGGAGCCAAGTTACATCCATGGCTTAACCAAAGCCACAGAAATAGCACTTGGGGAGAATGTGTTCTAAGTGTACTCTTAGTGGGAAAACATGGACCTAACCAGGCCTAATATAGAGGATAGGAGAGTCTCAGTAAATGCACTGAGGATACAAGATATACCAGCCTTTAACATCCAAAAGGTAATTCCTCATGTGGACAGCCTGAAAGAGTTACAAACTGCAAAATTTGAAGCAGGGAAGATGTTTCGAGAGTTTATTTAAAGCCCATGATTGAGCCAGATGCAGATATAGATATAGATTGGAGTGCACATGGAGATCACTTATCGTCGGGTATGTTGGTGATAATATTTGTGCTCACTGGTATTGCAATAGGCATAGGTTTGTGTTTATACAAGTTAAATGGTACTAAATCATGAAGTATTTGGCAAAAGATGAGATAATGATGGTACAACCACAAGTTAACACAATTGCAAGTGAGCCTACAGTGTTCTTCCATAATGCTGATCATGATCTCTAGTGAGACTGAAATGGATGATCAAACACCTATATAAACTATATATACAATTATATCATACTCATAAATGGAGAGACCATCAACTGTGACAGGCTTATGTTTATTTTGTTACTATATTCATAATAAAAAGGTATTATATTTCTATGTTTAAGTATAAACATGGTGGCAACATTAACTGCCCTCAAACTGTCAGAATGTATGCACATCAATACAAGCAAGACCAAAGGGGTACCAACTTTATTATACTATATTAATTATTGTTATAGCATTCCAAAGAAGGTGGCAAAGACAACATTAATGAAACATGTTGACCTGTGGCATCCAGTTTATATTCTCTATCATAATTTGTATTATATTTCAACATTGTACAACAAAAAGGCAATTGTAAGACGAGATCTTAGTTGAATAGACATATGGATACATATATTTTTTTTAACCAAGAGAGGTGGATGTAAAGATTTTCACTTTATTTTAGGAAATGAGTTAACAGGATATATTAATTAGAAGAGCCTACCCCAGGTGTGAATCATTATCAGTTTGTGACAGTAGAACATAACATGCTAGCACTAACTGCTGATGCAGCTTGGATGTTATCACCGAGGAGGCGAGATTCCCATGCTTGCACAATAGCTTCATTCATCAAATCTTGATGGTGATGAATGATGACAAAGATGAATAGCTGTAGAGTACATGTTGTAGAAATAGTACTACAGTAGTTCCTGTCACGAGAGACCACCCTCTCATGACAGACCGCTTTTCAGAATCCCGTCCTATACTTCCCATGTTAATTTACCCTTTCATGAAAGACCACCTGTCTCATAAGGCCACTTTTTTGTCGCTGTGGGGGTGGTCTCTGGCGACAGGGACCATTATATATTTACTTTAAAGGAATATAATAATTGAGGAAAATACTATGGTTGAACTCAACAAGTAATAGGAAACATAATGGTGTGTTTTCCCATTTAAATGTAGAAATTGTAATTGTACCTGATTGAACTCAGAGGTCAGCCTGTGAAAAGTCATTTCCTGTAGAGTTAAATTGATAGTATAGATGGTCCCAGTGCCTGGCACAGAAAAGTCAAAATGTTGACATTTTAGTCATCCTCCTATGCAAGGTTAGGATAACAGGGAATTTTGCTTACACCTCAGGTATGTAGTGATGATAATTAAAAGTCAGCATTTCTAATGAGTGGATGATGAAATAACACCTCGTCTAAAAACCCGCAGTACCTCACACTCAGCTGGACCTGGAACAAAAGCCCTAATTATACTTTTATAATTGTGTTTGGGACCTACAGAAGTCAGATGCACATCAACAACCAGCACAGAAACCCTAAGCATCTTTATACTATGATGCTAGTTTCAGTTAATACCACTAGTGGTGCAACCATGGCTCCATGTCTTGGATGTTTGTTTGTATTGTTTTTTCTGTAATGGTATATGGATATATGTGCACCATTTAAGATTGTAAGCCATCCCAAAAAAGTAATTTCCTGAAATGCCACCCCTCTGTGATCTTGAGAAAGGTGAAGGTCATGCATATTATGCAGCATCAATTTCTAAATAGTATACACATCTGTGGTACATTTAGTATAATTAACTTCATTCTATCTAAACACATTGAATGCTAACATCCTTTACTAAAGTGCTTAATGACCTTGAAAAAGTCTACGTCACCCAAACTTTCACCATTGGCCTAATGCACATTTAGGGTGAATTTTGCAGCTCCATATCAACAGATTATAACAGTAATGAACTTCATATGTCTTTAATATCTATGCTGTCAATTCAAATTAAATACCACCAGCTGGGTCAGCAGGACTCCACACAATTTGGACTTTTGTTTGTTTGATGTTCTTTAACTGGTGTATGGACATACTGGCATGTACACAAGTTAGTTGCAATGACCATCAAAAACAAAATATCTCATGACATGCATTCCCTCTGTACCCGTGAGAAAATAAGTTAAGGTCATCCATATAACGCAATATCTAACTTCCAGATGTGATACACATTTGTGGTACATTTGGCATAATTAGCCTTACTCTTTCTCAAAATATTGAATGTAATGTTTTCAGCACATTTCAGTCTCTTTCCTGCAGGTGGCGTCACCAAATTTTGGCATATTCATGTCTTTTTGCCCAATTAATATTCTTATTAAGTTTTCTGATGATTCACATCAACTCTTTGAAAGAGTCAAAATTTCATATTTGGTCCATATATAACCTAATGTTATAGGCAGTGCTACCAATATCAAACTCAACTGAAATCTTTATTCCCTTTAAAAGTCCTGAAAGTTATAATGTATCCATAATCACCACCCACAACCAAGTCTCTATAATTCTACCACTTTGGCTGTGGAATCTCTGGCTTTGTACGAAAACAAATTGAAGATATTCTCATTAAAATATTAATATCTCCTTCCTATTTAACAAGTACATTTTTGTTTTCTGAAAAGAAAAATCACTCCATAAGAACTGCTAGGTGAGAGCATCTTTCGTGAGAACCGACAAGGATTCAGATTAGTTTATCACCGAACACTAGGACATCTTGCTGGTAAAAGGTACACAAAGGTATGCTGCTATTTTGTCCCAGTTCTCAATAATATATGTACATGCATGTTTATCTAACAACCAATTGATGCTTGCCTGTATAACAAAAAACTCGTACAAGGCTTTGCTTCTCCATTTTAATATAAAGTACTGTACAGGTACTATGCCATCACACCATCTGCCATTGCTAGTATCTGTATGCTAGGTTTTAACCTGCAGCAACATGTTAAGACACACTGAAGCCTGTACATTTCATACTTCTCTCCACACATACACACAATGCTAAACATTCTGTTGTTCAAGTATTCAAATTAGAATCACATACTTCAGAAAAAAATTACTGGACACAAGTAAGTCTGTTAAAAAAAATCCAATTTACGCTAATGACAGGTACACAATATACTGGAAAAATAATTATATAAAGACAATTACTTTCAGTGTATAATTATACATTTTTTGAAACAAGTATTTGTTTATGTCAAATGTTCAAAGTCGACACTTTTCAGATTAAGAGAAGATTTTAAAGAAAATTTCTGGTCAAAGACAATTTTGTGCTAGAAGAACATTTATTTGGGAGAATGGCAGTATGAATTTTCTTGAAAGCCTTAAATAAGAAAAACTGTGTTACTTTATAAAATAAGAAATAATCTCTTCGAAGAAAAAATGAAAATGTTTAAAGTGAATATTGCTTTCACTGAAGTTACTTAGGTGTCTGAAAAAAGTGATTAGCACGTAAGTAAGCAGTACACATCAATGACTCTAGGGACAAATAGAATATTGCATAGTGAAGCATTTAAGATTATGTTGATGACATGGGTTGGGTCATTTTTCCTTGTAATTGAAACAGTGCAGTTTTCACATGCAAAAGCTGTTTACAGCCATTATATTTCACAAACGCAGTTAGTCTGCTTCAACAATTAATTTTGTTCGCACATTTTATTACATGCTAGACAAAGTTCTCTACTACCTCTTTGTCGATTACACTAAATGCTTGATAGCTGTGCAGATAAAAATAATTATACAGTGCAACACCAGAGTCCACAATACACTGGGGTGGGGAGGGGGGAAATTCCTTGATGCCACCTTAAGTTACATATAATAAAAGATGTGCTTTTTAAAATGTAACTGGACTTTTTAACTGCCTAATCAGGTTGAAAACACTTTGTAAGCACAAATGGGAAAACATTCACCAGCAGCAGTTTTTGGCACATAAAATAATTTTAACATTAATCCTGCTGAAAAACAATGCTCAATTTTGAATTCTGGCAACTTTTTAAAGCACAGACACACACAAAAGCAAGACGAGTCACTTTACAAATGTTCAAGGCATCATGAAAATATTACTACAAAAGCTTTGAAATATTTACAGCAACAGGACAAAGGATGAGACAACTGAGTTTAACCTTCACTGCCGTGAACAATATTAAGTGGACAATATCTTTGTGCGTGAATATTTAGATCATCAGCAGTACTACAATTAAACCTTTACCCTGTAATTGATTTCACACAAAGATATCACATTCTCACTGACACACCACACTATTTGTACTTATTCTGATATTGCATCTGCAACCATAATACATAATTTGACATCGGCTGGACCATATTTGACTACTGATTTGTGATTAGATGTTGGGTTATTATTGCAAATCTTCCTACATTCAAGCTGCTCATGTCACTTCAACAACAGCAACAAACTCTCCCAATTTGGCATCTTTTCCAGTGCAGGTTTCAATGGCGATGTCACCATAACAACCCCACACGTCATTCAATCCACAGGATACAACTATTAGCTAGTAGGCATGTGTTATTGTATGGATGAGCTCAGCTTTTGGTGTAGATTGCATGCTGTTGTTCCTGAACTCCAACACTGATGCCATTTAGTTCACACTTCTTTTGATAGCATGACCTAACTACTTTTGCTGTTGTCAATAAATTCCTACACCTAATGTAGGTCTGTCCCCCCCCCCCCCCCCATAATATACGGAAAACTTGTTCTATTGAAGAAAAGTTGGCTTTTATGTGAAAAACACTACAAAATATATATTTTTTTTCAATGCCATTTTTAAGTAGTCGAGAAAAGAAATAAAACCACCTATGTCATCAGTCCTAGTCACCACACAGGACATTCAGTCAACACACATTAACCATACCTCTGGCTTGGGTTATGCAGTCAAAACTCAGGATCATCTGGTGACTAGGACTGATGAATCGGGCAGTTTTATTATGCAGTTTTACCACATAGCACTTCTTTCTGTTTCATTTCATAATGCCCTGTGTATTCCTATTACAGGAACACATCACCAGCATGATAAAACTATACTCATTTCTGGAAAAAAAATGAAAATCTGCTTGCATAAATATATCTTATAATTTCATCCACAGCCTTCTGTGTTTAAATGTGGCCCTTCATGAACTAGTAAAGATAAAGGTAACTGACTTGTTCAAAACATCCCTGATTGAACCTTTAAAGATGCATTACCAACATAAATTAGCTGTTTATGTCATGGCTTTTTTTCCCATACCTGAGACAAGAAAGTTTTTAATGTTGACAAAAATTAAAAATGCCCACAACTTTTCAGTTTGGATATGCCACATTATGAAAAAACAAAACACACATGGGAGGATTAAGTGTCATTGCATGAAATGTCTTGGGGGTAAAATTCCCCCATTCTTGAAAGCATCACAAGAAACTGTACCTATATATTGCTTGACAAACTGCAGTAAAAATTTACTTTACAAAAATATAGATGATTTAAAATGTATCTCTGTCGTGATCTTACCAGGACCAATAATTGCTCACAATTGTCAAACTGATCTGTCAGAATCCGATGCTTTTAGTCACCAACTTTCCACACCATGCTTTGGGTGCTTAGATATAAAATTATGCTGGGAAAGCCTTTGAGGAGTCGTATTCCATCAAACATCGTATTCATTGTCAAATTGTATCTAAAAGTTTTCATCAAATTATTGAGAACACCTTGTGGCTTGTCTCTTTTATGTCTCTGCAGAAACTATATTTATGGCATCCTGAATTATTTATTTATTTTGTTTGAAGCGTAGTATGTATCTAATCAAATCTTTTCAAACAAAATTTAAGACTCTTTACCGAGTGAATCAAGGGGAAAGTTGTATATTATAATTTTGTTAACTTAACTAAGGCCATCTACTTCCATACAGGACCATAGCAGATAAGCAGAGAGCCAAAGAACTATTGCAATCATTTGTCTCAGCTGGTTTTCAAAGTAATTTGGGTCCAGCAGACCTTACTTCAATACCACTTTGTGGCTCACTATTTAGCAACAAGTCACCATTTATGATTTCCTCCTTTCTTTCCCCTTAAAAAAATCGATAGGCTCTTGCTGCTTTTCTAAAGGTCCAAACACTATGCTATGCTGCTAATCCAGTATCCAAATTATATTTATATATATATATATAAACATTTAACACAGAAAAAATACTATTTTCTTTCCATAACTATGACACTTTTCATCAATATTACAGATAAAATGTGCAATGATTACAAACATGTTTGTAACTGCCTTTAATTTTGAACAATTACTGTTTACTCCGTCAAGTCTTGCTCACTTATATTCGCAATCTTTTTTTTTGTTGCTCTTGATAAATCAGTTCCCTGTCAGCAAAAACATTGCTTTACAATCACCACAGTCAATGTATTTGATGTGAAGATGCTCACATATATATAACTTGCTTTTGAGCACCTGTGCACCCCTTGAAGATGATTTTTAGCACAGTTTTTACCCCCAAAATGTGCTCCACTTCACTGAACCAAATAGTCTTTCTTAAGTCCCTTTCTTAGTTAATTTGTTATAAAACAAAATAGCTAATGAATATTATAAAAATAAATGAGGGGGCGGTCACAGCATAGAGCTAGAGCAGGCCATACCGCACCGCAGTCCTGGAGAGGAGTGAAGAAAGGGTCTTTTAACTGTTGCCAGTGTAGTGCCAGTGAAAAAACATACCGGCTGGGCAACAGCCACCTGAAACACGCAGGTGCACCATGACAACACATGCAGCAGCAGGTGTTCGGCCGGGCAACAGTGTTGGAGGACCATGAACTGCACTGGCAGCTGTGGTACAGAAGTCTGGGCGACATCCAACACAGGAACCAAGTCAAAATTCATTTTACGTCATACAGCCAAATGTTAGCAAAGACAGTAAATTTGCAAACTTACCCGCTGGGACTATGCCATAGATCCACTGCATTACACTGCATGTAGAATACTGTGTCTAAAATAGACAATTATGTTCTTTCCATATTTATAGTCAATATACTCTAGGCCTAACGCATAAAGTTTACATGAGCTCTTAGGATCTACTAAGCAGAAGCTGTTCCAATTCCAATGGACAAGCTTCTTACTATGGGCCTACTGGGCAACTTAAACTTGTTACTTGGTTGCATATTGCCAAGGCATCTGTGCTACAGTTGACAGCACTGTTCTCACTGTAGGCCTACCTTGCTTGGCCATCGTCATATCATGCTGCAACCTGTGTCATTAAAGAGTACCCATTTCATGATTGGCTGTCTCCTGACTGAGTTCATAACATGCAGAATGCAACATGGATTTTGACTTTGTTCTTCTGTTGAATGTTGCCCAAGTGTGGGTTTTTTTCACCGGTGTCAAGAGAATACTTTTGCCCCCCCCACGAACGGATGGGCACTCAGGGGCCCATTCATACACTCTATATATACATCCTGTATGATATTTTGCAAGCTTCAAAAGAAACATTTTTAAAAGAATTTGCTATTATTTTGTAAAATAAATGTAAATCAAACAATTGAATACATTTGCATGGCTTAATGTTTGCCACTATATATACACTGTTCATGTATATATTGGTGTATTTTACATGTAACATGGGTGCATATACCTTGTAGGAATTATCTCACAATCTCTCCAAGTATATACCAAGTTGGTTTTTCATTTGTGCAACACATATTTTGGCACAAATCTACCCCACATGGATAGATTCAGGTGTCTCCGTTTCCCCATGATTCCTTGTTATCTGCATTTCTGCAGATACATACGCAGCATATCTGGCTCTTGACATGAATGAAGAAATACAATAAAACACCAGATTTTTAAAAGAAGAAAACTGTTTCGAAATGGGACAGCCTAAATATTCTGGAATGGAATCAGGGATGTGGGTTTTCAGCTGCTTTCTTCTTTTTGCATGTGTCTTAAAGTGGATATAAATAGGGAGGGGGCCCTTTGCTTGCAGAATATTTGGGCCTCCTATTTTTAAGTAAATGCCTTACAGTTGATATAAATTGGGAGGGGGCCCTTTAGTTTCAGAATATTTGCCCCCCCCCCCCCCCCCCCCCCCCATTTGTAAGTAACTGCCTTGAAGTGGATGTATATGGGGAGGGGCCTTTTGGTTCCAGAATATTTGGGCCTCCCATTTGTATGTGTCTTGAAGTGGATATAAATGCGGAGGGGGCCCTTGGGCCCCCTTTTGTAAGTAAATGCCTTCCAGTTGATATATATGGGGAGGGGGCCCTTTGGTTCCAGAATATTTGGGC
Source organism: Hermodice carunculata (assembly GCA_964020975.1). NCBI lineage: Eukaryota > Metazoa > Annelida > Polychaeta > Eunicida > Amphinomidae > Hermodice > Hermodice carunculata. The sequence continues at coordinate 12,978,943 of OZ026614.1, forward strand.
CTCCCATTTGTATGCGTCTTGAAGTGGATATAAATGGGGAGGGGGCCCTTGGGCCCCCTATTTGTAAGTAAATGCCTTGAGGCAGATATAAATGGGGAGGGGGCCCTTGGGCCCCCTATTTGTAAGTAAATGCGTTGCATTGGATATATATGGGGAGGGGGCCCTTTGGTTCCAGAATATTTGGGCCTCCCATTTGTATGCGTCTTGAAGTGGATATAAATGGGGAGGGGGCCCTTGGGCCCCCTATTTGTAAGTAAACGCCTTGCAGTGGATATATATGGGGAGAGGGCCATTTGGTTCCACAAGATTTTGGCCCCCCATTTGTATGTGTCTTGCAATGGACATGAATGGGGAGGGGGCCCTTTGGTTCCAGAATATTTGGGCCCTTATTTGTAAGTAAATGCCTTTTTCCATTTCCCATTTTCTATGAGAAAGTAAACTTTGGATCGAGTCATCTGGTCATTATTCCCCATCAATTATAATGCCATTCACATGATTCAAGATTACATTTTTACATTTTGCACGGAAACTATTCTCATGCTGAGCTGACAAAACATTGTGACCAGCACCTTTTACCTTAAGTCTACTGTAACATGACCAATTTTGCTGTTGTGCACTATTCACATCATCAATGTTACAACTGTAGTTAAGATGTCTTATGAAGTGTAACAAAAATCAAATATGAAAGGGGTCTCAAAAATTCCAGATTGTTTGGGCCCCCAGGGGCCCGAATATTTGGGCCAGGGTCCATCTGTTCTGCAAACCCCGGCCCATCCGTTTGAGGGCCCAAATATCGGTTGACACTGGCACCGCACTGCTGCCGAACGGATAGGACCAGAACCCGGCGAAAGTATAAAGACCCTTTCTTCACTCCTCTCCAGGACCACTTTGCGGCCTGGCCTGTTGTAGCTCAACACTATGACAACACCTCATGTACTTTTATAATATTCATCAGCTATTTGGTTTTATAATGAATTAACTAAGGAAAGGTCTTAAGAAAGACTATGCACCGAAGTGTGAAATCAAAGGTTTGAAATTTGGTTCTCTTCAAGAAAGCCTGATGACAAGCATACATGGTAAGTACCATTGTTATTCTTTAAAAACGCAGTGTATTTATCAACATTCTATTGGCCAGACATTGTTTTCAAGTGACCAATAATTGTTTTTTCTGTTAATCAAAGCAAATTTAGTTTATTTCCATTTTATTTATTTTTTGTGGGGGGGGGGAGGGAGGGAGGGAGGGAGAGGAGCACACACAACAAGACTCTTGTATTTTGCCTGCTGTACAAACTCATTAGTTTTACTTTTCCAGCCCCCCCCCCCAAAAAAAAACAAACAAAAAAAACAAACAACCTCCTCTATACATGTACAGCAGGACAACTAATCCAACTAAAAGGGAAAAAAAAGTTATCTGAACTATGTCCAGCATGTCAAAAATCCAGGCACTAAATTTTGGCATACTTGATGACTTGAGTCATTGAGGTTAAATATTTTGAATTATAAAACAGTACAAGAAATCAACTGTGCAGTTACAGGACTTCAAGGCAAAAGGCCAGGATGTAATTGATATTGCATCTTTGAGTCCACACAGATTTAAGATGGTGACTGGGGAGCTCACTTCATGATATCTTTCTTGCTCGCTTGTGCAATGTTCCATAGTATACTGCCACACCACTGTTGCATAGTCAGACAAGGAGAACACGGAAATCACACTCTAGTCTGTTTTACTGCTTTCTTTCTCTGCTGCTTCTTGACGGGCCTTTGCTTTTACATCTTCTTCCCATCTCTGATTGATTTTGGTAAGGGACTCTCCAGAATTCCGTAGATGTCTTCCTACTCTGATCATGATAAAGCAACCAAAGAACGTTGCAATGATCATCATTATGTTGACCCTGATGCGGAAGAAATCCCTGGCTCTCTTCATCTGTGCAACCCTATCAAAAAGCAAACAATGAAAAAAGGTTGGATGTATTGTACCATGTTCATGACCTTTTGGACTGACTTCTCCAGCCACAATAAGAAAAGGGTCATATGTGTATTGGCTAAAGGTTGGATACAGTACGTGTACTGGCTTCAAATTGTAAAGTATTTAAAATTTTCCAAATTAACATGTGATTACAGAGTAATTTGATATATCATTAGAGTAATGGACACGTGTAAGGGTGGAAACAATTTGTGTACTGTGAGGGAAGTCAAAAACTGTCAAAAGGTTGGTAAAAGCAATGAGCCTATCCCTTACTTATTTGTTTTTCCTTGTAAATTTGAAATGCAGAAGTAATGCAAGATTTGAAGTAATAACTTCCTTTTTATTCTGTAAGCATGAGAGCAATTTTGCAGCCTACAAGATTTTCAATATGTTAATTATACAGATTACTTTATAAGCTATTTTATAGTATGTCCTGTTTATTTGCCCAATACAAACACTACACAACAAAGTTATTCATTTTCTATAATACTGAGTCAGGGTTTCACAATCCTCCCTACATTCTTGCCTGCTCAGTCTTGAGTTTAAAAAAATCACACATTCTTATAGCACTGTTGAAATTAAAATGGAAATATGTACTTTAGAACAGCATCACTTATCCTGTGAGTGCAAACACACATTGATTTTCTTCAATGCATCGTACATGTATTTGTAAAATATGAAGTCACCATGCGCCTTGCAACTGGGCAATAACACATTTGGAAGCATAATGCATCTTCATTACACTGGGTATGCAAACTGTCATTAATTTTGCTTAAAAAAGTAACATAGATGTTGAAGATTGCAACCAAGGGCTATTTTGTACAAACACCCAATACTGAAAAAGGGTACACTAGCTAGAACTGAGAAAGTTTTGTGAGTAATTCTTTGAATTTGTCCATTTTGTTGTAACTTGTTGCTGTTGCAGGAAAACTATTCTTGCCGTAAGTTTATTAACAATTCAACACCATGAATTGGGAGTCTACAGTCAGAATGAATAGATTGGCATTCCTATACATAATTATGCTATAACCTTCACCAACACCTACACTTTTTGGCAAATATGCAAGGAGCTGTCAATCCCTTCAAAGATCAGCATTCTAATTTCACGACATTCACTGCTACATTTACAGCCTTTAAAAAAAACAACCCCGTCCCCAACACAATCAAAGTGAGGAACCTGTACTTTTATGGAAGTGAACTTCACAGGAAGAATAGTTAACTTTAATTTCAATTCAATAAGTGGCTCAGGTGTGGGTAAGAAGAGCAATGATGGCACTTCTCAGCAAACACTCTGCTGATAATCACTGTTACAACACTGTTGTTTCAGAATTCCACGTAACAAAATATAGATCAATTTTTGTACGTTTAATATGAAACTTAGAAATCTTTAAATATTCACTTAAATTTTGAAGGAATGAAAAACATTAAAATTCTGTCATTTAAATGACACTTAAAATTGCATTGTATTCCAAATTTTAAAGTAGCCCTATACATGTTGTGTAAATTTATTTTTATGTACATAAAATGAAGTACATAAACAATTATTGCCTTGTACCTGTGTAAGCATGAACAAAAAATCTGTCATGCATCCCACTTTCAAAGGGTGGGTCTACATAAGTCCACTCAAGGCTTGTCCATCCTTACGGCTATTTTAATGAAGATATTCACAAGTATTTAGGTAATGAACCCCTTAATTTATATATACTTACGTCACTTGCTCTGGTACTTTTTCAAAGCTTTCAAACTGTCTGCACCAAACTAGTACTCTTTTATCAAACTTTGATGTATTGTGCATTTGTGAATCTGAAACATTTGAAGAAAAGGAGATTAGTCTTATGTATAGTCAGTATGGCAAATAAGGTAAAATGAATGTTTAAAAAAAACCACAAAACATATATCCTATAAATCTGAAGGAATATGTGAATAAGTGTCTCTTCACAAACTACACAGGTAGCCTGAAAAGGCTTACTATAAGAAACAAAGACACAAATGAAAATAATGGTGCTGCATTAGCAAACCAAATTGTGAATAAGACTACTCATATTATCTATAAAACATCTGAAAAGTGTTGACTATCAAATTCAAGTTTCTTTTCTTCTACATACGTTTTTGATCAAATGGGTCATAGATTATCATGAGGTTTGCATGCAGAGGTATATGTTGCACAGGCACTTAGCAGGGAAGCAACACTGGCAAACTGTGCATTCCTTTAAATATTTCATAAATTTTTATGATCATTTTTCTCTGTTTTTGTTTTTTTTTTCAAGTAACCAAATTCTTTTTATCTGTCAGTGAGTAATCCTCAAAGGGTCCTAAAAATGGTGTAAAAGGTTTGCATGTTTCCTACCATTATCAACATAAGATACTGAACTGGAAAAAAAAAACTAATGTTAGCTTCTCGGCAGTGCTAAAAAGTTAAACCATGACCGCCCTGTCAAAAGATGTCTTTGTTGAGAACAATGCTGTATGTCAGTAAATACCATTGCAGATTGATACATACACACAGATATAGTTTAAACCATGTCAAAATTTCAACAGAAGCCAAAGCTACTCATTACAAACATGTCATGCTAAAAAATTTGAGCCGATCTTTATTCTAAAAGCTGTTTAACACTTGCTTGGTACTGTTAATATGGTTAATAAAGGTTGGAGTCAATGCACGATTTATGCAACCAATACTCATATTGCTTGAAAGAGAGACCACGAAAACTTAAATAAAGAAAAAGATAAAGATCAACAGACATGCATGTACTCTTTGAAAAAAAACAAAAACAAAAAACAAGCGATTACAGAGAATTTGTATCTGTCAATATTATTCATCCTGAGCACAATAAGCATAACCTTAATATACCATACATTTGAGGATGTTCCAAATTGAAAATGCTGCTGATTTACATAATTTAGCTTTGCATATATTTTAGTGCTATCATCTTGATCTAAAGACTTGTATAAGTAGCATGGCTTTTTTGCCCCTTTTTCTTTTTCATTTTAAATGCATTTTGAATGTATTTTGAATGTACAGAATGCTCACCACAAGTTATCAGTAGAGACAATAAATGTCCAAAAGTATGTAACTTGAGACAGAAAGTAAACAGAAAAGCAGGGAGAAGAAAATGAAACATGGGGTCAATCTTCGTCCTATTTTGAGCTGCACAGAACACTGATATAATGCAGTGTATACCATTCCACCCCTAAAATTTATACAGTGGTACCTGCTCTAAAGACCACCTCCAATTTAAGACCGCATGTCTTTTTAAGACCACTCTTTCAAGACCCTCTGCTGTATTTACATGTTAAATAAACTTTAAATTCAAGACCACCTGCAGTATGAGACCACTTTTTGTTGGCTGTAGGGGTGGTCTTAAATAGCAGGTACCACTGTACATCTGAAACACATCATCACAAGCACTAACACAGGCACACATGGGAAACCAGATTCACTGTCTCTCATATAACACCTTTTGCAGTCATACAACTTACTTAATTGATGAAAATCATTGGTTGTACCAGGGAGTATATAATGGGATGAGGGATTACTTCATTCACCCACATTTTAATTATTCTTCAGGGGCTACCACTGATTTCTATTGTTTTGGTCCACTCAATTGGAAAAATAGACATTTTGCAGCCAGACATTTGTAGCCTATCTGTTCTGTATGATACTGTGCCTAAATGTATTTTAGTCTCTTACCTATACTGGGTGCACCTGACAATGTATCAGTGATTACTTTAACCTTCTCCCCCTTAAACCAGCCAAAATCGACTAGTGGTCAAATGTTGTCTGCTTTAGTGTTTTCAGCTAAATTCAACAGTAATGAAAAACATTTAACCGAGAATTGTAGATGAGACCTATCAAGATAACATGACCCAGGTCAACAGCTTTCCTAGGCATGGATTGGTCACTAAGTACCCAACCCATGGTACGGAAGCTGTTAACTCAGTCTTAATCTTGGGCAAAAAGCGTTAATTTTTTATGCATATGTACACTAGGTTTTTCATGTTTCCATTTTCTTCTGCAATGCTCTGACCATATCTTGTAATACAGTAGTCCCTCCTTCGGGAGACCACCTCCTTTGAGAGACCACAGTTGTCAGATCTTTCTGTAGTACTTTTCATGTTATTTATACCTTCTTTGAAGGACCACCTGCTATATGTGACCACCTTTTGGGTGGCACTAGGGGCGGTCTCTCAAAGGAGGGACTACTGTATACCAATACAGATTCTATGAGACATGTTGATTTCCTGTTAGTTTCAGAATACAATGCATAATATTTTGGATTTGATCAACAGGTTTTGAAGGCACTAATTCTACAGTACATGGTGGTAAAGCACAAGACCAGCAGCACTTGAACTGTTCATTCATGGAGAGGGCCCCTGTATAAAGGGAGGAAAATGTACAATATGTCTCTGAAGCACTGAAATGCAAACCTACAATGGGTATGGTGACAAGCAGTTGATGAATATAGCTGGCAACCTGAGAGAAGCCCACCCTCCTAAATACATGTATATCATACCATGCATCATCACAGATCCTTTGATGCTAAATACTACACATTGCATTAATGAAACAAACATATTGCGTGAAGTTTGGAGATTGAATCATGTCAGCTGTCTGCATGCTTATTAGGCGAGTCTCATGGATGAATTAGCAAGGTGTCATAACCATTAAAGGTTGACTAACCGTACATCCATTTGAAGTCCGCTTTTTGCGTGGAGTTCCTTCGCACACTTGTAAGACTTTTTTCAGTCACTTAGCAAATTATCCACGTTTAAATATAATAACTGGATCCCAGTAAACATGTATGTTGTACTGTATGTTTCCACATGTATTATAACCACAGGCTTTCACCCAACACGAGGATCAGTGGTAGACATTGTGCTATCTGCACTGTTTAGTCAGAAATTTTGGAAAACAGAAAATCAATCTGATGTAAATTCTTGAATTAAGATGATTGCTCTGCTGCACACACTTGAATACCAGTCATGCATTTTGAATAATAATCTTAACTTTCACCTCAAATGGTAAATGATCATATCCATGATATAGTTTGTTATACACAAACTCAGTTGGGCAAGTTACTTGTCCACATGGCAAAAGTATTGCAGCACAGTTTAAAACCTGTTTTCAGAAGGATATATCACCTGTACCAGAATACAGAATTATTGGACTTTTTCGTTGTCAATTACATACACAGTGTCTGGGGAATCTTTACCTTGTATAATAAAGGGGCCATTTATAGTAATACTGTAATATGTGGAAATAGCAGTATGTATGACATCACCACCACTTCCTGTGACACACTGTCATGTTTCATCAGTATTTAACAAGCAAAACTATGAGAGAAACAGCTTTTCAGATACACAGATTAATACATCTACTTGGATTTTGCACAATTGAAGACATAAAGGGGTGGGGCAGGCAGATTACATTGAAATATCCAAACAAGTCTTATGAGTCCTGTAGAAGATCATAGGCTGATTTTGTCCTTTCCATTTGATTAATTTCTTTTAGTGTTACTTGCTCACTATGGTTCACAACCAAATATTTTTACAATGGATAGACTGTACATCTATATAGACTATGAGTTAATGAACAATGAGTGTTTTGGGTCCTCAAACATCACACACTCCTAGTGATTGTTTGGCAAATGAGTCAACCTGGTGCATATGGTGACCAGTGCTGATATCCCATGAATATTTGAAAGCAAAACTTGTAAGCAAAGCCTCCAATCAAAAGTCAAAGGGCTTTTCACATAAAAGTATAGAGCTTTGAGAAGCAAATTGACAACATTGTACTCTCACGTACCTGGCTCTAAATTTCATATGTTTTAAAGTTACATTGAAGCATAAGTTTTGACAGGGAGTTGAAAGAAGAAATATTGAAGTATTCTGTCAATATTTATGGCCTGTCCACACCAACTGGTACCAGATTTGCCTTAGTGCTACATCTTTTACTTGCCTACCCAGATAGAGCAGATGCATAAATCCAAGAGTTTATAGTGTTTACTGAGAATTTCATCCTTTATGTTTGATTTGACTTCTTTGCATTTAATATTTTTTCTGCACACAATAAACTTTAGGTTTCTTAATTTTTCAAACTTTTGAGTTCATTCCAGATGTTATTCAGAGTTGACCGTGGCAGAGTCAATTGCATGGGATTTTGCTTAGTGCTAGGTTAGCGCTAGCACTAGCCAAAATAGCCAAATGCTACTAAAACCTCAAAATGGCTACTAAAAGTAGTAAATGGCTACTAAAATTTCCCCAAAATTCTTTGTTTTAATGCAGAAATTTAACAAATTCAAAGTCTGTGTAGGTCTTTCCGGGAAAAAAGTAAATTTTGGCTAGTAATTTCTAAATCCTAGCGCTGACCTAGTTAGTGGGTACTTGTATCACAAGTCTTAATTTAGTGTCTACAGACTAAAGTGTCTACAGAACCAGGTAGCCTGTGACTGGCTACTGTTGTGACATCATTATCATCTTGTGATATTCTATCGACACTCAATCTGCAGCATTTAGAAAATCTAAAACTTTTGTAGCACACAGGTTAGGGCTTATAGTCATGCTTATTCTGTATACACAAGCGACAGATTTAGGCCCGTATTGAACTCCATCCCCCAGGACATGTTACATATTTCCTTGCTGCCAGGTCCCATTTTCCACATGTACAGAACTTGTCTTGGGACTCCAGTGCTTTCTTACAGTACCGCACCTGGCCCTCATACTGTATTTGGCTGCGATACCGAACCCGGCACACTGGTGATTTCTCACAGTATTGGATCCAGTACTCCGGATCCCGCTTTCCTGTGTATATTGTCTGCGGTACCGGGTCTGGCTCTGTAGTTGCTTCAACAACCGACACCGGGCCCAGTTCAACGTTCAGTAGGCACGTCCTTCGATTAAATTTTGTTTTTCGTTTAAATTTAGTGTTTTCTTGTGACTTGTCATTTTCTGGATTTCTGTCAAAACGTACGACTATGAGAGTGAACAGGACAAGAATAAACGGGTATGAAGATTCAACCGTGGGTAGCTGGTTTGTATGGCTTGCATGCACTATTCTCAACCTAACTCAGAGTCAGAGATCAGAAAAATGACAAATCTGGCAACATTTGTTGACAAACATCATTAAAATGACCAGGGGGCACGTCCTGCACCGACCCAGACGAACAGCTGTTGTGTCGGCACGCACAGCAATAGCCCGACATTTTACTCGCAATTATTTGCACTGATTTTACAAGCAATGATCTGAAAATCCTACATCATAGAATGCTCGTGCAGTGGGCTCTTGACAAACACGAACGTTTCGTGCGTGATGCCCGTGACCCCAATGCACTTCTGATGTGTTGAACTTGACTCACCTGCAGCTGGTGCCCCTGACCTTGAACAATTTCTAACCGAAGTTTGAATGCTGCTACTTTTTCGCCCATACCTCATTAACATGGACATTGTTAATTTCGAAAAACGGTTCAAAGCAGACATGCTGATCTCTAACGACACTCGAAGCTGCAAAGATTCTGGTGACCGGCAGTACCAAGGCTAGCGGACGAACTTCTTGTTTCCCTGGTTCACTTCCGCTCTAGATTTGTAAGTATCGTTTGCAATAGTGTACCTGATTGGCCAAAATATTGAGATGTTGAGAGCAAATATTTCATTGGATATTCATTACGTCATAATGTGCGCGCAGTTAGAAATATTCAGCATGGAGGACTTTGAATGAAATTTTTCATGTGAAAGGTCAGTTTTTCGAGATTTTCCGCGAACAGTGGGGAATATTGATTTTATTTGCGTTCGTCAGTGTTTAAGCTTTCGTGGCTATGCTCATATGTCAACAGGCTTTGCTGATGGGATAAGTTTCTCTGATCAGAGCAGAGTTTGCGGTACCGCTCTGTCAGCCGGAGTTCTGTCAAAAATGCAACTTGCCAGTGCCAGGAAGCAATGCACTCTAAGTGCGAGTCAGCAGACGACGCTACCGCAGCAGATACAACTGGAGTAGGCCAATCCGCAGTTCATGTCGTCGCTGCTTGTGCTGAATATGGGGTATTTGTACATGGACGTTTCTTCATGTTGAACACTTGGAAACAGTGTCAATGTGCATGCCGTACCTGAAACTTTGTAGTGCACAGTGTAGCCCCAAATTTCCTTTGAACATGGTGTATTATTTGCTTGTTTATGTTGCGTGCCCACGTGTTGTTGACAGTTGTTTTCAGTCTGTCACCAAATCTACGACATGAACCTGCACACTGTTGACTTGCCCTGCCAGCTTCAATATACAAGAGATTAAAATAGTTGATCTTATTACCACTTCACTTTCTTTCCTTTACGTTCTCCTGAGTTTCATAGTAACAGTTTGCAAGAGTAAGAGAGCATGATATGTATCGGTAATATGCTTCTTTCTTGTCCTTTCTTCTGTTTATTTTTTCATTTTTTTTGGGGGGGGGATGGGTCATGTAAATTTTGATGCACAAATCTTGGTCAAACTTGGAAACAAATTGAATGTTTTTGTTCTGCTTTTTAACACTTCCCATCAGTCAAAAGGGAAAAAAAAGCAAAAGTTAAAGGTTAATTTTATTGTTGGTAATATTTGAATATGTCTGATGTTTAATCAGAGGGATATGCCAATTGTTTGTACAGCTCAGTGTTTAGGACAGTTTCTTTAGAGCTTCACTTACCCATTTCCAAACTTAGTCTTAGTTGTCGTTCCATTCAGTTCTTACTTGTGCTACTACGTACATGTATATGCAAAATTCAAGGCCCCAGTTTTTTCAGAAGGTCTGTAGTGTATGCTTTTTCTCTTTTTCCTTGGTGTCGGTTTGACACTTAGTGCCCATGGAAATGAATCCCTTGACTGGAAAGATGTAATTCTCATGTACAATTCTCATTCCAAATGTTTCAATATTAGAAAAAAATAGTAACAACAGTGAAGCATATGACATTCAACATGGGGAGTGCTGTGGGCATTTTCGAGTAGAAAAACATTAACAGAAGTACGACACAGTGTATTTTTTGAAGGTCAATTTTGCTTCACTCAAAATGAGTGGTCAGTAAATGGCACATGCCATTGAATATAAATATCCCTAGAAGTTGAGACACAGGGGCAACCAGCAGAATGGTTATTCTCATATTCTGGTAGATGCCAACCACCAAAGACACTGTCTACTAAAAATACTGATTAGGGTTAGCCCTAATGAGTATTTTCTGTAGATGATGACTTCGGTGGTCAGTTCATGCTTCTTGTTGTATAGAAAGAACAAAGGGTTGTACATATTGTACCCTGTAGTTGTCTCATCTAGGATATGATCAAGGCAATAAGGTGACTTAAAAGTTTCTTGAGAAGAAGGTGCAGTGGCCTTTTTTTTGTGAAATCTTGTGCAAATAAATTGCTGCTCATGTGCACCGCATTAATAAAAAGTATCTTGAGTTGTCAAATATATGTTAGCTCATGTTTACAATAGGACAGGTTAGGATTAGTTCTAAGGTGTGTATTCGTCCCAGTACACAACTGAATACACAAACATTTGGTGGGCTAGAGCTGTGTATTCTCATTAGTTTGTATGTTAAAGCTTTTCATATAATTTTTGTGAGGTATTCAGTTATGCATCTAGATTTACTGTCTGAAATTTGGTGTTTATGTGCAGCAGTTTTCAAGTTATTAAGTTGCAAATCACAATGCAAAGTAATGGGAATATACAACCCTAGCACTCCACTGACTGTAGTGCCTGCTTTTAGGCAGTTCTTGAACCTTCTTTTCTTGCCCTTGCCGATTGCTTATGCTGTCTAGGTGTTGATGTCACAGGAATTTAAGCTCAATGGCATCAGACATGGCCACTAGGTCTGCAGTCAGGTATATAATGGAATGAAGTGATTGTTTTGATGACCATATGAATGGTTTGTTGACCATATGAATGGTGAAGTAGCTTACACATATATGTGAATTTGTATAAATTACCTTTTGCAAAACTACAGCACCTTTCATGTGATGAAAGAAACTACATGTACTGAACAGTGCATACAGCAGAGTGATTGACAAATGTGTTTATGAAGTTAAGCAAATACCAATGTCAAAAGTTTTGAATATGTTAGTACATGTATACAAGAGCCAATGACACAAACTTTTAAAATATTTGTTTTAAATATTTAATATATTTTGTTGCATACCCTTAACTTATTGCTGAAAATGACCCTAAAAAGCACATTATCACCATTTTGTTACAAAAAATCTCAATTGGAAAATTTCTGAGCTAATTATTATATTTTTAGAATAACAAGATGGTACAGATTAAAATTTAATACTATGTGTAAAATTTATTCTGTGTAGTACTATATTAAAACATACACTCTCTGAACACTAACCTCATCTCAGAACTGGGAGGAAAAAATAATATATTGAGCACTAATTATTATTTTCTTTCTCCAAAATTACCTTATTCCCTGCTTTCCTACCGAATATTGTGAACCTGTTGCCTGAATAAACATGTTTGTTTTTTTTTTTTGGGGGGGGGGGTAGTAAATTAAAGATCTCATATAAAAATAAATTTTTACATGAAACTGTTTTGTAAGCTGAAAGATTCATACCAAAACTTACCAACAGCAGTAAAAACTCATTTTTTAAAATTTTATTTATTTATTTTTTTTTGAATGAGCCATTTTATCACATTTTGATCATTAGAGCCTAGACCTTTAGGGTGGCCCAAGTGTATCAGTTGTACTATTGCTGGATAAACAATTGCATTCATGAGCACAACTCTTTGGGCATAAGTAGACTTCCTCAAGAGAAGTGTCCTATATGTGTGTCTGGCTTATGATAAATAATTGATGCATGACATGATATAGTACACACCTAAATGTTCATTTGTTTGAACCTTGAATTGTACATGCTGTAGACTAAACAGGCTGTTGTTTGTAAACAAAACTTGGCAATGAAACTAATTACATGTATGACCAGAATATATTTTTAGATCCATCAGAACATATTACTGTATAGCAAATGGTGTGTGTGGTTTTCTTTTTTTTTTCATTTTTTTTTTTTTTTTTGAACTTATAATAATACATGTGAGAGAAGGGTTGTGTTTTCCTGCAACCACTCAGCTAGCAGAAAAATCAATTCTGTGTTAGTGTTCTCTGACGACTAGGCCTAGCAACCGGCTCAAGGCCATTTGGCATCAAGCTTCAGATATTGATCTCCAGAGGGCTGCTTACTACTTCTTAATTCCACTGATACTTGCTGAAGAAATGCGGGACTTCTCCTGCTGTGCTTTCTTCATTAGACCTTTCAGGTACTTTGTATTTTGGCAAGGATATGGTATCAAAGGAAGGGGATGGTGGTCCTTAGCCATCATTCTTATTCGCACATGTGCAGAACACAAAAAAGATGTGGCAGGGTTCACAGTTGTCTGTTAGGTGCAGGTGACTGACTATGTTATACAATGTATTGCATTATTTGTACATCATGTGTTGAGCAGCAGACAGACTGGTGTTGGCTGGTGTATTTTTTAATTTTTTAGCTCAGCGGACTTGTCAGTCAGCTGAGCTTGTCTGATGGGCATCCATTTGTCATCATCTGTTTGTCCATCCATCCATAAACGATTCATATTTTCAGTTTCTCCAAAACCATTATCCAGATCCACATCAAACTTGGTAGCAATGTACCTTGGGTTAGTCTCTGCTAAGTTGTTCAAGTGGTCATGCTCCAGTGATTTTTGGATTTTTTATGTTCCTTTTTGGTGAAATCTTAAAAGATCTCTGAAACTGCATTGCTACTTGCTGCAAAATTGCATGGGGACACTCCTGGGGACTCTCAGGCCTATATTTGTTCAACATATGGCACTGTGATTTTTTTTTTTTTTTTACATTTTTGTGTGTGTTTTCACTATTAAATTCTTCAAACCATTATTCAGGTTTAGCTAAAACTGGCTGGAAGTGGAGCTTGAAGTGGGGTTAAACAAAGTTGTTCATTAGGTGGTGTTACTGTGGATCCTTGATTTTTAACAAATTTTTCATTTTGGGTACCTGTAGCAAAGTGCATACATTCCTGTTGTTAGTCAGCAGGGATTGCAATGGTAATGCACATGTATATTTTTGACTTCTCCAAAACCATCAACCAGATTTACTTCAAACTTGGTCGGAATGTGACTTAGATGGGTCTGTCCCATTTTTAGCTTTGCTGACCGTAGGTTTCAGAGCTCATGTGAATAACAGTGTCTGTTGGTCATTCCATCTGTCTATCTGTGAACATTTGCTTGTCAGCATGATAGTATCTACAGTTTTTTTTTAAGTTGGCCTCTTAAATTTTTATGATATATTTTAATAGATTAAATATTCTGGAGGCCATTATGTATAATGTGAACAATACTATTGGTGCCACCTGTAGGTGAATGGGAAATATAACTTATTACAGTGAAAACTCGTTATAATGACACCATCTTTTCCCTAAGAAATGTGTTGGATAGCTGAATATGTCAGATAAATGAGTCAAATGACAAAGAAAATGAACATTTTCACCTGAAAATCTGTGTAATTATATTGAATATGTCGGATATCTGAATGTCATTATAATGAGGTTTCATTGTATTTGGTAAAATGTATGAAATGGGAGGGAGGGGGGAGGGGTGGCTGAACTGAGGTACCTGGACTTAAAGCCGCCATAGCAGGATCCCGGCACAACAAGTTGGGGACCTCTTCTTACTGACTGGCATGGGACTGTGGGAGAAAGCTCGGAAGCTGCTGCATATGCCCATTCTTCTGGCTCCAGAGATCTGATTGGGCACTGAATCTTGGGCAACATGACAAATGACCATGGGGATGTCGGAAGAAAGTTAAGGTCCACCCACCTCATGGAGGAGTGGCCTCAACTGCAGGATGCTTCTGAGTCTAAATCCCAGAGATGTCATGAACTAGAAAATGGCTGCCTAGTGGGGACAGGGGAACCCTACCAGACATTGACAGGGAGCCTAAGCAAAGGATCCTTCCACACTGGTGAAGGCATATATGCATTTCTCTAGCACAACCATGTCACGTAAGTGATGTTCTCTTAAGGTAGTAGGTGATTACCAGTGGCAAGCTCACAGAATGTAGACCACTGCAACATTCGTCAATGCCTGCCAGGAAGCATTGGCCATAGATGGGTTTTGAGTGATTTGGTTCTTTGCTAAGAAGCCCAAGTGGGCTCTCAGGGTCATGCAGGACTGGTTGGCAGACCATTACATTCAGTCAAATGCTGGAGTGTGGATTTCACTTCTCCTAGCCCCAGAAGTGAATGTCAGCACAAATCATGTTTCCACATCCAAAGTTTGAGGTCCACCCTGCGGGGGTCCTTCAGGCACTTCATTGGCCATTTCATGAGCCAATGGGAAATTCTACCAAAGTAGGATCTGCATATCTGCCGGTTTGTCAGTTTAGAAAGAGACCACGACTGCCAATAGGTTAAGATCATTCTCTAGAGATGAATATTGAGGATGTTGGCAAGGGTACAGGAGATGGCAGACATAAAGCCTTTGACAGTCCTCAAGCTGTTGCCTGGTGCCTCCCACAGCAGGAAGTCTGTGATGCCCATGATCTGCAAGGATCATGGGCAGATCTTCTGTGCTATACACCAAGTGCCAAATACCTTCCTACAGGCCGAATACAACTCTAAGGAAGAGTGTCAAAGCCCTTCCCAGGTGATCCAACTGGTGACCAATTCTGAGAAACCTTTGTCACAGAGTCCCGGTGCAATAACTTCGAGGTGTGAAGGTTGAGCCCATGTGGGTTTCTGTGGAACCTGCTTGTCTGAAGCTCAGCCAGAAGACGTGGCCAAGTCAGTTGACATAATGGAGGCTCAACACTTAGTTCCCACAGGTCCTGATATCACTTTCTTTTTGCCACAATGCAACTAAGATGAGGTTGCAGTCATGAGACCTGACTTTGTGCAAAACTCTTGGAAGAGTCAGTGGACAATGAAATGCTTAAGGTCACATGTTGCTCCAGTGTATGGCAAGTAGTTTCTGCAGCTAGAGCCGTTGGATCTATGACATGTGATACAAACATGGGAAGTCTGGCTTAAAATTCTTAATTGCCATATCATTGTTTGGATAATGATGTCTGTGAATCATCGTCATGTAATTACCTTTTATAACTGTACATTAGAGTTAAGGGCTAAATTTGTTTTAGGCCTACTTGAAATGAATGTGGCTGTTTTCCAAAGTGGAAGGATTGGGATCCCGTGAAACTGGCTTAACCTACTGCCAATATGTTGGTAACCTGTTCCAAGTCAGGTAGAAGATACCCTCATTCATTTAAATTTCATTACTGTTGGTCATGGATCCTTCCGACGATGAACACTAGCATGTCTTACTATTTCGTAAATGATACTGGATCTGACAAGGTTGAGGTGGTATTCGGTTTGGTCTCATCACTATCATTAAAAACTGTTGTCCGCTTCTCTTTTCATGGAACTTTTATATATTTGGCAACAATTTGAACATTCGGGCATTTTCTGCACATATTGCAATGCAGCAAGTGTTCCAAGTGTAGTGGGACTGATGTTGTTTTTTATAGTTGTCTAATGAATATAGTTTGTTATTGTTAAGGTCATGTCAGGTTGGCTCAAAGTGTTTGATGATACGTGGTTACTTGCAATGAATGGGTAAATTTATACATATTTGGCCTTCTCTCTCTCTCTCTCTCTCTCTCTCTCTCTCTCTCTCCTTTCATAAAACCTAATTATTTCTCTGATAAATGTAGTAGAATTTTACAATAATTAGGACTGTTTTACATTTTGACCTTTTGAACTTTATAGAACCATGAGTTAGATGTACATTATGCTTGGCTGACTTGCAGATGACTTACAATGGCATACTACATTTTTTGAATTAAAAAAAATTACCTTAATAAATGACTTATTAGATGACTTGTGGATTATATGCTTTCTTGCACATTTAAATTTCAGTTCAAAACTACTTCTGGAAACCATACTTGAAATGTGACTGCTATGCTTACAAATTTTGGCTATTGTTATGCAATTTTTGACTAGATGTTTTTGTGTTTTGAGGCCTGATGTCACTTGTTTGGCTGATGTTTAACATTTGAACCAGTGTACTTGCAAACTCTGACAATGTATTGACTTTTCACCACTATATTTGTACATTCAAACACTTTTCTTTTTGAAATACTCTTAGTTTATCTCCTTTAAAACAACATCATGCCTTTAACTACATGTCTAAAACACATCGAATTGTATAATCATGTTGTTTGGATTCTTGTTGATGGTCATTTTAGGCCTCGGGGGGCCTTTCTGATGGATTGATGTTGGTGTTAGTGTCACTTTGTGGACTTGTATGAATGATGATAGTGGTTGAGACAGTGGTTGCAGTAACTTTTAAATGCTGAATTTTATTGATATTTTCAACAAATTAGGAACCTGTGCTTGCAAATTCTCTGATGTGCTGCAGATTTTGGTCCCTTTTCATGAATTGTACGGTCCGATATGCACATGAATGATTCACCTGTTCAAGCCAATTTACTGAAATAGGCCTATAATTTTAAACAAAACTTTTTGCATTCTGTCATGTTAAAACTAGACATGACATTTTTGACCATATGAACCTTTGCACATACATTTTGGACTCTTGGGTAAAGACGAACTATAAATTTATGTGATTCAGCTATACATACCAAGGAACATTGCCTTTGGTCGGAATTGACTTGGATTTTTTTCATTAGGACTACGTTTTTGATATGGTTATGACACTGTCTAATTTGCATTCAGGCTTGTGAACAGATCCACATGTGGGCACTCTGGTCCTTCCAGGTTTGAGAGAGTTGATTGGCCAGGATGTTCTGGAGTAATGGAACATGTCTAGAATGTGCATGGATGTCTTTTGCAAAGCACAATAGTATGATGAGTTCAGCTAGGGCCATCAGATGCTTGGACTGCATGTCACCTTGCTGGTTGAAGTAGGCAATAACTGTCCTGTTGTCACACATAATGAGTGTGTGTTTGTGCTCCACAAGGGGATGACAGTGGAGGCATATCACCTCTAGTGCCAGCTAGTTGATGTGGTAGGACCTGCACTGGCCCAATGCAGTGTGGTCCCCCACACGCTCTCCATGCCCAGAACCTGAAGAGTCTGTTTATAGTGTGACCTGTGCCCGAAATGATGTCAGAGTGGCATATCAATACTTTCTGTCATTTGGTCTGCCAAAGAAGATGAATCTGATTCTGTGGGAGCACTGGCATCTGGGCTTGGTAGTGTTTGTCCTTCAACCACCTGTTCTTCAAGGCGAATTGTAGTTGTTGATGGCATAGCCAACTGAATGGGGCCTGAGAGTTCATTGATGTCAGAGAGCCTATCAAGCCTTGCACTGCTTGGCTGTTTGGGACAATTGAATCATAAAAGGCAGACATGACTGCTGCAGTCTTTCATGTCTGTCTTCTGATGGGTGATAGGTGAAGGCATTTGGATCAAGCTGGATGCCAGGGAAGACAAAGATCTGTTCTAGTGGAAAGGGCTATTTGTTCCACCTGCATATTTGTTCCCCCAGGAACAAATTCAGCAAATATGTGTTCCCCTATGGAACAAATATTTGTTTCCACTCTTGAATATTTGCTTGCTCCCCCACCCCCATATGGGAAACTAATGCTATACAAATATTTCTGTCCACCCACAAACTGATGATCAATTTTGTGCATGAACAGTGACATATTGCATTTGCATTTTTTTTTCTTCTTAGTTATGTTTATTTTTTTTAGCTGACATAATTTAGCTCAGCTATGGTTAGCCAAGTTTTTGCTTAGTTTAAGTTCAGTCTCTTTTTCCATTAAGCTTATACAGTGCAGTTGAGCTAGGCTGATCATGGTAAATGTGTGTTAAGCATTCCCGAGTGTGAATACTATATGCATAGGATAAACTTAACTGATGACACTAAGTGTATGGTAGGGAAAGAAATGTTTGTAAGGGATACAAATGTATTTTTTCTTAGGAAGAATGGACATTCATTCCTGGGGTAACCAATATTCAGACGGTGGGGGTGCAGAACAGATATTCGCTGACACTAGCACTAAGTTTCACTTTGACAGGTTGACAATCAGGCCTACACATATTGGCATAGGTCCAGGACAAACTGTGGGATGAAGAAGCTCTTCCTGCAGGAGTGCTCAGAGCAACCAGTCATTGAGATACACTTGAATGCTTGTGGACCTCTTGTGCGGGTGGTCAGCTACCATGTGAGTGAACCTGGCAAACACCAGAGGTGTCCTGGTTAGTCCAAATGGGAGGACCTTGAACTTGAAGACCTGGTCTGCAAATGCAAACTGCAGGTACTTGTGTAAAGTCACTGTGATTGGCACCTTGAAGATCATGTCCTTGAAGTCCAGAGACACTGTCCACTCTTGGGGCCTGAGCACCACTGCTACCACTGGGGTGTCTTCATGTGGTAGACAGAGACTTCCAGGTGCTTGTTCAGCACCAACAGATCTATGACCACCTGCCAATCTTTCTTTCTTCCTAACAAGAAACAGGAGCTTGCAGAACCCAGGAGACTGGTGGTCTTGTGCTGGCTCTACGGCATGCTTGTCCCACAGCTTTTGGACTGCCTGGCACTCCCTCTGTGATTTGGATGGTGTACTGAAGTTTGTCCAAGAGGGCTTTCAGGGCCAACAGTGAGACACCAGAGAACGATGCTATGAGACCAAGTCTTTGGCATCCTCCTTAAGCCTCCCGAATGCCTCCAAAGGCACAGAAATGGATTGAGGAGCCTTCATGGAAAACACTTCCCAATACGAATCCACTGGAATTTAAAAGGGGCTTGTAAATCTGCTTGGGTGAGCTGTACCATTTCCCCTGGATGTCCTGCTATGGAAGGACTCACCCTGTTTCAGATAGCCAGCAGCTGGCAGCTCCATGGGGACCCAGGTGCTGCGTGCCATTGCCATAAGCTGGTTGTAAAACTCTGCAACATAGGATTCAAGATTCAAAACAGTTTATTAGACATATGGTTTCAGTTTGTACATGTTATTATTGACAAAACATAAAATTACAGTGAAACAGTGTACAACAGGCTGAGTGGTGAAGATATTTGTAAAGTATTGTGGCAAAGTTACAATACCTAAAATAGAATTTCAGAGCTCTGGCTTGCATTGGGGCAAGACAGATGTGTGCTTTCAAATAGCAGGAAGGGGATGTGCTTTGTGTCCTCCTAAGACAAAACTGTGGCAACACAAAGCCATGGTATCTCTGTTTTATTTGGCTGTGGGAACACCACATGGTCAACCACAAGTGCCCTGATCAAGGGCGTAACCTGATATATACCCTTAAGGGTATATATCAGGTTACGCGTGAGTCTTACAAATGACTTAATAAAAGTCTGAAAATACGCTAAAAGTACCATAAACTATATATTTCTTGAAAGTTAACAAATCTGGGAATAAGTTGATAGCATTTTCATTTGTACCAGTTCTTCTGTGTTGACACAACAATCAGGTAAAGTGATCATAAAAAAATCACACAATTGTTAAATCTACTTTTTTATTTTGAGCTTGAGCATGTGCATTTCTGTTGCAAAAGCTAGCAGACATGATTTTTTACACAGACGTGTCTCACTTTTTTCACTGTTTGCGCTATTCTGGAGATACTCACGTTTAAAGTTGAAAAGATGACATTCCATTCTTACATCAAAGGTTTTGACTTTTGGCTCGCTGTAGAGAGAAAACAACTCAACATAGAAAAAATCTGAGACACATTTTTAAAGATTATATTCTTGTGAACAGTTTGCCACAAACCCCAGGTCTTTGAGAGCAAAACTGACGAAGTTGATTTCACAAGAAGTTGAGAAACAAAGGCCAGGAATGATGTTGAGAAAAAAGCTTTCAAAGCAAATTCCAACTTCAATAGGACTTACGCTATTCTTTGGGCCTTTGATCGCAATGACACCTTGGTATTCCATTACGCACTCCTACCTGTTGAGTAAATGGACAAGTATGGGGCATCAAACTTCTAAGAATGCTTTATTTTAGAGGTTTTACATCCAAAAATGTTATAATCGTGCTCATCTGTCACTTCGGATTCCATGTTGGGGTTTCTCAAGTTTACCCTGATTGGCCGACAAATGACTGACAGGTGGTTGCGGGGCAACCGGGTTCTATGATTTTTGCCGTCTTTCGTGGGGCCCTGCAACCCGACGTGAGCCTCACGGAGACCCCGTGCAAGTCTAGCATTGCTGGGTCAGGGTCAAACGAAGTCGAGGCCAAGGTCACGGATACTGATTCGGTGAACACCACAACATCCACAAGCCAACCCGGTCTGGACAAACGATTTTGCAGTGCTAGTGCCCAGAAACTCAGAGACTTTGTGGTCCACCAGGCTAGATCTACACCAAAAATAGAAGCAGGCCCAGGATTAGTGTTCATTGGGTTGGATGTGGGGCAGGGCAAGAAATTTGTTTTGAAACTACTTGTCTTTAGGACAAGTGACACCAAATTTTCACTTGTTCTCCCTCATATACTGAACCCCAATGAAAAGTATCCACATGCCAATTTTGAAGTATTTTATTGTTTATACTTGAAACATTTCATACCTAGACGTGCTTAGAACTTAACAAAGCATTCACTTTTCTGGCGTAAAAATAATGTCACGCTCTACCGACATTAACGTCACTTACAGGCAAAAAATGTCATTAACTGCCCTAATTGAAAGTCACACAAATTTTTCTGTTCAATATGGGATGTGGCCACCTCGAGCATCAACACATGCTATACATCTGCGGTGCATACTGCTGACCAGGGTTTGAATTCTGTGTTGGGGAACATTATTCCATTCTTCCTGCAGAGCTTGGATCAGCTGGTTTCGGGTAGTAGGCCTAGGTGTCCTCCGTTGAATACCTTGGCCTAACTGATCCCACAAATGTTCAATAGGGCTCAGATCGGGTGAGAACGCTGGCCATTCCATGACATTGATGTTGTTCTCATTGAGAAAGTTCATTGTTAATCTTGCAGAGTGTGCACGTGCATTGTCCTGCTGAAAGATCGCCAGATCTTGATGCTGCTCCATAAATGGGACCATGTGCGGCTCCAGCACCTCATCAATGTACCGCCTAGCATTGAAGATCCCTTGAATGACCACTAGGGGTGTCCGGTAGCGGTTGCTGATGCCTGCCCACACCATGACAGAGGGTCCACCCCATCGATCTGCCTGACGGACACAGGCATCTGCATATCTCTCCCCAGTCCGGCGCCACACACGTTCTCTGCCATCTGCTCTGCTGACACAAAAACGGGACTCGTCAGTAAAAAGGACGGTATTCCACTGCTGGCGAGTCCACCTGGAGTGTGCTCTACACCACTGCAGTCGTCTTTCTCTTCTGGGTTGGGTCAGCAGGTTACCCCTGTAAGGTCTTCTGGCTGTTAGGCCACTGCTCCTCAGTCGCCTCTCCACAGTAGAACTACTGACAGGACGGTGATTCACCCCTTGAGTCTCACGGGCTGTTTGGGCTGCTGTACGGAAACGGTCTCGCAGGTGCATCAGCCGGATGTGACGGTCTTGGCCAGGTGTTGTCAGTCTTTCTCGGCCAGGCCTAGGCCGATCATCTACGGATCCAGTTTCTTGTTGCCGTTCAATTAGTCGTTGGATGGTGCGCCGAGTACACCCCATTCTTTGTGCGATTTGAGTGATTGGGACTCCACCCTCTGCAAGCCCCAAAGCATGGTGTCTTTGACCTTGGCTCAGACGCGGCATGATCGCCTCAACACACCTGAGACCACTGGCTTTTTTCTTGGCTGAACATCCCTTTTTAAACCCACTGAAAACATCAGGTCATTTTAGCCATCCAATAGGAGTGGTGGTCAGAAGCCATATTCGGTGCACAAAAGTCACATGCATTATGTAACAACCCAGCAAAAGTTAAAAAGTTGTCCTGAATGACCCTGATGTAGGCTCCAAACCATGCATATATGCACACACAGTACTTAGTAACTTACAAAATTAATGTGTTAATTTTTTTATGTGGATACTTTTCATTGGGGTTCAGTATACTATCACTTGTGCTAATGAAGTGTACCAAAGTTTTGGTTTAAAAACATGAAATTTTTAGTAATTATGCCCCCTTTCGAAGAAAGTGGGGCATATAGCTTTGCACATGTCAGTCGGTCGGTAGACTATGGTTTCCGCACAATAGCTCAAGAAGTTTTTGAGCTAGGATTTTGATACTGTACAGGTGTATCATTCTAGTCAAAAGCTAGGCAAAGTTTGAAGATGGGTGACCTTGATTTAATTTCCAAGGTCACAGTGATACCTGAGTTAACTTTGGTTTCAGCACAATAACTGAAGAGGTTTTTAAGCTAGGACTTTTATATTGCACAGGATTATAGTCCATATTTGGGGCTAGGCGAAGTTTGAAGATGGATGACCTTGACCTCATTTTACAGGTCACAGAGCCACTTTACTGATTATGGTTTCATGCTTTCTGCATGATAACTTATACCTTGGAGCTAGGGCTTTTGCATTGCACAGCTTTATGGTTCTCTGTAAGGACTAGATTGAGTTTGAAGATGGGTGATCTTGACCCAGTTTTCAGGGTCACAGAGAGATTGTAGTAAGACTGTGGTTTCTGTACAATAACTCAAGAAGTTTTTGAGCTAGGACTTTGATACTGTACAGGTGTATCATTCTGGTCAAAAGCTAGGGAAAGTTTGACCTAATTTCCTAGGTCACAGTGATACCTCAGTTAACCTAATTTCAAAGGTCACGAAGCCACTTGGTTGAATACTGTTTCTGCATGATAATGTGCAAGCTTTATGGTTGCCTATAAGGGCTAGTTTGAGTTTGTAGATGGGTGACCTTGACCCAGTTTTGAGGGTCACACACAGACAGTAGACTTCCTTTAGGTTTTTGCATAATAACCGAAGAAGTTTTTGAGCAAGGACTTGGATACTGCACCGCTATACAGTCCTTGTTAAGGGCTAAAAGAAATGTAAAGTTTGGTGACCTTGATCTAAATTCCAAGGTCACATATTCACCTGATTTAACTAAAGCAGTGTCCAGCTGAAACAGGTCTGCCAGCTCTTGGCCTAGCTCCTGATACAAGTCTGAGACAAGGTCTAGGCCTACTATAGGTATGCTGACCTATAGACTGTATCTAAGTCTAAACCCGAGGGCACCATAAAGTGGACCATGGTAGCTGCCGTGAGGGGATAAGGGAAGTCTAATGGACAAGTATCAGGAACCTATGCAAAGGAGTTTTCTACGCCAAGAAAGTCATAAATGCCCTTCTCCAGCACGATCAAGTGGAGCAGGTAGTGCTCAATGAAAATTGCAGATGATTGCCAGCGGCAAGCCCAGAGGATAACAACAATAAGGAGATTGTATTTTGGTTGACCTGTTCCTTTTACGACTTATCCAAGAGCAAAAAGAGCTCTGACCCCTGACACTGTCCATGCAGGAGAAATACCAATGCAGAGCTCTCAGCTGGTTGAGCCGTATCCATGGCATGGGTGTTAAAACCTATAAAAGCTGTAGATGGATCTGGAGCTACTTGCTTCTTTGCAAGGAATCCCAAGTGAGGTCTAAGGATCACCTGGGAGTGGTCAGGTGACCATTGGATTTGGTCATGTACCACAGAATGGATCTCGTTTCTTCTAGTCCCAGAAGCGTTAATAGAAAACAAGTTTTCCACGTCCAGTACTTGAGGTCCACTCTGCGGGGGTCCTATAGGAATTCAAAAGGTCAAAATGAGGCTATTAGCGCTGACAGATAAGGATCGCTCCCTATGTGATGTCTAGGATGTCTGGCATGGTTGAGGAAATAGTGGGCTGAAACCTTTAAATGGTTCTTTAGCTCTCACTGAGGAGCTCCCACTGGAACAGCAGGAAGTCCACGACATGCAGAGACTGGTGCACCAGGAGAAAACTTGCTCTTGCCTAGGATTGCTGCATAACAGCAGCTCCACAGGAACCTGGGTGCCGAGAATCCTGGCAGTTAGCTGGTTATAAAACTCAGTGACAAAGGGGCAGAAAGGAATCGGGGACGTATGTCGCGTTTTTCCCAAGGACAAGTGTTGGCAGCACATCGCCAAGGCTATCTCCTCATTCAGTTGAGCAACCACAGTTTGGTCACCCACTTGGCTCTGAATGAAAGCTTTGAACCTTTGACATGCTTAAAGCCCTGAGTCAATGCCAGTGTAGTATCCATGGCAGCAGGAGTGGGTTCTGCCCATATCAAGGATGCTACAGGGCCCTGGTGAGCAAAGTGGCACCGGCACCAGCTGCCTGAAGGGCACCTGCTGGAGTTGCATGAACTGTGGAGCCTGCCGGCTGGGTGAGAGCCGGCTTACAACGAAGGCAGCCAGCTGCTCATTTGAAACAACCGACTTCAACGTGTGGGAGTAGTATGGCAGGAGCAGGTGAAGACGAAGTCTCTGCCAGCAACTACTGCTCCTCACAGATCTCATGTTCCGCTTGCCTCTCCAAGGAGGGAAGCAGGGTACCTGGCTTGAAGGAAGGGCACATTGGGATCACCAGCTGCTTGGTCTAGGTTTGTCCTGGAGGGAGAGTAGCCTGTACAGCCGGCACAGGGATTGGAGGCCCCAGAGTTGGCACTCGGGTAGCAGTAGGGGACACAACCACAGGAGCTGAAGGGCCCTTCAGCTGACCACAGCTAGACATAACCACAGACTCCGGTGTGTCCAGATACCTGGACATTCCACCCGAGGTCCCGGAGCTCTAGGAATCGGCAGGGTTCTGGTGCTCCAGGATGCCCAGATTTTGAGCCATGGCCTCGGACCCGGGAGCTTGGGGAATTGGCTGGGTTTCTGGAATGCCTAGAAATGGTACTGTATGTGCCCACCGTGGCTTCACTGGGACTGCCTTGGGTTCCGAGCTCTCAGAAGATCTTGGTGGTGCTTTGCCTGCCTGTTAGGACAGGGGTCTAAAGTAGCCGGCATAGAGGGGCTGGACAGCTGTGGGATCAGGTCCATTTGCAACTGCTGGTTCCTGGCCATCATCTCCAAGACACCGAGAGTCTCAGATCAGCAACCAAGGAACCTCCAGTGGTCCTCTCAGGTGGAGCCGAAGGCTCAGGATCCTAGCAAGCAGATCCTTTGCGGCCCTCCTTGCGACTGTGCTGTCTCTTCTCCCGATTACCCTGGGCGGAGGGTTCAAGAGAAGAAGCAGCAACCACCTGAGCATGTGTGCAAGCTGTGTTGGTTTGCTTCTGCTTGTCTAGTAGCGTCCCTGGGGTAGATGACTTAGTGGAGTCAGACATGCTGGTCCGGCATTTAGCACCCAATCCTGTTGCTCTTCCTCTGTGACTGCTCATACAGCAGCCATTTGTCACCTCCCCACTTAGCACAAAACTTGCATGTGTTCATCAGAACACATGTCACATGTGGCCAAGCTGTTGGCCACAACCCTAACAGTGCTCATGGTCATCCCAGGCTGCCATGAAGTGGTTCTGTGAGTCCATCTTCTACCCTTTACCCAACAAGGGAGAAGGAAAGGTGGTCTCTGGCTCCAGCACCCACCCACATCACACTCCCTATTGCCTGACTGCCACTGTCCTCCCTCTATCTGTGATTTGATCCACCAGATGCCATCTTGTAAAAGATCGGTTTCTAGCCAAGATGAGCCTTACTTCCACAATTCTCTCAGGGATCCACGGGTCAAAATAAGCCACCCCTTTCTCTGAAGAGACTAGGATAGCTTAGAAAACAAATTCCACAGGAGAGGTAGTGTGCACTGCACTAAAAGAGTTTGAAAATGGCGCCTGAGGAGGAAGGTAGAATAAGGGCACATGCACACCAGAAATCACCCCCTACACACACACACACACACACACACACACACACACACACTTCCACAGGAACTGAGTGGTGGTGCCCCGGGACTGTCAGGTCTTCAGAACAATCAGTCCCAACTCAATTGTGTTGGGCATTGCAGTGATGCCAGCATGCAAAATGCCATTTCAGAGACATTTAAGTGAGAATATCAGGAACACAGCATACATGTACTTAACAAAGAATATATAAGAAAATACTCAGTTTCAATGTGGGACAAACACCTTAAATTGGTCAAAATTTCAGGGACTTTCCCTGATGATGAGGGACAGTTGGCATCTCTAATGTTGTGGCCCAGACATGGAGGTCTAGGCAATGGTGATTGAGAGATAACGTTATATAATTAGTAAAATATTTTAATGGAAATCATTATGTGATACGGTGAGTTAATATGTCTGTTATGCCAACAAAATTTTAAATTTAACAGACTGAATTTTATCAATAAAATCCTTGCCCATGGTACAAGTTAACTTTAGAAGTCACTTGTCCTCAAAAGGATTTCTCTTGTCCCGGACAATAGGATCATAGGAATTTTCGCACCCTGTAAAGGCCGTGCCCCAGAGGACACTACTTAGCTGTTAGTAGCAGAAATCTAATAACAGCAGCACCTTGGGAGTTGAAGACACCTTAGGGGTAGGCAGCTGGGCACATGGTGCCATCACCAATGCTTTCATGAATGCTTGTCTGTCCAGCAGCTCAATCTGAGCTCCAGGGGCCATAGGCATACTCCGGGGCTTCTCAGCTTCAGAACACACTTCCCCAGAGGGCCAAGATACATGAAGCTCGAGTCTGTGGCTGACATTCTTCTTCGGATGGGGGTCCAAAGATTATGGCCTAGAAGACAGCTGCCAAATGAGTTGTCTGCAACCAATAGGTCACATCCATAACCCTCATAACAGTGGACAGTCCTGGGGCATTGGTGGGGAATGCAGAGGTTGCTGCTGGTGCTGGGCAATCGGGATGCCCAGATCCCTTGCCTGACTTGTGATGGTGAATTCCCATTCTTCCTGCCATTGCTCTAGGGAGTCACGGGAGGGGCCCAGTGTACCTCACAGGGATGCTTAAGCCTCCCAACAAAGGATTGCCAAGGAAGACTCAAAGGAGTCAGCCTCCCAGCCCTTGTACTTGGCAGTCTGCCTACACTTGGACTTACGGAGATTCTCTCTGGACTGTCATAGTGCAGCCGCTTGTCCTCCCTCCATCTGACACAATGGGTGCAAGCATTCTGGCAGGAACACTCGTGTCTGGTCAGTTGGAGGTGACAACCATAGCAGTGCTAATGGTCATCCCAGGCTGCCATACAGTGGCCCCATGGGTCGAGCTTCTGTCCTTGACCCAAATGGGGAGGCAGAAGCAGTTTCCAATGGGACAACACTGATGATTGCTACCAAGCTGTGATTGCCTGTGAGGAGCTGTCCTCCCTCTCCCTTTGATTCAGCCCCAAAGCCATCTTTGAACTGAAGGTTTGAGTTTGAGACCAACTGTACCACTTCTATCCAGTGGTATTGACAGGTCAAAAACAAGTAATCTCTATCTCTGAAGAGATCTGGGATCACTCAGAAATAATATTTCTGTTGTTGAGGTTATGATAACAAAGTTTAAAAGACTCATCAAATGTAAAAAAATATATTTACTTTCCATATGTGCAAAAAAAAAAATTGTTACCTCTAAGATACTTATGATACACCATTTTTATTGTAGGCTATCTTCCAAACAGCTATTTTCAAATTGTTACCTCTAAGATAATTATGATACACCATTTTTATTGTAGGTTATCTTCCAAACAGCTATTTTCTACAGTCTACTTATTAGTGATGATTTGAAACCCCAAGATAGAATCCACATAATTTATATAAAATTTCAGTACCCACTAGCAGTATATGTTTAAGTTTGCGAGGACAGTCAGTAACCGTAAGATTTTAGCAACTGTGGTATCTATGTATGAATCCCAGTTTAAGTGTTATCAATGTTTTAAAGAAATTAAAATTGTCTACACATTCCACTTTGATTGAATCAATTCTAGTTTCCTAGTAGTATGATATATATTTTTTTGAATGCTGAAATATCATACATTTTGTTTTATTTACATTCAGAGAAAGTTCATTGACTTTTGGTCACGTAATTATCTTCTCAAGTACTAATTTATTTATTCATCAATGATCATACCCAATCCAACATTGTTAAAGAAAGTGAATAAATCATCTGCATACACAACAATATAAAAGATTTAACTTGCCTGTGTGATAACTGTGTAATGGACATTAAAGACTGCGGTTGGAGGTAGTTACCCAGTCACTGTCTTTTTACATAAATATTAATAGTTCTTGTCAAATACATGTAGCTTGATGTTAATTTCTAATAATTTATGTGCCCCCCTCCCCCCTCCCCCCCAAGAAGATGTTTGGTTTCCACACCATAACTTGAGATATTTTTGAGATAATACTTTGATAGTGCCCAGATATATACTCCAGTATAAGGGCTAGGTGAAGTATGAAGGTGGTTGACCTTGACCGTATTTCCAAGGTCACAGAGGTACTGTAGTAAGTTTTGGTTTCTGTATGATAACTAGAAATGTTTTTTTTTTATGATAGGACCTGTATATTGCACAGGATAATAGTCCTTATCCAGGGCTAAGCCAAGTTTGAAGACGGGTTGCCTCGACTTAAATTCAAAGGTCAGAAGGTCATTTTAATGAACTTGCTTTCTGCATTGTGACTCAGAATTTAAGGCATGACTTCCATATTGCAGATAAGTGTAGTAATAGTCCTCAGTTAGGGCTTGGTCACTTAGAAGATGGATGACCTTGACCAAAATTCCAAGGTCACCAGGTTGGTCGGTTGAGAGACTGTAGTTTCTGCACTATAACTCAAGAAGTTTTTGAGATAAGACTTCAATAGTGCCCAGGTATATACTCCTATATAGGGCTCAGTGAAGTACAAGGTTGGCTGACCTTGACCCTATTTCCAAGGTCACTGAGGTATTATAGTAAGTTTTGGTTTCCACATGATAACTAGCAACATTTTTTATGATAGCACCTGTATATTGCACTGGTTATATTCCTTGTCCAGGGCTAGGTCAAGTTTGAAGATGAGTGACCTTGACCTAAATTCAAAGGTCAGACGGGCACTTTAGTGAACTTGGTTTCTGCATTGTAACCCAGAATTAAAGTTATGACTTGAATATTGCACATGGTATTAGTCCTCAATTAGGGCTTGGTCAGCTTAGAAGATGCATGCCCTTGACCAAATTCCTAAGGTCACCACCTAGAGTGCCATTTGTGAACTTGGTTTCTGCATGATAACTAAACATATTTTTCACCTAAGGCTTTCATATTGCACAGAATATAGCCTTCAAAAAAAAAGAGTTAGATCAAGTTTTGAAATGGGTGACCTTGAGTCAATTCCCAAGGTCACAGAGCCACATTACTGAATTTGGTTTCTACTTAATAACTTCAGATTTTTTTGAGCCAGAGCTTTTATTTTGTAGTTGTTTATAGTCTTCCATTAGGCTAGATCAGGTTCAAAGAAGGGTGACCTCGACCCCCCCATTTCCAAGGTCACAAGGCCACTTTAATGAAATTCGTTTCTACATCCACTTCCCAAGGTCATGAGTGTCCCATTTAGTACTATCAACAGGGTAATGGGGGTGAACAAAATGACGGTAGGGGGGCATCTATGTTTTACAAACATGTTTTGTTACTACAGTTTTGAGAGAATATGTAAATGGAATGGAAAATTTGTACTTATTGAATGATGAATGGCTTGACTTGAGAGGCCTCAAGAGCATTTCTCTTGAGATTGGATGATTGATGCACTGATGGACTCGTGTGCTGTGTGATGCTAACAACAGGCCTCACAGTCAGTCCATAAGCTGACATTACACTTTCATGGTGAAATCCTCAGTAGTCCATTATATTAACTTTACACAGACCTTGGCAGTCATCCACCGGGTATTCTGTATAAAAGTAAAAGTAAAGGTTCTGTCCCAAGAGTAATTTTGACCATGTTGAGTATGCTTGCATAACGCGAGTTTGAGAAGGACTCACAGATCAGATTAGAAATAATGTACAGTGAAGTCAAGGGAATAAGTATGCAAAGAGGTCAGTCTGTTGAAAATTGTTACCAATTAAGAACACATAAAGCTACATAAAGTTGTATAGGTGTAGTATATATTTTGTAGGTAATATTATAGCTGATTACATAGGCAAGGTCTCTTCTGTTTGTAATAGCTATGAGAAAACTTTGAATTAATATCTTTGCTATTTGTTAGTAAATGCATGTGTGTGTATATCTATTGGATGAATGTTTACTGTGTCTGTATTTGTGGTAATAGTAATGTAAAATATTACAAAAATTATCACCCTGGTCATGCTGCTTTCTTCTGCCTCTTCTTCCTTCTCTGTCTACCTATCTGTCTGTCTCTGCCCTCCCCCTGCATCACCCTGTAACAGCACATACCCGGTATGAGTTTGCGCTTATCTTTTGTCATGTTAATTTTACAGCCATTTCAGGGCTAATGTGTAACAATAGTGCAGATACTGTGATAAATGGAAACCAGGCTAAAAGTCATATGAGCTGACACCTTACAGATGTCCACTTGACTTTTCCTGTTAGTGTCATTCAGCACAAAATTGTCTGCAAATTCACCAGGACGTCTTTCATCTGCTTTTGATACAGCCATAAGGTAGCCTTACTAATAATACTAACCAAAGACAGAGAAAGAGAGATGCATATTCTTTGTCACCAGGGTCTGCCAGCTTGGCTGCACCTCCTGCCCATCATGCTGGTCTGGGCAATCCCCAGCTGACTTTTTCCGGCAAAGGCAGGGCACTCCCTTGTATTAACCAACTGTACATCATTACCTCAAATCATACTGCCTTGATTTCAACAGGCTTCATGTGTAATATAGTTTGGGAATATAGCACACTGCCTGTGAGGTATTCCACAGGCTTCCTGAGTTTTACACCTTTTGCACAGTTAGGGACAAATGATGGATTAAATGTATGTGGAGTTCAAAATTTGTACATGTTTATCCTGATGTAATGTTCACTTGTCCCAGGAAATAGCTCTTGCCTGAATGTCAAGCCCTGCAATAGAATCTACCACAGCAAATACTTTACCGATGTACAGTGGAATTTCCTGAAAGGGAGACCTGAGATAACAAAACCAACTGCTCAAGTTGAAAATGAAGGACTCATCCCCTGACATGGTACGATCCTCCTGGACCTTCAACTGGGTGTTGGTAGACTCCTCGACCTTTATTCATTTTCTACACTTATAAGGTACCCTTACTTGAGCGCAGACTCCTGGATGGTGCAAGAGACTGAGGGCACCAGTCGGAGTCTGACCCAAGTGTACCATTTGAATCACGCACTGATTTCAACTCTGTACGTCAAACCAATCAGTGAGCTAGATATGCCGACCAGTGAACCAATCAAACACATTCCAGTAAAGCCATTTCGGTTTTCTTTTATACATATTCAGCGACAGATAGCGTGCTTCAAATAAATAAATAAATTAGTCAATAAACTAGTTCTAGCTTAGGACACTAGATGGCAGAGTAACGTTTGAATATGAATGAAGATTTGTGTGTGCTATTGTGATTGGAGCGGTAAATTCAAAGGCTGGTACACTTGGGTCAGACTCTGACTGGTGCCCTCAGTCTCTTGCGCCATCCAGGAGTCTGCGCTCAGGTAAAAGGTACCCAAAAGAGGTGCAAAATGTTAGAGTTACATATACATATAAATCATTATGACATCATATTTATAAAATGTCCTGTCATCTGTATATTTCTATCTCTGGAATAAAAATGCCAGTTTTAATGAGTACCTTTGTTTATGTTATTGATCTTTGCTTTAAACCTGTATTTCTTATTCTCGGTATGAGTTTATTGTAAGAGGCCATTGGCTGTGGGAGTATAAGTCCCTTGAAGGAATCGAATGACTGAAAAATGCATCGTATGAGTCCATTGACTGAGAAAAAAATATATATGTATATGTAATCGTCCTTGATTAAAGCCTGGTACACTTATCTCATGTTCAGACAAAGAAGTTAAAAGTAGTTGCAAATACTATGCTGGAGAATCAAATGACTGAATGTATATGTCAGTGGAACAGGTTTACTAGAAACATTAATTTAGTTGCTCTGAGTCTGATGATAAAGAAGAGAGAGCTGGATCAGTATATGATATTGAAAGAGGGGGATTTAGAATGTGCTAAATTTCTTTGATGACTATATCAATATGCATCAACTTCTGCAATTACCTCTGTAATAATAATAATTGTCTTTGGCCCTTCACTTGTTTGCCGTGGTCCTGAAAAGGAGGTCAAGAAATCTGAACCTATCCCACAATCGCATCTTGCGCTCGGCATGCCCATAGCCCCTGTCTATGTTGCCATAGACAGAGTCGTGGGAGCCCTTATATGGGCTACCTTCTCCCTTCCCCTCTCTCAGTTCCCTACTCTGGCTTCAGACTCCCTCAAACCTAGCACCTTACTTCTTCTTTCCCAGCACTTCACCAGAAATCCCTTAACTAACTCAATCCCTACTCCACTTCCTGGGGTATCTCCTTTCAACCCCAACATCTAGGCTAACCTATCACCCTCTGCCATGTTCTGAACTTGTTCTAGACTTCTACATAATTCATCCTTCTCTTTCCACCCTTCAAACAGTCTATCTCTCAATCCCTGATACTCTGAACACCACACAAGAAAATGATCTATTGTCTCATCCTCATCCTCCCTGCATATCTTGCACTTCCCATCGCTCCCACTGGTCCACTTCTGTGTCCGTTTCTCAAGATTAATCATTCCTGCACTTCCTTGGAATAACAACTTTGAACCCTTGCTACAATCCCAACACTTTCCTCTGATTGGTTTATCAAGCCCTCTGTATGCAATGAGTGTGCTCTTTTCCTCCACCCCTCTCTTCCATTCAACAACATGCTTCTCAGTAACCAACTTTCCTATGTACGTTTTCCACCACATTTCAATCTCATCTGGCCCCTTCAGATCATACTTCTCTGCCAACTTATTTATATCTGTCACCCACTTTGTCTTCTCACTAACTGCCTCAAGATACACCTTTCTGCACCACCTGTCTTCTCCTACATCCTGCAAATAGCCCCAATAGTTCAACTTAGACTTTGCTATTCTATCCCTGACATTTATCCATCCAAGTTCACCTAGTACTGCTTCTGTTGCCACACATGGGGGAGCCCCTAGTATCCATTTTCCCATCTCTCTCTGTGCCTTTTCCAACCATTCCAAGTCTTTCTCACTTATTGAAATAACATCCACACCATACAACATTCCTGGGACTGCTACCCTCTCCCAAAGAACTCTCCCTGTAAATGCCTTATTAAAACTATTCATTGCTGTTAGCTTTATCATACCCTTTGCTCTATTGACTTTCTGCTTAATTTTATTGACATGGTATTGGAACATGCCCTGGCCGATCGCCTTAATGCTCACTCCCAAGTACTCATAATCATCCACTTCCCCTATTCTAATGACTTTCTCATGTCCTTCTGGTATCTCAAACCTTCCTACCATCCACTTCTCTCCCTGTCTGTGTTTCTGACCTAGAGCCATGACCTTACTCTTTTCTTTGCTGTACTGCAGCCTCCACTTCTCCCCATATTCCCCTGCTATCTTGACCAAACTCTGCAGTTCATCCTTTGAGTTTGCCATCAGTACAATATCGTCTGCAAAAAATAGACCTGCCAACTTCTCATTTCCCACCTTAACACCTTTTCCAATCTCTAACAACTTATCTCCCAAATCTCGTAGATACAATGAAAACAATATCGGGGACAGCACACATCCTTGCTTCAGCCCAATACTCAACTCCTCTCCACCCACCTCAACTTCTCCCAAACTCAGGGTACATTTGACATCCACATATAGTGCTCTCAAAACTTCCAAAAACCTATATGTGAAAGTAAGTGCGTCTGATGGATGGCAGTGTTTGTCTTGATGTCCATGGTGTATCATTGTCACATGATGTATCCTTGGAATGTAAAACCACTGGATCTGTGGATGGTGGAATGCAGATGACCTGCTCGTCAGTGCTGGTTTTGGAGAGTTGGCTCTCACTAATAGGGTCTTTCATTTTTTGAGGGCCTTGGCATGATTAATATGTGCAAAGACCTGTATGGTTTTTTTGAAAAATATGAGTTTTCTTGCAGGTTTGACTCCGGTGGCTTCCCGGAGCTTTTTCAATTTGCCTGGAATTTTGGCAGTAAGGCAGGGGTGGTATTTAACTCATTCCATACTATGGTCACAGTTCTTGGTCAGTGGTTCTGGCACTGTGTAGCAAGTCATTCTGCAGCTGCCCTTGCGGCAGCTGCAGCATGACTTGCTAACTTGAGACTATAAGCATGTTGATACTTGAACGAAAGCTCTTTTCATGAAGAATTTAAATATGCAATTATCATCTTAAATCTAGGTAAATATACGGAAAAATCAGGGACTGGTATGGAATGAGTTAATAGCTACATGTACAACCTTCTCTCCCAGGTGTTTATTCTGCACATGCTGCTGAAAATTGTCAGCTCTGCCGAAGTGTGTGAAACATAGAGGGCAGGTGAATCTGGCCACCTCTGTGTTGTGTCCGTAGGTGACTTCTCAATGTCCAAGGCGTAGGAAAACTTTTAGGGCATACAATGTATGCTGCAGCTTGATAACATAATGGAGAGATGCTATAAGTGTGCTCTGTAATCCCTGCTAGTTATTATGTCTCCCCGTGCAATGGGGGGACATATTGTTTTTGCGTCCGTTTCTTCCGCTTCATCTTCTTCTTTTTCTTCTTCTTCAACACATTGTTGTGTGCTTTGCGGACGCGATAACTCAAGAAAGATTTGTTTTGGGAAGTTGAAATTTCTTGCAAAGATGTTCCGATATAAAACCTTGCTTGTGATTGCAGATGGGTGACCTTGACCTATTTTTCAAGGTCACATGGGCATGTCGTGTAAAATTGACGCGGACGCAATAACTCTGCAAGAATTTGACTTAAGAGGTTGAAATTTTGCTTGATTATGTTCCATAATACCAACTAGGTTGGGATTGTAGATGGGTAACCTTGACGTATTTTCAAGGTCACATGGCCACTTTTTAAAAATCATTGCAGATGTACTTGAGAAAGATTTGCTTAAACAGATTGACATTTTGTGTGATTATGTTTCTATGTAAGACTTTTGTAAGACCTTGCTTGTAACTGCAAATGTATGGCCTTGACCTATTTTTCAAGGTCACGTGAGCATTTCGTCAAAAATCAACGACTTAAGACTACAGGCATGTTGGTACTTGAATGAAAGCTCTTTTCATGAAGAATTTAAATATGCAATTGTCGTCTTAAATCCAGGTAAATATACGTAAATATCAGGGACTGGTAGGGAATAAATTAAGGGGCAAAGGGCTAATACTTTAGTCAGATATGCTCGTCCCTAATTACAACAATTACATGTGGAACAGCTATGAT
Source organism: Hermodice carunculata (assembly GCA_964020975.1). Lineage (NCBI taxonomy): Eukaryota > Metazoa > Annelida > Polychaeta > Eunicida > Amphinomidae > Hermodice > Hermodice carunculata. The sequence goes on from OZ026614.1 coordinate 13,015,183, forward strand.
TCTGTAAATACCGTATAATTTTTTTTAACTGTGTCTGTCCCTGCAAGTGTTCCCATGTATCATTGCAAAATTCTGGAATGATTAGTTTATTTTTGTATATTTTATTGTCATTTGTATATTAATTTAACTTATTTATTCCAAACATAATTCTAAAATTGAGATGATTCAGATTTTGCAAGTGGTGCAAGCACTTAATTGGGATATAGTAAGTACATGTGTTTCCTAGTGCTGGTGCATGTATGCTACCATATTTATGAGGACACTTACTGGGATAGGTTTTATTTGTGTTGGAACAAAACTATATTCTGATGTAAAGGACAAAAAGTATTTTGGATAAACTAACTGTACATCAATTTAAAGGGCCTAAATGATTGTTAATAGCTCTCATAAAACATCGTTTAAAACAAGTGGTTGCTAGATACTGCTGTTGCCATAAATTTGCAGTAAATGGGCATGTTAGTTGGATGTGTCAAATCACAAAAAACGAGCTGTGTGATTATTTTCTTTGACATCATCTCTTTTTATTTGCTCTGTCTGAACCTGAACATGATTCTTTACATAGTTTAATTCATGCTGTGTGCTGATAGAATCTTGAATTCCAGAGGTAAAATGATAATAAAATTAGTCATTCTGCTCATCTGTATTGATTGTTTATAACATACAAAAATACAGGCTGAAAATTAACTTGTCTGTGAGGTACAGGATGTTGAAACCCATTTGCTGATGTATGGAAACAATGTCACGTGAAATGTATAAAATATACATAGCACTGATAGCACTGTCAAGCAGTCTCTCATTGTTTTTTCATTTGGCTGAGTGCATTCAGGTCAGTGTCTATCCTTGACAAGCTCTTGCAAAAAAGTTGATTTTGTACTTTTCTTAACTGTTTTATTGCCATTTTTTGACAAAAGTTAATGTCCCTCTGAAGTGACATGGTACTATGTTCATATTGTTTGTACACCAGTCTTTCACTCAAGTACCAGCATGCCTACAATGAGGGGGGGGGGGGGGGGCAAGGGGGGGGGGTCTTGATCACAGTTCACAGGAAAAAAAAATGTTTTCACAGTTCACAGGAAAAATTATTCAGCTTATATGCATATTCACGATTCACAAGCAATGGTTTAATCATGAATTCCGAAAATTAATTTTATTGTTTCACAGATCACGGAAAATAAAAAGATAGGATCACGAGTCAGGAAAATACCCTTGCCCCCCCTCTACAATTGCTGAACCACAAGAATGGTCCAGGGCAACAGCGCCCCTTGCTGCTCTTGGGATACATCAGACCCTTAGTTAGAATTTGATAGGGCAACGCAGATCATTTCAAAAGGGCACTATTCCAGCAGAATATATGTGAAGGGGGCTCTTTTTAGCTTAAAACTCACTGAACAAGGGCAGCTATGTTTTAAGCCTACAGGTGTGTAACAACAAATAGTATAAATCTTACTGTGCTATTACTACTTCTGATTATTCATTTGGTAGAATGTAACAACTGGCTCTGTTTTTTGAGAGGTTTTAATGCAAAAATGTATCAAAAATAGGGTACAATACCATATATCCTTCAATTCAGCTAACAAATAGGGACAGGGTGCTGAAAAAATTTCAAAGGGGGCAAAGGGGTGCTACTGAAGAGAGGCGGGGTGGGCTGCCCCTCTGAAATGGTGTAGAAAGGGGTCTGTACATTGCTGAGAAAAGCTGTTGACTCAGTCCAATCATGGCATTGAAAGATACCTTGACAGATACACAATTTGTCACGTAACTCTGGTAACCCTTTGTCTGCTGATCTTGACAGAAGTTGTGTACAGTGATTACTGAGTTAGAAGACCTTCAATTCAAGCACCAGCATGCCTGTATTTCCAAAAGGGAAAAATGGCACAGGTCAGGAGCTTTCTTTAGCACACTTTGGGTGCTTGTCCTCAAAGCGTGCCTGGGAAAGCTGCTGTTGAGTCAAATACAGCACTCAAAGAGTTGAGCAGGAATAAGTTTTGCCCTCTTGGAAAGGCTTCATTTTTTTGCACTCTGTGTATATCTGGGGATGTGGAAGAAGATGGATGGATGTACAATAGGCTCAGGCCAGCAGCAGTAATGTGCTTATCTCAATTGAGCTTGGCAACGACAGTGAAACATGAATGCATTGCCTGAACCTTGGGCTCAGCTCATGTAATGTTGGAGCTTGGTTGTTGTTACAGTTATACTGTTTCTGATGTTGGATGTACCACAACTCCCAATGATTAGACCAAAGCTTTGGGTGCACATACAACTTGTTTTAGGATTTGGATTGCAAAAAGACGATAATTACAGTTGAGACAATTTTTTCACTTAAATGTCTCTTTAGCTGCTACTGGCCATAAAGAATGTTTGTGAAGCATACATCAGTTGATTGAATGTTTGCAGCAGCCAACTATAGTCACTGTTGTAATTTTGATGTTAAAATTTGTTTTTTCTGAGGGAAATATGTAAATGGTGACCTGGACTGGGCAAAGTGGTTGCATTGCACTGAATTGGTGATGCTTTGTAAACATTGAATAAGAGGCTTCATGATCAAGTTTGATGACACTATCTTTATAAACCCATGCTAGATGGGTCATGTAATTTGTTAATGGATATCAAGTAATGATTTAGCCATAAACTACATTTTTTCCATTTCCAGGTGAGAGTCTGATGTAATTGGGTAAATACCAAAATGACAGTCACTTCAGCAAAGTGGCATATATTCACAGTTACCAATTCAGTGCTAGAATTTATTTATCAAACCAAATGGCATCAGAGCCCCAGCAGTGGTAGCCAGTGATGTTGGTACAGTCCAAGCAACTACTGTGCTTTATGGGGCCTGAGCCAGTTGTAAAAGCATGTCTGTCCACATCCCTGGTGCATGGACAAATGAGCCATACTCATCCTGTTTAGCATGTCAGACTGAATAAGAGATGTCACAATTAGCAATTTTATGTATATTTGGCTAAATACAGAACCCAATGTACAAAATTCTTGTTGGCTAGAGGTACATTTTCATGAGATTCTGTGTTAAAATAACATTCAATACATTAAATAGTTTGGCAGCAAAACTTACCAAATTTACTGGAGTATTTTAACTATAGACAACCATTTTCCACAAGAAATTTGGTGTTTCTACATGTAAGTAGAGTAGTTTTAAAGTAACAAAGCTACAAATTACAATGGAAAGTGATAGAAATACACATGCCTAGCCTGCCTGGCTACAAAGCCCTCTACTGAGAACCCACATGGCCCAGTTGATCTTGACCTTACCTATTAGTACCCCTCCCACTTTATTGCATTCTGGGATATGCCAACACTATGAATAATGCTGGACTTTCATATTGGCTGCAGTCATACCATGGCCCGTATTATTCAAGAGGAAAGTATCCATATGTGTAAGTTGATCCCAGGATCAAACTTGGCAAAATGTGTTGCTCTTGCAAAATTAGCAATTTTGGTGGAATTAACTGTTTAAAAATGAGCTCAGACTAGATTGAGTGGCCGTTAAGTCTAGAGGCTAAAAGTCTGACCAGTTTCAATGATATGTTCATCACATCAGGGACAGTTAGGAAGACTGCTCAGACCCTTCAATACCTACATATATATGGAGTTATGCTTGTTGACACATAATACCCATTCATTGTGTTTATGTTTGAAGCATGATTGACCATGACTGTTTGTTTACATCACCATTATCCATGTTTATTTCACACTTATGTCTTTCAAAATTTTGGATCCCCAAATAAGGAAATCCTGTCTGGGGCATAACTGAGGATGGTTAGTGCAGATTTAGTTGAGCTGGGTTCTATCAAGACCACTGGTTCATTGCGCTGATGCCCTGGACAGGGGCTAGCTAATGTAAGGATTACAATTTCTGTGCAATGAAAGTGTAATTGCAGCATTTCATTTGCAATATCACACTAAAATGTGGAAATTGTGCTGGCATATTGTGAGAAAGTGAGCCTTGACAATAAAAATTAGCATAATACACAGCAAAAAAGCTCACATCCCCGTAATATTGAGACTGAATGGTTTGACCATGTGTTATTGCTGCCGCCAGTGTTTGTCCCTGGTCAAACGGAGCTCCTTGCTGTGGTCTAGACTAGGTAATGTGTGAAGGTATTTGAAAGTATGTGCTTCTTGTTAACTCTGTCAGTGCCATTGCAACTGAAGTTGAACAACTTAACCATTTCCACCTTAAACCGGCCAAAACCGGCTGATAGTCAAATGTCATCTGCTTCAGCGTTTTCAACTGATTTCAACAGCAATGAAAAACAATTTGACTAAGAATTAAAGATGAGACTTGTCAAGACAACATGACCCAGGTCAACAGCTTTCCTCGGCATGGGTTAGTGCCCAACCCATGCCGAGGAAAGCTGTTGACTCAGTCTTAATTCAAAGGGGAAAGGATTAAAATGAAGTGCTCTGAACTGTTCTAAGGATGCTAGATTCATGTCCCTTGTAAACAGATCTTTCATTCAAGTAGCAGCATGTCTACAATCACATAGAATATAATAGTCCAGGTCAACAGCTTTCCCCGGTGCACTTTGGGCGCAACGTACCCAAAGCATGCTGAGGAAGGCTGTTAACTCAGTTCAAAATGTGGCACTGAAAGAGTTAAGTGCATTGTGGTCCCTTTGTGCAAAGTGTCTTGAGTAGGGACTCTTCAATTGATTGGTTACTGATGTGACGATGATGTTCCCTCAGTCTGTGGCCGAGAGGATGAAGAGTTTGCCTTACATACTGTTTTTGGCAGACGTTGTACGTGAGAAAGCAGACTAAGTTTGAGCTTTTGCAGCATCCACCTAGTGGAACCCTGTAACTGTTTACAAAGTCAGTCTCCTGACACACTTAGCTTGATATGAGAAGGATCCCTCATTTGTGTGAATAAGTTTTCTTTTCTCCCCACAAATGTTAGTAACACTCTTGTTTTATTTTTTCATCTGTGTCATGAAGGCTGTTTGTCACCATTCCCTGATGACAGAATGAGTGATTTTGGCAGGAAATAGATAAATGTATGTAACATGCCTCTATTCTGGTAACCAGCCTACCTGTTATACCCAGGACAGAAGAAAAAATGTTTTATTAGCACCCTGGGAAGGAATTTAGAGGACTTGCAATCTGTTTTGTGTGTGTATGTGGTGGTGTGTGTTGTATTTTTTTAAGAAAGAAGAAACACACCACAGGAATATATGCAGGGTAACTTGCCACATGTTTGTTTCAATATTGTGTGATTACGTGCATGGGTGACAGCTTTCTGTCTGGAGATGGAATTCCATAAAATGATACTTCGTCTGGGTCACTTCTGAGATCTGCAAATCCGAGGAGAAAACTAAAGTCTACATGTATTTTTTTTGGGGGGGGGGGTAACCCCCACAGTCTGTTTGGGCCTGGCAACAAGCTGAGTCCCTGTAGATCTGCTGAAACCATTATTATAATTGGATTACAAAGTGAGTTACATGTGAAATATATGTTAACCGTGTATTTTTAGGTTCTGGGTGCTATATTCGTGACTCAGAATCTACCAAAATGCACCATTTCAAGCTCTGTTTTTTGGAAAGCTCCTACTTCGGGAGGGAGCCTAGCCCCTCACCCCTTGCAATCCTCCCCCCACTCAGTTGCTCCACTCGCTTGCAGTGACTCTGAATGTTCAGTAAAACTGTCTTATCACAACTTTCACCCATGTACACATATTATGAATATATTGTAGATATCATGTGATGCATGTACAATCCATGGTTAAAAATGATTTTCTGTAGAATGGTATTTTTTATTATGTGCACACAGTGAATTAAAAAGTAATCAGTTTTATCAGAGCAAATCTGGCAGGCAGGGTAGGATTTGAGTAAGCTTTGGCATACAAAAGATATATTTAAATATGGAAGTAAAATCTTGAGAGATTAAGCAGGAATTTGTCAGTAGAGGTCAACTTTAATTTCTGGTAATGATGCATCCATCAGATCTTAGTCTTCTTGTGATTAATAACGATGTCAAGTCCAAGTTGCTGGAACCATTATCTGCACAACTGCCATGCAGAAGAATGCCTACCGGTATGTGGTCTGGCACAATGGGCAAGTTGTCTACAGGGAAATGTCAATATAGACTGTAGCAGTAAGCTGTGATATAGGATGATATGATGAAGCAACAAAAGCTGATGAATTGATACAAACAACATCTTGTTGAGCTGACTATCTGTGTATGGGCTCCAGGTCTCTGGAATTGTCATATATTTTTACCATATTAAAATGAATTTCTGTGAATGGTGTTAGTGGGGTGATATGAAAATGCAAATATTATTGATGCTTTTGAATAAAACTTGTTTACAGTTAGGTGCTCATTTCAAGTGAGAAACACAGGATTCAGCTGTTTAGTATGTTCAATTATCCAGTGCTCACTTTTTTCCACAGAATTTTACTGGGCTTTTTACCCCCTTGGCCTATTCATGTACATGTCCAAAGCCTATGTATTGTCATCTTCATGTCTGCCTGTGTGTTCACTTTTCATTTCTGGATTGTCACTTTTTTGTTTGGTTCTTTGAGACATTTTACTCATTCCATACTATGGTCACAGGCCTTGGTCAGTGGTTCTGGCACTGCCTGGCAAGTCATGCTGCAGCTGCCGCAAGGGCAGCTGCAGCATGACTTGCCAGGCAGTGCCAGAACCACTGACTTAAGACTGTAGAAATGTTGGTACTTGAGAGAACACTCTTTCCATGAAGAATTTAAATATGCAATTGTCATCTTAAATTTAGGTAAACATATGCAAAAATAAGGGACTGGTGTGGAATAAGTTAAATGAAACTTGACATACATACATACATACAGGGACTAAAAGATACATCATTAAAAAATATATCGCTAGGTTTATTGTCTGGCTACAGTGAAGGACAGATTTTGCATTTACATGGCAGGGCTAGTGATCAGAGGTGGCAGCACTATGCAGTCTCAGCCAGTGGATGGCAAATGAGTCATTCAGATGGCAAGCAGTGTCACAATGTGGTGGGCAAACCTTTGTGTTGCACAGGACCAGCCTCAGGCAGGCTTTGCCAGCTGACAATTTGATATTTATTGCCTTGCTCAAAGACATACATGTATATGTCACATGGGCATATTACAGTCTTAATGATCAACTGGCCATGGGAGATTGCCACTGTAGTCTCAGAGACTTTAGTTCCACTTGTTATTGTATTGCCTGGCCAAGCAAGTGCCCTCAGACACACATACACCCACACACAAAACGCAATTAAGTTTCCTTTAAAAAGGAGTCGGGTATGATTGGAAGAAAAAGTAGTTGGAAGATTGATTGTGGATCCGTATTCAGAGAAACTAATATGTTCAGGAAGTAAAGAAATAATGTTTCCAGCTATTAATTTGTTTTTAATAAAAATTTTACGTGAAACATTTAAGAAAGGGGAGTTAGTAGTTATTATAATTTTTATTTACAAGTAAGCATGTCTTGGTGTCCAGGTACGGTAATCTAGGCATGTAATAGGAATGTTATTGCTATCTCTTGACCTTTCATTGTCCTCCACCACTGAAGATTGTATAGGGGGACATAGGAATAGTAGGGATAGGTGCTGCATTCTGTCTGTATTTCGTGTCTGCCGGGTCCATCACAGCCTGTGGCCCATAAATGGTTTCAGGTAAAATTATGAAATGTATGCCACAGATGTATCGTGTGTAGGGTAGTGGCCCGTACCTTGTTGTTGACCTTGACCTCTTTTCAAGGTCATAGGGCTCCTCAAGATGTATTTTGCAGCATACTTTTTTCACATATTTCATGTAACTGGGCCTTTCATTTTGTACCAAAGAATCGTTCAATGAAGGTTTTATGTCCATCTTGTCCATATGTTAGTGGGTCATACAAGTGTATTAGTGCATCAAATAAGTGCTTTCTTGGTAGTGTATTCTATATTGAGACGTCCATCAGATTCATCACAGCCTGTAGCCCATTAGCCATTTTAGGTAGAATTATGAAATTTACACCACACATGTAACGTGTGTAGGGCTTGTGGCTTGTGGCTTGTTGACCTTGACCTCTTTTCAAGGTCATAGGGCTCCTTAAAGTGTATTTTGCAGCATACTTTTTTTCACATATTTCAAGTTCTATTAAAGCTAGACCTTCAATTTTTGTACCAAAGAATCACTCCATAAAAGTTTTATGTATGCCTTATTTTAGATGACCTTAACATAATTTCAAGGTCATGGTGACCCAATACATATTTATTTGGGGCAGTTAGTATCATGGCACCTTTCAAAGCATGTATAACTGATCATGCTGATTGCAGTAGGATCATCCTAACCAGAATGGTCTGGTTGCAGTAGGATGATCCTAACCAGTTTTGACCATACTACTTTCTATGAATATCCATTTGCCTCTTATTATGTCTTGTGTCTATTTTATACTGTTGTATCTTGACAACACATGATGTGGCGGGGGACTTGGATCATCTAGTGGTTCTTGTTTCTGTGTAAATGATGACGTCTGTGTTCATTTCAATTTTGTAGGTGGGCCCTCTTGTGCATGTCTGATGATCAACCCACATCAGAATAGTGTTGTGATTGGTAAATGATGCAGTTGAATAATACTAATGTACAATAAGTGGTAAATAACCTGCTTAAAGATTAAAATACAGACAAATATTACAAGATGCTAAATGACAAATTGTGTATGTACTTGGGATACCATGGAAACATAATTACTTTTGTTTGATATGGATGTTAAACTGTGGAACTGTGTTTTGTGTTGGGCATGTAGATCAGCATTGTGCATGACCCTGGCTCAGAGTCAAACTCAAACCAATGATAGGGGGTCCAATGGCCAACAAAGTAGGGAATAAACAGGCACTATGGAGGCAAGGTGTCAACATGATGCTGATGACTCGCAGTGTCTCAGTTGAATTTGTGAGTTGTGTTCCAGTCTAAATATGATTGTCTCACATGCATTTGTTGGCTTTTACCCCAGACATTTACAGTATATTCCTTCTCAACACATAGATATTTTTCCTTCCTGGTGTGGCTTATGTGGGAGGACCACAGAGCTTGTTTTTGTCAAAATAATAAAATATTCTGGACTTTGTATGAGAGTAAGTTCTGGTATTTTTTGGGGGGTGGGGTGGGTGGGTGGGTGGGGGGAGGAGATTAAGAATATTTCTTCTATTGCCAACTTTGGCATTGTCATCCCTGTCAAACTTTGAACTATTTACATGTTTCAAGCTCTATGTTTGCATTGTACTCCATAGTATCTCAGGTAAAATCTATTCCTTAGTGCAATGTAAAATGTGTAGGTGTTATTCAATGAAATGACATTCATCTCAGAGATGGTCAGGATCGAAGTGAATTGGATGTTGATTTGCAGGAAACATGAAAGGTAATTTAACATGTACAGCATAGAACATTAGTTAGAATTGAGTGAGTAATTTATTGTCTTTTGGGAACTTAATTTATTCATGAGATGACATCTCAAGACATAATTAGTTTGTATGTTCATGCATGCTTGTGATGGCATGGTGTTTTAAATTTGTATGGCAAGCCACAAGGGATATTTGTGGCAGAAAAGCTTTGGGAATTTGTAGCATAATGTTGTACATTGAGTGTATTTATGCCCGTAATGTACACCCAGTCATTGCACCGTTAGCAGTAATCTGGTGATAATGCCAACTGTTGACAGATAGCATCACAAAACATGAAGAAATACATATGAGATGAGTGGCTTTAAAAACTTCTGTTTCAATAAACAGAATATATCCATATTGCAATAAAATATATGCAAGAAAGACATTTATCAACTTGATTGAATTTTTTTGTTCAGCTGTGCAAGATGGCCAGAAATGTTTGTGAAAGGGGGAAAAAACCCTTTGGTGGATTAGTATTATAATGTTTGAATTATCAAGCAGAGAGTGTTCTGACAGTGGTGTGTCTGCTGGGCATGGCACTAGTTGGTGTGCACACTCTGCCATGAGGTGTAAGGAGGCACCAGCCACACACCACATGTGGTCCCAGTTTTGACAAGAACTTGCCTTGTGTCAAAGAGTTTTCTGATTTTGCTGTTTGTTCCCTTGTTTCACAGATTCTGGGCCTGAGAATTTAAAGCATATGCGCTAAGGAAGTCAATGTTTACAGCGTATGAAAATTCACAGGTGTCAATCCAAGAGCTTTTTGTATTGGCATTGTCACTCAAGGTTGAGTGTGCTTTTTCCTCACACAGATGTATGTGGCTTCTTGTTCACCTGTAAATACCATACATATATTAGGCTAACATCTTACAGCAAAGGGATTCTATGGCAACCTTTTAGTCTGGAACTGTACAGCTATTTACAAAATGCCCCTGCACATGTACTTTTCTAGTCAATGTAATTTATCATGAACCTTTACAAGGATTTCAATCAAGGTGAGCACAAGGAGTTTGTATCATTGAAAGAGATATGGGTAGAGTGCTTGTGAGGGAGGCCTTCAACTGTGGTAATACTTCGTAAAATTGTATTTTCATCATGGAGTTTCAATTCTGGGTTCTGCAATGACTGGACAGCTTGCCCAACCCTCGCTGTTCCTGTGATTGGTAGCACAGTGCTTAGTGTTGTCTCCTCCCTGCATGTCTTATTGTGATTTCTACATTAAAAGTCACTGATTTTTATATCTGTCACGTTAAATATGATTATATAGATTTAGAAAGGAAAGGGGAGAAAAATGGTATATGTGTCTTGCCCTGTCTAATCTAGAAATTATTATTAAATTTTGGATAAAATTACTTGTAACTGATTGGCTTAGAGGTAACATGTGATTACCGTTTAGAATGTTCTAGTGCCTGCATGGAGCAGATGCCAGGCAATAGTCTCCCTGCTCAAGAAGACTATTGCCCACCTGGTTCCCGTCTCTTGTCAACCCTGCACTTCAGCGCGGGAACCACATTACCGGCTATGGAACAGAGTTACAGCTTATTTTGGAGATTTCCAAAGCCTGGATCAAACAATTAGTAACTCATTGACTTGGTCTAGCACTAGCAGGCAATAGTGCAACTCCTCAGCCCTGTAACCTTAGGATGGTATGGTATTTTAGCTTGACATGAAATAGCTCCAATTCCTCATTGAGCCTACTAATGCGCCTACATGTAATTTTATCCAAAATTTAATAAACAAATAGTGACAGTTTCACCAGGCAATAGACCAAATTCTTAGTCCCTCGGGTTGTGGAATGTCCTGGCTGTCTATTGCCCGCGGCCTTCGGCCTTGGGCAATAGACAGCCAGGACGCTCCACAACCCTCGGGACTAATAATTTGGCCTATTGCCTGGTGAAACAGTCACTATTTGTATACTATGATACAACTTGTGGTTGATTATGTTAAGTTTGATTTCAGAAAAGTTTTGATAGTTGACGTATGATATATATATATATATATATATATATATATATATATATATATATATATATATATATATATATATATATATATGTATATAATATAAATAATCATTCAAAAATGTGGAATACATTGAAGTACATGTATTAACTCTAACCATCAGTCAGTTATGTATTGAAGAGGTTCTTCCTGTTTGTTTGGCTTTTGTTTTAGTTTTTGTTTCTGTTTTTGATTTTTGTTTTGTTTTTTTGTTTTTGTTTTGGTTGCCACAGCAAAGCATCTGTATGGCAAATTCTTGGATCATGCTCGCTTCAGCCAGAGATTGGACCTAAGTAAACGAGTCCTACAGCAAAGATATTTGATTTGTTTTATAAACAAATATACTAAAGTTTGCACAAAATGCACTCAGTAAGTTTTCTAAAATGACCTTACATTGGTTGCAGTGTCCTAATTGCATATATATATATATATATATGTATGTATGTATGTATGTATGTATGTATGTATGTATGTATGTATGTATGTATGTATGTATGTATGTATGTATGTATATATATATATATATATATATATATATATATATACATATATATACATAGTTGTCAATAGATGTGAAACTTCAAAATCAATTAAAATCCTGAACCCAATATCCTGCTACACCAAACAAAAGAATTATTTAGGCTTCTTCATTTTCATCGTCAACAGAAGGGCTGTTAGCATTTGTATGTATGAAAGAAGTGTAAGTATGCTCGGGGAAAGTCAGTCTGCTGTGGGTTTTTTTTGTTTTTTTTTTGTTTTGCTCATTAAGATGAAAACTCTCACAGGGACATAAAGAAATTATACATTTTTGGAGGGTCATGAATGACAGATAGTGAAAAAATGACCTTCTTATGGAAATGTTAGGTTAATAACCACTTTGGTGAGCAGTTAAAATGAATTATGGATATAGAATTGTGAACTGTTTTCATGGAATTACTTTTAACATACATTTGCTGGGAAAAAACAAATAACAAAACAAAGAAAGAACAATAGCCCCCAAACATTTGATTTTTGTTTTGTTTATTTGTACTTGTTTTGCAGTTACACTGAGTGCTAGGCACAAAAAACCCACACTGGAAAATTGCTGCAAATAATTGCAATACATATACAATGTACATACAGTGTATATAAAAAAATCAGGGGGGTGCATGTCTTTAGTCATATATGTGGCTAGCAATTCTGAAAACAGTTTGAAGTTTGATATAACCATTAAGAAATTATTTCAACATTTGTGTACCCTCATTATATTTTATTCAATTTTTGGAAAAGCTGACCGTTTGTGGAACAATGGTAATCAAAGGATAACTAGTTATGTGCTTATCAGTGGATTACTGCCTTTCCAGACTATGTCATAACTTTGCTTAATTTCATGTGCATAGGTGTCTACTTGTTAGGCATTTTCACCTGAAGATTGGGGGGGGGGGGGGTCTGGGTTTTATATCCCACAAAGTAACAATTATGAGTTGCAAGTGGAAAATCAAGCAATTTGATGTATTTTGCTACATTGAAGAACAAAATTTGCATTGAGATACTACCGTGCAACATGTAGCATATACTTGGGTTTTGGTATCAAAGTGAGGCTCAGAGCTCTAGTATGTACATTGTAGGTATGACTGAGTTAAAATAGAAATGTATGTTATTTTAAACCAGGAGGATTTTTGCTAAAATCAGAGGTCTACTGGGAGGTTTTAGTTATTGGAAGACTGGGTCTGCAAAGTGGGAGGCTGGTAGTGGGAGCAGGAGGGTTACACATGGGCCTGTGCATGTGAATTCTTTTCACTTTATAGAGCTAGAAACACAAGAAATGAGACAGTACACAGATCGTGTCAGGGTGCAGCTATGCTACTGTAATTTTTGCTGCAGAATTGTCACATTAACAGCCTATTCTTGCATGGATATTTGAGCATTAAAAAAAAAAAAAATTAGGTGGAGCATATGGTTAACAACCCTTATGTTACCCACACCCTCCAAAGAAAATAAAGCTGACAATTCATTCAGTTGAGCTGGTAATTTTCAGATTAACAAATGTTTGAAAGTTGTTTTTTTTTTTTTTTTGTTTGTTTGTTTTTTTTTTAAATCATCAGCAGATAAACTGTATTCCTGGCAAACATACCATCAATTAGATTGAACCTATTCCCTTTACAAAATAGTGCAATATTGTGTACTCTGTGTGCCAGATAATGTCTTGTAAGATAAATTGTGAAGGTTCCAAGTTATGTTTAAGAATAATTGTGTGTGGGGTGTGGCAATATGAAGGGTACATAAGGTCATACATGTAAAATATGACCAGTGCTGATTATTCATTAAGTAATGCTGCTCTGTATAAAATATAGGTGAAAACACAAAGAATGCTATCTAGTAAAAAATGCAGCACTGTGTCACCATTGTATTGTTGCAAGGTTCTGAGTTGTAACTCAAAAGGATTGTATATAGAGGTGCTCTTATATTGCAGAATAGAAGTTTTCAACATGTATTCTTTACCTGTTGCACACTTTCCATCTTAACTCATTCCATACCAGTCCCTGATTTTCTGTATATTTACCTAGATTTCAGACAACAATTGCATTTTTAAATTCTTCATAGAAAGCGCTTTCATTTGAGCACCAACATGCCTATAGTCTGGAGTCAGTGGTTCTGGCACTGCCTGGCAAGTCATGCTGCAGCATGACTTGTCAGGCAGTACCAAAACCACTGACCAAGGCCTGTGACCATAGTATGGAATGAGTTTTTGAGCAAACCATTTGAGAATAGACTGAGATAAAACACCAATATGGTTGACATGGCAATCCCAAAAGAAGACACACCAATGTTCTGGAGGTGAATATATCTGGGTTAGGCCTGGTCAGGCTATCATTGAAATAGCCAGTACATACCACATTTAAAATGGTCTTGTGAGCTCAATACTGCACCACTAAATTTATGTGAAACTACCCAAAATATCATAGGGTTTAATTCTTATTGAATAAGCAAAAATTATGTATCTATCAGAAGAATAGATCCCCAAATGTGTCTCATTGCCACAGAATGCTGATAAACACTGCACCTCAGCACAAACAGCATGATGTCACAGGGTAAACCATGAAACACTGCAACATTGTAATTACTGGGCTTGCAGGATAAACCATGTAACACTGCAACATTGTAATTACTGGGCTTGCAGGATAAACCATGTAACACTGCAACATTGTAATTACTGGGCTTGCAGCTAGGAAAGCATTAAGATCACAGTTGCACTGTCCATGGCTTAGCTATACACAAGCAATAACAGATGGTAGAGGTCTTCTTTCTTCCAGGATCTGAATCAGAACTGCAGTTAGGTTTTTCTTTGGTAATGATCCATCCTGAAGACATTATCATATTGTATAAATGTATAAAAAAAGTTTCCAGAGAATTCTATTTTTCTTTCTTTTTCTTTTCCATGATAATTAGTCAGGTTAATGAAGGGTGAGTTAAGTTCACTATTCATATCTAATATTACTAGTGTAGACCTCCAGAGTATGAATTTTTACAAACTAATTACTTTGACAGTAGGCCATGTTTCAAAGCAAATGGAGGACTTTAAAGTTTTATTTCTTGTTTTTTTCTTTTGTTTTGTTTTTTTATTTTGCTGAGCTTATTGTTTTGCACAATATATGTTGCCATATTTATATGGGCCAAAGCAATATTGACCTAGGTTTATGTGTAAAACAGTTTACATTGTCCAAAATAGACACAGTTTTCAGTGTGGAGAATTATTCAAATGAGTGACCTGTACCAAAACTTTCTTTATTTTCAGCAGTGTGTGGAGTAGTTATTGTGTATTAGCTCTAAGACATAACTTTACGAGATTATGTGACATCATAGCTGGACAAAATACTTACGTTGCATTTTTGTTCATATGTGGCTGCAGGTGTCTGGTGAGGCAAGGAAGCAATATGGCGGAGGGTGGACTGGCCCTGTACACCTGTGATATCTGTGGCCAGGAAGGGCTGTGTGAAGAGGACATGCGCTCCCATGTTCTCATTGAACACATTGAAAATTCCATCACTTGTCCCTTCTGTGATCTTGAGGGTACTACTTTAGAAGAAATGAACTGGCATATAAATGCTGAACACTTAGATTTCCTTACACCTACAAAGGAAAATGATGAAAATGTTGGGGTTGCCATGGATACAGACGAAAGTGGTCAGAGTGGAACAAGTTCGGCTGACAATGGGATGAGCAGTCATGATAATGACACCTCAACTGGTCAGGAGAGCAGTGATGGGAACACCCAGAATGGGAAAGAGGTCATCATTGAGGGTGATGCAGATGAAGATGATAATGCCAACCACAATCGTAATCAAACCATTGATCTTACTAACATCAACATGGATATAAAAGTGACCCCGATCTTGGATTCTCCTAAGAAAAAATTGGTTAAAGAGGACAGTGAGGATGCTTCTGTTGAAGAGCAATCCCGGAAAAGAGCAAAACTGTTTTTGGACGTGCCTCAGGCAAGTCCTTCCAAAGGCAGCTTGAGGACGCATGTCAGCCAGAATAACCGTGACTCAGTTACTGATAATTCCAATAGTTGTGTAAATGAGAATCTGCAAAATAAAGTCCTGAATATCACACCAGTGAAAAGCCCCAATGGTGATGACATGCTGTGGTGTCCCATCTGCCAGTGGTCAACCACCTCAGCCGAAGAGATTCAGCGTCATGTGAATACTCAACATTTAGATGTTCTAAGCCCTTCACCAAAAGTGCAAAGCCAAGATGGGGTTCGTAAAGACTCTGAAAACAATATCATATCAGACGACCCAAAGCCTTCAACTTCCACAATCAAGTTTGAATGTCCAATCTGTGGCATCCATGCTGATGGTGCAACATCATTAGAACTTCATGTCAATTCAAAACATTTAGATGTGCTGAGTCCAGGCAGTGGAAATGCCACACCTATGTCCATAGATTGCTCCAGCTCAGAGGACTCCCCAGTGCACACGTGTCCTATATGTGGCATGGAGTATGGAGACGCAGATGGCTTGGCCTTGCATGTGGATGGACATTTTTCTGCAGAACAAACACCAGGTAACTGTAGTTTCATGAAGTTTTGGTTAAAAACTTTTTATCCAGTGTAATATTTGCTGTATATAGCCACCCTATCTGCCAAGAAAAAGTGGCTATGTACAGCTATTGTGTTGAAAAAGCTTTTACCCACCACCCCACAGTATAGCAGGTCACAAGGGGTCTATCCAGAGAGTGGATCTTTTTATTTGAGACATAGCATGGCTTCAAGTGAAGTTCCAGGGAACATGTATGTATGATATTTTGAATGCAGCTAGACCTTTGGCACAAAATAATGCCTTATATATATTATATACCTATACTATAAATTTTCTGTGATACCTGTTCCTTGATGTGATACCTTTGTTTTTTGTTTTTGTTTTGTTTTGTTTTGTTTTTTAAACATTTTAAGGCTCCAGAGGACAGCACTCAAGGGTGATAATTAGCATTTATAATTTTACTTAAAATTAGCATAACAACAAATCCCTTTGAAGCTTTTGTCAAACAAATCACCAAATTTATGAAAATGAATACCATCATGGTGGCGTTTGGGATCCTAAATTCCACTGTTGTTTCAAATAAACTAATCTATCTTGTCCATATATATATATATATATATATATATATATATATATACAATGCAAGAATATGCGTTTTGCAGATCAGACTGAAAGACAATTTCCTTTGCCATTGAAATGGTCTCTGTAAAAGTAGCTGGTCTGAAACCACTCAGATGATATGGACATTTGCCTGGATGGGAAGATCAGAATTTGGGACTTTGATTAACAGTGTAACAGGACAGTGATATCCAGGCAAGGATTACCATAGATGTGGACTATATGCCATGAATATCTTCACTGCATGCCTGTTAGTTCATTGTAATACAGTTCTCCCTCTTTGATAAGACCCCTCCTTATGTCTATGTGCCAACACAGACATATTGGTTTTCTCGGAATTCCTTCCTTCCTTCCTTCC
This sequence comes from Hermodice carunculata, assembly GCA_964020975.1. Lineage (NCBI taxonomy): Eukaryota > Metazoa > Annelida > Polychaeta > Eunicida > Amphinomidae > Hermodice > Hermodice carunculata. The sequence continues at coordinate 13,032,572 of OZ026614.1, forward strand.
TTCCTTCCTTTCTTTCTTTCTTTCTTTCTTTCTTTCTTTCTTTCTTTCTTTCTTTCTTTCTTTCTTTCTTTCTTTCTTTCTTTCTTTCTTTCTTTCTTTCTTCTCTCTCTCTCTCTCTCTCTTTCTTTCTTTCTTTCTTTCTTTCTTGCAAATTTGTCTGACATTTCATTTTAAAATTATTTTACACAGAAACTCCAAACTTGGCATAATTACACTTCCATAGATGAAGTCTTGAGTTTTTATCAAGAGGTTCACCAATTTGAAAATTATGCATATTAGGGTCATTTGAAATTTAAATCTTGAATATCTCCAAAATCATTATAGGTACAGGAAACCAATCCCGCCACAATTAATATGTTTGTGACACTGCACATTTTTGTAATTTGCATATGACCTCTAAAGGTCAAAGATCAAGGTCATTTGGACTTTTGAAATTTTCATCCATCATAACTCTGTCAATTTTGATCAATATTGATCACGTTGGGCTCAAATTGTATCTATTGTAACACTACACATTTTTGTGATTTACATGTGACCTCTTAAGTTCAAACATCAAGTTCATTTGGACATTTGAAAGTTTCATCTAGCCAAAAGTCGGTCTTTATCCAATTTTGATCATGTTGGGTGCAAATTATACCTATTGTAACACTGCACATTTCTATAATTTACAGGTGAGCTCCAAAGGTCAAGGTCATTTGGACATTTGGAATTTTCATGTAGCCATAACTCAGTCAGTTTTATCCAACTTTGATCATGTTGGGCTCAAATTGTAGATATTGTAACACTGCACATTTTGGTTATTTACATATGACCTACAAAGGTCAATGGTTAAAGGCATTTGGACCTTTAAAAGTTCCTTCCAGCCATAACTTAATCAATTTTCATCCAATTGTAATCATATTGGACTCAACTTGTAGGTATTGTAACACTGCATGTTTTTGTGATAACATGTAACCTCCAAAGGTCAATGTCATTTGGACCTTTGCAAATTTCATCTAATCGTAACTTGGTCAACTTTTATCTGATTTGTTTCATGTTGGGCTTAAATTGTAGGTATTGTAACACTGCATATTTTGTAATTTACATATGACCTCTAAATGACAAATGACAAGGTCATTTGAACTGAAATTTTTATCCAGCCATCAGCTTAATGGAATGTAAGTACCACAGGACAAAAGTTGTAGCAATTAATATTTACAACTTTTGAAGGCACACAAACAGATTTGCTTTGAAGCAAATCTTCTTTTCTAGTTTCATGGTGGATTCTGATATAACATTTTGGGTCCTTTGGCTCGTACTGAAGCACTTTGGCTCAAATGCTACTAAATGTCCCCTGATTATAAGGAGATCTTGCTATATGTGTGATATTTTCTGCTCTATGAAACCCTTCACGTTATAGTGAGGGGGCATTGTGCATAGTTATGTTGCAAGGTTGGAATGACTTAAGCATTTAACTACTGGAAGGAACTGAATAACAAGATCCAAGCAGATCATTTAAGAATTGAACTCCTGCATTTCGAGGCACATGGACGAAATGACTGTGGGGCTGTTGAGGCCATTTACTGCATAAGCCAGTAATGTGGCTCACACAGAATGGCCTTAACGTCCCTGTCAGTTATTTCGTCCATGTGAATCGAAATGTGAGCGTTCAATATTTATGTCTGTGTGCCAACACAGACATATTGTTTTTCTAGGAATTCTTTCTTTCTTTCTTTCTTTCTTTCTTTCTTTCTTTCTTTCTTTCTTTCTTTCTTTCTTTCTTTCTTTCTTTCTTTCTTTCTTTCTTTCTTTCTTTCCCTCCTTCCTTCCTTCCTTCCTTCTTTCTTTCTTTCTTTCTTTCTTTCTTTCTTTCTTTCTTTCTTTCTTTTCAGGCAAATTTGTTCAACATTTCATCTGAAAAATATTATACGCAGAAACTCCAAACTTGGCACAATTGTACTTCTATAGATGAAGTCTTGCCTTTTTGTAATGAGGGGTCATACTTTTCAAAATTACGCAAATGAGGGCTAATTAAAGTTTTAAATCTTCAATATCTTATATACTATAGTAGATGTGGTCCCGAGTGTATAGGAGTTCAATGATAACAAGGCAAAGGTCATGTCAAGGTCAAAGACCAATTTTAGGTCAAAATGTCATTTTAAAGGTCAAGGTCCACTTCAGGTATAGGTCCTACAAGGTCAAAGGTCATTTCAAGGTCAAAGGCCACTTTAGATGGTGGCTTTCTTCTAGCCATAACTTGGTCAATTTTTATCCAATTTTGAACATGTTGGGTTCAAATTGTAGCTATTGTAACACTGCACATTTTGAAACCTACATGTGACCCCTAAAGGTCAAAGGTCAACATCATTTGGACCTTTGAAAGTTGCATCTAATCATAACTTGGTCAACTTTTATCTGATTTGTTTCATGTTGGGCTTAAATTATATGTATTGTAATACTGCATATTTTGTAATTTACATATGATCTCTAAATGTCACAGGTCTAGGTCAAGGTCATCTGGACTTTGAAATTTTCATCCAGCCATCAGCTTAATGGAATGTGGAGTACCACAGGACAAAAGTAGCAATTAATATTTACAATTTTTGAAAGCACACAAACAGATTTGCTTTGAAGCAAATCTTCTTTTCTTGTTATATTTACATTTATCTGAATAAATATCAGTTTAAAGTCTGCTAAAAAAACTGCTAAAATATTAGTCAATTCACTCACAACAACTTCATTGTAATGGGAGTAAACATGTTAGACAGAACAACCATAAAAAATTATGATGTCTAATGGTAATCAAAGAAACTAACACGTAAAATATAGTTCTTGAAAGAAACATTTTATTATATTTGGGCTGGGAGTTTGAACATGTAAATGTAGTAATTTTTAAAATCATGTTTATTGTTTACTGTTATGCTCTTCTGGGGTAATGTCATGTTGACGAAAGTAGTCCCACATCAGTGGATATATCAGTGCCCACTGTGATTCACCGTTGTAGTGCATGACCTTGCGTTCATGAGGGAATGGCCCAAAGGAAAAATCCTATCTTTCTAATGTTAAACTTTGGACCGAATGTAAATATTGAGTCTTGGTCATCAGCATATTGGCAGAAGTGTGAAGACAAATAAGGTACAACCTACCACCAGGAGAATGACATTCTGCAGTACAGTGGGCCCCTTCTTGTGAGGCCACCCCAAATGCACCAGAAGTGTGTCTTTATAAAAAGGGTGGCTTCTCATGAGGGGGAAATATAGTGCAGAGGTTACACTTCATGCATTATGAAGTGGCCTCTCAAGAGGGGATGGCCTCTCATCAGTGGGACCTTTCAATAGGGGGACCTCTGTACTATGAATACTTGGGTTTTAGACTTGGCCCTAATGGACCCAACACCAATGTATCAAGATGTAACTTTTCCCCTGTGAATACTGCCACAAGCAATCCAGTGCCTTAAATGTCATCTACTAATGTTTTTTCATCAAGAATGATTCTCAGATTAGTCAAGAGAGGATTAAGAATTGAATGTTGCTTTCTTTGATGTCACAGGCACGCTGTGTAAGATCTTGGTCACATGCAAGTTATGTGAATCATACTTTGACATAAAATGTGCACCTGAGCAATGCAGCCCAAACCACCACAAAACAAAACATTAAATTCTTACATTTACATTTATTGTCAGATTGACCTGGGAGTTAATTGGCATATAATTAAAAGAAATTAATTGATCTGAAAGCCAGGCCTACTATTTTTGACTTGACAACACATCTGTGCAGTAGGTGTACACTGGGTGTACAATGGAACTTCCCAAAGCTGAGCATCCTTGGGAGCGAAAAATATTGTTCAGCTTATAGAGATGCTCAGCTTGGGCAAAAAAAAAAATTGCTTGTTTCCCCCTAATCTGACCAACACATCTCTAAACCCCTCTACCAACCCCCTTTTAACTTATTTCTGACAAAAAGAAAAAAATAAAAAAAATAAAATAAAATAATAATAATAATAAAAACACCTACTTACCCAAAATTGTGGAATATGTAACAAAGAAAACATGCCTACCCACCCAAATTGTCAGACTAAAAAATAAAATTATGCCTAACTACCTACCCCCCAAAAAATTTTGGTCAATTACAGGAAACACACTTACATATATACTTTTTTTTTGGCCTCAAAGAGACCATAAGGAAGTGTAGCACAGTCTGATATGTCATGGCTACTGTTATATCATAATGTTATGCATGTGTTTGGAATATTTTTGTGCAGTGTCTTCATGCAAAAATTAAATGCAGTGGCATTCCTATGCTTATAATGTTGAAAATGAAACTCAGTGTGTATGGAGTGAAATTGCTTTTTTATGGCAGGTTTTTAAGTGTAGAAATGGTAATAAAATCATCAGTTTATTGTCTGCTGGGGCATCAAAATGCACTGGCATTCATATATGTGCATTGTTTAAAATTAAACCAAATGTAAACAACTGGTGAGTGAAATGAATGTTTTAATGGCATGTGTCTAATTTAGAAATGGTAATATGACCAATATCTTTTTCTATTGAGATATTTTCATTTGCACAATGCTTCCTAGCATTACCCAACTCAATGAGGACCTCCAGTTTTGCTCCAGTTTTGTCTCCAGTGACCAGAATCCATGGGAGTAGGTATAACTCTGACTGAAAACATTGGTGTCCAAGATCAATGCTATTTCCTCAAGATTATGAGAGTTTTACACATTTGTAGGGATTTGGTAAAGTGCATGGATAAATCAATGGTTGATCAATGTGCTGTGAGAACTGCAGTCTGCGACTGATGCATTTCCCATGCAGGTGACATGGAAACATGGCTGGAAGAATGTGGTCAATATACTTTGAAAAAAAAAATACATGACAAAGATTTTAACTGTGATCTACGTCAGTCATGTTTCTTATTTCACAATGTGGGTCAGGACATTCTTTTGAGATGAAAAAGATCAAAACTACACGGCAAAGGTTTTAACTTTGGTGGACATGAGTGATCTGTTTCTGTGCAACTATTTAGACAACAGCATATGTACCTGATGGGTCCATATATTCATCTCGCGTAGAGGAAATGTTCATCTGGATCTGTAAAGCAGACAGCTGAAGCATACATGTTTACAAAGTTATCCTCAGGAAAAGGAAAAGTTTGAGACATGTTACACCAAAAGTAAATCTGTACATTTTTACTAATTTACTTTAAAGTAATATAAACTATAACCCAAAACCTGAATATTTCATTATTTTTCATATTTCCTCATGTATGGAAGGATACGTTATCTCAAAATTTTGAAATTCTAGTCCAAAGACAATTTTTACAATGATTGAAGACTTAAAGTTAAGCTAGTTGGCATTGAATTAGTTTGATATTTGAATGCTACCAACAGACTTAACAATGGGGACCTTCAACAAACTCTGAGCTTTAACTGTATATATCTCTAATGATCTAATGGAATAGAACCAAACTTGATTATTCATCTCTTCAGAATAAAAACATACCAGTGATTCATCATAAATTGATTTATAGTTACAAAAGGTATGGAGTTTAACTCTTATAGAGCCAATTTAGAGACTGAGTCAACAGCTTTCCTTGGGGCACTTTCTGCGCGGAAAGTGCCCCAAGGAAAGCTGTTGACCTGGACCAAATTTTTCACTTGGAACATAGGCATGCTGGTACTTGAATGAAAGGTCTTTTAATGAGGAATATGAATCTGGAATCATTACAGTAATCCAGCTTCATCAGCACAGCTTAAGCCGTGACTGGCACTCAAAGGGTTAAAAGTGAAGACACTATATTTTCCACATCTACATCAAAACACAGGGCGAATTTTCAACTTTGTCCCTCCATAGAGGGAAACTGGGGACAATTAAAAATAATTGTTGATGCACTTTTGCTTATTTGTTTCTCAAGGACACAGATCAGCATGCAAGAAAATTATCTTATGACTGCAAACCAATATGTTAGATGTACCCTAAAGAGGTTAGATTTGTCAGGGTTTCTGCCAGAAGGTAAATGGGTAATTACCCTAAAATTTTGTGATGGTATGCTTGTGTATGCTAATATTGTTGGTTCAGATTCCCTGAACTTAAAACTTTGCTTTTGTAGCAGAATATGTCATTGCCCTCTCAACTAGTTTATTTCATGAGGGTTTTATTTCTAAACTTTTGCATACCTAAAATTTTTTGTCTCGTGGAAACCCTGTGTGTCTGTAATTTTTTCCCCATAACCCTGTGTTTGTGAAACAGTTTAACTGAAACAGGATATGTTTTGACTTAATTAAATACTCAACGCTTCTTGTCATGGGTGTATACATGTTTATAATATTTACTAAGGACATTGCAGAGATATTTGGCTTTGAATGGAGGTCACCTTTATCATTTTTACATTAACTTAAGGTTGGTTTCCTCATGAATTTTTAGCCCAGCTGACTCTTCAGTAGCTGTGCTTATCTCATGTTCCTTCGTCCGTTGTCAACAATTGAGTTCTTCTCCAAAACGGTCAGCCAGATTCACTTCAAACTTGGTGGCAATGTACCTTGGGTGGGTCTCTACCAAGTTTGTTTAAACGGCCATGCTCCAGAGATTTTTTTATTTTTTTTGATTTTTAGCTCAGCTGACTTGTCATTCAGCTGAGCTTTTGTTATGACTAGCCACCCGTCATCCCTCCGTTGTCCACAATTCACATTTTCAACTTCTTCTCCAAAACCGTCAGCCAGATTCACTTCAAACATGGTGGGGATGTGCCTTGGGTGGCTCTTTACCAAGCTTGTTCAAATGGTTATGCTCCAGTGAATTTTGGATTTTTTATGAATTTTTTTGTTTTTTTGGGGGGGGGCAAATTTTAAAAAATCTTCTCCGAAAGCACTCACCCAATTGGTTTGATATTGCACAGGGGCACTCCTGGGAACTCCTAGTTCTTATTTGTTCACCAGGTGGTGCTGTGATTTTTTCCAGTTTTTTTATGAATTTTTGTGTGTTTTTGTTTTTTTTTGTTTTTTGTTTTTGTTTTAATTTCGACTTCTCCAGAACCGTCACTCAGATTGAACTGAAACTTGGTTGATATGTTTCTTGTAGACTTGAGGGTCAAACAAACTTGTTCAGTAGGTTGCACTGCTGTGGATATGTTATTTTAAAGATTTTTTCAATGGGGCAAATCTTATAAAATCTCAAGGGTATATGTACATGTCAGCTGAGCACAGGACTGTCACAGTCCTCTTGTTTCTATTTATGTCTCCCCGTGCAACCGGGGGACATATTGTTTTTGCGTCCGTTTCTTCCGATTCTTGTTCTTCTTCTTCGTCTTGTTCTTCTTCAACACATTGTTGTGTGCATTGCGGACGCGATAACTCGAGAATGATTTGACTTGGGTAGTTGAAATTTTTTGTGAAGATGTTCCTGTATAAAACCTTGCTTGGGATTGCAAATGGGTGACCTTGACTTATTTTCAAGGTCACATGGGCATGTCATGTAAAATTTACACGGACGCAATAACTCCACAAGGATGTGACTTAAGAGGTTGAAATTTTGCATGATTATGTACCATAATATGAACTAGGTTGGGATTGTAGATGGGTGACCTTGACCTATTTTCAAGGTCACATGGCCATTTTGTAAAAATCATTGCAGATGCACTCGAGAAAGATTTGACTTAAAGAGGTTGATATTTTGTGTGATTATGTTTCTGTGTAAGATTTTGCTTGTAACTGCAGATGTATGACCTTGACCTATTTTTCAAGGTCATGTTAAACTGATGCAATAACTCCACAAGGATTTGACTTAAGAGGTTGAAATTTTGCATGATTATGTACCATAATATGAACTAGGTTGGGGTTGCAGATGGGTGACCTTGACGTTTTTTTCAAGGTCACATGTCCACTTTGTAAAAATCATTGCAGATGCACTCGAGACTTTTGTAAGATCTTGCTTGTAACTGCAAATGTATGACCTTGACCCATTTTCTCAAGGTCATGTGGGCATTTTGTCAAAAATCAATGTTTTGAAATGTCAATAAAGAGTGTACCTTCACCATATCTGTAGATCATTGGAATGCCTTTTTATAAAAAGAAGGGTGACAATGGTAAGGGCGAGACATTTGATTTTCTGTTGGGAAATCAGCCTGTTCTAGTTTTTTTATAACTTGTTGTGTGTTTTGCAATTTTTTTACTTCTCCAGAACTGTCAGTCAGATCAAGCTAAAACTTGATGGATGTGTTCCTTGTGGAAGGTTCAAACAAACTTGTTCACTAGGTGGCACTGCTTTGGATTCCTAATGTTTAACGATTTTTTCAATTCAGGTACTTATCAGTAAATGCACCTTTCCTATTGATTACTGTGTAAGTCAATGGGCATTCAAATGCTGTAAACTTGGTGGCAATGTACCTTTGGTGGGTCCGAACCAGATTTGTTCAAATGGTCACATTCCATAGATTTTTGGATTTTTTATGAATTTTTTTATTTGTTTTTTTGGGAAAATCTTAAAAATTTAATCGCAACAGTCAGGCCTTTATAACATTTTGTATGGTAAAATGACTTACTTTGGCTGTCTGGAAAACAGAGCCAGCAAAATTGGACAGTGGGGCTGGAGACTAGGTTCTACATTTGTTGTCTATCCAGTGACATAAGTTGTTATTGTAAACATGATGCTGTTTCAACAGCCGAATCGAACATTCAACATTGAACAGCAAAAGAAAGATGTCTCTATACCTGAAACAGTTCCTTTGTAAATGTTGATAGTTCCATTAGAGAGAACATGTAGAACATATATCCATTCTGACAACTGAGGGCCTGCTGGTGTCCTACATGTGGTGACCAGGTCAAGGTCACTCGAGCACTGGGCTGAACTGAGATGCTTTCAAGTGGCAAGTGAAGACCTCGCCTGTCCTGACTGATAAAAGACAGACCCTTAAAGTGATGCGCTGTGTGCATCAAACCACTTACAATTAGTTTATTTCTCCATCCACCAAACCAAACTCACCAATGGTTGGCAGGTTTTCCCTTCTGTCTATTCCATGCATGAATTGACATTTCTTTTACCACTGTTGAGATGGAATATGAAAGTGTTTTCAAAGAGTCACTGACAAGTTAGACTTGCTTCAGTTTAGCTCTGTTGTGTGACACCAAATGACCAAAGCAATGTTTTTTTTTTTTTGTTTGTAGAAGTTATGACTGGCTATATAACCAGTCACAAGATTAAAGACATGACTTTCTCTTTTCTCACCATATTAGACAGCCCACTGAAGCTTGATAGTTGAAACAAGGAGGAAAAGAACACAAGATCCACCACAGGTCATTGTCTGGGATAAGTATTTGCCACAAGCTGTCGGCCTTTTTTTTTCTTTTTTGTTTTTGTTTTTGTTTTTCTAGATGAATATTACCAAATTCTCAATTGAAAACATTTATTGTAAATTATACAGTTTGTGGCAAATTTTGTTTTTCCCAAACCCCTTCCTGGTGAAAACAGTGATAATTATAAGGATTCTAGATCCAATAATATTTACATGCTGTTAATAAGCTAGGCATAATATTGTTGTATCTGTGCATGGGAAAAAAAAGTCACAGGAAACTGAAAATTTATCATGACATTTTATCCTATGTATGTGAAGTCCATAGTAACCATGGATGGGCCATTCTGCTCCATGTAGAATTCATTGCCAAGCCACAGGCCTGTGCAGAATGCTCGCGTGCAGGCCCTACTTTCGCTTTGGCCCAACCCTGCCCACTTTTTCATGCGTGTGCACCTAGGATGTTGATTTTTTGTCTGCTATAGTATTTGCCATTGATCGCTGTTTTGACACAGAACTATCAATTTTTTTAATTTGAAATGGCAGAGAATACTCTGGAATACACATATTGGAGATAAAAATAAAACAACACTCTTACAATAACCTGCCCGTATATTCTGCATGGCACTCGCATACCATTGGAGCTGAAGGATTCACATGATGGCCCGCCTGTGGAGACCTGTATCTCGTGTATCCTTCCGCTCCACTGGTATGCTCCAGCCATACAGAATCTACAGCCAGGCACTCACACTCGTGTAGTTTTATTAATAAACTTTCCCTTTGTCTCCCGAACCTGTCTATTTCAAGCGTGAAGGATGACTTAAATGCGTGGTGCTTGGGGCAGAGATCCCTGACTGGACTGAGATCCAGCCAGGTACTTTCAACAGATAAGTCACAGCTCTGAGAGTCACTTGCTAAGGACAACTTCTATGACAGAGGTGCAAGGATTTTTCTCCTGTCACAATGCCTGAGATAAAAAATTTATATGCAACAGCCATTTTACATCCCATTTTTATCGTACTTTGCATGCAGTGATTCACCTTCACGTTTTAATCAAATAAATGTATCTGTAGCTAAGGATGTCTTCTTCTGGGGAGAAAGTGGCTAATTAAAAGATGGACCACAGTTGCAGCATACATACTGATCAGGGGATATTTCTGCTTAGAGGAGGTGGGTACAATAGGTTATGATGAGTGTCAAGCCATTATTTAGTGTTTTATTCTAACCGGAGATGCTAATTTCAGCAGGTTCTGATGCAAACATGGTAAAGAAGGATGCATGTCAATAACTATGGCAGTGAAGTGTGAGGTCACATCTTTAGTGGATCAGGAAAGCTTTATCATTTCAATGTGCATGATGTGTTCAAACAGCAAAACAGGGTCTCTGCAGATGCTGGTTATATATTTTCTATGAGCAGTGATTTCTTTGCAGTTTTGGCAAGATAGGTAACGAAAATCACGTAATTCAAGGAACGTTGCAAGCATTAATTTTTCGTCCTTCATTTGGGTGGATAGAATGGTGAAGAAGGCTTTGTGATTAGCATGATTAAATTTTCCTCCATCCAATGCCATGTCATGCTGTTAATTTAGTTTTTGTAGACACCATACATAGATTTTAGAAGAAAAAAAAAGGTCTGCCTTATAATTTCATCAAATCTGATGCTATTTTAACATATTGACCCTGTAGGTAAGCTATGAGTGGAGATAAGTGATACCCACATGTAAGGAACCCGAACATCACTGTGTGACGTGACACTTTCCCAGTAAATCGACCTCAAGTCTGGTCAAATGTTTGCTTCACGGTTCTCAACTAATTTCAACAGTAATGGAAAACAGTTTGAATGAGAATTGCAGATGAGCCCTATCAAGATAACGTGACCCAGATCAACAACTTTCCTTGGCATATGTCTAATGCTTTCTGTCCAAACCACAGCAAGGAAAGCTGTTGACTCAATCTTAATTCAAGAGGGAATGGGTTGGGAGTATTCATAATGTATGATGGTAATAGGCAGTTGGTGCTGTCGCCCGAAGCACATTTCATTGCAGGTTTTATGCTTCAGTGAAGACATAATTCAATTATGTGCAGAACTGCTAAATTTTTCATCCAGCAGCAATATACAGAGAATACAGGAAATGGTGCATGCTGGGAATTAAGGGGTGGTATAGCTGGGCTTTTGTGGAGAAAGTGATCTGTAATTACATTCGTGTTAATGTTGATAATGATAAGTGACAAATAATGGCACACAAGTATCCATCATGCAAGTGTATTACGTATTGGCCATTCCCAGCCAATTCATCATTCACCTGATGAGGGTATCCTACCACTGTGAGTGCCTGGCCCATTTGCTGCTCACTGGAAGGTATGGGGCTACCTTGTCCAGGGCTTCATATCAAGACAAGCCCTGCTGCCCAGGACAAGTAAATTTTCAGACAAAACAAGTAAACTTTTGAGCTCAGTGAAGATATTTATCCCACTACTTGTTCAAATTTTGGACAAAAAAAAATTACAGTGGCACAGGTAACAAAATTCCTTACTGTCAAACCCTGTTTTCATGGCTAGCTGCAAGGCCAGAGCCAGTGTTTTTGCTACAGCAGTACTAGCAGTGTAAACAACTTGTCACGACTGAGGGCAAGGTCTGTGATTACATCATCACCACTTGGTGCAAGGTCTGCGACTAACTTGTAACATTTGAGTGCATGGACTACCTTCTCACCATACTGGGAAAAGTCTGGGGTTACCCATATCTTCTGACCACTCAGTGCAAGGTGCATGGTTACTTTGTCACTGCAAAGTGTAAGATCTGTCATCACCTGAAATCACTATTACATAAAGATCTGGGATTACAGGTTGACCTACCTCTATGTCACAAGTACTGCAGTGCCTGGGGTTACCTTTTTACTACTGAGTGCAAAGAGGGGACTGCTTTGTCACTCCTGACCATCTTGTGAACCTATCATTGAAATTACCAGAAATGGACAAAACTGGCTATGGGGCAGTTACCAAGTCCCTGCAACTGAAAGGGCTAACTCCAACACAGATACATGTCTACATGGTCTCCACTTTAGGGGATGAATGCCCCTTCCTTTTCTACTGTAAAGAAGGGAGTGTCGGAATTCAAGCATGGCAGAGAGAGCCTTGATGATGATGCGCGTCCAGGAAGGCCTTCAACAGCAACCACTCCCGAAAACATTACCCAGATGCATGACATGGTGATGGCTGATCCAGGATTGACCACTCGACATGCTGCCAGTATTGTGGGCATCTCTCATGAGAGGGTTGAGCACATTATCACCAAGGAGTTGGGAATGACAAAAGTTTCTGCAAGATGGGTGCCAAAGCTCTTGACAGTGGATCCGAAACGTGTCAGATTCCGGGCATCCCACAACAATTTATGTCATTTTGAAGCAGATCCTGATGATTTTTGGCCCGATTTGTAACCATGGATGAAACCAGGAGTCATCACTTTGACCTAGAAACCAAAGTTCAGTCTAAACTATGGAAGCATCCAGGATCACCCTCACCCCCACCCCCAAAGAGGGAAGTCAGTTCCTTCTGTTGGAATGGTGATGGCTTCAGTCTTTTGGGATTCCAACGGTATTCTGTTGATTGACTATCTTGAAAAAGGCTAGACTATCAATGGAAGATATTGTGCTGACCTGCTGAGACAATTGTGTGAAGCTATCCAAGCTAAGCGACGGGGAATACTCAGGAAGGAGTCGTCTCCTACCAAGACTGCTCCTGTTCACAAATTGGTGGTTGCCATGTCAGCGATCCATGATTGTGGCTTTGAACTCATTGACCATCCCCCTTATTCAACCGACTTAGCCCCGTCAGACTTCCACCTGTTTCCCAAAATGAAAAAGGAACTAGCTGGACACCATTTTCCTAGTAATGATGACATCATTTCCGCTGTGAATGACTTTGTTTATGGTGGCTGAACAAAATATCTTCTTGACTGGCATCCAGGCCTTGCAGCATCACTGGCAAAGTGTGTAAACCTGGAAGGGGAGTATGTAGAGAAATAAATGAAAACCGTTGACTTTCTGCGGGTCTTTCACAGCTAGGCTTAGAACTTTTCAGCCAGTCCTCGTATATCATGCTTAATGTCATTTTGTATGGTAAACAGATGCATCTGTAGCCGTTCATATCTCCACTTGCTGAACCTAAAACTCAATAGCACAGTGAAGCAAGGTCTGACCAGGGATACATAAACACTCCTACTGCGTCACTGTATCTGTATGACCTCCGAAATGTTAACCCTTTCCTGGTTACATTGTGACTAAGTCAATAGCTTTCTTTGGTATGGGTTGGGCACAATATGACTAACCTGTCCAAGGACAGCTATTAACACAGCACATGGTAAAAATGTTTTTTAGTGACAAGGAAATTAAGTAAAAACATTAAAAAGGACAAGGATTTACATTGAGGTGCTTTTGGGTGATTTGAGCTGGAAGGGGTTAAGGGTCACTGTCCGAATAGAGCACCAGACTGAGAGGACACAGATATATCAACATCACATGTACATGTACTGCATATGGGCCACTGATTATGGTCACAGTGGCCAAGGTAGCTTATGTGAGCTCTGTGGAATACCAGCAGCTTATGCTGGGTTGTCTCTATGCTGGCAACACAGTAATTGGGGAGGCAGAGCAAAGCTTGTATTGGTATTCAAACAGGTGATTTATCATCTTCACAAGGCAGCCACAGGAAGAAAAAACAAGGAAAGATGGACTGCATCACTATTTGATTGTGGTGCTTTGTTCACTGCAGAATGCTGATTTGCAGAATACTCTGTAAATAAAGCTCTGTTTGGTGAAACATGCAAAAATATACAAGATGAGGCAGACAGTGCCTGGTTATAACTGGAAATCGTACACTGGAGGAAAAAAAAGTTGTGTCTTGATAAGTGAAGCTAAAGGAGACTGAGGCATCACCAGCATGCTTTAAAGTTCAACAGGGTAGACTTATATCCCATGAATAAAATCAATGAACTGGTTGTTAGGGAACTAACTGATGTATATATGTGTGTATAGTGATCCCAGGTTTGTAAGATCACCCTGGGGATCATCAATTATTGTGGTCTTTCAAAAACAGATGCTGTTTCATAGGAGGTATAAACAATATTGAAATTACTGGGCAAAGTATCCAGAAAAGACCATCTTTCAAGTCAGTTGGTCTTTAATCAGAGTGGTCTTCCAAGACAATGACCACTGAATTTTGAAATGTGTGGACATGAAATTCTGGATGCAAACAGATAAATTACTCATCAGTTGCCAACATATATAGCTTTTTTTTTTTTGTAATCTGGACCTTCAAGTCCAGATACTAGAACACATCCCTAACCCTCTGGACCTTCAAGTCCAGATACTAGAACACATCCCTAACCCTCCTGAGCTGAAAAAAAACCCCTACTTTTCTCAGGCTAAACAGAGAGTACTTGTGGATCCACCAACTGTGTACCATGGAACTGTTTGGTTTGAATGTCATGGGAAAGTAAGCATACTTGCGAAGTATTACGCTACATTTTTCAGTTCCCTTGCGTGCTTTCCTTTGACATGGTTTTACAAATACAGGGAAACCTCATTATAACGACACCCAGATATCCGACATATTGAATATAAAGACACAAAGTCTCATGGAAAAAATTTTATTTTCTTTGTTATTTGATTCATTTATCTGACATATTCAGTCACCTGACACATTTCTTAGGGAACAGATGGTGTCATTGTAATGAGTTTTCACTGTATTCAACAGGTTAATTTAAATCTGTTTGTACATGGACCAAACTTTTTGTTGGGACTATGCTTCTTCAATTGTTACATCAGATTGTACATAACCATCACACATAATTTACACTATAATGTCCATATATCTTATGGACGTTCCTATCTATGGGCATTTCCAACACAGAGAATGACGGGGAGAGCATGGGCTTCCCCTGTGAGAATTACGTCATTACCCAGATCACGTGGGGTTCTCTGTTGACAGGTTACACGTGATATCTGGGCCACTGGCTGATGCGTTGATCCAACCGTCAGCCATCGTTATGCACACACAAAAAAGCGTAATACCACAACGTAACAAGAGGTCACTAGGGCCAGTTACGTTAGGGTATAAATACTGGTGTTTGTGTTAGTTACAACCCAGTCCCTGAAGAGTTCGTTTTAAGGACAGAACAGTTCAGACTGTCAAGTGTTTCCACACTCAGCCAACAGGCCTCTAGATACATAGAACAAAACTCATTATTTGTTAACTGGCACATTCGCCTCCTTGGCACTTGCCGAGTCTTCACAGCATATATAGCTATTAAAATAATAAACAAGCATTAACACAACTCACTAGAATGCAAAAGACAGGTGCATATAGTATTCAATGTGTTGGAATTGTAGCATGGACCCAAATATATACATCTACCTTTCTGTTCTGAAAGTGAGAATTGGCTGTTCATGTGGAAAGTGGAAGCATCTTGATCTCCATGATTTTTAACTGACAGTCTCTATATAGCACTTCTATAATGAAGACATATGGGTGCTGACTTACTCTGAAGTAACCTGGTGACTTGCGTATACACGCACACAAGAAAATGACATGCCATTTATACTACTGTGGTGGCTTTGTGCACCTGACTGGTTAAGAAAAGCCTATTTTTAACAAAACCTGGAGAAGCCATATCTCAGTCAGGAAATAATGCATTTATTGTCATCCCAGCCCAGCTATGCCACCCTTTAAGCACAGATATATGCAAAGAATTGGCTTTCAGGACATGTGGTCTCGGTAATACAGATGTTAATTTTGATAGAGTTGTCATATTAAGACTTCACATGGTGACTTACCCATAGAAGGATCATGTCTTGCAGCAGGTCTCACCCAGCTAGAAACCAGGGCTCAATAAGAGAAACCACTCTCTCCCATACATTGAGTTTACAATTACTTTCTATCCTGGGGTGGAATTTGATGCATTGGTCTGTGCATGTGATGTACATGAGCCTCCGAGTCCTACCTTAAAATGACATTGATGCATGATGGTTCTCATACACACAGTCCAGTTCACAGCAAAATGGGCTAAAATTTAGTTTCACTGATTTCCCAAGATGATAGTTGACGCGGAGGATGTTCTTGCTAATGCTCTACAAGTGCATTTTCATTAAGTACAGCTATTGTAGTATTGATTAAACTGCTAATATAAGGTGACCAGAGACAAGAAACGCTTTGAGGTGCTTAATCACTATATTCACGAGAACTTGTTATGCTGAATTAAACATAACTAGCACCTAATATATGTAGAGTGATTATAAAATGTGTTTTCAATGCATCACACAACAAAGGGAACAGTTGTGTGTCTTCAAGGCTTACCAGTATATGCTCAGATCAAAGTTGATATTACAATAAAGTAATTTCAGCTCTAACACATCAGTGGCTGTCCATGTGTCACATGTGTAGATTTAGCTTAACTACCCTCACTAATTCTAAGCTGAGATTGCTGATATATATGTACATTTATTTTTTTAAGTGGTATATTAGTTTGTACAGTTAAGGACCCAAACATGATGAGAGTTTGAGGTAGATAAACATCATGGCTTACTCAAAAGTACATAGCAACATGAGCTAAAAAGCCAAACCCACGCTTCATCAACTACTCTGCTACAATAATTAATGAACATACAAATGAATGGAAAAATGCCAGAGAACAATTCTACTGAGCCTTGTACTTTAAACAGAAACCAGGAGTAGTGTCTGAGCAGTCTTGACCCATTAAATATACCAAAGTAAACTCACATTGTGGAAGTACAATCATGGTGGTATCTGCTGCTTTAGACTGCCAAATTGTCACCAAAAGTGGTCTTAAACTACAGGTGGTCTTAAATGTGGGCATATTAAAGACTTTTTTTAATCAAGTGTTGTTTTCAACAAGTGTTTGTAAAAAGCCAAGAAGTTTGTCACAGGTGGTATTTATGGAAAGTATCACTACCATATTTGCCTTTATTGACACCCATACCCCAGTAAGCACCTGTCCTGTCTGCAAAAAAAAAAAAAAAAAAAAAAAAGGTTAAAATAATCATGTACATGCTTTATTGACAAACTTTCTACCGTATCATGGTTATGATGCTTAAGATCATAAGTAGCAAATAAAATTTGTCTGTTGCCACAGCGTCAAAATAAAGGCTGACCCAGTGCCCAATCCATGCCAAGGAAAGCTGTTGACATGGGGCAAGTGACCTTGATAGGGCTTTTCTACATTTCTCAGTGAAGTTGTTTTTCATTAAGGGTCTGCCCCATAGGGCATGCATCCATGTA
This sequence comes from Hermodice carunculata, assembly GCA_964020975.1. NCBI lineage: Eukaryota > Metazoa > Annelida > Polychaeta > Eunicida > Amphinomidae > Hermodice > Hermodice carunculata. Next base: position 13,050,130 of record OZ026614.1, read on the forward strand.
TTTTGCTCAAATTTATTGATATGCTTACCTTACCTGGCAAGATAAACTGATTAGATTTTGGTGTCAGCATGTTCTAATTTCAGCAAATGACTGACCCTTCAGTTAACGCTTGCGTTGAAGGTATGTCTAGTTACTTTTAAAATTAGTTGGAAACACTGAAGCAGAGGACATTTGACCACCAGCCAGGTTTGGCTGGTTTAAGGGAGAAATGGTTAATAGCATATGTTATTTGAAGGTCTACAACGTTTGCTCATAAGTCAGCAGTGAAGGAAGGAAGGAATTTTGGGGAAAACAAAATGTCCAGGTAGACACATAGACATAAATAGGGCTCATTTGTAAAGACCTGAGAGGAGTCATTAAGGTATAATGCAGTCATTGTTTGAAGCCAAGATCTGTTTTCATATTTAACAGTCCAAAATAGTCTCCCTAGATAGGGTGGTCCCTGGCATGAGTGGTCTCTCAAGATAGGGACCACTGTATTCTATCATGATACATGTATGTAGATCTGAACATAATTGTGCTATTACTTTCCTGTCAAGTTTGTTATTTTTCCTCCTGATTGCCAAAGTATTCAATCAAGATGTCAAAGCATGTCCATGTCTCACAGGGAACCTAGTCATCCAAAGTACACACTCAGACAATTTTTACAGTTAATCAGTTTTGTTTTATGAGCTTGATACCTAAAGGTCAGCTGGACAGGGTCACTTGTAGCCATTAGTCAGTCAGGCTGTCAGAAGTTTGCATTGTGGTTTGTGCATAGTGGTACAAGAAGTGGACACAGACTGATAGTAGGTCAATCAAATTTAGATGCTGTAACTTCCAGCGAACCAATCACATGAACCAATTTACAGTTTTATCAGTCATGGTTACCTGTAAGTCATTTTAAACCTTCATTGCAAAATAAGTCCATCAAGGGCTCAAAGGGGCTTAAGTTGTAAGTTCCTGTAGCGCTTTCTTGGCATTTACCCAAAATTGCATAGCCAAGGTCAAAATACATGCAGACACAAAAACCTTATTTCCTGGAACGATCAACATGCATGTGCAGGGAAACTTCATTGAAAAAGATAGATATCTGACATATTCTTATGATGGCACAGTTTTTGAGACAAAGTCAAATCCCTTTGCTCATGAATTCCTTCATCTGACATATTCAGATTATCTACCATATTTTGCATGGAACAGATGGTGTTGTTATAGGGAGGTTTCACTGTCTATCGATCACAGATCAATGGATGTCATTGGACTGTGCAGGTCCAAAAGAGGGGCTCAGCTGGCTTACCAGGGGTTAACCAGGAAGTTTGGCCTGGCTGGGGTTGTGAGTTGTGGCTGTGGTTGGCTTCAATAGCCCTGTAATCACCAAGCTAGTAGTGGTACCTAAATTGCAGGATTTGGCATTGTTCAATCAGTCACAGACACATTTATGTGTATGTCACTGCATTATGACAATGGAATATGTATTTGAACTAAACTAAAATTATATTGTAGAGAGCTTTTACGAACAGAGAACAGTCTTCAGCAAGATAATTTTATTGAGCGGTGTAGAGCAATTGTGGGACTGCTTGGACAGCAATTTATATAGGGCCTTGCTGTGGTCTCCAGTCGATGAATAAAATATGCTGAAACCAAGTGTGGGACCAGGTTGTTTTGAAATTTCCTACATGGATTGAGCAGAGTCAGTTCAACTGTAATGCTGTCAAACTTATGCCATGCTGTGCTTGCCAGTTGTTGCCACTCATTCCGAATGCTAAAAGTGTTTATGGTGTTTACACGTGGTTGTACCATATGGATTGTCTGGAGGTGCCTTAGATCTCCTTGGCAGTTATCTGTCATGCAGGCAACAAAGAGTGAAGATCGGCTCAACTGTTGGTCTCTGGGAACATATTATTAATGGTGTGCCTCAGGGATCGATTCTTGGGCCGATCTTATTCAACATCTATGAATGACATATATGACTCAATAAAGAGTGCAAATCTGAAAAATTATGCAGATGACAATACTCTCACTGCAATTGACCCTGACATTGAAAACCTCAGGAAAACTCTTGCTATTGCTTGTGCAGAAGCCATAGACTGGTTTCACAAGAACTTTATGCAGGCGAATCCCGAAAAGTTTCATTGCATTTTTCTTGCCCCAAACCAAAAACCAGTAAATGCATCTTTGGATTTAGATGATATTTCCATAGTATTGGAGTCTTATGTAGATCTCTTGGGGGTAACCATTGATGATAGGTTATCTTTTGACAATCATGTATCAAAACTTTCCAAAAAAGCCGGTAAACAACTAAATGCTCTCAGAAGAATTGGTTCTTTTTTGTCAGAAAGTACTCGGCTCAAGGTCTTTAGGACCTTTGTTTTAGCAAATTTCAATTATTGTCCACTTGTGTGGCATTTCTGTGGTGCTCAAAATTCTAAAAAGTTGGAAAAAATTCAGTTACGTGGTCTTAGATTTGTGTTTCGGGACTTCAAAAGTGATCATGACACTCTCTTAAACAAATCAGGAATTAACACCCTACATCTGAATCGTTTACGTTGCTTAGCAACAGAGGTATACAAATGTATAAATAACGTCAGTCCTTCATATATGAAGGATGTCTTCAGACTTCGTCAGTCTAATTATAACCTCAGAAGTAAAGAAAACATAGCATTACAATACCCCCACAATACACACTCAATTTTTCGGCAAACATTCCTTACGCTCCCTGGCACCCAGAATCTGGAATGACCCGCCTGCAGACTGCCTTACGGCAGTCAGGCTCAATAACTTTAAAAAACTGATTAGTACATGGCAAGGGGTAAAGTGTAAGTGTGCCCTCTGTAACCTTTAGTTTGCAAGTGTGATATCCCCTTGTTATGACCATTGAATGTACATTTTTAAGGTATACATTATTTTTTAGTTAGTTTATGTATATATATATATATATTTTACTTGTCTTATCGGTGACTAGCAGTCTCTGCTAATGTTTGAATGTTTTAACCATGTACCGATGTAAAATAAAGCTTACTACTTTGTAATGTCATGAAGAATTGACATTGATATTATGTCAACAAACTTGTCCGATTTATATTTGCATGGTTTTGTAACTATGAACTTTGGTGGCCCTTGCATCAATGTACAAAAGTATCTGAGAAATAGTATTTCTGGGGTCAATATTTACTGTTTTTCATGAATAGGAAGAAAAGTACATATTGGGTCTCATTTGGTGTTTTTACTTTTGATGTTGGGTGAACTTGAAGGGTAAAATCAGGATAACCTCACATTTACATTTTTGAATGTAATTTCTTTATACTATTATTTTTGTGTGTGTGTGATTGTGGATCATTGAGAGAATTGCAGAATGGGGAGTCTGAAATTGAATTTGATTTCTGGCACATATATTTTTTTTTAAAAAGTTGCCTCTTTCTGCCTATTTGATGAAGAGTTATTGTTGTTATAGTACATTTCCATTCCTGTATGAGATCCTCCACCATGGAAAGGCCATTTCTGTTGCTGAGATGACTAACAGCACCTCCCATAGACAGTTGACCAACTACTATTTAGTGAGAAAAGTATCAAGAAATATCATTGTGTCCGAGACAATGGCAGGCGTGGGGAGCAAGGCGGAAAAACTGAGATGTCGGAATAAAATTATGTGGCGATTCCGGTGCAAACCAATCCAGGAGTAATGGTATGTACTGGACACCAGATAACATGATGTTCTCATTACTGTGTGCACTCAATTTACTGTAGCCACAAAGATACAGTTGCAGACCATATCAAACGTCAAAAACATCACATGGCCATTGCAGAATATCAGAAGACTGCAAAGTTAAAATTATCTCAAAGTGCAAATGCTGGACTTATTTTACCAAAGACTTGCCACTACACTCAATGTGGTCATAAACTGTGCTAACCTTGCTCCCCATGCCTGCCTTTTATCATTGCCAAAGTACACAGTAAAATATTATTTCCTGAAACATGAATTTCTTTATTGGACATTGCAACATTGCCTTATATCTGAGAACTAATGGTGCTTCCTATTAAAGTGCATAGTTACTATTGAATATATATATACAGTGGTAGCTGCTATTTAAGACTGCGTCTAGTGCCAGACAAAAGTGGTCACATGGCAGGTGGTATTTAATTGCAGGTAAATTAACAAATGAGTGTCTGGAAAGGGTGATTTTAAAAACTAATGCAGTCTCAGGTACCACTGTGTAGGAACATACATGTATTTATAGTTTTTTTTTTCTGGTAATTTTTCTTATTTTATTTTATTTTTTAATCAGGAAAGTCAAACCAATTCAAATAGAGATCTTTTTGAAATCACGTCATATCAACAAAGATATGTATGTTGGCCTGCTGTTCTATGTAAACTCACTCATATTCTTTATACAGAAACTACGGTAGCTAAACGTAGGATATAAACAGGCTTATAGTGTTCTTTACAGCAGTTCCTGATGAAATGCACAGAGCATCAAATCTAGTCAAACTTGCCTCCAAAATTCAACAACTTGCTCAGTCATCAGCTCATGTTTCTGGTATTGCTACTTTTGAATTTGGGTGTCCTTGTACGGTCATGTTGAGAATGCCTGTAAAATTAACGTTTTCTTCTTTTACATAAAGAGAAAGAGAAATGCCATTGGTGGCTAAGCAGGTATTCAAATAATATGCAGGCCAGTAGACATTGTCTTTGCTGCCCAGAAAGTGGGCAATACCTGAGCCGATAGCACCCTGTCAGGTCTGTGTCACAGAGACAGATGGGAGAGAGCTACTTTTCACATGACCACTGTAGAAAGACATCATACCGGAAGAGCCTGCCCATAAAGCAAAAAGTGGTCCAATATTTCTGCATGACTTACCTTTATACCTGTTAAGTAAATTTAATTAAAACTTCGTAGGAATGTTTTTTTTTTTAATTTTTTTTTTCAAAAATTTTTTTTTTGGGGGGGGAGGGGGCTGTATAAAATCATGATTACCACAACTTTTATGTAAGTCGTTACCTCCAGGTCATCCAGGAACAAGCTGGGCTGTACTGGAATCAGTGTGTTACCTGTTGTGCATTGTCATTTCTAGGACCACACTATGACATGTCAATTTGATGGTTGTACTGTGTTTTATGACGTGGTAGATTAGCATGTCAACATGCACCTGACGTTAGTTACATGCATGTCACCTCCTGGTATATAAACATGTGTGCTATGGTCCTAACATCAGTGCCTGACAAAATACAGATGTATCGAAACGGGTCACTCATCTATATACTTGAATTTTCCTTCATAAGCCCTGTTCAGTCTTTTGCTACTGTATAAAATGTACTGAAGATGGATGACCTTGACCTGATTCCAATGTAACAGAGCAATTTTAGTATTTCTTACCTGCAAAACTGTTACTCAGGTTGAGCTGAAACTTGGTTCAAGTGTTCCCAGCCAGAGAGCCGACAAATTGTTCTAAAGATGTTTCTGTGCACTCCTGATTTTTAACTCTTTCAGTGCCAACTGTGACTAAAGTCAAACTACTTAAAACGGACTGCTCTGAATTGTAATATGCTCCTTGTAACAAGGCCTTTCATCTGAGTCCCAGCATACCTGTGGTTTCAAAGGATGGGAGTATCAAGGTGAACAGCTTTCCATGATGCACTTGGATGCATTGTGCCTAACGTGTGCTGAGGAAAGCTGTTGACAGTCTAAATAGTACAGGAAAACATGATCCATATTCATTAATTCCAAACCCAACAATGACAGCAAAGAGATTCCAGACGTGCCAAAGCATCAACATTTCTCTTCCAATACCAAAGTGAAGAAACAAATTTCACTCCTGACTTGAAACAGGCAGTCACACATAAAAGGCAACTGGTGGTTTTAAACCGGTCCTCTCAACCTTAGAAATATTCATCATTAACTGCAGACACTAGTTCTTTTCCAAATTGTATAGGCCTAACCACCCAAAACACAAATTTCATTACTTCTGCCAAAAATGAAAAGATACCTGTTAGGCCTATCACCTATTAGTTCTCCCGACTTGTGTGTCATATTAGTTTAGACAAGGAGCTGCTACTCTGAGAGACATGTATGGGTACAGGCTCCGAAACATGTTCTGAGTAGTTACCTGCTGAAGATCCTTTAATTTATTTGGGCTAATACAGCCTATGCCAAAATTCTACAGAACATGTGCAATATGGACGATAGTACTTCCATATGTATGTAGGTAAGACAGTAGCAGGTAAGCTTATGGAGAGGAAATAGTTCAGACTGCGGAATAGGGTAATGACTAGCAGGAAGTGGTTCTGGACAAAAAGACGCAAATACAATCACTGAAAAAGTTAAGCAAATATTCACCTTGGGTGAATACTAAATTTATGCATATATTTCTATTGATCACTAGGAAAATCAGGGGGCATTCTGATACTTATTTATTTGCTCAACAAAAAAAAAAGAAAAGAAAAAAAAGAAACTACTGATCACACATAAATCTTAGCACTGTTTAGCTCAATGAAGACTTTTGGTAAGAAACTTAGGTCAGCAGAGCCCTCTAGTTTATTTTTTCTTTTGAAGAGTTGTAGGATGGTTGAAAAATATAAAATAAAAACCAACTTGGGTGATACTTGACAACCATCTTTGAGGAATTGGAGAAAAAGACAATTTTTTCAGGGAATTTAAGCCTATTTTATGTATGCAATGCTTGTACAACTTAATGACTTACTCTGTCCATATGTACACCTAAAAAGAAATTTCTGTGAACAAAAGAACACCCAGTGCTTTTTTTGTTTCCGGGGACATTCACTGTAATGCCAGTTTCAAACATTTTGGCATGTTTTCATGCCTTTCAGTGCCAAAGGGCTTCCAGCAGTTTTATCAAGAAGGATGGAAAAGAATAAAGTACAGTTTTATTATTCCAAACATGCAGCACACAGGAGATTAACTTAGAGAGTGCACATATGTGTCAAATGGATACAGATATTGATGTGCTATTGATTGAAGTCGGATAAGTCCAGAGGTCTGTAGGTGCAGTGCTGTGCCATCACAGGAAGGAAGCAGACATCACATGCTGCTGTCAGTCTTCTAGGGCTTATTAGATGTCACTTCTGTAGGCAACACCACAAGACTCCTGAAAAGATTGTGCTGCTTTTTCTTTACACAGAATATATACAGTGAAACCTCATTATAACGACACTTACATATCCGACATATTCATTATAACGACAAAAGTTTTGAATGGCAAAAGTTCATTTTCTTTGTTGTTTGATTCATTTGTCTGACATATTCAGTTATCTGGCAAATAAAGGGAAGAGATGGTATCATTATAATGAGTTTTCACTTTATCAAACAAGAATGGAACATGTCTGATTTTGTTTTTTTTCCCCAGACTCTGAGAACTTTTGGTCTTTCTTTGGGACTGTTGACATTTGATTATTTGAGAAGCACATGCAATGTATTATGGCTGATTCACCATGAAACAAACCAGGTATAACTTGACAGTGTACAGTGTTACCATCTGTGTGGCTTACACAGCCAGCTGTTCTGTACAGTCATGGTACAACAACAATTTTAAGCACATAAATTGGTCTTTCTAGCAGAAACAACAAATAGTGGTATCATCTGACCAGGATTGAAAATATTTCAAATATTATATTGTATTTAAAATACTTTGCTTTCATTAAGCAAATGTGATGCCCAAGCAGATCTGGTTTTCAGTGGATTTGATGATCTTGCCATGGGAGGCATTATCACTGGAACAACTTTGAGCCAACAGCAGATTAAATGTTGTTACAATATATATATATAGAAAGACAAGACAAGTGTTGATGAAAGTAGATACACGGTGTTATAATATAGGTGGGAGTGGTAGGCCTATCAAATGTAGAAACAATGTCATGTTACCAGTCTTGATCCTGTGAAACAGTCCTGACTTGCTTTCATATAGAACACACTATGCATGCAACATACCATCTTCATGGTTAACCTGGTTGCACTGCAGGTCAGCATGGGGAAGTTGAATTCATAATATTTAGAGACATTTTGTGAGTTTTAGTGTGGCATTATCAGATAAAACATAAATCATATATAGATTAAAACACAGCTGAGCTTGGCAAGAGAGGATTATATTGGCAGATAGAAGACTGAGGGCCTCTTACATTTAGAGACTGCATTTTAAATGTGATTAACCCTTCCCCCTTGAATTAAGATTCAATCCAAAACTTTCCTTGGCATGGGTTAGGTGCTAAGTACCAGACCCATGCCAAGGTAAGTTGTTGACCTAGGTCATGACATCATGATAGACTGTGTCAACAATTGTCACTCAAATTGTTTTTCCTAACTATTGAAATTAGTCAAAAACATTCATGTAGATGACATTTGACTTATAGCTGGTTATGCCAGTATAAGGTAGAAAGGGTTCAAAGGACAAGTTGGTCAGTGAAACAATCTATCAGTTAGCACAACCACTTGATCCCTATTTCACCACTTCTACATAGGTAAACACTTCACTTTTCACCTTGAAAGTTGAAACGATTTTCGATTTTATGGATTATTTTCAGTAAAGAATTATGTATGTGCCATAGAGCTTACATGGTCAATCTGTATAGTAAAAGGACAAGTGCCGCAGCCCATGTGAGGATCATGCACTCCTGTTGTGCTGTCATTTAATGATAGCACGAGGATCAAAAAGTGTGAGAACATGCCGAAGTGGGCACAATTGACCCATTGCTGTGTATGAGGAACCAATGGGAATGAAGATTCCTCTTATTGTAGCACCCAATGGCAGTGAAAATATCTATTGTTGTAGTACCCAATGGCAGTGAGGATACCCCTTGTTGTATTACCCAGTGGATATTAAGATACCCATTGTTGTACCCAATGCCAATGAAGATACCCTTTATAATACCCAATGCCAATGAGGATACCCTTTATAATACCCAATGCCAATGAGGATACTCCTTGTAGTACCTAATTGCAATGAGGATATACATATAGATATTGTTGTACCCAATGGCAATGAAGATATCCCTTGTAGTACCTAGTGGCAAGGAGGATATCCATTGTTGTAATACCCAATTGCAATGAGGATACCCCTTGTAGTACCTAATGGCAATGAGGATATATCCATTGTTGTAGTACCAAATGGCAATGAGGATACCCTTGTAGTACCCAATGGCAGTGAGGATACCCCGTTTAGTACATAATGGCAATGAGGATACCATTGTTGTAGTACCAAATGGCAATGAGGATACCCCTTGTAGTACCAAATGGCAATGAGGATATCCATTGTTGTACCCAATGGCAATGAGGATACCCCTTATAGTACCCAATGGCAATGAGGGTATCCATTGTTGTAGTACCCAGTAGCAGTGAGGATACCCCTTGTAGTACCCAATAGCAATGAGGATACCCCTTGTAGTACCCAATAGCAATGAGGATAATCAATGTTGCACATTAGTGCTTGTCATGAGAGACCACCCTGTTATGAGAGACCACTTTACAGATTCCCAAGTCCTACTTCCTATGTTAATCTACTTGTTATAAAAGACTGCCTGTCTTTTAATACCACTTTTTGTTAAAATAAGAGTGGTTTCTGATGCCAGGGACCACTGCAGTAACCAATGGCAACAAGTATACCCATTGTTGTAATAATTAATGGCACTGAGGATCCCCTTTGTAGTAGTCAATGACAATGAGGAGGCAGGTCCATTGGTATAGTAGCCAATGGCTATGAGAATACCCATTGTTGTAGTAACTAATGGCAGTGAGGGACACACAGGATAGAGAGAGTGTACCTGGGTAATTTAAAAGAAATTACTCCAAAGAAGTTGATGCCTGAATAAAATAATGCCTTTGCAGTTAAATTGATGGATCGAGGAAGATTAAAGGTTCTGCTTGCTTACAAAATATTAATGTTCCTATTTATAACATTTTTTTAAATTCCAGGTTAAAAATGAAAATAGAGTGGCTTATTCTGCTTAAGTTAAATGTGGCATGATACTGAATCAAATGGGTTAAAGCAGCATGCTGTACAGCTAAAGAACATAAACGTGCTGGAAATGAGGTGTTGTTTCAAATTGTAGAATAAAATGTAGACCTTGGGCAAACATTAAAGGGACAGATGAAAAACTAACATGTCTTCATTTCCAGAACCATATTTGCATTTCAGCTGTATCCATGACGTTAATCAGAAAGACCTGCAGGATAAGCGTGCTGAAACCTTCGCACAATTGAGTAGTGAGAAAACAGTTTTCAAATCGAGGGAGCCGATAATTTAATTGGACTGGTGCTTGGTTGAAATAACTTATTTAGATATTGGAAGTGAAGCCCTGTTCTAACTATTAAGAGGTAATTCATTTCCATAATCTCACCATTGAAAGGAAGAAAGATTTGTTGGAGAGTTGTGTGTGAGCCTCAAAGGGCAGGAGGTCAAATTTCTGCTGAGTATTAAATATGGATTTAAATGTAGTCCAAGTCAATACCAGGGGGAAGCAACAGGAAACCAGCAGGATGAAGCTGGCATGCTCACCAGTTGATACATTAACCCTTACTGGCTCAAATTGGCCAAAAGTGATTGGATCTAAATTGTCATCTGCTTTAACATTTTTACTTAAATTTCTCATGGCAAGAAATGTTTTTGCAGAGATTTGTAGGTAAGACCATTGATGATGACACGCCCTAGGTCAATAGCTTTCCTTGGCACAGGTTGGGCACAATGCATCCAACTCGCACCAAGCAGAGCTATTGACTCAGTCATAGCTGACCAGGAATGGGTTAAGATGAGACATTTCTGGCAAATGTTCAGTAGGAAAAGGAATTGGCAGAACCTTTTATGGTATTGTGTCTAACAGTGAAAAAGTTGCATTCTTCTTAAACTTGTTAGAGGAACATAGATCCCATGGTGCTGAAGGTATACTTTAAATTACAGAAACTGAATAACATTCATATATACACCCATCAAGAGACCTATTTGCTTGGTTAAATTTCATGGTGACACACCTCATTGGGTCAGGTATTTTGCACAGAATAAACATTTTATACAGCTGCACCTGTGATATATGGCAACCCTTTCTGATCCCATAATTGACTATATACATGTGTGGCGGGTAATGTTTCAATGCAGATAAATTAATGAAGAAATTTACTGTTATGCCCTAACAAGTGCAACCACAAGGACATGAATAATTATTATAATGTAGTATTGAAAACGAGGTTACTGTGATTAAATGCTTTGTTTGCCGTGATATAAAATCTGATATATCATGGTGGCCCTTCCTTTTGTTTTACTTACCCCCACTGAATTACCATCCCATATGGGCCCTGGATTTCTATTTCACCGTCATTAATAAAGTACGTAGAAATGTATGGTTGTTTAGTTCATTTAATAAAGCAATAACAACAAATGTTCACAAAATATCTTTCACGAAAATGCAATGTTTTAATTACTTTTGGTTCCGCGTTTCTATGGTAGTTACCATGGTCGATAATAGATGGCACGGTAATTTAGATACATTTGTACTCCCAATCCGCACTTGCCGCCAATGCTGCAACAACCAAATGCAGCAAAGTTACAAACCTTATCATGCCATTACTCCACAATTATTATCCCAACGATCCTCACACATGTAATGACAAGTCGATGCAAGTGCATTCATAGACACACTTAGTGAATAATCATCTGGATGACCGCAACCACTGAACCTGTGTCAAGACACTGTGCCAGTGAGTAGCACTAGGCCTAGAATTTAAAGTAAGCCTACCCATGGCATGGCATCTAATTCCTCCAGCTCCACACCCAAAATGATCTCTGCTAAGTACTGTCATAATTGTTGTATATACATTGCACTTAAGAAACCTCTGTCCAGTAAAAATAATCCAAATAGAACGCGAGCTATTTAAAAATCACCCAGGAGTGTGCGAATTTGTCTGCTTGCTTGCCAGCGCCATTCACTTTCAACCGTGATATATTGATTTGTCACATGACCTCATTCAGCCAATCACATTTGTTGGACATCGTTCATCTAGGGGTGCCCTATGAGGTTTTTTACGCTCCAAAAACTATATCTGCAGGATAACCAAATGTAGGCCTAAGACACCAGTTATGATATACTTCGGTCTCTGTTTTTTATGATCAATACTTTGAGCCTATGCCTATTTGGAAGGTTGTAATTCATAGCGGTACAATCTTCACATATACAGCCCCCCCCACCCACCCAAATAGGATCCCACTCATCTCCAACACGGTAAATTATGCAGTGTAGGGAGTACGCAAGCAAAAGGGAACGGCATAAACAAAAGCGATGAGAACCGGTGAAAATAGGCCAGTTAATCCCTGTTTTGCATCAAATTTGGGGGATTTTTAACTTGAAACCATATTGTAATAGTAATTAAGTATGGCGTGGCATTCATTGTTGCCAATATATCACTCAGGAGGCGGTGAGACTCCATCAGATCGCTGGCCTATTGGCTCGCGATCTGACTTCGATCTCACTGCCTCCTTTGTGATATATTGGCAACAATGAATGCCACGCCATACTTAATTCCTTAAGTAGCGTGTGTGCTCTTATGGCATAGGCTGCATGCAACAGGTTCCACTGTAGTGCAGCATTTACTTGTAGAAATAAAGTGCTTGAATAGACCATTTCAATGACAGACCACTTGCCTTGAAGAACTACCTCTCCAAGATAGTTTGCTTCATAATTTTCGTATTTTTATCCCCCCAGCTTTCTATAAATGTGTACGCCACTGCATATACTATGTTTTATACAGAACAATGTGAGTCAGCACCAAGACCACCAATAACCTAACATAGATCCTTAATTTGCAGGGTTGTTCAGTCACATAAACTCAAGAAGGAAACTTTTGTTGTGTGAAATGTACTAAGAAAACAGGATTGTGGGTGGTCGAGTGTAACCCATTCTGTGAAGGCTGAACGTGTTGGCATTGTGTGAAGCAAGTGGCAGACTTTCACTTCACAAACAGTCAAACAGGCTACAACAGTCTTCTTCAATGTGAATTTTTTTGGCCAAAGAAAACTGAAAGGGGGGGGGGCATTCCTTGCCTGTAAATCTAAGGACTGAGTTTTGCTGAGCAAACAGTCTGTAAAATATTGTATTCAGTGTGAAAACTTACCACAGTCATAAGTCTTTCATTTGAAATGCCCCTCTTTTAGCAGACCCTCTGCCTGTTTGTGACCATTTTCACTGTGCAAAAGCACCTTCTAATGATAATCTACCACTTTTGGGAGGTCCTGCTGCAGAATGTGACCAGTGTCCACCAAAATCACCACAAAAGACCACTTATCCATTCAAAAATTTCCAATTTCAGACAAGTGAAATCCACCTGCTTTTTACAAGATTGCTAAAATAAGTTGTCATAACCAGTTTACAAGTCCAAAATATGTTAATTATACCAGTTAAAAAAAAAAGGTTGCAAGATGGATTTGGGTCTCGTAAGTGTACATCAGTTCATGTTTGACTCGCAATTACGGGTGGGAATTCAAAGTAATGGTTAGTTGCTGGGCAGGTTGTGCAATTAAGAGTTGAACTTCCTTTGGGAGACTGCCTGATTTATGTGATCACTTCTGGGATGGCACTGGGGGTGGTCTCTCAAAGGAGTGACTGCTGTATTTCGTACATAAGGCCAATTGCTTTTGTGTCAGAAATTCACAGAACCAGCCAAGAGGCTGTGGTTATCAGCTCAACACACCAAGGAGGGCCTACATCTGGGAATCTACGATTCTGTTTTAACTCTTTAAGCGCCAAATTTTGGACAGAGTCTACAGCTTTTCTCAGCATGCATTGGGCGCATTGCACCCAATGCACCCGATGCGGGCCAAGAAAAGCTGTTGACCTGCGGTATTTTCACTGGAACTAGAGGCATGCTGGTACTTGAATAAAAGATCTTTTTACGAGGAATACGAATCTGACATCCTAATGATAATTCTGACTAGTTTGACTAAAGTAGATCGACTTTAGATGTGATTAGCACTGAAAGAGCTAATTTGTATATCCTATGAGACCTGTTTTGAGAAGCCACAATTTTGTGATCCCTTGGAGCAGTCTTTGATGACAGGTTTGACTGTACTGGTACAGCGTCTGTGTTTGCTGTTGACAGTGGCTGACATTGGTGTCCAGGAAGACAGCCTACTTGCTCAGGAGCTAGAGAGGCGAGAAAGAGCAGCCCTCAAGCTACAAGAACAGAAAGAGTTTGAAAAACTTCAGGTAGGTCAACTGCGTGGCTATTATCATCTTTTGCACATGCCATTCAACATTTTTCCTGTGTTTCTAACTGTATGTGTCAGGATTTTGTTTAAATACACGTGTATTGCATTGCATGTAAAACTTATCACAATTTAACTCTTTCCTGTTCAAATTGCATAAAATTGGCAGCATGTAAATTGTCATCTGTCTCAATATCATTTGTTACATTTCTTGTAAATTAAAAGCATTTTTGGTGAGAATTGCAGATAAAATTGATTATGACAATATTGCACAGGTCAACAATTTTCCATGGTGTTGGTCGGGCACATTATGCCCGACCCATGCCAAAAAAAGACGTTGACCTATTCAACCCAGGAAAGGGTTAAGAAAAATTTGAGCTTTGCCGTTGTTTTGATACATAAAGTAAGTTGTATATTGGAATTATTTCCCTTTGAAATGCACCACCCTTCAATGTGTGTCTGAAAATAAAGTAGCAATTTCTTGCAAGTGCTGTTTTCTGCATTCATGTGTTGGTTGTGGTGTTACATGTCAAATAGCAGGGCTGAGGAGTGCTTATGGTTTAGTGATCTGGTCTCTTCATTACTGGGTAAAACACAATTTTCAGTTCCTGTCTAAACATCAGTATCTCCTGGTTGCAAAGATATTGTCCAAAAATTAAAACAGTTGAGTTGGTTGGTTCATTTGGTGCAGCATGAAGTGAACAAGAGTTGGTAGATTTTGTAACTGGTGTTTTCCTTTTAATTAGCCTGGATACATCTGTAGTGGTGAATTTAGAGGTGTAAGAAATGCCAGTTTAATTTAGAAATGTTCTGAATATTTTTTTTTTTTCAAACTGATAGCACTGATGCTTGTGTTGTCACAAAGTTGCACGTGAGGTTCAGCTTATGTTAGAGCCATTGTCCCCTTCCATTTCTGAATGTGTCAACTTCAGTGTGAAAAAGAAAACAAAACACATGTATTTCATTTAACATGTTAAAAGTAGTGTGGACACGCTTCAGTTTTTAAAGTAGAGTTGTGATGGTCTCGAGATATATACATAACTGTGTCCCCTGGCAAAACCTCAAGGTCTCCAGTATTGCCAGTGAAAGTAGTGTATGTCATTGGACTTATAGCAGTGCATATATCCAGCAGTTTTGCAAGGCTTACCTGGTCAAAAAGGACAAATCCAATAAGTTGCCTTGTATGCTATCTGCAGACCAACCAGTGCTTAGTGAGCTTGGATCTAGATATGATAACACAATACACAGCTCGGTGGCTTGGCTCACTGAAAACATGGACAAGTGACATGCATGGGTGGACAATTTTACAGAACAGACTGGCTGATGATGTATGCCAATAGCACAGCCAGAGTGGTTGACTGATATCATGGTGCAGCAGGGCTGGCTGATATCATCACAGTACTGCTAGCTTGATTGGCTGATATCATCACAGTACTGCTAGCTTGATTGGCTGATATCATGGTGCAGCATGGCTGGCTGATATCGTCACAGTACTGCTAGCTTGGTTGGCTAATACCATGTCATAGGTAGATGTTAGATGATACTAGTGTGGTGCACCGATACCATGGTGAATCCATAGTCCATAGGTACAATACTGGATTAGTGGATTCTGTGTTGGTAGCTTGGTTGGTAGACATCCTCTCTATGCTGTAGCATGCTTCATTGATGCCTTGCAGCAACTGGTATAGTTGGTTGGTATGATAGAATAGCCAACATGATTGATGGCTGTCCCAGGGTGATATTATCATGGTAAAGCTTGCTGTGTGACTGACATCATGACACAGCTTGATCAGCTGGTATCATCATGTGGTACAGCTGGCTTGTGTAAATGATTTCATCATGGAATGCTACATTGTAGCATAGTTAATTGATATTATGGCATAGCTAGCTTGCTTGATTGATATCGGCATAGTGTAGTGAGCATGGTTGACTGATATCAGTGTGGAAAAGCTAACCAGGTGGACTGGTATCACGGTGCAGCTAGCTTGGTTGATTGAGATCATCATGGTACAGCCAACCAAGTAGACTGGTATCATGGTGCAGCTAGCTTGGTAGATTGAGATCATGGTACAGCCAACCAAGCAGACTGGTATCGTGGTGCAGCTAGCTTGGTTGATTGAGATCATCATGGTACAGCCAACCAAGTAGACTGGTATCATGGTGCAGCTAGCTTGGTTGATTGAGATCATCATGGTGCAGCTACCTTGGTTGATTGAGATCATCTTGGTACAGCTGACCAGGTGGACTGTTATCGCGGTGCAGCTAGCTTAATTGGTGTCATCATGGTACAAGTAACTTTGTTAATTGATATCTTCATGGTAATGGTGGCTTGTGGTTAATACAATCATGGCACAGCTTACATGGGTGACTGATATCATCATCATCATCATCATTGAGACACGAAAAACTGACATCACAGTGCAGCTGGCATGGTTGGCTGACATGTTCATGGCACAATGGGCATAGCAGCCTGACATCAACATGACAAACATCAATATAACTAAATAGTGTGGTTGACTGATATCACCATGGTACAGCCTGACTGATATCACTATGGCACAACTAACATGGCTGGCTGCGATTGCAACTCAGCCAAGATGGCTGGCAGGAGTCCAGGAGTATATGATGTGTTTCTTGCACTCTTTTAGAATGAAGGCTGTAGAGGAATAAAGATGGAAGCAAAGGTCATGGATTTATACCATGTGAGTCTCTAATCTGACACTTGGCAATATTGTATGTGTAGTAGTACGTACTTGTAAACTATATATTCAATGATATAGTCCTCCGTAAGGTGCTTTCAACTGAATGCATGTGGCTGAATTGGTACAGGCTTTCCTCAGCTCTATACTTGCTTTGGAACTCCATGTTAGACACGCTGATGTGAAACCATGACATATGACCAGCAGCCAGATTCTCCCACAGACATTCAGTTGGTCATGTTTGTCGTGAAGACATGTCCCGCAGTGGCTTGCCAATGTGTTTACCTCTGATGTTGACACGAGTGGGGAGCTGCAACAAAGCAAACCCTTAAAGCCCACCCTAGGCTTCTGCGAGTGTGGAAACAAATAATATGAGCATGGCTTGCAGTGTTAAAGTGGTACGGACTCCTAGAATGCAACTTGTTTGACCTGTCTTGCACCTGCAAGTTTGCTGTGAAAATGTGTTTTGTGTGAAAGTACTGAGACACCAAAGCATTGCATGATCATATAATTCTGATGCCCTTGTCTTCATAATCTGTAGCAATTGATTCTAAATAGGAAACTGGATTTTTTTCTATAAAATAACTCATGAATTTTTTAAACTGGTGCTGTGGCGTGTTGTTTGCACATAGCTCTTGTGGCATATGTTGGCAGATGTAGATGAAGTACAACCGTATCGTGTATGTTGCATGTGGAGCTATATTTTGGGTGGAGGAAAATGTCATATACAAAGTACAGTACAGGGTAAACTGAATGAATGAAAGCTGTTCAGTGATATGTTCCTGTGTATCCTATTATTCCCTGTGATGCCCCCACCCCAGTAAGTGTTCCCTGCCACTCAGAAATGTCAAGGTTGGATAAATAATCTTATTTTTACAATGTACTATTAATTTTGCAAAAATAGCCTTATGATAGTCAAATAGTAGGGCAGAACTGGAGGCTTGCATTCTAAAAATCTTCTGAGCACTATGGCTGCTGAAAAGGAACAATATGGTCGACAGCCATTCACTGGAGTAAATTTCTTCACTTGCTGACTGTGCCATTAGGTAGACATACCTTGGCTTACATGGTGCCCGTACATTGAAAACTTAATGCATGCATGTTGTATCAACATTTTGATGTACTTTTGGTGTTTGACACCAGATAAGAGGATACCACAGGAAGCATCTTGCCGAAGTCCTACTCCGACTAATAAAGGGTTAAATAGGGTTCTCGCCAATGTAGACAGATCTGGCATTGGTTTCAGAGGCCAGCAAGAATTTACTGAATGTCTTTAAGGACTATAGCCATTCACTGGCGACACGCTATCATGGAAGCCCAAAGCACTGGATGTATAGAAACTGGAGAAAGTGACATGTAGGCATGCACTCACATGATTGGACATAATCATGATAATGATATACCTGACATTCTATGGGACTGAA
Source organism: Hermodice carunculata (assembly GCA_964020975.1). Lineage (NCBI taxonomy): Eukaryota > Metazoa > Annelida > Polychaeta > Eunicida > Amphinomidae > Hermodice > Hermodice carunculata. The sequence goes on from OZ026614.1 coordinate 13,068,428, forward strand.
TGGTAATGCTATGGGCTCAAATCAGCTAGCATGGCATTCCAAGACATCATAACATACAAGGTCCTATTAACACTGGAGAGAGGTGCAATGTCATTGAATATCAGTCACTTGGCACAATGTTAATGTTGTGGACTACTCTAACCACTAAATACAGCAGTAAAGTCTTGTAAGACCACAAACACTGGAAACTGGGGTAAAGGATTAATTGGAAACCTGGAGACACTGATAAGAAAGATTATACACATTAAAGACAGATGATGCCTTGGAGGGCCATATAACCATTGGCAATAGTACAATAATAAATGATAGTGAGTGTGCTATGGGAACATTCTTTATGATCATGAGTTGTGGCTGTGAGGCAGGGTGAATGCAGGCCTGCAGTCAGTGATGTGGCTGTGAGGCAGGGTGAATGCAGGCCTGCAGTCAGAGATGTGGCTGTGAGGGAGGGTGAATGCAGGCCTGCAGTCAGTGATGTGGCTGTGAGGGAGAGTGAATGCAGGCCTGCAGTCAGTGATGTGGCTGTGAGAGAGGGTGAATGCAGGCCTGCAGTCAGTGATGTGGCTGTGAGAGAGGGTGAATGCAGGCCTGCAGTCAGTGATGTGGCTGTGAGGGAGAGTGAATGCAGGCCTGCAGTCAGTGATGTGGCTGTGAGAGAGGGTGAATGCAGGCCTGCAGTCAGTGATGTGGCTGTGAGGGAGAGTGAATGCAGGCCTGCAGTCAGTGATGTGGCTGTGAGAGAGGGTGAATGCAGGCCTGCAGTCAGTGATGTGGCTGTGAGGGAGAGTGAATGCAGGCCTGCAGTCAGTGATGTGGCTGTGAGAGAGGGTGAATGCAGGCCTGCAGTCAGTGATGTGGCTGTGAGAGAGGGTGAATGCAGGCCTGCAGTCAGTGATATGGCTGTGAGAGAGGGTGAATGCAGGCCTGCAGTCAGTGATGTGGCTGTGAGGGATGGTGAATGCAGGCCTGCAGTCAGTGGTGTGGCTGTGAGGGAGGGTGAATGCAGGCCTGCAGTCAGTGATGTGGCTGTGATGCAGGGGGAATGCAAGCCTGCAGTCAGTGATGTGGCTGTGATGCAGGGTGAATGCAGGCCTGCAGTCAGAGATGTGGCTATGAGGCAGAGTGAATGCAGGCCTGCAGTCAGTGATGTGGCTGTGATGCAGGGGGAATGCAAGCCTGCAGTCAGTGATGTGGCTGTGATGCAGGGTGAATGCAGGCCTGCAGTCAGAGATGTACCTGTGAGGGAGGGTGAATGCAGGCCTGCAGTCAGAAATGTGGCTGTGAGGGATGGTGAATGCAGGCCTGCAGTCAGTGATGTGGCTGTGAGGGATGGTGAATGCAGGCCTGCAGTCAGTGATGTGGCTGTATCCTAGGGGTGTCATGAGCCAATGCAGGGCCTTAGCCAGCTTCATGAATGATGCTACTGCTTCACAGCCATGTTAAATACAGTAATCCCTTTTTTGAAAGACCCCTCTTTTGGGGGACCACCTCCTTTTTGTGATCAGTTTCATTGTGCAAAACTGCCTTCTAATGATAATTTACCTCTTTTGGGAGACCACCTGAAGAACCTGAGCACTGACCAAGCAAAATGATTCTAAAATAACACTTGTCCATCCAGAAATTCCCAATTTCATATAAGTAAAACCCACTTACTTTTACAAGATTGGGGAAATAAATTGTCAAAACCAGTTTACAGGTCCAAAATATGTTTATAACACCAATAAATGAGCAAACACATGACTACAAGATAGAATGGGGTCTAATGAGTGTCCATCAATCATGTTTGAACCTAAATTATGGATGGGAATTCAAAGTAACTGTCAATTTTTGGGCAGGTGGTGAATGAGTCAAACCTCCTTAGGAAGACCACCTGCTTCAGGTAACCACTTCTTAGATGGCGCTAAGGAGGGTTTCTCAAAGGAGGGACTACTGTAATCATGATTGCTTCCACAGACATGTGCACAAAGTTAGCTTTGCTTTATTTACACGTGCCTACAACGGTTGTCGTATTGCGTTATTAATCTAACGTGTATACTTGCATTCAAACCACAAACTGTGTCATTGAAGACTTCAACCAAGAGCTCATATTGTGGTAACTGGGTGATTTAGTGCCACAGTATTTGCAATATTTACGTGCATGAGGGACAAGAATTGTTCACAATTTACATAGCTATGATCAATTGACAGGATATTAAAGATGGAAACAGCCTACTCTCATTTAGACAGATCAAATGGATATGGAATAAACAAAATAGTGCTTTGTGAAGCAGCTGCATGGTGTCTTACTGATGTCTCAATGAGAGGAAGCCATACATTGTGGGTGACTCTTTGATGTCAGCCATGTTCACCTGTGTAGATAATGATAAAGATAAGTTAGTGTCATTCATGACAGGTGATGCAGACACAAAGGGTATTTTGACTGTATTTATTTGTAGCTGTATAAATTATTATTCAAACATTTATCTGAACTAGAGTCACTGTTATGCACTCTATAGGTGTGAAATACTTTTATTGTATGTTCTTTTTGCAACTTTGTGTCATAAAAAACATAAGATTACATGTATTACAATGTATAGAATTTCAAAGTCAACTTGCAGTACACACCTGTACTTATCTCACAATATGCTTATTTAGACTGCAATCACAACTTTCTTCACGTGCTGTTTTAACTATTTCATGTTCCAAGTATTCCCCTAGCTGTAGTCTAAATATGTTATGGTGTTTTAAGGGTCTGTACAGGATTCAAAGTGTGCTGCATTGAGCTCCACTTCACTGTGCCAACTCTAAATTCTGTATAGACCAATAAAGCATAACCTATACATATAGAAAGTTACATAATGCACCTGTTTATCAATAGAGTGTTATCTGGTGCACACCTGCACATACGTTTATGGGCAACATAAAGTTCAGGACCTTGCACAAATATTTATACAGGCAATTCCCCTGAGATGAAGCCCAGCAAACAATGTTTCTGGCCCTTATTGTGTTACAAAAGCCTCCATATGGGATGACTGACCACAGACTAAAGGATACAAGTTATTGATGGATGTGTGTATGGGTTAGACAAAAAGAAGACGTCTGTCGATGTAGTAATTGAAAATAATAGTTCGCTGGTAGAGTGATCCTTCTACTGAGATATTACACCAATGAGAGACCATTTTGTTTCGTACTTTCCATTTTGTTTTTGCCATTCATGAAAAGCTTGCTGTTTTGAGAGATCATAATTGAGGCATCCCTGGGGATGATCTCTCAATAGAGGTTTGTTGTACATACCTGTAAATCAATGAGCAGTGAACACCTATGTCAAAACAACAATTTGAACAAAAGAAAAGTAGACCACAGCAGTGTCAAAGTTGCTTCATTTCGTTGCAGTGATGGACTGTCATATGTTCAGGTATAAGTACTGTAGATGGGAACAGTCTACTCATATTCAAAGAAAAAAGTACCACCAACTTGCTGCAATCACAGTCTAAATTTAGCTGCTTCCGTATTGCTTGGCAAATCATGCTGCAGCTGCTCCAAGAGTTGCTGGAGCATGACTGGGGCATGACTCATCAAGCAACTAGAGCTTTGCTGGGTAAGGCCTTTGACATTCATTAATGTGGTGTAAAGTGAGTTAATTCTTCTCGCCTTAGACTGCACTGGTCAATTGTTGGGTTCTTTGATATTTTGACTAATTTTACAGTACATGATATTAACTTGGTTATGACTCATCAAGCAACGCTGAGCAAGGCCAATAACATTAATTAATGTGGTATAGAGTGAGTGAACTCTTCTCTCTTTAAACTGCGCTGGTCAATTGTTGGTCACGAATGTTTTTGACTAATTCTAACAGTCGTGACAGTAACAATTTGAATGAGAATTGTAGGAGACCTATCACGGTAACATGCCCCAGGGCAACAGTTTTTGTTGGTATGGGTTGGGCACTTTGTGTTCAACCCATTTGAAGGAAAGCTGCAGACTACATGCTAATTCAAGGGGGAGAGGGTCAACAAGGAAAACTTAGCCTTACTCTGCCTAATATGTCATCCTTATTCAGTGTAGAGACCCTCAACAATAGTCTGCCATGGTATTATCTACACTTTCACCCTCTGAAAATTGAGTCAACAACACTCGGTGGTGCACTCAGGGTGCAGTACAATTAGAGTGCCCCAATAACAGACATTGACTGATAGCATTTGCTTCGTAACACTTTCCTGCTCAAATTGGCCGAAAGTGCAGGGATGTAAATTGCGGTCTGCTTCACTCTTTTTAATAAAATTCCATACTAATAGAAAATATTTTTGCTAAGAATTATAAACAAGACCTATCATAAATGCATGCACCAAATCAACAGCTTTCTTTGGTGCAAGTTAGATGCAATGTACCCAATCTGCACCAAGGAAGCTGTTGCCTAGGAAAGCTATTGACTCAGTCTTATTCTGGCCAGTAAATGATTAATGACAAAGAAGGGAAACAGAAAACATTTGTGAAAGCAGATGCTTGTTGGTTATTTTTGATGGGGAAAAGTTGCATGGCGGTAAGTCACCATTTGGTCTGTCAGGGGACAGGTAAAGGTTAACGTGAATGCCGATATGGCTTCCTCTCCGCTGCTATTTCTGCGGCAAATATTCCATTGTGATCTATGTCTGGGCTGCCTACTGTCCCTGGGGACCTCTTCCTGAGAAGGTACAATGCAGAGATAAATTTTATTACATTGTAGTACCATGGGAAAGCTGACTGCTCGCTCTGGCTGCATTGTGACTGATCATGGGTGGACAGATTTATCTTGTGACCAACAAGACCTTACGTGAGCCCTGGCTGACTTTGTTGACCAAGTCTACAATCATTCTTCTTCATATATAATTTGTCTACTTTGGGAAGGGAAGGTTCATATGCTTACCTTATGTCAACTTTGTTAATGACAGAATTTGTCAGCACTATATAACAGAAAAACTAAATTGGCTTGATCATTTAAGTATGCCCAAATGATTGTGCAGGAAGTTGCAAACAAAAATTGTGCTGTCCCCCATTATATTCCACATTTTTACCAGCTGCTTGGCAGATAAGGAAGACCTTGGACTGCTTGGCATGTCTTATTATCAATTTATGAAAGGTCACCGAGAGTTAAACTCAATGAAGCCATTAGAGAGACCAATTTTTGTGGATTGTGGCATTGACAAGGTTTATGATGGGTTGTATAATCAGTATATCAATATCTGTATAAAAAAATTGTATAAGAAAGAGATAAAAATAAAGAGACAGAGATTGGTTGCACATGATCAGAAAGAAAACCTCAGAAGACATGGCAGGTCTGAGTGGGAAGCATGACTGGCGTGTGTGGGTGTATCTTACTTGTCTGCTCACAAATTCATGACTACACAGGCTCAAAAGCACCTTTCATTCCTGAATTCTCATGTGGAACTGGAGATGTTTGTACAGAGAGTGTGGGTTCTACAGCCTTTGTATTGGCTCGTTCATAGAACTTAAAGATGTGGATATCTGCAGCCCAGGATATGAAGGTCATTGAAGACATGTTGAAGTGAATGGTACTTCCCACGTATCTTTTGGCAGATACACCTATTCACCGCAATGTAATACGTCCAAATAATCCATAGAGTTGTGCCTGTTTTTAGGTAGAAAGCCAGAGTCACCAACTATTGTGCAGATGTCAATGTCCGCTTTATGTGGGATATGAATATTTATTACCTACTAAATCCTCTGACCAAGCTTGTCACTGCACAGCGGCTATATCATCTGCCTTGACCAGGGTGCACTGACCGATAACACGGCATACGCTAACATTTCTGCAAATGAAGACTATGTATTCCAACCAGATGCTGATTTCATCTAGTGGCAAGCTCATGCATTGTTTGGATATTATGACTGTGACTTTTAGGAAGTTTTTTTTTTCCCTTCCAAGTCCCTTCTTTTGCTGCAGTTAGACATTTTGCCCTGTCAGATACAGGGATGTGGCTGCACATACAGGCACTTCATTGCTGGACCCCACAGGTCCCAGCAGCTGTGTGGTGACTGTGAGTGCTGTGTGGCGGCAAGGCCCAACGCATCAGGAAGGGATTTGTTCACCAGGCCATCAGTTGTACTACAATGCCCATTCCACAGCATTATTCCAAATCTTACAAACCAGAAATATGGTGTCATTTCTGTGAATCACTTTTCAATAAAATTGAAAACACTTGTGACATTTTTATAGTGGACATGGAAGCTGATGCTAGACAAGGAATACACAGACACAACTCTGCTAAATTTATATGTGGAGCCCTCGTCCTCTGCTTAATTTGTATGGGGAGCCCTCGTCTGCTGCTAAATTTATATGGGGAGCCCTCGTCCTCTGCTAAATTTATATGGGGAGCCCTCGTCCCTTTCTGGTGTTATGGACGAAGCTGCACACAGACACTCAGATCCTGTGTGTACGTTCTGTTTCCCCTTGTTCTTGTTGATTGTAAAAGCTGAAGGTCTGTATTGCTTAATAAAATATGTTTAAACCAAAGGTCTGTCAATAAATGTTATATTTTGATTCAGTTTCTGTGAATAGACCTCAAGTTATTTTCCATGTGTCACAGCAGTTGATGGAAAACTTAACTTGGCAAAGAGAGAACCTCTCTATTGTGTTTTCTGATGGTAATCTCTGCCAGCAGAGATTTGATGAACTCAAGCATGAAGCTATATGTACTATACACTTATGCTTTGCATATAACAGCCAATTCTGCAGTGACTGTTGGTAAGGTAACAACTGATTAGTTTATAAACAAGAGTAAACTGTTATGGGCTGGCAGCCATGATAGGAGTTTTTGTTATTGCTGATGAATATACAAAGCTGGACAGTTTGTACCAAGCAGAACTGCCATCTTATAAGTAAGCAAGTAAAACATTATTGACAGACTAGGAATCATTCTTCACTCATCATTCATACATAATAGATAAAATGCAATGCACTGCCAGAGCGGCATGCGTACCAAGGAACTACTTTGGCAGATGGCTCACAGTGACCAGGGCCAAATGATATTACAGCCATTAGGCCATAGGAAGTTTGCTTACTGTTATAGCATGGTCTTCTTGCTGGACCAAGCTACACACGTTAAGTTACATTTTGGACACAATGAGTCTCTGACGCCTACAGTATTTAGTCACTCTTTAGCTCAAAGGCACATGCTAATGAAGCAAATAACTCATGAAACTTCTTAAAATTTCTATTTCATTCACTTTCTAACTTTTTGGCCAAATGTGCATTTTCATGACAAACTGAATCCAATGTTTGTCATTTTATACATGTACATATATAACATCTGTGGGGTCTAAGTTTTAGGCTGAATATGTCACAGGCTAGTTTTATCCCAGCATGCCAAATGAGAACTTGTTGCAACCTGAACTTCTTTCGACAGGAAACAGAAATCCTTGATACATGCACCTAAGACTTTCATTTGTTTCGAGGACACTACACCCATTTAGAGAAAGAATACGAGAGCATTTTTCGTTATATGGCAAACAAAATGGACTCACAATTAACCCTTGGGCACACATTTTGTCCTTCCAGACCACAGTGGACTTGTCTTGCAAGTCCAGGTTCTGGGATACATCCAAACAGCTTCACTAGAGTAAACAAAATTACTACACTTAGAAAGAGAGAAACATTGGACACATCAATTGCATTCAGTTGAGCCATTCGGCCGAATTTTATGGGGAGATGAGCTCACTTGCTCTAAAAAAAATATGTGTTTCCTGCCAGAAGCAATACAAGTTCATGCCATTTATACCATAAATAGATAATTATGGACATTGAACATGTCACAGGCTTCTTGATATATGAGCAAGGGATTACACATTATAAAATTATGAATGACCTTGAGGTGTCTCTAAGGTCACATGCCTGTCTGATACTTTAACCTTGCCATACGTGTTACAGACTCTCCAATTCATCTGACTTGGGCAATATCTCCGGCATGGTGGTCATAAAAATCCCTCAAGTCTCAATTCTCCCATCTATCTTTCATACCGTCCATAGTAAATTAATGGGGTTCCTGTTTGTCATTCCAGTGTTATCATATTTCTCCTGTTTCCCCATCCCCCAGCAGTTGGAGTCTTTGTCTTTGACATGATATTTGTAGACTTTCATTTTTGTGGGTCTGTCAGAATCTACACAGTAAAATGCATCTAGGGATTGTAAAATACTATTGGAACAAAAAGAGTGACTTACTATTTTTAAGCATAGTACATTTCCCTAGCAGTTGGAGTCTGCCTTGTTGACGTGATAGTTTGGGGCTTTTGTTTTTGCAGGTCTCTCAGAATCTATACATTTGGTTGAGTGGATATGTGTGTTTCCCATTTCAGCTAGGCGACTGGTGCCAAAGGTTGCAGGTTCGAGTCCCGCTCGTTCTGAACATAAAACAAGAAAATGCATCTAGGGATTCTATAATACTGTTGAACTAAAAGAGTGATGTACTGTTAAGAAGCATAGTACATTTCCCTCGTGGTTGGAGTCTGTGTTGTTGACATGGTATTTTGAGACTTTCGTATTGTAGGTCTGTCAGAATCTGCACAATAACATGTATCTATGGTATTGTGAAATAATGATGAATAAAAAGAGTGACTTATTACTTATAAGCATAGTACTTTTATTAGTCATTGAGAGCTCTTGGTTCTGCTCGTGTCAGCAGCCTGAGATATATTAATTTATTAAAAAATAAAATCACAATGAAATATGAATAGTAATATATTTGCCAGTTATATGGGAACAAGAAGTACATTTCTTGTTCTGATATCAAATTCCAATTAAAGGTTTGTGACATGCTGTGGCTATGTCTGACCCTCTGTACCTCAATAACTGCCTGCAGCAACAACGCTAATTGACTATGAATATTTTACAGTGTGTTGGAACAGATAGCCCTCACTGTCACATCTACCCTGCCACAGGATGTGACATGTCAGCCAGACCACACCCATGCTACATCAAAGCACAAAAACTTACACTTGAATTCCATGTGCTGGTGAATGGTCCAAAATATGAGGTACTTCTATTGCATAAATGTACTTGCCATTCATAACTCCAAGAGCATGATTGATGATGTACTTGGCATGCAGGGGCAGAAGTTATTGTTTGCTACCAGTGCCCCTAAGTCATGTGCTGATGCACGGAGTGCAGTCTAGCAGGATACCCCACCCATTGATTGTATTGGCCAAAGGTAAACAGTACAACTGGAAGTGTACATAGTAATCATGCTGTACACTGCTACATATTTTGGCTTATTTTATTTATTATTGACTTAAGTAAAACAAGACCACTTCAATTCAAATATAATGCAGGGGGATACACTGCATCTGGGGAAGATCTTTCTCAAGTTCGTGGCATGGTGAGGTGGTTTAATCTTTTCTGACATTTTTAGCTCTGCTGACCAAAGGTCTGTAGACTGTATATGGAAAGCTGGATGTTGGGCACATATTTTGATTAATAACAATTTTTAATCTGAATTGAAGGTCAAGGTCAAATGGCCAGTTTGAATATTGGGGTCTTCTTGTGAATGCTCTGCACCCCACAATTCCTGAGATAGGCCCATGTAACGTTTATGAGTTATAACGCATATAAAAAATCTTGGTCAACATCAATGTTAGTGGTGCCACCTATAGTATTATGCAATATACAGATCAAAATGTGAAAATCTTGTGACTGCAGTACTGTCCACAGTTTTCAAGTCAGCCCAATTGCAATATAACTTTCCGGACTTATAGGGTGTATAAAAATCTAGGTTCTTTTCAATATTGGTGCCACCACATACAATATTATGCAATATAGGGGTCAAAATATGAAAATCTTGTTAACAGTTTTGCATCTTTAATTTGTTTCAGATCTTTACCAAATTTGGTGGTCAAAGTCTTAAGTTGGTAATGATGCTAGTGGCACCACCTATAACTTGATGGAAATAATGAGCTAAAATGTGTTTTAAGATATAAAATTCCATATCTTGAAAAGTAATTGGATTAGACTTGCCAAATTTATAGGATATATAGACAATGTCCAAAGCTGGAATGGTATATAATATCAGTGACCTTGACTTATTTTTGTGAGGTCACCATGCCTGTAAAGTCGAAAGAGGTGATTTTGTAATGGCAGTGGGTAGCTTGGACTTCAATGGCAATGTCAGCACAGCACCAGGCAGGCCTGTGGGCCTCTTGTATTACATAATCTGTGTGTCCTTGATCTTCTGTCCCAAGATCAATGAGAACACAAAGTTAAGGACGCGCTCATTGTTGTCTTGGCACATGCAACAATATTCATCACAGGAGTTGCACAAGTAACCTATGATTACACTTGGAACGAAGTGCCATGTGGTGGACAATTTTTACATTAAGCTTTTTATATTCAGAAGCCACTTGAGGACTCAGCTTTGAAATGAACAGTTTAACATAGCCACAATACCAGCAGAGCATTAGGCCCATGGGCCTCTTGTTAATGATTTTTTTTCTTGATAATTGTGGGAAGTCTAAAAACAGTCTCAATTGAGCCTAGCCATCACCGAAGGACTTACCTGTAGACTCTTAACTCATTCCATACTATGGTCATAGGCCTTGGTCAGTGGTTCTGGCACTGCCTGGCAAGTCATGCTATAGCTGTCCTTGCGGCAGCTGCAGCATGACTAGCCAGGAAGTGCCAGAATTACTGACTTAAGACCATAGGCATGTTGGTACTTGAGCGAAAGCTCTTTTCATGAAGAATTTAAATATGCAATTTTCGTCTTAAATCTTGGTAAATAGACAAAAATATCAGGGACTGGTATGGAATGAGCTAAGGCCTTCATTTGTTCACTGATCACCTGAGAATTTGCTGATGACATATACTAAGTGTACTTTTCATTAAAAGGTATTGGTGTTTAAACTCTGTTGAACTGTCTGCCAGGAAGACAAAATTGTTGTTTGCTGGTCATGTGACCATTGATGTGGCCTGTAATTGATAGTACATGCACTGTTACAGATAGTTAATGCAGCATACCTAAAATGATTGGCAAAATTTGCAAATTTTACAATTTTATATGTCGCCCTTAAAACAGTGGAGATACATTGCTTTGGATAGTTGAAGAACTATTTTTAAGGAAACTTCGAGAAAATGACTGACTGAATATTTTAGTGGACGGGAAACAAATTGAACAGGTCGACTATTTTAAATATTTAGGACTATGGTTTGACAAGCAGATGTCATGGAACAAGCATGTTGAAAATATTTGCAACAAAATTTCACAACATCTTGGTATTCTCAGGAGAATATCCCCATTTGTGTCAAAAGATTCAGTATTACTCCTGTACAATTCTTTGATATTACCGCTTTTTTATTACTGTGACGTCGCATGGTCTGACTGTTCTACAAAAAACCTGGACATGCTACAAAAGTTCCAAAATCGAGCAGCCAGGATAATACTTTCTAAAGGTCGTAGAACGAGAATTAGGGACATGTTGAAGGAACTTCACCTTTTAATGGACCAGGTACCTATGTAAAACCAGCTTCCTCTGATTATTTTTAAACTTAAACAGTGTGTTGGAAGGGCGGTCTTAACAACTACATGAGAGGTGGTCTTTAGAGCAGATACAACTGTATATATATTGATTTGAATGCCGTTTGAGTGGCGTCCACCCTGACGATGTTACCACGATATCTCGAAAAATTTTGACTGCAACTTTTCCAAATTTTTGTCAGAGATGCATCTTATAATGGACCAGGTTACTAATTAAAACCAGTTTGCTCTTTGTATTTATACATTTTTTTATGAATTTTAAAGTCTTTATTTCAAGGCAGTCTGAGTGGCACACAAGAGGACAGCGTTATTATAATATCATCTCAATAAGGATGCATTGCAGCTTCACCAAATTTTTATCAGAGATGCACATTATAATGGACCATGTTTCTATTAAAAACCAGCTCCCTCATATTATTTTTAAACTGATGAAACTTTTGAAGTATTTCTTTGAACGCCGTCTGAGTGGCACACAAATGGATATATTTTGTTACTATAATATTTCAAGAAGGATTCATCACAGCTTCATCTAATTTTTGGTGCAGTTACACCATACTATGTCACCTGTGAAGTCTGAAAAAAATGCAGAATTGAGGAAAAATAATTGTGGGCGCCAAGGGTAATCCATTCTCTGAGTGCTATTTTTTTTCTTTTTTTTTTCATAAATTTGTGTGTGTTAAAGGTATGTTCACCTTCTGCAAAACTGTCACTCAGGTAGTGCTAAAACTTGGTGGAAATATAGCTTGTGGAAGGGGTAAACAAATTGTTCACTAGGTGGTGATATTCTGGAGTCCTTATCTTTAACAAATTTTTCAATATGGGTATCTGTTGGTTAATTCATGCTTTGTTATTGATTACTATGAAAGTCAATGGGTATTGCTATGGAAATTCAGTTTTTTTACTTCTCCAAAACTGTCTGCCAGATTCACTTCAAACTTGGTGGGGATGTACATTAGTGGCTCCACCTAGTTTATTCAAAAGGTCATGCTCCAGTTATCTTTGCATTTTTATGCATATTTTTTGTTCATTTTTTGACCAAATTTTTAAAAATCTTCTCCAACACCATATAGCCAAATGCTTGGAAATTGCACAGGGACACTCCTGGAGACCCAGACTTGATTTGTTTAACAGGTGTTGCTGTGATTTTTTTCTTTTTTTTTACAAATTTTTGTATGTTTTTACTCTTGTCAACTTCCCAAAAACATCACTCACGTTGCTCTAAAAGTTGTTGGAAATGTAGCTTGTGGGAGGGTTAAACAATGTTTTTACTTGGTGGTGATATTCTGGATTACTGATTTTTAGTGAATTGTTGAATTTGAGTACCTGTTGGTGAATGCATACATTCCTGTTGATTACTATGTACATGTAAGTCAATGGGGATAGCAATGGACAGTTGTATTTTCAACTTCTCCAAAACCGTCATCCATATTAACTTCAAACGTGGTGGGGCTGTACCTGAGGTGGGTCTCTACTAATTTTGTTCAAATGGTCATGCTGTTATGATTTCAAGACTTTTTACGAATTTTCTTGTCCATGTTTCAGAAAAAAAAATGAAATCTTCTCTGAAACTGCGAAGCCAATTGACTTGATCTCCACCATATTTATTCATTACATGGTGGTGCTGTCATTTTTACATTTTTAACAAATTTTCAAAATTCTGAAAATTGGCAAGGGGATATATTCATATGAGCAACAGTGATGATGGTCTTAAACAAACTTGACCTTGATATCTTTCTGAAGTTCACAGGACCACTTCATTCTATGCATGTAAGGTCAGCTGAGCACAGGACTGTCACAGTCCTCTAGTTTTTTTTTTTTTTTTTTCACTTACTTGCGCATTGAATACAGAATTTGTAATTGGATCGGGTGGTCAATATTTTATTTATTTTTTGCTTACTTGTGCTTTGAATACAGAAATTTGTAATTGGATCAGGTGGTCCATATGAAGGGAAGTGTGGGTGTGTGTCCGGGAGATTGTGAGCTGAATATGCAGTAGATCAGCTCTGCATATTGCTCTGTCTTGAAAAAGAAAGTAAGAGCCGAAGACTGGTTCTGTTTTTAAAAGACAGATCGATAAGGAGGTTAACAAACTTAAGACTCCAAATGCACCAGCATTTTGTTGTCATGAATCAAATCAACAGACAGAATTTCAGTGAAAAGAAGTAAAAATTGTGATGGTTTGTTAGACCTGGCATGTTGGTATGTACTTACAGAGGAAGGTCTTTTCGTGACTAATTTGAATATGAAACTGGTAAAGTGGTTCATGCAAAGTCCAATGTACTCATACCCCAATAGAACAGAGTTTGTGAAGGCACTTTGTCAATCTAATGAGGGTTTACTTATAAAAAAAAAATCTGTGGCCTCGGGGGAAAACAAACTAAAGATGTACAGTGGTAGATGCTGCATGCAACCACCGCCGGGAGCAGCCACATTGCTTTTTGTTGTCACTAGGCTCGGACATTGGAATCAATTTCTTTGTAAAATTTACCTGTGTTGGCGGGTCACCTGCTGTATGTGGCCACTTTTTCTTGGCAGAAGGGGTGGCCACACACAGCAGGTACCACTGTTCCAAGTTCTTCATTCACTCAAGCTTCAAGTTGTGGAATTTTCAAAAGAGATGATTTTATCAGTTTAAATAAATAAAGGATGTTAAGGATCATATGAGGAATAATATCTTGAGCAAAAGTTTCACCATTGCACAAATGAAAAAAGAAATGAAAAGTGGCTATGAAAGCAGTCTTATCTTAACCTGTGAAATGTACAATGTATCAAGTTTTGAAATCCTAGTCCTCGATGACCTCAATTTGTTGCCATATGTTAGTGCCTGTAGGAATGCCTGCCAAGTAATCAAGCCTGTGATCAATGATGCATTGGAATTTGTAAAAGCTGCTTTCAAAGTCATCAATGTTTCAGGTGGCGCAGTCAAAAATTAAAGTTTGTGAATACAATGAGAAGCTACACACCAACATGTATGAGAGCTGGGTCATTTAAAAAGCTGTGTCATTGCATGTTATGTTTTTTCTCTAAATGTTACGTAGTCTTGCATCAGAATATGAATAGCTTTGTGAAAATACATTCTCTTCAAGTGCAAATTTGTGGTAAACCATGTAGATGCACTCTGTGTGGGAATTGTCTGTCTTCCTTGGAACAGCTTTGTAGGCCATTATTTGCCATGGATACTTCTTGTTGTTGTACAGTCAGAAAACATGGAGCATAAATATTTGATGTTTCCAGTTATGCTAATGAGGACTCTGTTATTAGAAGCAAATTGAAGTGAAATGAAGTTCAGTAAAATGAATATTTTATGTGAAATATATGTTCATGTAAATACATGAGTTTTAACCATCTGTAGCTGCAAAAGTACAAAAATACCACATGGTAACTAATTCTTTGAATAAATTAGTTTTTCACTGTGGTTGGCAACTTAGGGAAGTCAACAAAAATAATTTGTCTTCTTTCCTTGGGATTATTTATTGCATTAGTTATATTTTGTTGCTAAGGCCCTTCAGCCAATCAGATAACAGAATTGCAGGTCATTGTGAGATGTTCAGTACCTGGAATTTCAACAAGGACCCAGTTGAACAGTGCATGCCTACCTGCGTATGGATTTTGCAGGTGAGAAAAGACTGGCACAATAAGTAAACTTGTGAGCAAATTACCTCAAAACATAATAGATAGGCTTGACTGTCTGTCCAGGTGTCACCACAGGTGCATCCATGGATTGAGGATTGCCCTTGAATGAAGTGGTGAGGCTGGGGTCAAGGGCAATCCAAGGTGGGTGGATGCACTTGGCTTGCAATGAGTCCGGGATGAGTACTTAAGTTTATAGCCTTTCACACTTAGATTCCTCATGCACCAAAGTGTTGTTGAATCACTGAGGAGGAAGTGTGTGTACAGAGTATGATCCATCTTAGGCCACAGAAGTACCATGGATTTCTCCTAGTTTATCCCTTTCCTGCTCAAGTCATCCAAAAATGGCCAGATTTAATTTGTCATCTGCTTTGGTGTTTTTACTTAAATATGAATATAAAACATTTTTTGCTGAGAATTGTAGATGTGAGACATCATGATGGCCCTCACCGTGTCAATTGTGTTGCATCCAACCCACAGTGAGAAAGGCTGTGGAACCCATCATACTCTGACCAGGAAACGGTTAATTTGCCGACATCCATAAAGTTTTACCGCAAAAAAATTATGTCACAGAGCCAGTTTCAGTTTAATACGTAGAAAAACCTGAAGACTGGTAACTGCATTGACTCTGTCTGTACCCATGTACAAGGTACAGTTCATGTGCAGCCATATTTTATGTTTGGAAAATTACACAGATGTTCGTTTAAAAATCATAGAACAGTGACCTAAATGGATGTCCTTTTAAGAATTACATTTTTTATAGTTAATAATTGACTTGGTCACACATGCTTCATATACACATGCTACAGGTAACTACTCGATATTTTCACAGTGATAATCTCTCTTCATCACTGACAGTGCTACGCTTCAGTCAACTGAGCTGAGTTAAAATCAGATATATCATTGACAGCTCTTGAGCATTTAAAAGAAAACAATACAAGCTTATACTTTGTGTTTCATGATCTGTATGAAGGGAGCAAAAGCAAACAAAAACCAGAAAAAAACCCAAACAAATAAACAAACAAAAACGAAAAAAAAAGCAATATAGGAAGTGAAAAAAAATCCACTGTCACCATGAGACTATCATAATATCATATACATGTTGTGTCTACATATGGAGAACTATGTGAATATCAAGTAAATTCTTTTTAATGGTGCAAGTCTTGTCTTATGTCCATGTACAGTGTATTCGGTAAATGTGATATTTAAGCCTTTGGTGCCAAAACAGGGCAATACTTGTGGTAAAGTGGAGATGTTTGAGGAGTGCAGCCTGGTCTGAAGACTAGTCTCATCGATCATACAGGCAAGCTGGTCACACAATGAATGCTTAGTTGCCCCTAACATATATGCTTCCTGTCCAAACTATCTTGTAAAACAAGATTTACCTGCAAAGGCATTTGTTGTCAAAATGCCTGGAGACCCTGTAATGACCAGGAGGCCTATGAGGTAAACCAATGCTAATTAATTGTACATTCTTCAAAGGGTCCAAACAAATTAGCCATGTTAGAAACTGTTGGATGGGGGTATAATTTATGATATGTTGGTCACAATGGGGCTCAGCTTTAATGATTTACAGCACGATTTATGAGCAGTCGTGACTTGAAGTGGCCTCAAATAGGCCATTGAAGTCCACCGTTTCCCACATGGGCTTCAGGACCAATTGCTTCCAACTTTTTATGGACTGAAGAAGGAAAACCTTCAGCTATGATTGAGAGGCCTGTTGCCTGGCAGGCACTGCCGAAAGTATTTAGTTGATTCACCAGGAAGAAAAGGGTCCCTCACACCTTTTTTCCCAAAAAACATGCCACAATAGTATTCATTTATTTGGTGTTGAGTGTGAGAAATTTGAAGGGGATGGCCATTTGGGTATGTGCATTTGATACCAACAACAGACAAGTCTTTACAATAGCTTTTGGAGGTGTGAGATTATCTTATGGTTGGGCATCTGTCATCTCTTGTCTGTCCATCCATTGTTCACATTTTCCACTTCTTGAAAAATAAAACAACACAAACTAAAAACAAACAGTCAGACAAACAACTGGTGACTGAATCCTTTTCTGTCATGGTTGGTATATGCCTCAAATGGTTTTTTGATTTTTATTTTTTATTTGTGTGTTGGGAAAATCTTTAAAAGTCTTCTCCAAAACTGCTAGATCAATTGTGTTGCAATCATGGAAGAACACTTCTAGGTGTCACTAGATTTTATTTTATTCTACAGAGGGCAGTTATTTAGAAATCATCATCATCATCATCATCATCATCATCATCATCATCATCATCATCATCATCATCATCATCATCATCATCATCATCATTCCAATAAATTTTTTCGAGATTTGTCAATTTTGACATCTCCAGAATCATATGCTGGATTTCCTTGAAACTTGTTGCGAACGTACCTCGACATAGTGTCTACAAAATCTATTCACCAGGTTGTGCTCTTATCATTTCCTTTTTTTTTTTTTTTTTTCATTTTTAACAAATTTTCAAAATTACTTCCTGGCCAAGAAGATTGCATGTTAATATTGCTATTTATGGATACTGATGCAAATGCATGTAATTTGTTTTCTGTAAAACTGATGACCAAATACTGTTAAACTTGGTGGGTATCTACCCTGTTTGGATCTTTAACAATTTTATTCAGGAAATTGAATGAACTTTCCCAGGTAAGTTAGATTCTCAAAGCAAGCATGAAATGAGACTACTCCTTTCAAGTCTTCATTGGATTTGAATTCAATTAGGCCACAGCAGCTTAAATTTAGAACTTGTGAACACTATCCTTAGTTTCCAAAGAAAATTATTAGGAGTTTTCTGTTTCTTGCACTAGTGGCAAGTAAGTATTAGTGTGGAACTAAAGATAGAATGCTGGTGAGGTAGTCTGTCGGCAGTTACAGTGGTACCTCTCTTGAGAGACCCCTCTAATGAAAGACTGCATATCTTTTTAAGACCACTCTCTCAGAACACTGCGCTATCTGTTCCATGTTGTTGTACCTCTAATGAAAGACCACCTGTTTTGAGAGACCGCACTTTGACCCCCCGTAGGGGTGGTCTCTCAAAAGAGGTACCACTGTATAGGCTGTGGGCTACACCAGCAGTCAGTCATCTGCTAGGAAGTAGTGGCTTCACAGCATGAATCTGTATGATGCCCCAGGCAGACAAGAGGACATAGATATGGGCTGCATATGCATGTACTACTGGTTTTGTAGTGGATGACAAACATGTGTAATGTGTTGCCATTACTCCCAACTTGCCAAGCTTGTTTTTTGCTTAATTTTTCACCTTTTACCAAATTATGTGCAGAACTGACATATTGTGATTTAGCTGTCACTGTGCAATCAGTCTTAGCTTATTAGATTACATTTGTGGTTGTCTCTGGGTGTATTTTCAAAGCCTATAGTCTAGCAAGTGGACAGAAACCTATAGGAACTGACAACAGATCTGTCTACTCCAGTGGTCCCTTCTTACCCCCCCCCCCCCTTCCCCAGGAGAGGTCACCCCATGCATTCACCAATTCTGAATACATGGAGTATGGTATTTTCATTTGATATCCCCCTCAAGAGAGGCCAGTCATCTTACAAGGCCACATTTACGAGGGGAACCACTGCACTGTGGACCATACAGAAAAGGCTGGCTGCCATGGTAAAATTGACAAAGCTGTGTATGTTGGTCCCTTCGTGACTGCCTGATGCTTGCCATGGGCCTTTGTGTATGGATATTGCTGTGGCCTGGACCGTCATATCTACCATTAAAAGGTGAAAGGGCTTGTCAGATTAATTTTTCAGTGCCCGGACACTGTAGGCTTAGGTGAAACAACAACAGTGCCAGGGGAAACTTGTATAAAGCAGGGACACAACGAAGCTTCTTTGATACATGGTCCCCACATTGATAGACCAAGCAGCCTGTAACTATATGGTGCTAATACATGTGTTGGTGCATTCATCCCTGGATGCACATGTACCTGGGACCATGAAGCCAGGAAGCCATTGCCTCACTGGGGAAGCCATTGCCTCTCTGGCCTGTCATCAGGACACAGGTGCTGATTTATGCAGTGTAAGGTGGCCAAGATTAGGTTTATTTTTCCCCATGTCTCTGATTTCTAGTTGATGTGCAGCTATAGTGGTGTTGTCTTGTTTTAAATTTTGTTTATCTCTTTCCATACCAGTCCCTGATTTTTCTGTATATTTACCTAGATTTAAGACGACAATTGCATATTTAAATTCTTCATGAAAAGAGCTTTCATTCAAGTACCAACATGCCCTTAGTCTTAAGTTAGTAGTTCTGGCACTGTCTGGCTAGTCATGCTGCAGCTGCAGCAAGGGCAGCTGCACATGACTTGCCAGGCAGTGCCAGAACCACTGACCAAGGCCTGTCACCATAGTATGGAATGAGTTATACCACTTTGTGGGAGCCCTGTCAAGATGATATACTCCAGGTCACAAAATTCATAGCCAAAACCGTGCTGACCTGAATTAACACTTGTTTTTGTACTTAAGACATTTGCTGAATGTCACGGCTGTACATTAACTAGAGCACAGAAAAAAGTATAAACAAACAGGTCATATAGCTGTGTTTATGTTCCTTTTTTATGTGTGTGTACAAGAAGCGTTACTAGCAAAGTACACATATTCATTCCAATAAGGGCATACCCCCATTTTTTTTTATCAGAAAAGAAACCTTGGTTTTCATAGATATAGGTCAATTTTCAGTCTCAATTCTAGTCCCATTTCCTGTTTTTAGGCGTATTTTCCTAATGGCACTGTACGCTTATTGGAATGAATACTGTATATGGAACACATGTGAATGCAATTGTTTACTTGTGGAGGTCAAAATGGATTCATTGGCAGCACCAACAGGTTTTCACGATAATCTGTATTACCACTCATTTGGTACTCTTGCTCATCTACTGGTTGGTTTTGTTCTATTTTATTTTCTCATCTTATTTTCCCATAAGCATATAATGTACACTTAACCTACATATATCTCTATGCATTTTGTATATACTAGAGGAGAGATATTTGTGTTAGCTAAACAGGCTATTTTTTCAATCCTCATGAAAGAAATCAAGTGTACTATTATCATATGGAATACATACTGAGGTAGATCTGCCCTAGTTTGTTATATGAATAATGACAGAGAAGAATATTCGCAGGGTTGATAGCAATAGAGCAACCTTAATTTGGTGTTTTTTTTGACACGCATACAAGAAATTTCATTCACTGGGCATGCAGTTGTTTTGAAAGCATGGAACCTTGGTTAAAGACCAACACTATGTACTACATGTATGGCAACATTTTTTTTTGTCTGTCTGTCTTTAACTTATTGCATGCCAGTCCAATATTATCCATGCAGTTTTACCTGGAATGAAGACAAACTTGACATATTCATATGCTTGATAAAATGAACTTCCATTCAAGTACCAACATGTCTATTATAGAGGCAGTGGGTTTTGCCTTGCCTGACAAGTCAGGCAATGCACAAGCGACTAACCAAGCCTTTTACCACCATCCCATGGAGATAGTAAAGTCTGCTATCAAGACACGATTCACGAGTGCAAGGATAAACATCATGTCTGTGTTTACAACCACCACAGGTAGCAGTTTATGTGCAAGTTCCAGTGGTGTGACGTATCTGTATAATGGACACTTTATGCCTGAAGTATTGCAATCATTGAAACAGCAAGAGTACATTAACACTGGAGAGGGGAGAAATGGGTCTTACTCCCAATTCCAAGGAAAGAAAAATGTTTGCCAGTTTCAAATTAATTTATTCATTAACCTAGAAGAAAAATCAATTCCACATCACTGAAAATTAAATGTGCTATTTGTCAATTTCTGTCAGACAGAATTTCCTAATTTCCAGTTTTACCCAAGTCTCATCCCCCACTCCCACATCAGAGTTGTTAATGGAGACTTGCCGTGGGTACATGCATAGGTGAGAGTGGAAAATTTAATACTCACAAACAACATTAGACCATTGAAAAGCCCCTACCCCTAACCAAAAAAGAAAATTGCACCTCACAATCATGTAATCATGTATACTGAAAATCAATGATAACATTGGATGGAGACAGCAAACTTTCCCAGGATGTCAGAAGCAGAAATATACCCCATGGATATCCTCATTGCCGCAGAGTGCATTGTACTGTGGTGATTTAAATGCTGAGTTATGGCAATTGAGAAAATATAAAGTTCTGTCGAATAAGCAGACCTTACTATCCACACTGAGTATATCCATGATCAATCTAACCATGCCTCCCTTAAACTGACCAAATCTGGCTGGTGGTCAAATGCTGTCTGCATCAAGGGTTTGGACTATTTTCAACATTAATGAAAAGCAAATTGAATTAGAATATCAGATGAAACCTGTCAAGATAACTTGTCATTAGGTTTCCATGGAGTGGGATGGTCATTTAGTGCCAAACCCACACCTAGAAACACTGTTGACTTGGGTCATGGTATCTTCGGTTGGTTATGCAGGGCCTACAGTAACAAATATGGTATTTTACATCCATTTCTTGTCATACAATGTTGGGTTTGTTAACACTAACGTGGAATTAAAGAATGGGTGATTTTTTTACCACATTCACACTTTTCTAGTAATAGGGCAACACTTGTGATTCATGGCAAATATGTTTTACTGTTCACATTTCACTGGAAATAAAATAAGCATAATCACATGTCATGAAAAATAACCTCTTTGTCCCCTTCATATAGATTCAGTGGAAGTTTTTCTTCTCATTAATAAGTACATGTATCTGCATTGTACATCGACCTTGCTATTTTGAAGCTGATTGAATCATTTTAAAACTAAGGTAGAAAAGGGGCAGGAGAATTGCCTGCCATTACAAGCCTAATTTGTCAGCATAATTTGATTTTCATAATATTTGGCTGTCTGGAACAAACAAGCCAGATGGATTCCACTACTTGATCATACAAAGTCACAAATGATGCACTCTGTCAGTCCAACTGGTGGATTCCAGTCCAGTTTTCTCTTCACTTTTGGACAAGATCATGGAATTGCCATTGAAAGGCCAGCTAATCCTTGTAAAGGTCACAGTTGTTATTTTGGTGTGATTGGGTGCACCAGCTGCAAGTACTATAGCCCCAGTATTGTTCCAGTTCTGTCCAGCGATGAGAGAATAATCAGGAGGTTTCTGATGTGGAGAGCGATGCTTGTTCTTCATTCATCTAATGGATTTATGCTAAATGAAATCAGTCATGTCTTCCCTAGGAAATATCAGACTTTCCCAGTGATTGAAATGTGTGTATCCTGAGATTTGCTGTGTATCCAAAGTCTACATGAATCCACCCTGGGCAGACACATCATCCATATATAACAAATGTCCAGCATTCAGCTTTTTAAGCAGTAAGGAAGGGTGCCATCTTTTGTTTTATTATTTTTTATTCTACTTTCATATTTTTTATATGAACGAATTGCATAGCATTATAAGCAAGAAGCAGGGAATGTCAATTATATTGCATGTTTATAAATCTGTTGTCTTGAGATCGCAGTTTATCTGCATCTATTTGGAGTTGTCCCTAAGTCAGCATACATATAATGAAATTATAGAACTGATTTACAATGACAATAATCCACATACTGTCAGCATGCCATATTATGGATGGAGTTGTCTTCAGATATGTTATTAATCCTGTCTTCTACCTCTGTATGAGCTTCTATACATACAGTTATTACCTAGAGAAGATTTGCTTCAAAGCAAATCTGTCTGTGTGCCCCCAAAGGTTGCATAAATTAAAAATGCTACAACTGTGGTATATTGAATGCACCTTAAACCTATGAATTATACTGGGAATGGCACCACTACCCATATTACCTTTGAAGATGAATAAACAGATCAAACAAGACCAGTGGTGGACAAAAAACTTAAGAGAAGGTACCAGACCGGTTTTGAGTAAAGCGATTCTCATCAGTGGCGGTTGGGGACATCATGAACTACTGCTTTTATACACAGAAGTAATATTGCTAACAACATTAGCTAAACATCATGAATGGCCATACGTTATGACGCAAACTGACCTACCAGTCCAAATTGATGGGTTGGTGTGACATGGCACAAAAATGAGGACACCATGAAGAGTAACCAGTCTTTGGTTACCAGAAACACAGGTCATACTGTCCCATGTATGCCTGATTTAGCCTTGAAATAGAAATCACTATTCCTTACAAGACTAGTAGGTACTTTAAAGATAGTCAACATTTAAATTTTTCAAGTGCCCCTAATTACCATAAATTAAAATTCTACAAGTTTTGTCTGTGTTTCATTCGATGTGCCTACAGCACAAACCTAAACATTGAAGTTGAAATGGCACCTGTACCTATAATAGCTTGGAGGATATTCAAGTTTAACTTTTCAAGAGCTCCTAATTGGCATAATCAAAAATTTGACAACTTTTGTTTCTGATTCATTCGATGCGCCTGCAGCACAAACTCATAAATTGAAGTTGGAATGACACCTCTATCTATAGCACTTTAATTTATGCTAATTAGGGACACTTGGAAATTTGAATGTTGAATGTCTTCAAAACTATTGTAAATAGAGGTGCCACTCCTAATTTAATTCACAAGTTTGTACTGAAGGTGCAACCAATAAACCACAAACAAAAGTTGTAGCATTTAGGTATAATCTGTCTTTTGAAGTTAAAACATATGCTACCTTTACCTCAATCTCTTGGGGGAGAAGATAATAACTGTTGGTACCAAGTTTACCATTGGCCTTAGTTAGAGAAAGAGGGAGGAGGGCAGGAACCAGCTCACTCGATCTGTCCTGATGAAAATTAATGAGAAAATACCAGGCAAGACCCGTGGCGAGGGATTCCCATAGCAGCAAAGTCCCGACTGGTTTTGTTCTCTTTGAACTCATCAGGGGACATTTGAAAACACTTTTACGTCGCTTACTTATATAGCAAGGGGGTAACGTTGCTACAGGCCGTGAGGCAACGCACAAATATAGCACCCAGGCGTCAAACTGATCTACTGGTCTATCTGCCATCTTGGCAGGTTAGAGTGAGGTGCGTTAGCTATGTCACGTCACACAAGATGTGACGTATCCATTCTGAATGACGACTGGTTTGACCCTATGGGTCAACCCTATGCCTCAATATCAGCAGCACTGCTGTCAGATAGAGGACTATGTCCATCAATTGTGGCTATTATTAATTAATAGCATAGACAAGCTTCAAAGTGTTTTCTGTGCAAACAGATCAGTTGTGCACTATGTCGTGTGTGGGTAGATAGGGGTAGAACTAAAAATTTGGCATAAGACTCGGCAAGAGACCCTATCTACCCATGACATTGAGGCCAAACGGTTCTGTGGTGCATAGTTTATGGATCCAGTGATTTTCCCTCTCTGGTTTCCGTGTCTCTGTTCTAGACATGTCAGGTGGTATTCTATGTTCTAGTATTTGGATCCTTACATGGATGCCACTGTGATCAGGTAGACTGAAGTGGCTGCCCAATGGTTGAGTTACATCTTTGTTCTTGATGTAATAAAAATGTTCTGTTAACCTGTCCATCAGGGGGCGCTTCGTTTGCCCTACATACTGCCCCTTGCAATGCAAACAAGTGATGAGATAGACTAAGTTGTTGTGCTTGCAGGTACCGGGGTACCTCCTCTGGGTGTACTATATGTAAGACCTGTTACTGTACTCTTGACTGTCCCAGACACATCTAGCTTGGGGCAATATTGACACATCTGGGTGCCACATGGGTTGAGCTCTGTGACTCCTGATATTGAGGCCACTTGCCCTTCTCTCAAGTACATGTACCTTAATCTGGAACGTGTTAGGAGATCTTTCAGATTTTGCGATCTCCTGAAACCTAGGATGATTTGTTTATCACCTAGGTGTTGGGCATTTCTAGAGGCCTGTATTGTTGCCCAGTTGTGTTGTATCATAAGCTTGAGTGGTGGAAGGGCTGGGTTGAAATCAGTGATGAGGAAAAGTTTGTTACTTTCCTTCATTGGGACAGGATCATCATGATCACTTGTAGCGGTCAGAAGAGACTGTCAAATTATGAAGTTCTGTCTCCCCAAAAGTCCATATGGCAAAAATGTTGTCTATAAAATGCCACCAAACTAATGGTTGTAGTGGGTATACCAAGAGTTTCTTGGTTTCTAAATCGTCCATGAATAGGTTAGCTAGAGAGGGAGCAACCTTTGTTCCCATAGCTGTGCCATTGGTCTGTAGATAATGCTCACCATTGAACTCAAAGTTGTTACAAGTTAATACAATCCGTGATAACTTTATGAGTTCAGACACTTCTGGCTTACTATTGGGTTCCCTGTTGTGTAGCAGGGCCCGTGCTGCACTGCGCAGGCCTTCCTCTATTGGGATATTTGTGTATAAAGCTTTCACATGTAAAGTTACCAGGAGAGTGTTCTCTGGCACAGTGGGTAGAGACTTGATTTATTTTTAAAATCGGTAGTGTCTTTGATGTAGCTTTTGATTTTGGGTACCAAAGGCCTCAAGAAAAAATCTACAAAACCAGAGATTCTTTCCATTGGGCATTCATTTGCACTTAGAATGGGGCGCCCTGGTGGGGGTAATGTACCCTTGTGAATCTTGGGTAGAGTGTAAAAGCAAGGTACTCTGGGTTCCTTGATGTAAAGGAATTCAGCTGTGTCCTTGATGATAGAACTGTTTTCTAACAACTCTTGTATAGCAAGCTTCACTTTGTCATTGTGGATGGAAGTTAGTTTGGCTTCCACCTTCCCGATGAAAATTAAGCCCTCATGGCAGCCAATGAAATGGACAGCCTTTGTATTAGTGCATGTGAAATCCCAGCGAATAAAAGTTCTGAAGCATATCTCCAAGTTCAACATTTATATGAAGACGATTTGTTGGAATAGATCCGGGCCATTTGTATTGTGCAAAAAGAAGTGTGTATTCCAAGTGTGGGGAGATACTAACAGTGAGTTTCTGTGTATTGCAGTCGGCACCATTGAGCCAGATAATTAGCAAAGTTAATTAGGTTAAGGAGTTCATATAGCCACTGGGACCCGCTGGAGTGGGTGAAGATGTAAACAACTGCCACATGGGAATACAATACACAAAGATCTCGATACTTTGTGGCTTGCGTTTGACAAGACCACTGAATAGACTGCACAGGCACAGTGTTCAGCATGGCGGCTTTCAGCTATTGAGAGGTCGTAGCATCACAGTTTGGGGAGATGTCTGGATGTAGAGCCTAGGCTGTGCCAAATATGGAGGGGCGCTGCAGTTTATACTTTGTTACTGAAAAGTTGCAAAATATCGATACTCACCAACAGATTTATTTTTTCAACAGGAATATTAAAGTAGGGATATGAACAAGGGTATTGGATGCAAAAAGTGACCTGCCTTTCCTTTGGCTTTAAGTTTACAAATGCCAAAGTCATATTCATTTAGTGCTTGCTTCCTAAATTGGATATAAGAATAAATTCCATCTGCCTGTACTCCCTCATTTTTATGTGGTTGCGTCCCTCTGTATGCTAGAGGACTGAAAATACAGTATGAAGTTGATTTTAATGCTATATTTAGGATACTGTATAATATGCATACCATCCCATACAATGCTGTCATGTTCTACTAGCACTTCTATATTGTCTATATGCACAAACTGGCCAATACATGGACTGCAGGAAGGTGCTCAACCATATTTACCGTGCACTCTTGCATTATCGTCATCATTTCTTGGAGTGCTATGGACTGCATGACAACATTGGGACAAGTGAATATCTGTGTGACTTGCAGCAGGAATGCATGTGAAATTTGCTCATGTCTCCAATGTTTTCATGTGGCCCATGCCTCCAAGGAAAGATGATGTTCCACTTATAATTCACATCACTTTTCCGTGGTGAATTCCTGTGCAAAAACCTACAAAATTTTAATGCATAAATGGTGTTCAACACTTATATTTTCATGATAAATTCCTCTGTAAAATGACAATTTTAATGCATAAATGATGTTCAACACATATACTTTGATTCATTTTCACAAACAATTCCCATGCAAAAATGGCAAATTGTTAAGACAATAAATGGTGAAAGAACTGTTATTTTATTTTAAACCTGAACCTGCTGTTTTTATATGATAAATTGTCTAATGCAACAGCTGTGTACTAGTCTAAACACATAAATGTTAGGAGGGTTTTACCCAAATAAGCCTAGTTGAAGGTGAAACTGGTCTGACCCCTCTGCTTGTCACTCCGTTTATGGTAAAAGGAACAGGTAATCTATTGACCATGTGGTACTTACCATGTGTTTTCTAATGTTAATAAACTTACAATAAAAAAGTGATAAACTCTACATGAGTTTTGAATACAATCAGTGAAATCAGAATAGAGTATCATAGGAAGAATAGTATCAGTATTGTGTAATTAAATCATGTGAGAAAGGTAGAATGGTATAAAGATTTAGCTTTGCAGTTATGCAAAAAATTCTAAGAAATGGTTCGCATATAAATACACACAGACCTGATGTCAGCTTATGAACACCTTCAGCTTGCTGCTTCACTTTGTTTAACGTTTAGAAATATTTTTCTTCAGGGCTTGTCCACATTCGTTTACTGATGCATTTGCAGTAGGTCATCCAGATGCTTGATGATGCCCAGGTCTGACTGAAGCCTGCTGCAAGAACTATAAACATTCCTGCGGAGGGAAACAGACATGTTCTTATTACGTTAAGCTTTATATCATCAAGAAGCAATTTGAAGAAAAATTGGATGGAAAAAACTTGATTTTTCTGCCTGTAAATGAATTTCACTGAGGATGACAAAAAAGCAGTAGACAGAAAAAAGGGGATCCTGTGATTCATGAGAAAGCTGCAACACTAATAAGCAGCTGTGTGGACTTGTGAGGGGTCAGGGAGTGTCTGGCCAGTGGAGACAGACAATAGAGCCCTAATCACTTCTGATGGGGTGGGATAATGAATGGTGTGAGATGAATATTGTGCTTCCCATCCTTACAGCACATGAACTGCATCATGCACTTAGTTGTCCACTTGCAAGGGAAAACATGGGCATTGTGTGGTCTAATCACACAAACCTATTTGGGAGGACTCAGAAATGTCAGCTCAAGTTATTCTGGTAAGAATGACTGGTCTAGGCCCCATCCAGTTAGCAATCGGCCAGCACAGTACTGATGTTACCAGAAATACCCACCACGTTATTGTTAGCTATCTGTACTTTGTGGCATTGAATGACTGCATGAAGACCACGGTGAAATTGCATACCATATGCTTTGCAGTCACACAGAATAAAATACAAGGAATTCAGCCCATTTTCAAGACGGAGTGTGTACCTGCTAGGTTAATGTATGAGACAGCTGAAATTGGTAAAACAATTGATAGGTTTTTAGTTCTGCTGACCATAGGTGACAGAGCTTATGCAATCACTCATGTCCAGCTGGCCATCATTCCTCCATAAACAATTTCTTGTCAACACGAAGGCATCAACAATTTTAAAGTTAGCCTCTTGAAATTTTTTGGACATGTTCTATGAATGAAAATCTAGGTCGTTTCATTATTGTTGGTGCCACCTGCAGGATTACGTAACACACGGACCAAAAAGTGAAAAAATTGAAAACACTCTGGTGTCCTTGATTTGTGATGGATCTTTGTAAAATTTGGTGGAAAAGTTTGGGAGGCTAATATGTGGAATCAAATAGTACTGGTGGTGCCATCTACAGGCGAACAGAAAATATGAGCCAATATGTGTTCAGACCTATGAAATTCATTATCAAGAGATATAATCAAGGTATGTTAATCATTCACAGCATATGAATATCATGTCTGAAAATACAATAGTACATAATATGGGTGACCTTGACATACTTTCTCAAGGTCACTGAGGGAATACATTTCAGGAGATGATAGTCTTGTGATGGTCATTCTATCCTTACATGAGAACATACATGCATTTTATCATTATAGGAATATTATACAGAAAAAAAGCTCATGATGCATGGAATCTTGGTGGCGCAACTAGTGGTTTTCAATGTAAAAAGCACATTAAATTCAGTATTATGATCATAAATAAAGATGGAGCTTTGAAAGTTACACCAATCATGCAATGGGTCAATGGCCAACTTTTGTGAAAATTTGGAGGATCTTGGCCTATTTCTTGAAGGTCAAAATACAAATTGCATATGCCACAGATAATTAAGAAGTACATGTATAAAATATAGATTTAAGTGAGCTAGGGTTACTAAATGAATACAAAACATGCATTGTACACCAGTATTGATAATTTATGCTGGATGAATGGCCTTTTACCTACTTTTTAAAGGTCACTGATGGAAAAAAAAGTAAAAAAAACCCAAAAACTTATGGACATGGTTAGGGTCCTTAATTTGTCACGGAACTGGATGAAATTTGGTGAGAATGTTGGGGAGGCAAAATGTTGAAGTATCATGATACTGGTGGTGCCACCTGTAAGTCAACACAGAATATCAGGATTTTTGTTTTGAGACAAGTATAATTCATTATTATCAGAAAAAAATGAGACTATGATGATTGTATATATACATATATTGTAAATGTATACCATGTGGGTTTTTTCATATTACATTATCTGGATGACCTGGATCTTCTGTCCCAATGTGACTGAGGACATAAAGTCAAGGACTCGCTCATTGTTGTCTTGGTAAATGTTACAATATCCATCACAGGAATTGCACAAATAAGCTATGATTACATGTGGAGCAAAGTGCCATCTGGTGCATAAATCAGACACTAAAATCAAGCAATTTCTCATGTTCAGAAGCCACTTGAGGACTCACAACTTTAAAATGAAGATGTAGGTGCAGTATAACCAATGGTGCCAGCAGAGCATTAGGCCCATGGGCCTCTTGTTCTTAAATATCCTCACAACAAATGCCGCACCCCAGTATTGTTCCAACACATGTTGGACCAATGCTGGCAGCCACTGACAACATTTGTGCAGCATAAATATATATATACCCAGCCACAATTCAGTGTCACCTTCCAACACAGAATTGGGCTCTGCATGTGAGGTGGAACCCAGCCTGGCATCTAGTTTAGTATGTGTTGAATTGCAGTGTACATTTGCATACACACCATGTACTGGGACATCATAATTCTTTACATTAGTATGTCTGTGATCAGAGACCGTGTGGGTTCATATGATACAAGTATAAAGTGGCCCTCCTGTTTTAAGGGCACTCCAATTGCTCCAGAAATGTGGCCTTATATGGCTGGGGTGATCTCTCCTGAGGAGGAAAGTAACATAAAAATGTCATACTTTTTGCATGGAGGAATGGCCTCTGTAGCAGGCATGGCCTCTCATCAGGGAAGGGGGAAAATTATAAGAGGGGACCACTGTATTTCAAGATAGTGCAGACTTACATCATACGTATACCCATAAACCCACATCAGCATAGCACTGTTATGAGAAAGGCTGATGAATACATGTTCTTATAAGTGATAGATGAGCTGCTTGAAGACTACAATACAGATAAATATTAAAAAATGCTAAAGAAACAAATTGGGGCAGTACTTGGAGAAGCACTGTACCATGATTTTTCTGTATGTTCAATGTCAAATGGGGGGTAGGGGGTGGAAGTGGGATGGGAAAAGAGGCTTGATACAAAAAGTGAGGTGGCAAGACTGACATGAGGCTCCGGAGCAGATGCTCACACGGTCAAATAAAATGCTAATTTTAATTGAATATTTTGAATCACAAACTAAGTAACTGTCCATC
The DNA here is from genome assembly GCA_964020975.1 of Hermodice carunculata. Classification (NCBI taxonomy): domain Eukaryota; kingdom Metazoa; phylum Annelida; class Polychaeta; order Eunicida; family Amphinomidae; genus Hermodice; species Hermodice carunculata. The sequence continues at coordinate 13,099,269 of OZ026614.1, forward strand.
TAAAGAAAGCTTTTGTAGGGGGTCAGCACTCACACATTGATGACCATTAACATAGACAAATCACAGGGTCAAGGGATTATATAAAGTAACGATATTTGCACAGACCATTGCCTTTAGTATGACTGTTCAGTATGCACGTTTACTCAGTTTGGGGGAACTGTGATGCCTTCCAAAAACACCTGCTACCAGCTGGTCTGAGATGCTCGAATCCCCCCCGGCCCATTCCCAGTGACACTGACATGCTGCTGCAGTGTATTAACCCTTTATGGTTAAAATAAGACTGAGTTCCCAGGCTTCCTTGGCAAGGGGTGGACACAAGGCACCCAATCCTGTCTTAGAAAGCGGATAACCTGCACATGTATGCTATCATAATTTGTCGTATTCTCAGTTCTTCCCAAGCTGATGACCTGGACATTGTGTGGTATTTTGTTATATACAGTCAAAACTCATTACAACGACACTCAGATATCCAATATATTCACTTAATGACACACATTTTAAGGAACAAAAAGTAAATTTTCTGTGTTATGTTATTAATTTATGTGACACATTCAGTTATTTGACACAACTTCAGGAACAGATGGTGTCATTGTAATGAGGGTTCACTGTCTTCTTAATTCTCACCAAAAATGTTTACTATCAACAAGAGATATAAGCAAAAACATTAGAGCAGGCAGCAGTTTTCGTCCAGGCACTGTGTCTGGATTTGACCAGGAAAGAGTTAAGGGTCATATTAAGATGGTACAGTGCATTTATCAAGCTCTTGCATCCTTGCAGGTGGGACATGCTCTGGGGAGAAGACCAGAGCCATAGGGACAGAGATTCCATTATGTAGAATATGACAACTGATGACACTGTAATTTTGCTAACACAGAGAGCAAGACCAGAGTCCCATCGAGTGCATTTGTACTTTTGAAAGGCGTCGTCATCATGCCCTTCATTCTTACCGTCCCATCTTCCAGGGTAGACCTACATAAGTTTCTGGTTATTGAATTTTAGAGTTGGGCCTAGAAATATGACCATTGTGATTTGGTAAAATGGAAATGGTAAGACATATGGGTATTAGTCCTTCCCTCATTTGACATTTGTGTTTGTCATGCTGCTAGCCCTGACTGTCATACTATAGAACAAATTGCTTGTCGTATTAATTCGGGCACCTGGTTAGTTGTATTAAACATCTTGCATTATTACATGTGGGATTTCTGCAAGTGTGACGTGACAAGTTTACTATGCAAGGCAGCACCTTAGTATTGCCCTGTACAAAGCCATGTCAGTTGAAAATTACAGATATTGTGGTGTTCAGGATTTGTGTACTGTGTGGCTGAGTATTGCCGTGTACAAAGCCACTCAGTTGATAATGATGGGAATTAGGGCATTCAGGCTTTGTCAAGTATGTGGCTGAGTATTTCCCTCTACAGAGCCGTTTCAGTCGACAATGATAGAAATTTAATTTTAAGTCAATATGTTGCCTGCAAAGCAGACCAAGTTCCATGTTACTACACAGTAGACAAAATATGCAGCTTGGGTCTGCTTTGGAGGCAACTTAATATGTAGTATAGACTGAAAGTGTGGATGTCATATATGCCTGTCCCAGTCCACTGTCCACCAGCGCCAGCTTCTCATCCCGCTACTTTCCCAGGCAGAAGTGTGACATCCTGCTGACTGCTGTTGACATCAGTAGTACCAGTAGACCTACTAGGGACATAGATAGACCATCGTTGACACGGCTTCCCCTAGTTCAGTGCAGCATTCTACCAGCAAAAACAGAAAGTGGCCAGTTTCATTATTGCACCATCACAAGTGTCTACACCAATAATTACATAACCCTTCTGTTCCTCTGTGGTGGCGTGTTTGTAAACCCATCATTGAGTCAGACAGTGACACTGACAAGAAATCGGACTGTTGTAGTTTGTGTGTACAGTGCAGAATCTAGGGTAGAATTTTGAATCTGAAAACTTTAGTTTGATTAAAAGTAGCAATTGGCACATTGCTTTTGTGAGAATGTGCTTAAATTAGCTGGGATATGGGGTGGATAAGCAGACGCAAGGGGGGGGGGGATCTTTTTCCCAAAGGCATATTAAAGTACAACACATTTCAGACAGTCCTAAACAATGTGGGTTAGCTTAGGCATGACTGCACTGTTGCAAAATGCCAGACTACACTGTGCTGAGACAGAAAATTGATCAAGATTTAAATGGAAAAGAAAAATGCACTTCATGTACTGAAACGTAAATAATTTCACCTGAGTATTCAGTCATATGACACCAACTCAGATTACATGATCAATTGATGGTACCTCCATGGGAAAATCATCATCATTGAAATACACAGTTTTTACATTGATTGTATTACAATGTATGGTAAGTAATTGCACCGTTTTTTTCAGTCATATGACAGCAGATTAGATTTCATGATCAAGTGCTGGTATCTCTTAGGTGAAAAATCATCATTGGAATACATAGTTTTTACAGTAATTGTATTAAATTGGACTTCTACATGTTGTTCAAGCTACTACAGAGGCACCAGGCCTGTGTATGAGAATTCCAGCTTATCTTGGTCAGAGGGAATGTTGTACATTTTCTCTTTGCATGTGGAATTCAATGAAAATTATGTTTCATATTTGATATTTACATGCTACATGGGGGTATCATCATTTTCAATTCAAAGTGCGACTGTTTTTTTCTCAATGGAAAATTCTGAAATTTTGAGAGGTGGGACTGGGAGGAGGGAAACTTTATGATTAAAACAACAATGATTTTTTTAGACTAAAAGTTGGTTTGGCTACAGTGGCCTTGAGTTATTATCACAACATGCAATTGTTCTCCCAAACAATAGTTGCATCTTGTAGTAAATTGACCCAGCACTCTGTCGGTCTGCTGCCTTTAAGAAAGAGTTGTTGTGTTATTTGTTAATTAGAACATTTACTGAACCCATGGCTTTCAGGCTTTGTCTGCAGTGCAGGGCTGACGCTAGACTTCCGTACATGGCATGTAAACACAGTAGTCCCTCTGTTGAAAGACCACTTCAATGAGAAACCACCTGCCCTTAAGAGACCCTATTTATCAGGTCCTTACTGCTGTCTTTTCCATGTTATGTGACCTCCATTGAGAGACTACCTGCTTTATGTGACCACCTTTGGATCAAGCCTAGGGTGGTCTCTCAAAGGTTGCTTTTTACAGACAGTGGATTTTGTGGTGATATGCACATGTACACATGGGGCCAGTCACATGGAATACAGCCTGAAAGGGACGTCAACTTGAAGACAAACAGTCCAAAAGTGTTCGTTTTGTACTTTCTGTCTGGAAGTTGATCTATTGTATGTTCAACTAAATTGCCAGAGGATGGGATGGCCTATGGGGTGTCACTGGCTTTGCCTCTCCCACTGACTGTTGTTAAGCCGGCAAACAATGGTACACCTGCGTGTTACAGAGTCAGTATACATGTAGGAAGCTTGTTGGTCATGTAGTCTGGGTTTATATACATATGCAAAATAGCAAGATTACTGTGACCTTTGGCTCACTGAGTCTGATCCACATATGAGTGACTGTGGCAGTATGACTACTGGTCAATATGGGGTGCCTTGTACGTATAACATATATGTTTGTTCTTGTGTGCATGTAATCTGAATGCCATACTTAAATGTAGATGCCAAATACAATACTGTTTTTGGTATAAAATGCCAGTCTGTAAAAAAACTCTGTTGAAGTAACGATGAGCTGGATGTACTTGGTTATCGTGGGTGGTGAACATTCCAAGTATAGAGTTGTTTTCCTGTTCCATGTATTTGAACTGTGCTCAGTGCATATTCCATCTAAGTATGACACCAAAAGTTGTGTTGCTTTGAGGATTGATATGAACAGTATTATTGTATCCAGGGTAATGGTATGGATGAACTGACTTGATCTATATTAAATGCGAACACAATAGTGGCCAGTTTGTTTTGTAAGGGACTCCTGACCAAAGGTCACGTTATACTCTAAATATGGCACTCATATTTATAGTACTGTATACCCTGAAGAGATACAATATCTTTGCTGGTTGCCTCTCACACTTTATTTTTGTCACCTTTAGGCTGGTCTTAGTGAGCCAGAGGCCAATGAACGTGTTTTTACAGATAGCCAAAAGGATTATACTATGAGAAAGTGAAACCACAATAACGTGCTCTGTGTAACTCAGACTAATTTGTGAACTGTGATAACCCTTTCACGGTATGTGTTTAGCTAAAGGACAGTCAACACGCTATAAGGTGATTAAAAATAGTGTACAACTGCAAAAAATCAGTCAACATACGTAATATATAGACACAAAAAGAGCATGGAAAGGATTCCATACACTTTGATGTACTGCTTGAGTGGTCCATATTCTGACCTAAGGAAATTAGCAGTAAGTGTACAGTGCTAAATATAATGTGGTATGATTTGATTGCTTGATGGGGTGTGAATGGGAAGCAAGAGGGCTGCCAGTGGCTGTCAGTGTGGTAGCATTGATATACGTGATTAAGGCACTTACTACTTTCTTCTTTTTTTATGGGAACAATGGTCAGGCCCAGGAATGAGAGTGAAATATATGGATTTATCGTACTGGTACCAGAGGATAAAATGTATAGTTGTCGTGCACAAGACAAGTGTTCCTATACTGTATTTGAAGCAGTATGCACTTTTTACCTTCACTCTAAATCTGTGAGTGTGTATGCCATTAGGGTCTATTTAGTACATGTAGGTCATACAATCAAGGTAATCTAATAATTTTAACCCTCTAAGCCAAAAGTACATGTTTGAAAAATTCTTTTGTGTTAGTGTTCTCTTGTATTTTAAGCCTCTAAGCCAAAAGTACAGTGTGTCAGTATTCCTATATTTTTTTTAACCGTCAAAGCCAAAAGTACACTATTGCAGAATGTAGTTTGTCAATATTCCTATATTTTTTAACCCTGTAAGTAAAAAGTACACAGTTGCAAAATGTAGTTTGTGCCAAGATTCCAATATTTTTTCAACCTGCTAAAGCAGAAGTACATGTTTGCAAAATATAGTGTAATTTATATCAATGTTCCTACTTGATTTTTCATTGGTAGAAAAACATTTTGAATAAGAGTTGTACTTGAGACCTAACAGTATAGCATGCCTTACGGCAACATTTCCCTTCATGTGGGTTAGGTAGCATAAGCACCCAGCCTATACCAAAGAAACTGGGTGACTTGTTAACAAGTAAAGGGTTAAAGAAGCTTTGTGAATGAAACTTTTCTACCTGCATAAATATCCTCCAGGAGGGATGCGTATTTTGCAGATACATGTACGTGAATTGAGATCGTAATAGTACATGATTGGTCATTTCATTTTGAATATTCAAAATTTCTCCAAAATTTCACAAAACCTATATTTTGCTCAAAATACTGCTGTTTATACAGGGATTTTGAATTTTAAGTACCACCATTAGTAGAACATGTAGGTTTATCATGTACGGAATGCATATATCTGTTATATTTGGTCTATAAGTCAATTCACCTCGCGTGGTTGGACATTATCTTAAATCAGGCAAAATGATGAGTTCTTATAATCCAATAACCATCTTGGGTTATGTGACACATTAGGTTCATGTATGAAAAATACCAGATGCCCCTCTAGACAGCTAAAGCAAAATATTGTATTTTGAATGACATACACCACAATCATAGTGTCATATTTTAGATCTCTAAATAGAAAGACGAAGCAAGACCAGTGACGGGTAAAAAAAAACAACAGAAAACAAAAAAATTATATCTAATTTACTGAGAACACTGACATTATCCGTAAGAGCTGTTTGGGGTATGGATCATGGTGAAATGAAAGAGGAAATCATGTTCTGAGGAAGGACCCTACAATGAGACATCGTTATAGGGTCTATGTTGTCAGGAAGGACCCTACAATGAGACATCCTTATAAGGTCTATGTTGTCAGGAAAGACCCTACAATGAAACATTGTTGTAGAGTCCATGTTGTCAGGAATGACCCTACAATGAGACATCGTTGTAGGGTCTATGTTGTCAGGAAGGACCCTACAATGAGACATCCTTATAAGGTCTATGTTGTCAGGAAAGACCCTACAATGAAACATTGTTGTAGAGTCCATGTTGTCAGGAATGACCCTACAATGAGACATCGTTGTAGGGTCTATGCTGTGAGCAAGGACACTACAATGAAACATTGTTGTAGGGTCTATGTTGTGAGGAAGGACCCTACAATGAGACATCGTTGTAGGGTCTATGTTGTGAGGAAGGACCCTACAATGAGACATCGTTGTAGGGTCCATGTTGAAGAAGCTATATAGCAAAAGACAACCAAATGTACAACTTGCATGTTTTTTCTACATGCAACAAAAGTGGGTAATTAATGAATTTTGACAACAATCATGTGTATTTAGACAATATGTTAATGAAGTGGTTGCAAGGTAAGCCATGAGATTTGTTGATAATTATGTGCAGCTTTGGGTGTGCTGGCTTCAAAAGCTTGTAACAGATACATGATCTTAGCAATAATCTTTTAGAGGCTAATCCTTGATGTGAATAAATGAGAGTTCAGAAATGCACAGCTCCAAATATAACGAAAAGAGATCCTATCACAAGTAATTGTTCAGCGTGTAATTCTCTTTAAGTGTTCTTCACTGTTTGATCTTTGTATACTTATGTTGCAGTACTATTGTTAAGTTTCTGTAAACTTTTGGACCATGTGTCAAAAAAAAAAAGCCTACTTACCTACACTATTCTAAATTACCACCAGACCAAAATAGCCAAATGCTGCAGCCAATGTTTTTTCAAATAACATGACTAACGCAGGTCATGTGACTGATAGTACCACAGCACACTGGGAGAATAACTACAGAAAACTTCAGTCACAGATGACTGCATCAAACTAACAACCCCTACCACTTTTCCTTACCACAAAAGTGACGAATTACATTGTCCTGGGTTATCTGTCTTAATGATGGTAAATAGCTTTGTTATGGAATTTGATGAACCCTGGGAAACAGTAAGGCTGAGTCAACAGCTTTCCTTGGCATGGTTCAGGTGCAGTGCACCTGCTGTTTTAACGATCAAAGCTGTTGACCTGGCACGTTATCCTTATGCACAATTTTTCATCAGATTTTTTTTCTATTAATGAAAAACATAAGTAGATTGAAGCAGATGACAATTGAAGTCCAAGTATTTTTAGGTGATTTGAGCAAAAAGGGTCATGCGGTATCATATTTACATGTGGACATGTTTGGGTGATTCTAGCAGCAAAGGGTTATGTGTTATCATATGTACATGCAGGCGTTTTTGGTTATTTTGAGTGAGAAAGGGTTATGTGGTATTACATTGACAGAAGGCAAGAAAATTAACTTACAATATTAAAATAGAAATAGGGAAACAAGTGTATTATGTGTATATAAAACATGTTTTAAAACTGGCTGATGTTTTTCCCTCTGTCCCTTGATCAGGCTCTGTATGGAATGAACAACAAAGGCAGCTACCGGAAGCAGGCAGAGCAGGACATGGAGCGCGCAGTGTGCAATGGACAGATGACCATAAGTGACTACTACACACGCAAGAATGAGATCCAGCAGGCCAACAACACAGGCGTAGATGACGGCCATTCCTGTACCAAGGGTTAGTCGCTTTCAGGGATTATACTTGTGGTCTGACAGTACACTGTGCTCAGCTCTTAATTTTTAGGGCCATGGACGCTGGGTGGACATCTTTCCTCAGTACACTGTGGGCACAATGTGTACAGAGTGTGCTGAGGACAGCTGTCAACTCTTTCAGTGCCAACCACAACCAAAGTCTATCTGCTTAAGGATGTGCGTCAGGGTAACTTAGACTTCCACAAAAACCCCAATAAAACACTCAAAGTTCATAAAACCTCCCACAAAGTATATATTTCTGGAAAGTAAACAAACTGGAGATTCAAATGACACAATTGTCATTGGTGTTATTTGCCTTTCTTTTTCAGCTTTTCTTGGCGTGCATTGGGCGCATTGCGCCCAATGCACACCAAGAAAAGCTGTTGACTCAGTCCAAAATTTGGCACTGAAAGAGTTAAATGATGGCCTTGTATTCCTGCTGCCAAAAAGGAAGCAGACATTGATGGCATCAGATGCTGACCGGTACATGTAATGTAACGGGGCAAAGGTTCATTGGATACATTCAAGCAGCAGGGTGAAGTATTATACACCTATTCTGGCCTTGATAGTTGTACCTGTTTGACAGGTTAAGCTTGGGGTGCTCTCCAAGCTGTTCATGAGGAGTTGAAAAAGAAACGTTTGATCATTAGAGACAATCTCTTTTATAAAGGGTACCCATCCTGTCTACTTTTAACCAGTTTTAAGGAGTGAAGGCACTGTTGCTGTTGCTTTCTAGGCAGCCTGAGTTAAAATCCATGAAAAACAAAACAAAACAAAACAAAAAGTGCCTTTCATGTTTTCTACTCTCCACGCAAGTGCAGTACATAAAGTAGAAAAGAACATTTGCTTCACAGCAATTCTATGGGTGTACTACAAAAAAATCAAGTTTGAAATGTTTCTAACAGCTAACATTTAAAATCATGTCTCCATCTATATTAGTTTTAAGATATGAAATACTTAAAAAGTTTTAATGTCACTAATTTGCATAAATGCAATTGCTGCAAATCTGAAAACATATCCAATAGATAGCCCATGCCTATAAACCTACAGGACACATTTGGAATCATGTCTGTATGTATTAGTTGTGAAGATATTAAAGATTTAAATTTTTAAATGCCCCTAATTTGCATATGGGGCAGTGTGGGGTAGGTAAGATATGGGGTAGGTTTGGGATAGCGTGGGGGGCTACCCTAAATTATAAGGTAACAGGGTAGACTTTACCAAAGAGAGGAGTGGGGTGGTAAAGTGTGAATGGGCAGTGGTATGGTGTTGGCATGGGACTAGATCAGCTATGGGGTAAGACAGGTATGGGGTAGTACAGGGTGCGGCAGATATGGGGTACCCTTTTCCTCATTAAGTGTGAATTGTGGGGTAGTGGACCACATCATTCCCATGGCACCAGTACACACTTGTAACAGAGAGGTACCTTGTACCAAATCACATGGCCTAAGTTATGGGGCACCATGAACTGTTTGGGGTTGATGCTCCGTGTATGGTATCTGATACCACAACACCCATACACCCTGAATTATGGGGTACCCCAGACAGGATCTGGGCAGGCAGCAAGTGAGGAGAGAGGTGTTGGTGCAGTGGACATCAGAGTGGAATGCTTGCCTGTGCAGACAGTGGTTGCTTTATATACGACTCATTTACTGGCCAGCTGTATTTAAACCCAGCCTCTGCAGCCATTTTGCCACTGCATCAGGACCTACTTTATCTACAAACTCCTTGAATAACTTCATTACTACATGTCTCCACCTCTTGTCATCTTAGCAGTTATAAGAGAATAAATTATCCTTTTAGTTGAAACACAGATTTACTTCAAGCCAATATAAGCCAATATAATAACTTCAGAAGTTCATGCTTTGGGGTGTTTTCCCAAGACATCACTTGGTGCTGAAAATAGGCCAGCATCTTTTGGTACCGCTGGTTGTAAAACTGACTTCACTGACAAGAATTGAACCTGCACAACACAATTATGCTTGAAATAGACAGAAAACATGTATGTAGAACAGGCTCACTTTTTACACAATATTTAAATTGCCAAAAGATAAGTTTGACCACCTAAAAGACCTGTTACCAGGAATGTACACAAAGCAGGTTGGGGTAATGCATGCATATGTATAGGTGTCAACCCCCAAAGATGCATGACCAGGAGGTTCTTGTAAAAAGTGTATGAAATCAAAGAAAATAGTCAATTTTCCCCCCAAATCCCTGTCATTTTAAGAACTTTTTGAGTTTCCAAAACAGGAGACTCATGGGGAAAACCGGAGAGTTGACAGCTATGTATATGCACAAGGAGCCGTCCAACAAGGCCACATATATCTTTGAAAATGACAACACTTGTTCCCAGGCCAAGCTGAAAGTGCCCCTAATTAGCATAATTGAAATTCTACAACTTTCATTTACTGTTCACAGGTGTCACAAACCTATACATGACATTGAAACTTTGTGTCCATCTGCAATAGTTTGGAAGATGTGGAGCTTTTGAAATTTTAGTTGTCCCTATGTTGCATAATTTTAAACATCATGACTATTTAAAAAAATATGCACATTTTCAGTGGTAGGTCAGTTACAATGGCAATTTTGGTGGTTTTTGGAATAATAGTGTCCAAGAGAGAGAGAGAATTCTTGGAAAAACAAAATGTCTGGGTTCGCACCTAGACATAATTCCAGGAAAAACAAAATGTCTGTGTTGGCGCACAGACATAATAATACAGAGCTTGGTCTGCATAGGAGGTAAACCTATTCCCAACAGGACACTGAGCGTCGGCTAATGAGGCCCATTTCACAAAAGGCCACCCCACTTATTGGGCCATTGCGCCCATGCAAAAAGTGTTTATTTTTGTGGTATTGTAATGTTGAAGAAAGGCAACCCCTCTGGCATGGACACTTTTCTAGAACAGTGGGGGTGGCTTTATTAGAGAGAACCACTGCTCAGTGCATACTGTGTCTCCCAATCCTGGGAAGGGGGGTGGGGGGAAGTGGGTGAGGGCGAATAGAGATTGACAGTTGCATGTATACTTTCTGCTACATACACAACTGTAGGAATGAACACCACCTGTTGACACACATCATGGCCATTACATGTTCCAGTGTACATGTGACTTTGGCCCTACAGTGGCTACATGCAGACAGTCAGGTAGAGTGCCACATTATACAGCCATTTACCTCATGGACAAGTGCTTTTTGTCCATAACAGGATTTCCTGCAGACAACCAGAAATTCAATATCCTGTCCCCCTGTTCACTTAGCTTGTTATAACATTCACCTGCCAAAGTCCTGAAGTCAGTCTGGGGTTAGATGCACTCTGGGCACCAGGCCACACTGTGTGGGCCAGCCTGCCCTATATACCATGAGTACATATATGTGAATGTATATATTTATGTTTTTGAATGTGTTTCTGTATGTACTCAAATGCACAATTTCTGTGGGACATATGGTCCGTCCATCTGTGTACATAGCATATGCTCCATGTGTTCTTGTATTTCATTAACCCCTTTCCCCTTAAACTGGCCAAAACCACCTGTTAGACAAATACCATCTACTTCAATATTTTTACTTATTTTATCAGAAACAGTTTTACCCATTCCTGGTCAGAGTATGACTGAGTCAATAGCTCTCCTTGGTGCAGGTTGAATGCAATGCATACCTTCATGAATGGTCTTACATACAAATTTCAGCAATTTTTTTTTTCTATTAACAAGAAATTTACATAAAAACATTAAGGCAGACAACAATTTATATCTGGACGCTTTGGGGCAGTTTGAGCAGGAAAGGGTAAAATGAGAATTGTTGATTGATGAGACATATCAAAATAACAGGTGTCAGGTCAACAGCTCTCTTTGGTTTGTGTTGTACACTTAGCAGCAAGGAAAGTTGTTGACCTGGCCTGAAACAAAGGCAAAAAGGTTCAGGTATACTTGTACCACAGCCCAGTCAGTCTTTGCAAATTGTGTACCAAAAATGTTTTTAATTATGTAATAAACTGTCAACAGGTATCATCCTGAAGTTGAAGCAGTACTATAAGTCAGCAGCGCCCTTCAATGTGCGGCACACGTGGCTGTGCTCCACTGTGGACCATTACGCAGCGTCCTATGGAGACAAAGGATGGGGGTGTGGCTACAGGAATCTGCAGATGCTGCTGTCCTCTCTGGCTGCCAGCTCCAAATATGAGCCTGTTCTCTTCAATGGTCAGTTGTGTCTTTACTTCTGTCCCTTCTGAGGCATACCATCCAGAAACTGTGTGCATGTTGAATTTTAAGCAGTATTGTTATTGTTATTGTTTATATTGTTATTGTTATTGTTGTTGAGCTTGAGCTTTTTTTTCTCTTCTTTTACAAGACAAAGTTTATAAAGTGTCTGTTTCAATATCACTTTTGTAAAAGTCAAAGGTCAAACCTGAATAGCAGTGATATATATATATATATATATATATATATATTTTTGGTTGCAGTGATATATTGCTGTGTGTGATTATGTGGACAAGTAAAGCATGTTTGTTACTATGTTTTCATTGACATGCAAAATTAGTGTAAATGGTATCTTTTGTTATGGGGCTATATTTTTGTCAGTAAATTTTTAAAGTGGAATAAGATAATGGGACTACAAATGAACCCTATACAAGTATATGCAACAACTGTCCTTGGTGTGCTGTGGGTATCCCAGCTTCAGTTGAAGACAAAGTAAAGTGAAAATATTGTAGTGGGTAGTGTTGACATTTGAAAAGCTGTGGTGGAGTAGAGAAGGCAAATGTGTAAGCCATAGTAGAAATCAAGAGGGTTAAAGTGGCATTATGTATGTGCTTTCAGGCCGCCCATTGATCCCATCCATCCCCAAGATCCAGCGTCTGATTGAAGCAGCGTGGCAGAAAGGTTTTGATGTGCAGGGCAGTGAGCAGCTGGGAGGGAAGGTGGTTAACACAAAGAAATGGATTGGTGCCACAGAAATAGTGGCAACTATGTGCTCCCTCAAAATCAAGTGAGTACAGTGTACCCAGAACCTCCATATATTTATTGTACACTTTATCTTCATGCGTAGGGAGACAGATTTAAATATAAATCCCTTGTATGATGAATGGTAGTCATGCTTGCCGCTTCTCTGTCTGCAAAAGCAATGTTTCTAAAAAAGGAATATCTGGGTCTGCATCTAATATTAAAATATGTGGGCAAAATAGATCATAAAAAATGCACAGACACAGGCATTTGTTGCCATGATTGTGAACACAAGATGGCAGCACTAGCTGTGCCCTGTTTATTTCCTAAAATTCAAAGTCAGCAATAATGTGCCAATGTTACATTTTTCAAAGAATGATTGTCATGAAAGGGTTTTCATGTTTGCGAAAGAAAGAAAAGAGTGTGACAAGTGTTAGCCAAAAAGATGTACAGGGAAACCTGTCTGGGGAGATCTTTGCAAAATGGAATGTTTCAACAGGTGTATATTGCATGGCAGTTATTATTTTAAGTAATTTTCATGGTACACAGTCTTCAAATGATTATGCATAAATGTGGGTTTTATATTAACAACTGCACATTTGTCTAAATGTTATGACTATGACAGGTCCATTGGAACAGGTATGCTGTCCATTGTGGCAGGCATGTCTCTTTCAATTTGTTGTGTGAAGTGAAGACAAGACAGGTACAAGAAAATTAATAACTTCCAGAATCAGCTAAGTTCCGAAAAAGCTGCACGTACAAAAGATGAACACTTTTTTCTCTTATATATACAGTTTTTAAACAATTTCAAAGGTAAATTTTTTATTTTGGGGGGGGGGGGATCTCATAATTATGGCTCAGTTAAGCATGTTTTGTACTATAACCAGGTGTCAGCTGATTGACTTTCATGCCCCTTCAGCCAAGGATGGAACACACCCTCGCCTGTTTGAATGGGTGAGAGACTACTTTAGTCGAGACTCAGACTTCAAGCCACCTCTTTACCTCCAGCATCAAGGTAAACAGTTTCTGCTGGCACAGCAATCCATATAGCAAACTATGCTTTCATTCTTAGCTGCCTGTGTTAAGGAGGAACTTATTGACCTTAGAAATAAAGACATTTGGTAAACATTGTGGCAATTGTATTTGTGTCTTTTTGTCCAGAACCACTTCCTGGTAGTCATGATCCTATTCCACAGTCAAAACTCTTTACTCTCCATAAGCTAACCTTGCACTGTCTAACCTATATACATATGGAAATACTACATGCATTGTCCATATTGCACACGTTCTTCTGTAGAATTTTGACATAGGCTGTATAATTAACCAAAGTAAATTAAACGGTCTTCAGCAGGTACCTGCTCACAACATGTTTTGAAGCCTGTACCCGTACATGTCTCTCTGCATAGTGGCTCCTTGTCAAAGCTACATATTCAGCAAAGACAACCGACATAACAATGAATAAATATAAATGGGTCAAATAATGAATTAGCTAAATAAGTGAAGTTTGGCTAATAAATGCAGAGCCTCATTATGAAGAATGAATACCTGTCAAACCAAACATAATTACTAAATTTATAAAGTACAAGTTCAAATAAGAACAATTTGACTTACCGCTGAATCAGTATGTACCCTTTCTAGCTGGATAGCTTACCTTAGTTAAACCACCTGCCAGTGTATAACTGAAGTTGAAACAAACTGGGACTATATTCAGTCCCAGTGATTGTAAAATAAACAGTAGTGGCTAGACCACCTGTCTAAATCGAGGGATGTAATGGAAGTTTCTGTTCCTGACATGTATTTTAGATATGTCCGCACTTCCACCACCACCACCCACACAAAGAAAAAACAAAAAAAAAAAAAAAAACTAAACAGAATGGAAAAAAAGACAATGGTTTAGGGTGTATTTTCCTCTTTGTAAGACACCATGAATATAGTCAGAGATACTCGCATTGTTGTCACCAGCCATCTCAATCAATCAATGAAGATCATTGCACAATCCATTGCACCAAATTTCAATGAGTCAGTATGTCTGGGAGACTACATTAATATAATCCTCTATTTTGATAGAGGAGGTGTTCAAAAATCCCATAGTCCCTTCAGCAGAACATCATTTGTATTTTTAGGAGGAAAGACAATTTTCATCATATATTTATGACACAGGGAAGTAAAACTTTGTTTTCTCAGCACAAACTGATGACTAGCTGCAAATGGTGTAAATTAAGGCTTGAAGATTTCAAATGATAATAGACATGGAGGAACAGCTTAGACAATGCTGAAGAACCAGCTGTCTTTTTAGAATATGATAAACAATTACTATGCTATAATCTGATTAATTTTACTTTCTTTCAAGGGCACAGTCGCACCATTGTTGGCATAGAAGAGTTAAAAGATGGATCATTGCGTCTTCTAGTTTTTGACCCAAGTTGTCAAAAGCGTCAGATGAAAGAATTTCTAGGCAACATCAATGCAAACCTCATGCGTTGTATTCGCAGGACAGCCCATGGACTGAAAGCTAGACAATACCAGATTGTGGCATTTACAGGAATACTTTCAGACCAGGAGTATGAGGTGAGTTGAAGGATAGTCTCAGACCAGATATTAAGTACAAAGTGAGTCAGTCAGAGAAAAAAGTACTCTCAGAGCAGAAGTGGTAAGCCAGAGGAATACTCTCAGACCAGGAGCATGAGGCAAGTCAGACAAATACTCCCATACCAGAAATGGTAAGTTACCAGAACACTCTCAAATGGAAAGTGAGGGGTCATAGGAATAATGTCAGACCAGAAATGCAAGGTAATTCATGGGAATAGTGCTGCCAGGCCAGAAATATGACATAAGTGTAGCATTGACAGGAATGTGAGTCATGAGAGTATATGTATTTAATACCATTTAGGTTTGCTTGGAATATGAACCATGGTATGTTTATACTAATCAATCTGGCACAGAAATTTCAGAATTTCAACATTTAGTTTTCTTCAAAAAGGAGCAAAAAACCTGAAAAATGTGAAGAAACATATTAAGAAGGATTCTTTTCCTGTCAGTGTGGTTTAAATGACAGTATATTTATAAAAGCAAGATGCCTCACACTGTTCCAGTGTTACACTATTTCTTATGACCCAGTCAACAGTACATGTTGTGCAAAAATAAATGGAGGCCCAGTTACGTAGGTGGCACTAGGTGTCAGCACTAGCTGATTAAAAACTTCATGGTTATTGCTCCAACGTGTGCATACTGCAAAGACTCCCCTATCTTAAACTTGAAGATGACTCAGTTGTATAGTAAGTGTGTACTCGAGCTTGACACATGTGCAATGACAACATAACATCACCCAGCCTACAAAATACAGAAGGTAGTGACCAACTTAATGAATGTGCACCAGATGATAAAAATGATCTGCATGAGGATGGTTCTTGCAATATCCTCATTCTCGGCAAACATGTTGACATCAATTTGACATCGATCAGCTATTAGATAAATATGATTCTCTGTTCTCTTTTTCTGCTTTCAGGAGAGCAAGGTGCTTAAATCGGAAAGAATATTATAACTGAGAATCATCCTGACAGTGGGTTGACCAGGAAGAATGGAAAAGCTACAGTCAGGATAAAGGCAAAGAGAAAATAGGAAACTTACTGTGAAAATACTTTATTTCATGTGATACTTAATTTTGCATTTGTGAAAATGTGTATGAAATCCCAAATTAACTAACACGTACAGGTTGGAACTGGTAAATGATCCATTTTTTTGTGATGGCAAATACATGTATTCGAAATTAGATACCTGCAAAATGTTAAAATGACACATATTCAAAATTAAGAACCCATGAAAACAGGTACTTGACAGTAGATGTCCATGGCCTTCACACAAACTAGCAAGAAACAAAGTACATGTACACTGTTCACCTGAACATTTTGACTCCAACACAAATACTAGCTGACTTTTGGGGCATAAGAAAGCATTCACAAGGCTATGGAATGGGATTTTCCGTTTATGTGGAGAATTTGTTGGGTTCATAGCTAAGTTGCCATGATTCACATGTGAACCACAGAATCTGCTTGTGGATAATGATGGATCTTCATATTTCATGTCAGCTGTGGTTTGCATATGATTCCATGTCAAGATGTGAGCCACCGTGCATTGTATTTGAGTTTACCAGCTGGATGTGTCACAAGTCATAGAATGGAGATAGGGTATACTGTGTGTGAGCCTTGGATGTGAGTTATAACATATTGTATATGTGCCATGACACATACACATTACTTATGAGCCATGGATGTGTGTTTTGACACATTATATACATACATATGAGCGAGGCATGTGAACCATGACACATTGTCTATGAGCTGTAGTTATGACCAATGACATACAGTGGTATCTGCTCTAAAGACCACCTTTTGTGAAAGACCACACTAGTTTTTAAGACCACCCTTTCAAGACACTAGCCTTTAGTTTCTTTGCTAGCTTACCTGCAGTGAATGACCACCTGTCATATGTGACCACTTTTGTCTGGCATCAAGGGTGGTCTTAAAAAGCAGGTTCCACTGTGTTACTTACATGAGCCATGGGTGTGAGCCATAACATATTGCATATGAGCCATGAGACATAGATGAGCGGCGAATGTGAGCCATGGCACATTCCAGAAGACAACATCTGGATGCGATAGCTTTGCATGTTGGATTATGATTCAATTGTTGCTGATGCAGTCTGGACTAATGATATAATTGTACCCATCATTAAATAGGAGTTCTTAACTCAGTATTGCATTAAATGTAACAGTTCTGGCTCTTTAGTGTGAGCACCTTGGCTGTTAGCACATGGATGCACATCAAGTAGACCTCTGTTGGTTTAAACATAATTCACAAAGAAAGGATTTGGGAACAGAGACACCCTATATCAATATCTCAGTCAGTGTTAATGAACACCTTATACACAAGAAGATGACCTTCTCAGTAAAATGCCCCACCCCCAGTCACCTGTATTCTAATAGAAAAGTGCCCATATAAGAAAGGTGGCCTTTCTTCAGGGGATAAAATGATAGAAATGGACTTTTTCAACATTACGATAGTGGCCTTATAAGGGGGTGGGGTGGGTGGGCGTGGTTAGAGGGCACTACTGTATACATGAACTTAATGAACTTTTCAAGCTGTGGGCCTGTGCTATGAAGTATTGGATGTGAATATGTGCAGGTTTACAGTGTACCAGGAATATATGCCTTCATTGTCTTTGATTCAAAGATGTGTTCAAAGTTTTGTGTGATAGCCATTTCCTCTGAAGCCCTCTTCTCAAGAAATTTTGTGTGAAACTCACTATGGCGGAAAAAAAAAAAAAAAAAAAAAGAGTTATATACTCCAAAGTTACATAGCTAAACTTTAACAAATAAAATTATATCCAATATTATGATTGTTATGATGAGAAAATGTGCCTGATTACAGGATGTATTATTGGCCAAAAAGGGGCTTTTCCTGAGTAAGATCACGCCATCAGGTCCTGTACTG
Source organism: Hermodice carunculata (assembly GCA_964020975.1). Classification (NCBI taxonomy): domain Eukaryota; kingdom Metazoa; phylum Annelida; class Polychaeta; order Eunicida; family Amphinomidae; genus Hermodice; species Hermodice carunculata. The sequence continues at coordinate 13,117,324 of OZ026614.1, forward strand.
TGGTCCCTGTCTTGGAGAAACCACTCCAATGAAGACCATCCAGCTTGAAAAAACACATTTTAAAGGTGCCTACTGCTGTCTTTCTAGCTTATTATACCTGCAGTGAGAGACTACCTGTTTCAAGAGACCATTACTGGATCTGCTCTAGGGTTGGTGTCACCCGACAGGGCCCACTGGAAGTTCTTTTGTGTCAGAAATTTAATGATGAACCAGGGCTAAGTGCAATGCATGATGGGACTGGGTTTGTCCTTACAGGGTGCCACATGACACATTCTACAAATAAGGTGGGCTTCACCACACTTCACATTTGTTGTATATTTCTCTCCTGCTTCATGTTTGTGTCATGGTATAAGAAAATGAACTACTCTGTAACCATGGGAACTAGATGAATCAGCAGGTTGTGTGTGAAAAGTGGTTTCATTCACGGAAGGCTGTCAGATGATGTAACAGCAGTTGACCTGTATAAGGCCCCCAAGGGAGATTGCAATCATGTTTCATGAACAAATTACACATAGGCATTTATGTTTAATAGCCTTAATATGCTAAAATAACAATTATGATTTATGATTTGTTTTATAAAATTACAGTCTGAAAGAATGTTACTGAAGTCATCTCATCTTACAGTTCACAGCAACAAAATTTGACAATTATGTGTCATGCAAATATCCCTTTGTGGCCCTCCCACATATTTATTGACCAATCAGGAAGCCTGGTGCAGACTCTGATTATTTATGTTTTTATGAATGGACAAGTCTGAATGGACACAATCACAAATTCTGATTGGATGGTTACGTTAGATGTGATTTCAGATATTTATATTTTGTATTATCATGTTATGATGTGAAGAAAACTTTTTGCTGAAATAATTAATAGTGACTTTTTCTGCACATGAAAAAATTTACTTTTTCATTGGTTATTGTTTTTACTACTGTCTAATTGTACTGTAAGTATTAGTCTACATGTTTAAAATCTGATATGTGTATACAAAGAAATGTTTAATGTTGCCTGTCTTTGTCATCCAAGGGTTTATTGAACAAAATATGCTGCAATGTTTACCTGCTTTAGTATGAGTACAACCTGTATATAAATGAGTTATTTCACAATATGGAGTTTTATATGTACAGCTAAAAGTGCTTTGGTGGGCTTCCAGGCAAACATGGTAGGTCACTGCAAAGGTAGCATGCAGATTTTTTGCTAGTTAGCCATAGGACCTTATGTCAGACATTCATAATAATAGTAGTTTATTGAGCCTGCATTGCTGGGGAAATAAAAATACTTCAAGGTTTATATATCAAAATTCAGTGCGAATTATAAAGAAGACAACAAAAAAAAAAAAAAATAGCAAGTACAAATGATAATTGCAGACTGATGTTGTGAATGAAACCATATGTCCTTCGGAAAGAAAGTGTCAAATTACTTTCAATACATCAAAACCTCTCTAACCGAACACCTCCGTATACCGAACACCTCTCTATACTGAACACCATTTCTCGGTCCCAAATATATGCTTCCAATATAAGCAAACCTCTTTATACCGAACACCTCACTCTACCGAACACTTTTTTTCCGTTCCCAAGGGTGTTCAGTATAGGTTGGTCTTACTGTACATCAAAATGTTTCACCATACATGTCCCATGCCTGAAATATCCATAGGCAATCTTACCATATTAGAAATTCTTCTTTGGAAGCTGTTACGCACCACTCCTAACTGGGGTTCAAATTGATGATAAGCTGAATTGGAGTACTCCTATTTTCAATACAGGCAGCAAAAGTAGAAGTTCCTTAGGTTAAATCCACTGAAATTAAAAGTGTGCCCAACCCTCTGTCAAAGAAAATACATACAAAACGCTGCCCCCATTTAGAATATGCCTTGTCTGTTTGGAATTTGTGCACACAACAAAACATGAATTTACTAGAAAAGTTCAAAGAACAGACACAAGATTTGCCACTAATGATAAGAGTACAAAGTTAATGGAGAAACTTGGTTGGCTGTCCCTTCAATCTCGCAGATCAGCCACTAATGATAACAGTACAAAGTTAATCGAGAAACTTGATTGGCTGTCCCTTCAATCTCCCAGATCAGCCCCCTGGCTCTTAATGTTTTACAAAATTAAGCAACATCTTGTAAAACTGGACCTGTCCCAGTTAATTCCTAATGACTGCTCCTCCCACCTGCATGACTTTGAAGTACATACAACTGACTGTTCACAAAGATGGTGACAAATTTTCATGCTATCCTGGGACAATAGTCCAATGGAACAAACTACTACCCCAAATTGTACTCGCCAACTTTGGATTTATTTAAATCAAGGTTAACAGACCTTGATTTAGGGGTGCTGGACATGGTCCAGCACCACTACTATTAAATTGTAAATGCTGCCCTCTCCTTCTTGCCTGCGGAGTGGCCTTGGTCCCCCTACCAATCTAATGTGAAATTCAGAAACAAAAACATTAGAGTCTTCCACGCAGGCAACACTCCCTCTGGCTATGCCTGTTTAGATTATTTATGTGGTTGTACAGAGTAACAGATAGAAACACAAACAGAAAGTCGAATAATAATTTATCAATAAAAGTGTTAAATAGTTTAAGTTGGGAGGAAGAATACTTGCTGACCAAGTGCCAGACTGAGTGCATGCAGGGAAAGCGTGTCCCCATTTCACAACTTTCAATGTTCAGTACCACAATGTTATTTAAACCCAGTTACTAACAGGAACACGAGACCACAAATTATACACCAAGCCATCATACTGTTGAAGCACTTAGCGGCATCCAGGCTGCGTATACAAACAGGTGAACAGTTTGAGTTAAAGTACAAGATGACGTCATGCAAATATGAGGGACCAACCTCAGTGCATCTTCCTTTTCTCAACCAAACTGCAGATCACAGACATCATCCACTGGAATAAGATGTACTTTAATGATTTCGCATGTACAGGACTTAAAAGCAATTGGCCTGTAGTTATTCACATTGTTGGGGCTGAGGTGCAGTTTCTTGAACTCATTCCATACTATGGTAACAGGCCTTGGTCAGTGGTTCTGGCACTGCCCGGCAAGTCATGCTGCAGCTGCTGCAAGGGCAGCTGCAGCATGACTTGCCAGGCAATGCCAGAACCACTGACTTAAGACTATAGGCATGTTGGTACTTGAATGAAAGCTCTTTCCATGAAGAATTTAAATATGCAATTGTTGTCTTAAATGTAGGTAAATATACGGCAAAATCAGGGACTGGTATGGAATGAGTTAATACAGGTATTGCTATACCAAGCGGAAGAACATCGGGCACAATCTTACTGTACAGAATATGGGAATATTAGATATAAGGTCCTTGGTTAGCAGCAGAAATATTTAAAGAATGCCTGTGCACCATGAGGTCAGGCACTAGCATGTGTACAGTCTACCTCTCAAAATGAGAACTTTCCCATGTTGCTGGTTTTAAGTCTGTGCCGATTCTGTCTGATTAACAGGCTTATAGTTTCCTGTTTTCATTAGGCAATGTGAGCACAGAGAGTTGAATGAAGAGTGAAAAAAAAAAAAAACAGTTTACAGAGGTTGAGATTTATCTATTGACATTTACCCTTTTCCCCTTTAAACTGGCCAAAGCTGGCTGGTTGTCAAACATTCTCTTCTATGTTTTTAATCAATTTCAACAGTAATAAAAAGCGATTTAGCATTCAACCCACACCAAACGAAACCGTGAACTCATTCATAAACTCAGTCTTAGACTCAGTCATAAACTCTGTTTCAGACTCAGTCTTATTTCAGGGGGGAAGGGGTCAAACGTAGCAGAGAACAAAAAGGAATAAGTAATATTTGTAATAAGTAATGTATGTAATCTATTGTGTTACTTAAATTTTATATTTATGATGAAGACTCACCGCTGACAAATTTACCCAGGTGAAAATATTTTGCGCTTAAAGGCACTTAATCATCTCTAATCATGGAATACTTTCATGTCTCCAATCCAAGTCCACTGTGAGTGTACTGCACAAATCTTGGTGAAGGGTTCTCCACGGTTCATTGTGCATCAACATTACACTGATTTATGATGATACACTGTTTGTATGTCGTTGTCGTTTTTGCACAGATCAGATCATGTAATATAGCATAGAAATTGTAGCATATGTATATGACATTAGCTGTCTCTGTGAGATTAAGGAGAGGACGGAGGGCCATAGTTCAGGGTAAAAAGGAACAAGGCCAGGCTGGTCATGGGAAGCACATGGCAAGCAATTGAGAACTGGTCACTAAGACCTCTGTCTTGTTGTTGGTAAATGGTTGAAACTAATGACACTGAGGACTGTCAGAGTGGACAAATTATACAGTAATTATAGTGCTCATGTAGAAACATTCATGAGGCATAACAGACCTTAATTTATATGACCACTGTTCACAAATGCATATGATGGGTAATATTCCAGGGATAAATAATTTGAGGAGTATTTATTTAATATCTGTACAGTATTAAGGTTTTTGGTGATGAGGACTAGCTATAATACAGACACAAAATTCAAACCTGAAATTTCCTGAAGGGAATATTCATGAACAGTCTGCAGCTTCAGTTATGAAAATACACATTGAAATAAACACATGGGCCAAGAATATCAAGTCTGGTAGAATATCTTCTTCCTGTTTTTTCAAGCTGGAAAAAATATAACTCCAATAGCATGGTAGAAAAAAAACAAACAAACAAAAAACAAAACTTTTTGGACATGTGTCTCTTGTTACAGATAAGTTGTGCTAGGAATAAATTGTTGGACTTAGAAAGTGTTATCATCATTAAGAGATAGTCTCCCAACATGGTGGAGATGTCTCTGTACAAGGTCAAGGTCATTACATGGACCAGCATTGTGCCATTGTATGTAGTAGTGTGTGGTTTAGGACATATGTATTTTATACATGAACATGAACTATGTATTCAGTCATAAATGTCCCTGGATATGGGAAATGATGAATTGAACGATAGTGTCTGAATGAAGACATGAGATAGTAATGTGTTGATTTCAACTATTTCCTTGTGCTGTGGTACGTCTTAAGGAAAGATACCTGCAGACAGTTACCGGGGGGTATATCTGTTTGGCTGACTTGACTTTTAGAATACACTGTGTGTACATCATGCATTGAATGTAGACTTGTTTTTCAGCTTCAGGTGCAAGCTTGAATGGAACTTGACCTATCAGGATCCATTTTATTAATTAGACAAAGAACACTGCACCAACAATGTCAGTCATCATTGCCAGATAAACAGATGAAGTTTCGTGTGTCCTGCAGTCCACCTGTAAAATATGCAAGCGATCCTGCAGTTTTGCATGTACAATGTATCATGCACGATGGCACCAAAACAAAAACAAAAAAAAGTAAAACGCCAGTATGTCATTTGCACAAGATCAAAATTTATTCATGGAAGATTTGTTATGTGACCTTGATTCTCTTTGCCTACTTAAGGTGGTTACCAGATGTTGGATACGTACATGATGTACCTTTCATACTGATGAGGCCAGCAGATTCATTAAGCAGGCAAGAATTTGCCATGGTTGTTGCATCTCGTGTACAGATTTCCGGCAAGCTTATACATAGATGTGAAATATTGCTGCAGTTGACCAGCTTGGAATCACAACTTACAACTACAAATTCTCAAAATTGGCATTTTCTTTCATGTACATGTACACCCAAATGTGCCCTAATAACTACTACTGATAGTGGACCATCTCTTTCATAGAGCCACTGAAATATTCATCTGAAAGAAAAAATGTGTTAAGGTAGGTTTGTGGAAAAACCCTGTACACCCATGGCAGGGGCTTCTGTATATTTGCCATTAAAAAAAAAAAAGATGAGAACTTCACAAAGTTGCAAGCACATTCAAATTATAGTGTTTACCTGTTACACTACATATTTACTTTGCTGATCTGCCCAGCAAGGTTCCAGTTTGATGGTTCACAGGTTGATCTGATGGGTTGAATGGTATCATCTCCTTGGCTGCCTCAAGGAAGTGCTTCTGCATGATGCTGATATGAATGCCACACAGTGGGGACATCTGGTGGTTGGATTATCATGTCACTGTGTTGTGCTCTGTGGCAAAACCTGCTACAACATCAGAATGGAACCTTTGTCACGATGTTGCTAATTGTTTGAATTCTCTTACAATGTAGATGTGAGATAATGGTGTGAAAATTGTTGCAATTTACTTTATGAAATGTCTATTTATATGGGAACACTGACAGGAAACATTTTCATGTTGCCTGCAAAAACAGACCAAGTTCTGTATCATCAGTACAACTACACTTGGTCTGCCCCAGGTCTACAAGATTTCCATTTTTGTCAGGTAATAAAAGTGTTCATTCACCCTTTGCATGGACTGATGAGCCAGTTAGGAAGTTGACCATTATCACCTTGGTCACTGGCAGTATGTGTGCTCTGTTATGCTGTAGTCTGTTACCATGGTAACTAAAGTACATGTAGACAAATCACAAGCAAGTAATTTTTTTCCCAGTGCTTAAACAAAGATCATGCAGCAGACCAAGTGTAGTGGAGGAAATAGAGATTGGAATGTTCAGCAGGCAATTTTCATGCAATGTGGGCCTCATTTCATGTATATATAGCCATGGTTTGCAGGAACTGTTGTTTTGCATATCATTTTACCTTATGGTGCTAAGATGTGTATTTCTGTCATTGGTTTTACCCTGCTTCCACTGAGGTTGTAAAAGTTATCTTGTTTTCCATGTTTACCATGTCAGTGATATAGATGTAAAAGCCTTGACGTCTGTACCATTGATGTTACCTCAAGGGGCACTGGTTCAAATGTCTATTATTTTTATTTCATAAAAATAAAGCTATGCAAACAGCTAAATGGTGGGTGTTCATCAAGTCAATACATGCAATACTGTTTGTCATTTACCCCTACCCTCCAGTTTCCTGGACAAAGCTGGTGCCTGGGAATTCCAGGTCACTGCACAGAATGGAACCCAGTGCCACTGTAAGCTCTGAAGCCCTCACATGTCTACGTAAGAGTCTAGTTTTGATTTGCCAGCAGCATGACCATTCTGTAAGTTGTAATCTTTGTGATGCTAGGCTCTTGAACATGTACTCTCCCTGTGTGGTAAAATATACTCCCACAAACGAAATCGTTTTGCACGTTGTTCCCTTTGTTTTGCATGCTAAAAATTATCTTGTTCAGAAAGAAATTATCTAGGTTTCAGGAGTATTATGTTGGTTACTGGATATACCTTATTATTATTATTTTTAAAATCAAATATTGCTACAAAAGTGTTTTAATTTTTTTCTGAGGCTCTCCTGATACCTTGAAATTTTGAAAAAAGTCTCAATGTCCAGGTCTTTTCAAGTTTTTCTTCCGTGACCTGTTCATATGAAACATGAATAAGATGAACAAGAGGACTGTGACAGCCCTGTGCTCAGCTGACATGTACATATACCCTTGCAAATTTTTTTAAGATTTGCCCCCAAAAAGAACAAAGAAATTCATACAAAATCAAAAACTCAATGGAGCGTGTCCATTTGAACAAATCTGCTAGAGACCCTCCCAAGGTACATTGCCGTCAAGTTTACAGTAATTTGATCGACGGTTTCAGAGAAGTCAAAGCTATGAATTAGCATTAGAATGCCCATTGACTTGCATAGTAATCAATAGGAAAGGTGCATTTATGGTAAGTACTCACATTGAACAAATCATGAAAAATTTAGGTATGTGCAGCATTGCCACCTAGTGAATCCTTTTGTTTGACCCTTCCACAAAGAACATATCCACCAAGTTTCAGCTTAATCTGAGTGACAGTTCTGGAGAAGTCGAAAAATAGCAATAACACACAAAAAATCATAAAAAATAGGAAAAAATTGCAGCACCACCTGGTGAACACATTCAGAACTAGGAATTCGTAAGAGTGTTCCTGTGTGCTATCAAAGCAATTGGGTGAGCTGTTTCAGAGAAGATTTTTTAAGATCTGCCAAAAAAAAAGAAAAAAAAAACGTAAAAAATCAAATTCAATGGAACATGACCTTTTGGACAAATCTGCTAGAGACCCACCCAAGGTACATTGCCACCAAGTTTGAAGTCAAACTGACTGACATTTCACAGAAGAAGTCCCATTGACTTGCGTAGTAATCAATAGGAAGGGTGCATTTACCGACAAGTACCCGAATTGAAAATACCAGGAATCTGCACCATTGCCTCCTAATGAACAACTTTGTTTGATCCTTCCATACGGAACATATCCACCAAGTTTCAGCTTAATCTGAGTGACGGTTCTGAGGAAGTCGGAAATGGCCATAACACGCAAATAATCATCAAAAATGAGAAAAAATCACAGTGCCACCTGGTAAACAAATTCAGAACTTCGAGGTTCCTGTATGATATCAAAGCAACTGGGGAAGTGGTTTCAAAGAAGGAAGATTTTTTAAGATTTGCTCCCCCCCCAAAAAAAAAATCATAAAAAAATCCAAAAATCACTGGAGCATGACCAATTGGACAAACTTGTTAAGAGACCTACCCAATGCACATTCACACCAAGTTTGAAGTTGATCTGGCCAATGGTTTTTGAGAAGTGGAAAATGTGAATTGTGGACAGATGACAGATGACCTACCCTCCTAAAAGCTCAGCTGAGCTAAAAAAAAAAGACTGGTTTGTACAGCTATAAAAAAATTCAGTTATGTATCCAAAAACTAATTTTTGACTTCCATGTTATATCACGTGCAGTGCATGGTCAATATTTTTTTAATAGCTCTACCAAAACCTGCCTCATTGGAGGGGGATGGTCTACACCTTCGATGACTTTGCTTTACAAAGTCTGGATGATCTTGTGTTATATATCTCCACTTGGAGACTTACAATATCAAGGAGTTTGATATCAGCAGCAAACTTGAATCCCTTGTTCATCTGGCCAGTATGCAAAGCATCTCCACTTGAAACTGAAAGCCTTCATGATATTGAAATAGATAAGTCAAGAAATGCCGAAAAACTGTACCAGAAAATATGATGGGTGAAGACCCTTGGACTCCCAACCTACCAAAGCTTTTGTAATACACTCGACGATTCTTTTAAATTGGACCTTTTTGGGTAGCACTTACGGGTGTTGCTTACACTTGATTTGCTTATTTGAATATTAACTGGTCCTTCTTAAACTTTTATTATGCAATTGAATGGAAACACATACCCATGATTAATTTTTAGCTCAGCTGACCTTAGATCTAAGAGCTTCTGGGACTGCTCATGTCTGTCCATCCGTAAACTTTTGCTTGTTAGCATGATAATGTCCACAGTTTTTAAGTTATCCCAATATAACTTTCAGGACTTCCAGGGTGTATGAAAATCTAGGTCCCTTTCGATATTGGTGACACCATGCAGTATAGGGATCAAAATGTGAAAATCTTGTGAGCACTCTAGCATCTTTATTTTATGGTGGATTTTAACAAAATTTGGTAGGATTATGGGGGAGGTCAAAGTCTAACTTGCTAATGATACTAGTAGTGCCACCTATAATTTGGTGGAAATTTTGAGCCAAAATGCATTTTAAGCTATAAAATTCCATATCTAGAAAAATAATCAAAATAGACTTGGCAAATTTAAAGGATATATAGACCAAGTGCAATGCTAGAATGTTATATAATGTCAGTGACCTTGACATATTTTTGTGAGGTCACCATGCCTGTAAAATTGAAAGAGGTAATTTTGTAATGGCAGGGTGCAGCTTGGACATCAATGGCAAAGAGGATTGAACCTCCAGATCAAAACTGTACTTGGTGACCTACTTTTTGGGTCACTGTGACCCAGTAATTATAGTTTGGTGCTTGTCCAAATTTATTGTTTTTCTACAATAACTCGAAAAGTTATAACCCGATTTGAACAACCAGACCATGTATTGAAAGCTGGATGTGGGCACAAATCTTGCACAATTTTTAATCTGAGTTGAAGATCAAGATCAAATGACCAGTTGAAATATATGGGGTCATCTTGTGATGATCTTTGCACCTCACAATTTTTGAGTCAGGCCCATATAATGTTTAGAAGTTATAAAGTATGAAAATCTTGATTGCCACCAATGTTTGTGGTGCCACTTAAAGTATTATGTAATATACTGTTGAAAATGTATAAAATCATGTGAGCAATCCAGCATCTTTAATTTTTCATTATTAGTTGTTTTTTTTGGAACCAACTGCCCTTGCTGTCAAATAGTGTGTAGAATTGCATTGTAAACTGAGCAGAAATGTGCCTGTAATTGTCAAAGATACTGGTGTCTTTTCAGAAATCAAAATAACTTTTGTACACCATGGAATACAGGCCTTGTTAGCGGCCAGTGTGGTATACTTCTCCACAAATCTTGTAACGTAACAAGACCCAGGGAAAGTCAATCTCCATATATCATTGTGCCACTACCTGAAAGACAGGCAGATGCAACATTGGTAGAAATCACCCACAGATAGCCTCATTACATGTCGAGCATGTTCATGCTGAGTGGTAAAGGTCCAGTTATGCTGCTTCTGTCATATAATCCAGGCCATCTCAGGTCACTGGTAAAAGTTCCCCTGCCTTTAATCCTCCAATGGAGGAGGTGGCCACACAGAGCTCAAGACCAACCGGTTAGACTCGTAGTAACGGGAGTAACAGAAGTGGCAAATGATCTGCAGTCTGCATATTTTCATAGTCATCTCCTTGTCCAAGAAAAGGCTAAATGGATACCAAAATATATACCTTTTAAATTGAATCTAAATACTTACAGATTGATTACTGAAATGAACCCTGTTAAAAACTCTTAATGTACTCCGAAGAACTTTAGATTCCTCAGGGCAGCCAAATTGATGTACCAAAATTAGAAAATTGTTAAATGAGCTGGGACATTTAAATGTTTGAAATGAACAAAAAATTGAAAAGGATGAGACCTTCATAGATGAGTGCCAGAAAACCTTGACAAGACATTAATTACACTTTGGGCTGTTCACACTGGATGAAGCAGTCTGTATAGAATGAGGGTCAATTGAGGACCTATCGGCAATACAAAAACCATTTTAACACGAAACCATACCTGGAGGCAATAAAAGATTCAAGATCTAGGACTGCCGTAACAAGATTCAGACAAAGCTCACATCATTTAGAACTAGAAATTGGGAGACACTCAAAACCCAAAATCCTGCAGGAACATATGGGATGCCGTAAATGTAATACTGGGCTGGTAGAGGAGGATGGCTACATTAAATTTCCTTAAAGTATGTCCGAAATATGCTTGTTGAAGGCAGACACTCCTCAATACATTTGTTAGTCACCTACCTCACCTTCTAACAATATATTTGGGCGAGCAGTTTATGGAAATCATGCTGCAGTGAAACACCATGCCTACTGTAGCTAGGAAAATGTATCTATGAAGGTTTCAGTGAAAACAATAACATCCCAGCATAAACTCAATTGACATGCTGGAAATAACCTTGGCAGCTTTTTGTCTGATGTATATATGTGTAAATAGAAGTAGTCAAGAAATTAGTTATGTGGTGTTTCTATTTTCATACAGAAATGAACACCTGGAACACATTGCTAAAAGCCAAATGTTCCATGAAACAGCAGATCGTACTTGTAAATTTTGTGGTGGTGTAGATATTGTTTAATGTTTTTATAATGTTGTGGTCTCTAGTTATTGTGTAATGTGGTGCTGTAGTCTAGTGTGTATTTTCACCAGATAATGATATGAATACTTTGTAACAAGGACATGTGGGTCTGAACTGACCTGTTATTCTGTCAATAAAATTTAATCACTACTACATATTTCAAGATGGACAGGCAACCTTGATCAGAACAGGCCTAAGACCATCCAACTGGACAGCTTCCATAAATCTACGAGATGTGTATTTTCACATCCAGATGCCTTATCGTATTTGAGCTTCCTCATGAGACCAGCTGGGCCGAATAGAGCTGGGTGCTCCTGGTCAAGTTGGCCCCTATCACTGGTGGTCTTCAGCCAGGTGATGAGTACGCAGACCATGTACCTTGCTGCAGGTTGCCATTTCACAGCTTTCTAATGGACTGGCTAATCTGATCTCTTTCAAGCATCCTATTAACCCTTTCCCCCTTGAATTAAGACTGAGTCAACAGCTTTACTCGGCATGGGTTGGGCACTAAGTGCCCAACCCATGCCGAGTAAAGCTGTTGACCTGGGTCATGTTGTCTTGACAAGTCTCATCTTCAATTCTCAGTCAATCTTTTTTTTCATTGCTGTTGAAATCAGTTGAAAACGCTGAGGCAGACATTTGACCACCAGCCGGTTTTGGCCGGTTAAAGGAGGAAAGGGTTAAAGCAGGATACAGCCCTGGTACTCCTTAGTGTTTGAAGCTTGCACCTCATAGTCAGTCATCCAGAGTCCAGCCCAGATCAATCCCAGGATTTCGTCTTCCTGGTCATTGCCCACCCCATACCTGTGCAAAGCCTCCAAAGACAAGCTCTAACAGCAAAACATTCTTCAGCAGCTTTAATAGCTAATTCTCCACAATAAAGCCACCCAGTTCCTATGGGAGATCTGAACAGGTGGCCAATCTCCCTATTTTTATTGAAGAGAATTACTTTACAGAACACCTGCTGCATCTGACATTCTACAGAAGGGCCCCCACAGGAAGATAAAACTATTCCCGAATCATCCTCGTGCAATCAGGTTTTGTCAGGTCTCACGTACCCATATTTTAATGTTACATTTGATTGTGATGTACGTAAAGTCTGGTTTCATGTATTCTAATTATACATGTATATAATGTATCAGGCTTCTGGCTCTACCCATCTCCATTATACATATGCACATCTCTACTCTTCTCACATGGCTGGATCATGATGAGAATTTTGGTGTAATTTTGTTCATTTATTCATTTACCAATGATAAAGGAATGATCCATTTACCAGTGTTGAAGCACACTTGGAATTTTAAGGGCCCCCAAATGAAGATAAAACTATTGTTTCTCAAGTCATCCTTATAAAATCAGGTATTGTCTGTCTCATGACTAGTACTTAGATGATACATTTGGCTGATCTGCTTTCAAGTCTTTTAATTATATATATAGAGTATCAGGCCTCTGACTCTACACTAATTTTGGACATCCTTTATTTACCCATGATAAATAAAGGATACATAATTCTTTGTTGAAGCACATTTGAATCTGTAGGGAAGAGCGCTACATTATACTTCATTGAATATGTGAGAAAATAAAGACTATAGTCCTTCTTTTGAGAGACCACCCTCAAGGCAGGTCTAAAAATGGTCACATAAAGCAGGTGGTCTCTCATTAGAGGTGAAATATCATGAAAAAGATCAGACTTTGGGACCTGGTTAATGTTTTTAAAAGTAGGTGGTCCCTCAATGAAGTGGTCTCTCAAAAGAGGGACTTCAGTGCTGAAAGTTTGGCCAAAGAGAGTTGATTCAGTCTCCACCTCGTTAACCCTTCCCCCTGAACTAAGAATACATGTAAATCAACATCTTTCCTTAGCATGGGTGGGGTACTAGTTCCCAACCCTTACCAAGGAAAGTTGTTGACCTGTGACATGCTATCTTGATGACCTCATCTAAATTCTCAAATTATTTTTCATGCTGTGGAGATACAAAATTGTGCGTTGTTTTACAATTGTAACATATACAATTCAGATGCCTGTTTGTGGAATTTTTTCTTTTATTCATAAAACAATAAACATGAATGTACAAGACACGCACAATCAGTTCTCAGCAGGTTACAAAAGCACATATGACGACTCTGAGCTAAAATCTACATGCACCTGTCAGTCACTATGCTTATTCTTTCCTACATAATTTGTGACCTGTAACAATTGAGGTCAGTTTGACTAAATAGGAAAACATGATGATAAAAATAAAAAATTTCTGTTGAAAAAAGAAATGAAAAATCTTAATTTGCAAGAAAAGATTTTCAATGTCTGGCATGATCTGACAAAAAAGTAATTTGTCACAAGTTCTACTAATCTTTTGGTCTGCTTTCAAGGAGAAAATGACCTTTAAAGAACAGCCTATGATTCACAAAGCAGGTTTAATGGGCAACTTTCTGCCATCTATACTCAGGATTCATTTTACACATGGGCGCATTTGGCGCAGTTTGAGTGACAACAGGTTAAACTACCCTGGTGTTTTAGACTTACATTAATCTGTCAGAGTAAGAAAATATCATACCATCACACATAATGCAGCATCACAAGTTGCAATGACAGCAGCGAATCAAGTTACAATTTACTTTAAATAGGTTTCATGATTTCTAACCTTCTGGGCAGTGCACTTCATGAAATCTACAAGCAAAGTGTAAGAAAAAGATACTGCAAGTCTACACCATATGTACAACTATGATTATATGATAGTTAATTCACTCCATACAATTACTGTCTGTGAATATCATCATCTAAACTATTTCTGATATCAAAATGGCAGGTAACTATAATACTGTTTACAGTAACCACTTTCATCCTGACCAGCACAAAAATGTCAGTTTCATGCGGATTTCAAGATTACACGTTGAAGTAACTAGAAATGAAACAATAAGTGCACTCTCTCTCACTAAGCAGCTTTACTCACTTGACCATTTCCAGCTGGGAGAGGACCACTAAGAATGACATGTATCTCCCCTCTTCAGTACATTTTTCTGTAGATTTTAAAGAGACCTCTGTCTGTCACTTTTGCCACCACGTATTTTTTTGACACAAAGCTGTATTCCTCTTGCTGTGCGATATGAATACTGAGAAATATCTGAAGTCTCTGGCACCTGATGTATTCACCATACAATGGTCCCCACTGCATGCCATCTGATGGCTGTGTTATGCATCAATTTACCTGCCACTAGGTGGCTCTGGTGCATAGTACAAGCTGAGCCCGTGCATGGGCCAAGAGTCTTGTTTCCTGCATGTAAATCAGACCAGCTCTGCTTACATGCAGACTTTCTAGTTTTGTTATTAATTTTATTTGCAATTTCCACAAAACAACAGTGCAGACTGAAACAAAAGCAAAAAACAGAATCTTCAACCTCTCAGTACACTGTAAATTACCAATCTGGTACGCACATAGCGAATTATCAAAATATGTTTGCTGGTTCTGACCTTAGGGCTTCAAAACATATACGTAGTTCAGTTTTAGTTGCATCTTGCTCCATACAATAAAAACATAATAATCTATTCATCAGAGACCGTAATCAAGCTCTGTACATGTAATATACACAGACACTAAATGCCTCTCATGCCCTATGTTTGTATGGATGGAATGGTTGTGCTGAATGTACTCTGTGAACAAGTGAACTGTGTTGAGTTGACCTTAACATCAACCTAATGCCCACCTCACTGACCACACTGGAAAAAACAATTGAATGATACATGAAAACAGTAGTGAAAAAATGCACCCGCTGCACATATGCTTCAAAACGCCATCTGATGGGATTTTGAGCTCACACATTTTATTGGACAGAATCCTGATTTGTTTTGTTTTTGTTTTTGCTTCATGATGTTGGGTACTTTTCCAGACAAACGAAAAGACTATTCAACTTCTGTCACCTCATCCCAAGCATACATCTGGGGTGACCAGCATTTTTCAGGGTACCCTTAACTCCTTCCACCCAAATGACGCCTTTCCCAGCTAATACCTAAATGTCATCTGCTAATTGTATTTTACTAATTTATCGATTATTTTTCAAAATTTTGGACGAAACTTGCAGGGAAGTTCATTCCAAGTTATATGCCCATGGTCAACAGCTTTCCTTGACGCATTCTGGGTGCACTGCGCCCAGAATTTGCCAAGGAAAGCTGTTGACTCAGCCTTCTATCAGGGTGGAATGAGTTAATGAGATGTGGGACTTGGCTCCTGTCAAAAGTGACTAATTCCCTCCAATAAAATTTTAGCACTAACAAATACACTGATATTGACAATGACAACACTGAAGTATACTTATCCATGGACACATGGCAATTCATTACTGAGAAACCTTCAAAATTATTTACAATTCTGTACAATCAGTAGATTTTAAAGTTTTCTTCACCAAGGTCTGCAAGAACTTTAAGCACCGACTCTGTGCCGTCTCCACTGCCTGGTAGCTGTCCTTCCTTTCCCCATACTCTTTCTTAGCATTTAACCTTTGTTCCACCAAACCGTACTTTCCATTTGTATTCCAGTAATTCTTATCATCTTAATTTGAATACCTGAATGTTAGGTATATCAAAATATAAGTTCCACTGGATGGTGAACGCTAAAAATAAATGCAAGCCAGCACAACAAAAACAACTGTTGTCTCTATTGCTATGAGAGTGTTCACACTATGCTACCCTTTCCTGCTCAAACAGATCCAATGTAAACCTTCAGCTAGAACAGAAGAAAACAAACATTTTCTAATGCCTCCTATTATGATAATATATCCAAGGTCAATAGCTTTCCTTGGCTTCGAATGGTCATGCATCCAACCATGCCAAGAAAGCTGCTGACTGGGTTTTTTTTTCCAGTAAAGGGTTAATTTTGAATACATATCTTAACATCCTTATACACTTGAAGTGTGAACATGGTAGATGTACTCTTTACACCTCTGTACATGCAAACTGGGGATAATTTGGAATTTCAAGTCTATGTCAGTCTAAGATGGAATGGATAATGCTACCTTTTGCAATTTATTGCTACCCTGTGGCTCTCCACTTAACTCTTTCAGTGTCCAGCTTTCACTAAGTTAACAGCTTTCCCTGACATGCTTTGGACAGAATGCACCCAAAGCATGCCAAGAACAGCTGTTGATAGAGGTCATCCTCATGTTGTCTACACTTGTAGGCTGGTTGACAAGAAATATGAATCTAGTATTGTTATACTCTATTCAGAGCACACCAACTTGTGTCACAATTGGCAATGAAAGAGTCAAAAAGAACTCTGACACAGAGTATCATTTTGTTGTAGTTGAATTACTGGCAGTGACTTTGCTTATATTTTTGTCCCTTTTCGAGACTTTCTTCGCCCACATTCACACCTAATTTCAGTCACTTTCTTGCTGCTCTCCGAATACAGGTCACAAAATTGGCGTGTCCCAACTGGCATGCATTGGTTCCCCATTAGGAAGCAATGTAGGTTGGCTGATGGTGTAGATGGGCCTCCTGGATCTCTCTCACCAGGCGAATGCGATTCAACATCTTGGTCATGGCTTCTGCTCCTAAGGACTGGGTCGAGTACCAGACAGGACTGTCTGGCACACACGACCTCTCTGGCACCAGGTAGAACACATCGTTACGGTTCTTTATGCTCTCTGGGCTGCAAGCATAAAAATAAGTAGGACTTTACACTTACATGACACAGTAAAACTTAAGTCAAGCTGATACAACCCCAATACACCTTTACACAGTCTGTTTACTTATGTTATTCCATGTCCCACAAAAGTAGATGCCTGATCAGCTCTTGGAACACATCACTCCCCTGACAGAACAGCTATAATTTCTCATGCTATGAAGGCTAAATCTTTCTGTTTGGCAAATGTACTTTTGGAGGTAACTGAGGACATGTAGCCACAGCATTAACAAGTTCTTGCAGAAATGAAATACATGCACTGACCATTCTCCTTCTTAACCCCACTAAACTGCATGGACACTATAATAATGTGGAAAGTCCATGCAAACACTCAGAATTAGCCTGACATCTATATTACTTTCATGGTACCCTGTACACAACAGGCATGATGTTGCCATGGTAACCAAGCAGTCATCAGTTAATCAGGCCCAAGAGGTGCTCATGGTGCTGATACTGATGTTCCCTTGGCTCCAGTCTCTCCTTTCCGCTCTTGTCTCTGATTAAGTGTCTCAAATTCAGGCTTATTTGTGCACTTTCTCATGTTTACATACAGCCAAGCTCTTGTTTTACTATGGATATGGCCAACTGATCAATTCAGTATTTGTTTCGGGATGCATTTCCTGTGTGCCATGCAAAATTGGCAAGACATGATTGTACTCTGCAGGATTAACTCCAGACTTGGCTCAAACAGTTGAGCAGTCCACACGCAAGATTTTCAAGTCAGGCTGGCTGATGATGATACATATTCATTTATCTCATATTAAAAGGCAAATAAAGTGTACTGATTGGTTAAGGGCTGTGCTACAGATTTCGTACACCACAGAAGGACTAAATCTTGCCTGTATTGTGGTATACAAAATTTGTCTCATGGTACAGCGTGTGTGATTGTAGCCCACTTTCTCAACAATAATGACAGTACCGAAGTGTTTTGCTAGAACGTCAGATGAAGATTTGTCAGTTAAAAGGGTGGCGTTGATTTCTAAAAATCTGCAAAAAGCTAATGGCGGAGCAGCAGGACTATTTAAATCTTATTTTCCTTCAATATGAGACAAAATCATCACGGCATGCATGGCTGCGGTATACGAAATTTGGCCACTGAAGCAAGCTGTGTACCACAAAGCCCACGGGCCTTCCTCATCAAGCTGTGTACCACAAAGCCCACGGGCCTTCCTCATCAAGCTGTGTACCACAAAGCCCACGGGCCTTCCTCATCAAGCTGTGTACCACAAAGCCCACGGGCCTTCCTCATCAAGCTGTGTACCACTCAGCCCTGCGGGCTTAATGGTACACAGCTTGCTTCAGTGGCTGAATCTCATATACCACGACCATTCATGCCATAACTGGTAGTACTTAGTCCTTTCCTGGTTAGAACAGGACTGAGTCAACAGCTTTCCCTGGCATAGGTTGACTGGTGCATGTCATCATGTTAAGTCTTATCCACATTTCACACCCAAAGTGTTCTCTATGAATGAGAAATTTAAGTAACAAAATTCAAGCAGTGGATAATTAACATCTAAACAACGTCGAGTCATTTGAGTTGAAATTAAGACAAGAAACTTCAATTTGTGAAACAGACCAATGTCACCCTTGGTGTTGATGCCAAACTGAGTTTTCCACTTGTGGAACAAACTCTGGGACTGCCTTCATGCCAGTCCCTAACTGGGTATAGAAGCACTTTCGTCTGTTAGAACACATTAGCACCTTATAATGCAAACCAAATTTTAACTTGTTCAAAATACTATTAATATTTCAGTATGTAATACCCCTTTGTTCAAATGTTTCTATGTATAAATGTGTGCAAATGAAAAAAAGCCAACTTTTTCCACCAGCAATATGCTTGACAAATTACAGGAGTGGGGCTGCAACAACATGGACCTTTCAAACTCCAAAAAATGTTTTCCACAGGATTTTGTCTGCTAGTGGCCTTTCCTGGTTATATATACCCTTTCAAAACCCAGCTACTCACTTGGGGCATCTTAGTATGCTGATTCAGCATGACTGATTTCACAACTAGAACAGTCATCCATGGCAGACTGAATACCCCTCAACCCCTGCTTCCCACACACCTGGGTCCTGTGACCTTCAAAATGAGGTCAAGGTCACCAAAACATAACCAGTTCCAGATATGGTGTCAAAGCATGTTGCCAATGAATCATGAGACAGACGGACAGTTGGGTAAGCTGAGAACAGTGTACCCCAAATCTTTCTTTGTTGGAGGTATAATTACTGCAATGCATCTTTGTTGCCCAGTTAGATGAAGCTACCTTGACCTGCGTCATACAGTTCAACATGTCTGGGAAGCTGCGGAAAGTACCCTGGACATCCATGGATATTTCTCCAAATACATGAAATTACATGTATCCTGAGAGCATCCCGGTACCTTACAATTGTCCACAGGCACGCTGACCTGTGGTTTTGAGAAAATTCAGTAGTTTCACACATATATATTCTCACGGTGTCAGAGTCCCGTTATCTATGTCTGCATGATGAACCATTCACTTGCTGCTAACTTTCACAAAATACCACCAAGTATCTGTGTGGTGGCCAGAATCAACAGTTGGATTTTGAAAGGTCATACTGCCTTAACAGAACAGGAGTTAGTTTCTACATGTCAGTCCAAGCAAAGGACTAAAAAAGAGAAGGCATAACTAAAGCAACAAACCATGGCTAACATTCATCAACAACGTTCGATGATGCTAGTAAACAATCCAAGTTAATCCAAACTCAACAAGTGCATCGTGATCCAAAGGATCCATGTCCCCCGCCACAATATACAGAAGAAAGCTGTACAGCATGTCTAGATGCACAAAAAATTGATATGTTCTTGGGCCCTAAGACCTTCAAAATAGGTCAAGGTCAAAAGCAATATATGGCGCACATGCCCTTGGTATGATGCACCTCTGGTATAAATTTCATTATTCTATCTCTAAGGGTTCTAGAGATATGCTGCCAGATACACAGAAATGGATATGTTCTTGAGCTCTGTTTTCAAGGTCAAAAATAATACACAGCACACATGCCCGTGGTATGATGCATCTCTGGTATAAATTGTTCCCGGATGGATGGACTGACAGGGCCCCTATCCCCACTAACTTTATGTCCCCCTATCTCTGGTAAAAATTTCAGAATTGTATCTCTTAGGGTTCTAGAGATATGCTCCTGGACGGACGGACGTCTCCTTTGAAACTTAAAAGCTTCATACACTATTCCACCATACCAACACTGGTATAAACAGGTAAATAGTAATACAATTTTTAGCACCATAAAGTTGACTAGAGGTGTTATGAGGTAAAGTGTGCTAAGGTATTAGCTGGAAGCCACCACTTCCACTAAACTAGATGAAGATTGAAAAGAAAGAAATCCGGCAAAAAGTGAGTATGATCATGGTTTTCACACTTAAGACGGATTAGAGAAAATTTTCTAGGTGGGTTAAGTCTACTTTACCCCACGTACTTTCCCTTTTACCACTCTCAACACTTTGAGGACTACTCTTTGTCATTTCAAGTTCCATCTTGACACAATTTGACTAATGTTCTTGAGTTGGTGTTGTATTTATCAGGTATTTGGTCATATCTCTGGAAACATTTCAACTGAGTTTTGTGTAGTTGTTGTTTTTTATTACCTTTGTGTTATAGTTTTTGCAGCAAAGTTCTGACTTTATTGACAAAATCGCTAAAGAGTGTGCTGTTTCTAGCAATGTGTATCACTTGTCTGTTACAAACTCCATATGCGTGTTTCTCAGGAATGTTTCCTGTCAGATCAGGGTAGGAGATAATATCAAATTTGAACTGGTCTCTCTTGTCAAATATTTTTATTACATACTGGTTGTTCTTTATTTCTATATCCACATCAAGGAAAGTAGCTTTTGTATCTCTTTTTTTCTCTCCAGATTTAATATTAGTTCCTTGGGATATATGGTTTTTCCAATTTCCCTTTATTCCATATCCACAGACGGGTATGGCCCCAGTATCCCCACTAACTCTATGTCCCCTAATGCCACCTTGGATGGCAGGGGACAATAACCTGTTGAAAACTTTGAAATGTGAGTAAATCTTAGTATGTTGCAACAATATTTACAATACTTACCCATCCACGTAGTTGTAATAACTACTTTATTGTCAAAATAAAAGGAGCAAAATCAGATCTAAAGTTGCATGTTTTGAACCTATATACTTGAGTATGGCTTTTTTCTGTCAGGTTGCAAACTTTTTGTCAGTGGGGATCCCATCTGCCTTCTTCCATAGAACTTGTGTCTTTGTGCAATATGTGATGAATTGGTAACATGGCTGTAGATGCCACATTCTGGCACTGTATAGTAAGCTCTTTAATTTGTAACTTATGTAACAACACTCTGTCCATGGAAATGGTGAAAAGTTCTCTCCCCTATCTTGAGCACATCCATTTCTGTTCACCACTTTGAAGTACTGCTCACACATCCTGCTGGCATCAATACACTACAGTGGCAATTGCTTTAAGGACCACTTCTAGTGAGAGACTCCAATTTTTCAAGACCACCCTCACATGACACAAGAGACAATTTTTCTAGTGCTTTTACCTGTCCTTTAAGACCACCTACAACATGAGACCATTGTTTGCTGGCAGCAGAGGAGGTCTTAACCCTTTCCTGCTCAAATCACCCATAAGTGCAACGATGAAAACTGTCATGTGCCTTAACATTTTCACTTAAATCTCTTGCTACTAGCAAACACTTTTGCTGAGATTTGTACGTAAGACCATTCACTATACCACACCCTAGGTCAATAGCTTTCCATTCATCATACCACACCCTAGGTCAATAGCTTTCCATTATACCACACCCTAGGTCAATAGCTTTCCATTTATTATCCCACAGCCTAGGTCACCAGCTTACCATTCATTATACCACACCCTAGGTCAATAGCTTTCCTTGGTGCCAGTTGGGGTGCATTGCCTTAACCCCGCGCCAAGGAAAGCAACTGACTAAGTCATACAATATGTACTCTGACCAGGAATAGGTTAAATCAGCAGGTATCAATGTCACAACAGTTCTCAATATGTCTAAAATAAGAGGCTATGATTGTGGCTCTAATGTGCTTCTCGTTTTTGAGACCTCTAGTTCCTATACTTTAATTTCATGTGCATGTATATTTATCACTGCTCAGCAAATACAAGCTTAGACTTGGGCCCAGATTGATATCTGTCATACTCTGCTTCCAAGATCACAAAGTGAGAAACATTTCCTACCTTGAGAGCCAGCCATATGTCAAATTATCAAAGCAACCACCGCAGTTTGTACAAAACTTGAACCGTTCAAGTTCTGTATAAACTGCGGTGCAGAACCTACACCAATACAGACCACTTCATCAACAGCTCACTGAGATTTATACCAAACAATCTGACACAAAATACTTGATCTGTTCATTATACCCTCTCTGGTTCACATTTTCTCTATTAAATAGCATTTCATCATGAAATCAAGTAATTTCACCATGCAATAAAACAGCAAGCATATATGTGATTTATAAACCCTGACAAAGTACAGTAACAAATAATGTTTACAGAAGACAGGTATATAAACAGTACACAGTTACCAGTATATCTGTGTGGTTGATTAGGAGGAAGTGTGTCAAAACTTTATGCCTCTGTGTCTGCCACCTCACATTGTCCACACATCACTTGCTTCAACTGTTTGCTGCATTCTGATACACATATACTGAGAAATCTACCGGCTGTAACCATCACTGTTTCACAACAGATGCTCCCTTCCAGTGTAGCTCTGAATTACCTTACAGATCAAACACTTCCAAGGTCTAAAACCCAATCTGTTAATCCCCTGGTATCTGATGGCAAAGAAAGCCTCAATCCAGATCAGGGTGTTTATCCAGCTTATGTGACCCACTTCTGGCTCCATTCCCCCAGCTAAGCCCACAGCCCTAGTGTGCCAGGTCACTACAATCTATTTTCCTCTCTGCAGGTCTGTTAGACACACAGAGCTGGGCTTTCTATTGTTTTTTTTTCCCCCAAGGAGTGGAAAGTGTTTGGGAAAGGTGGCAGTAAAGGATTAGACGACTGAAGCAACATGACCAATTTCTCCTGTCTATTGAAAAGGCTAATATCCCAAGTTTATAAACTTTCTTCAGCTAATAGCCCAAATACGTAATTCTACTTCAGCTTATAGTTAAAGTCACTGACCCTGTTTTAGTCAATAGCCCTAGTTTATCATCTTACTTCAGCTAATAGCCCAAGCCCAGGATCTTATCCCCATTCCCCAGTTTCAATCCTACCTGACTCCTATCTTTGCAGTCTGTTGTCCTAGTGTAGCTACTTTGTCAACTTTTAGTAGAACTCACTTGACTGCAGACAGCTTCCTGCATCTCTTTGGCAAGTTAATTATTTTAGAGGAAGCCTTCTGTTATTGGAAGATACCCAGAGCAATATATTTACTGACACACTTTGTTTGGCATCAAAATAACAGGTACTTGTGATATATCCCCGCATCCCCGTATGTATCACATGACACGAAATAAAACAACAGCAACAAAACATCCTGTGCACAGGCCCATTTAGTGACCTTGTTTTCTTACACTTTTTTTTTTTTCAAACACAGTTCCGAGATTCACGGCAAGTGTCAGTAACACCCACTTTTAGTATGTAGAGTATGCAAGACTTGCGGTGAAACAACTTGTCTGATAAGAGGTTTTGTGAATCACTCATATTCATTGCATTGAAAGACACCTGGACAACCAGTTGTCTCTTTTGTCAAGGGTAGAGGCTTAAGGAATTCACTGAATTCTTTACCTTGAGTTCCCCTCTTAATTCCTGCATGGCTGAAGGGAATCAAGCTATGGAATCATGGTGACATGCACTTCTTGTTACTTCAGGTATCAGGTATTTTTTTTTTTTTTTTTTAGTTTTCAATGCTTCTTCTAATCCATTCTTTGTTTCTGTCCCTTGGTTATGTGTAAATTATGGCTTGTACACATGCTCTCCTCTACATTTTATTTAAGTTTATCAAGTAACAGTTTGTTAATAGGTATTCATGTTGATTTTCACGCTAAAAAACAAACTTCTGAAATTACAACCACATGTCCTTTAAAACTTATATCCTGTTTCCCTAACCTGCTGTAGGTTTTGAGGTCACAATCCAATCTCAGCTGGTCAGCTGGCTGGGTTCACAATGACATGGCACACTGCACTGACTAAGTGTTTCAAAGGTCCATGATCACACACTCCACTGAAGATCCAATTAAGGCCTTAAGGCCTACTTATGGTGCATTGACTCTTTCAGTGCTCATCTCAATTACTGTCATGGCTAGAGATATCAATTTGGTGTAAACTACCTTTCAATTGAAGTACAAACATGACTGTGATTCAAGAGAAAACAGAATGGTCCAGGTCAACAGCTTTCCTCAGACTGTTGTGAGGGAAGCTGTTCACTCAGTCACCCACTTCACACTGTCTTATATGTAAATGTATAAGAGGCCCTACTATATGCTGGTGAGCCTGGCGACCAACTGTTTTTAAATAAAATACATTTAAACCAACACTGAGGGATCAAATTTCTGTAAAACTGACAGCATGTTTTGACTGATAGTAAAATATGAGTAGTTTACAGGATCGGTTTTCCCATTAATTTGCCAATGATTTTACATTGTTTTTAATGATGTTCAAGTAACCACTTTGCTGCAGCCATGATTAGCATACAGGTTACAAGATGCGAGTTTTGCTTTTCACTGTTAATCAAACTGGTGATGACTGTCCCCATCAGGCCAACAAATGTAACTAATGTACTGACCAAACCTTCACAGTGAGTGAACTGTTCATTTTGAACAAGAGGTCCATTAAGCTTTCAGAACAAACCACAGTGTGAAATTCTGACAACAGAACAGTCAAAGTGGCCACTTTCCCATTTCTGCTACCTTATTTTTGCTGCTATATTTAAATTTTGGGAATTTGTCATTTTGCATTTTATAGATCTATATTTAATTTCACTAATTTGTCATCATATATGCAGATTTTTTTACTGTTCTTGCTTTTGCATGGTATTTTATTTCACATTTCCTTTACACTTGCAGAAAAATATGAAATTATATTTCTGTCAAAACTAAGTACCTTTACAATAAATGGAATTTACAAGGTTTGGTGGAGGTCCCTGCTTTCAGTTACAGGACTGGTGGGATCCCATGATCACAGTGAGTAGATGGAGACTGGTACAGCATGCCACCTTGGATCTTCTTGTCATCAAAGTTTACAACCACCACATTTCCAATGACATGTACAAAACACTTACTACACAAGCACTGCAGCTTACAGGAAAGAATTTTATGATAATATGTGCATAACTGATTGGCTGCATAAATTTCAACGTACAATGATTGACAATAAGGTCATGTAAAATAAATTCTTGGTTTCCTACCCACTTTTTGTACCCATGAAGGACATTCAGGAGTCAAAAATATCCAAAAAATGCTGTTATCATGAACAGATTTGATATTTTTACTGTGGTCTATTTCAAAAGACAAGATACTTTCAATGTTTCACATTTCCTTCTGAAATTACAATGAGATACTAGAACAGACTGATTTTCCAACAGAAAATCAAATGTCTCCCGGTGGAACACTTACGTCTCTGAATAACCTACAGGTGATAACATATTACAAATGACCAAGTTTGCTTGAAAATTACAATCCTATTTTAGCTCTCACCTAGATACATTACTGTAGCAATTTTCATCAAGTTCTTCAAGACTTATTGCAGAGAAACCAATTTCACATAAATGACCCTGTGACCTTGAAAATTACATCAAGGTCACCCAAATACAATCCCAACCTTGGTCTTACCTTGATACATAATCCTACCAAGTTTCATCAAATTCCAGCCTGTTCTTCAGACTTATCGAACGGAAACCAATTTCACATAAGTGACCCTGTGACCTTGAGAATTTGCTCAAGGTCATCCAAATACAATCCCAACCTAGGTCTTGCCTAGATACATAATACTACCAAGTTTCATCAAATTCTGTCAAGTCCTTTAAGACTTATTGCACGGAAACCAAGTGTTGAAGAACCTGAACAACAACAACAACGACAAGCGGAAGAAACGGGCACTAAAACAATATGTCCCCCGGCTTCCACCGGGAGACATAATAAAAAGGCAATCAGAAATTGCTGGATCCATGCCCCCCTCGCCTCATTTATAACCTTGTCACTCATAAGTCTCATTTTGGAATGACTCTAATCAATAAAAATAGGCTATCACTATGACCCAGATATTTGAACTAATGACCTTCTTTCATGCATGACCCACTCTTGGGTCCAGATACACAGGTGTGTGAAGTTTCATGATTCTAAGTCAAAGGACAGCAGAATTACAGCCCTGGCACAAAGTATTATGTAGTTTTACATGAATGTATCACCATGACCCATATACTTGACCTAGTGGCCTACTTTGGTTCATGACATACCTTTAGGTCAAAATGTGTGTGTGTGTGTGTGTGTGTGTGTGTGTGTGTGTGAAGTTTCATGAAACTAAGTGAAATAGTAAAGGAATTCCAGCCAGGAATTTTTTTTTACAAGAATAGGTCACTGTGACCCAGGTACTCGACCTAGTGACCTACTTTTGGTACATGACACACCCTCATGTCCATATGCAGCTGTGTGTAAAGTTGTACTAATCTTAGTTTAAGAACAAGCGAGTTATAGCCCAGACAGGAATAGCAGCAACCAGATACTTGACCTAGCGACCTACTTTTGTTTCATGAAACCCCTTTAGCTCAAGATATATGTGTGTGTCAGGTTTCATGGAACTTAAGTTCAACAGTACAGGAATAATAGCACAGACATGATCTTATAATAATATGTCACTGTGACCCATATACTTGAACTAGTTGACCTACTTTTGGTATATGACATACCTTTAGGTCTAGATATGTGTGCATCAAGTTTCATGAAATTAAATTAAACAGTAACGGAATTATAGCCCGGACATGATTTTTCAATATGTTACTTAGACCCAAATACTTGACCTAGCGACTTATTTTTGGTTCATAACACACTCCTATGTCTGGATGCACCTGTGTGTAAAGTTTCATTAATCCAACTTAAAGGACAACAGAAATATAGCCCGAACATTAAATGTATTAATAGTTTTACATGATTGTATCAACATGACCCAGATACTTCACCTAGTGACCTACTTTGGTTTCATGACACACCCTTAGGTCAAGATATGCGAGCATGAAGTTTCATGAAACTAAATTAAATAGTAAAGAAATTATAGCCCGGACACGATTTTATAAGGATATGTCACTGTGACCCAGATACTGGACCTAGTGACCCACTTTTGGTGCATGACACACCCTTATGTCCAGATAAACCTGTGTCTAAAGTTCCATTAATCTAAGGACAAGTGAACTACAGCTCAGACATGAAAGATGGATGGAAGCACGCACACACGGAAAAGCGGTTACCACATGCCCGTCCTCTGGTAGGAGGGTGACATAATTAAACATAATGATAAAATGTATTCATACTCAAGACATTTCTGCCAATGACGGGATGGTGAAAGATTCAAACTCACATGGAACAGTTTCTTTCTACTGTTTATCAGTTTGACGTGTATATGACTGAGCCACAGAGTCCTTGCTGAAACCAGTCAGCACTGACAAGCATCTTCTCATTTTCATAGGAGAATTTCCTGAGCATGTCCCTCTTGTTGCAATCCCATTTATGGGCCAGTTTTCTTCTTTTCACATCCTTGGCAACTGTGATACAACAGTCCTAAACTTTGTGTTGTTTGCACCTCTTTCCCCCTTCCTCCTTTTCCCAAAATACTCCAAACAG
The DNA here is from genome assembly GCA_964020975.1 of Hermodice carunculata. Taxonomy (NCBI): domain Eukaryota; kingdom Metazoa; phylum Annelida; class Polychaeta; order Eunicida; family Amphinomidae; genus Hermodice; species Hermodice carunculata. Next base: position 13,145,415 of record OZ026614.1, read on the forward strand.
GAAGCTTTGGGTTATATATCTCTGTCTAATTGTACAAGTTATCATGCTGAAAAAGCTACAGGTTGATTACCAACAGACACTGATCACAAACATTGATTTTGCTTGGCCTAACACGGAAGCCAACTGTGAGTCTGTGAAGGCAATAACAAATCAAACATGGCTGGCCAGGCTAATTAAGAAGTCCACGCAAAATGACAGCGAATTCACTGCACGAACTTCAGTCCACACAACATGACAAAGAATACAAGTTGACAGCTTGGAATCATAAATACAGGAACAAGAGTGTTGTATTGCCTGAATAGATAAGAAAAACATTTATTCAAAGCTCCTGCCAAAAAAGTTTGAAAAACATTTCTGTCAGCAATGTAGATTTTCCATGCCAAGGTATTTTTTTTCTTCCCCAGTTTGTTTTTGCTTTTGTTTTGTTTTGGATAAACACAGTTAATGCAAATGCTGTTTACACTGTATACAAATGGTGAACATAGCAGCAATGAATGAGAACACAGCAAGCCATAGGCCAAGGTTTTTTTTACAAGACTCTTCACCGTGTTGAATATCCACAACTACCTTATTATCTTAATATCTAAATTTCTGATTATTCAAACTTCTGAGGAAGGGAGGGAGGGAGGGTGACAGAAACAAACAGATCTTCTAATTATTTAAACTACTAGGAAGGGAGGGGGAGAACGACAAGAGAGAGTGTTCTACACACAAGCTATTGAGCTATTTCAAGTCATAATGACTGTTCTTTAATTCACATGTGCACCATTTGAAAAAGGCAAGCTGCAGAATTCAGCTCAAGGACAGTAAAAGTGTGGAGTCTGAGCATCATAGAATGTATTAATCAGAGGCTTGATAACAAGCCAAGCTTTGTTCATGTCACAGTGCTACAGACACTTCTGTTACTGAAGTACATGTACACTCCTTGTATAATTTACTGAACTCATTTTGAGGCAGTGTGTCAGGAATGAATGCAGTGCAGCTTGGCTTTTTATATTTTTACAGGAAATACCCATTCCCAAAGTAGTATATCTGAAGTATGGGAAAGTTCTTACTAATGTTCACAGCCAAGTGTGGCAACAAGGTGTGGAGCAGGTCATCAAGTAGTGTGTTTATGGTTCACTCAAGTGAAGTGCAGTGGGACAACAGCCATCACTATCATCTTTAATATTTCTAGTTGTAACTTAATGCAATACATGTTCAGTATTTTTCCTGCAGTCCAACACAGAATTACACGTCAAGCCGTGTCAACTTGAAGGGGGTCCACATATGGTTATACATGCGTACTGACCTATTTTATATAACAATGAAGTTTGTACACTACCTCCAAAGTGCAACAGTACTTTGACCTTTATGAAATCACAGTTCTTCCTTCAGCCTGTCTGTGTGACCATGGTGGCTAGCAATGATATATTCCTCAGGCATACAGTGTGAGCAATGAGGCTGACTGGCCAGGTATCTTTTGCACCCCTCCCCCCCCCCTTTTTGGGGGTGGGTGGGTGGAGGGGGGCATGAGGGTAAGGGAAGGATATAACCATATCAATGTTATCTATCTGTATATAATTGTGACTCATTTTCTGATATTGTCACAAATTGAGTGACTGCGGTACAGAAATATTTTGACAGAATTTAGCTACAGGTTCACGTTTACTGTATGTAAACTTGTGAAAGACACAAAAAGTAATACATGTATATAGCTGTTCCTGCCAGACATACAATGTCTATATCATAAAGGTGGACTGTTATGGTGGTTATACTGCATATACAGGTGCTTGACTTCGGTCCTGTACCAGCTTATGCATCTTATGCACTTTGCTTTACCACAGTAACACCACTACCCTCAGTACCTGTATCCTGCTTGTAGGAGTGGGTTCCTCTACTTCAAACTTAAAAGACATCTCCAGTTTATCCATCCAGCAAGACACAGAGGTCTTTTTTTCTTCTCTTTTTTTCAAATCAATTCATTTTCTCGGTCATTTTAACCAGATAGAAACATAATCCTAGGTAGGCATATTTAGTCTGTTCCCATAGTTTATCACGTCTGTGGTGCCACCTATTTATTTTTTTTTAAATGAAAGAGAAGATATCCTGAGAGAGAGCCGCATGATTTAGCAGGCCACCTATCTTATCTATCATGTAAGTGGGCCCACAACAGCTGGTCAGAAGACATGTTAAGCTTGCTGCAAGGAGTGACACCCCCTGAATGCATGCTCCATCCCGACTTTCCTTTGTCAGCATCAAGCAGGTCAATACAGTTCTAGCTGATGGACAGGACCAAATATATAAGACAGGGGTTTGGGCTGGATAACTGAAGCAGTCGTCAAAGTGGAATAGCACAAGCTGCAGCACCTGCCTGTCCTGGTCCAACTACTAGTGGTGAACGACCCGCAGAGCCATAACAAAGTAGCCAGCCTGTGGACAAGGAAGGCAAACTGAAACCAAGGGAGATGTGCCACTTGGCCTCCATGCCACTCACTGGTGCATACAAAGACAACTCTGTTACCCAAGCGATTATGTAACAGTGAATGACATTTCCAGCTACCTTGTTTCGAGAACTAATTATGGAAGCTGTTTCAAGTCAGATTCATGGCATATAATGATCTAACTATATGGAGAGCACACAAGGACAAACTTTCTCCAGGTAGGTTGACCCACTAGCCATCATCTTGACATAAGACTCTGTTGTTTTCTTTAGATGGCACTGGACAGAGACAGCCAAATTCAGGACTGCCTCAGGTGGTGGTCACCCTTCTCCTTTATTTATTGCTGACAAACCAGACAATTACAGTGAAGGATTTGTGGAAACAGCAGCTCTGCATGAATACTTGCATCCTGAAAATACACTGGCCCCACAGACCGATGTACGCAGAACAACAGGCTTCAATGTTACAGGTAGTGTGTCGAGAGCTTGTTGTGACTTTTGACAGGCTACCAGACGCAGTGTGTCTGTAGGTCTTGAATTAAGACTCAGTCAACAGCTTTTTGAGTTGGTTGCTAAGTGCCTGGCCTGATTTTCCTCATAAACAAAATTTTGCTAACAGTAGGATTAATTAAAAAATTCCTGAAGCAGATGGCAGTTTCCCTGAAGGCAGTTTTGGCTTGCAATGTTTCAGGAGGTGAGGGTTACCCCGTTTCCTATCAAGTATGCAAATGTGTGGACTCCCACTTTCCCAAATCTGTCCTCATCCTCCAAACCTTAATTGGCTTGACATTTCAGCTAGGTTTATGCTCCATAAGTGCTTTAAACATAAATATCTTCAAAAGACTAATAAAAATGTGGGAAGGGCCAAGGTGCTTATGTAGCTATTGTAAATCTAACCTCTATATTACAGATAATCGTCCCTGGTAAAGTTCTCCCTCTCCACCAACAGCCACCCATATTTCTAACATAATAAGATATCATAACTGCCTGTCATACCACTCCTCCCTTTAGTTAACTTTGGAGTTTTCCTTTTAATTTTTTTCTAGGTCACGATGAACTATGTACATTTTTATGTTCCTATGGAACTTTTTATACTTTCATACCTCTGTGCTTGGTTATAATAGCTTGGAGCTAATGTTCTCTGTTTTAATGCTGACGATATATAAAGATTTGTATCTTGTATCTTGCTCCCAAAAGAATGAAGGCTGCAGATGTGGCTGGGTAAAGCCCTGATGTGACGTCAATCCCAGCAAGGGATGACTGCTCAGGCATCAACCATGGCCATCCAAGATTTGTATGAACATCACCTGCTAACACAGTCCATATGGGAGTGTTCCAACCAGAACAGAACCCTTGTAAATGGAACTTATCTTTTTAAAGTATTTGAGCTGCTGCCTCTGTATTTTATATACGGCTGACCTGTGACATGAGGTAACAATAAATCTAACTCCCTAGCCTAGTGTAAAAAGTATGTGAACAACTTGGTCTTTGATTGAAATAAGAAGCTAAAATCAGGAATTCCTTGTTGTAAAGAAGTTTTGGTGGCACTGAGTGGTGCTAAAGAATGGGCGTTGTAGAATGAAACTAACCACACATTTCAACTCCTCTGGTCAATGGACTGCTTATAAATGATAAGTACGTCTATGCTGATACAAGGTTTAATCATGCCAAGACAGAGCTCAGAAGTCCCTCTGATAACAGCACACAATTCTATCATATGGCCCAGTCAAACAGGAAACTACTCTATTTTCTGTTCCATTCCATGTACTTGAGTCTGTCATTTATACCTTGCACAATCTAGGACTGCTTGGTTTAGGACATATAAATGGCACCAGTTATCCAGTTCAAAATCATGTTTATTTTCAAAGTGTGCACACTAAATAAACCTGGCAATCACATTCAACACCATATCCATTTCTCACCAAACACTTCTCTTGTGAACAATCTGAGATCTCAAATGTATGCTGCAATATTGCTGTGCAGAGAGTTCACTCAAGGTTACCTCAGTTCAAGAGAGCTATATATCTGTCAAGTTCACTCTGTGGATAGACCACTTACCTGAAAGGCCCATAATTCATGACTTGTGGCTGCAAACAAAACTGCAGAGGTGGTCCCCCTCTTATAAGGCCAGCCCAAAATTCAGCCTATAAGTGGCTTTTTAGAGGGGTGGTCTCTGTAGAGGGGGATATTTTTTCTTTTATCTGTCAACTTATTTTACCTTGTACTCAAGTAAGTGCACATTGTAGGTTTACACCTATGGTTGACAACAATTGTATCCTGAATCTGATTAAAATGGATATCTGCCAATCTGTTTCAGCAACTAGTTTGTCGTAATCACAGTCTCCCTTACAATGTACATTTATCTGAAAAGAAATTTCCTCTTTATTTTATGTGATCAAATAAAAACAGCTACGTAATTGGTGCTAAAGGTTGCTGGTTCGAGACCCGGTCGTTACCTGGTCAAAAGCATACCCTAAGTCCTGACAATGTAACAGAAATGTCATACTTTGTGCATTGGAATTATGGTCTTTTAACAGAGGCAGCCTCTCGTGAGACAGGTGTAATAGATGGAGACCACTGTAGATGTTATTGACATAGATACCAAAGCCTATACATGTACATGTATATCCCGACCTCGGTAATGTTGTGGGTAACAAGTTACAGGTAACTTTTAACAACAGTGGAAGTGAAGTTCCACTGATCCCATTACCATATTATCACTACAGTATTATTTTTTGTTTTGTCACAATGGAACTACTGGGTCTTGAACCAGCAACCTTTGGCACCAATCACCTAGCTGAAAATGGGAAACGCACATTCTTCGGTCTCTTTTAGGTGTAATATTTTCCACTTATATCTGGCCAAAAATGGCTGGAAGGAAAATGTCATCCGCTTCAGAAAATTTTCAGTAACTTAATACTACCACAAAACAAAACAAAATAGAACAAAAATTGCATATATAGCATACCAGAGTACCAAAAAAAAAAAAAAAAAAAAAAATTGTAGATGTGGGTATCAGAGTAGTATGCTGCTGATCAGCAGCTTTCCTGTGGAGTAGGTAGGGTGCTTAGTGCCTAACATGTTCCTGGTCAATAGCATTCCTCTGGAGTAAGTAGGGTGCTTAGTGCCTAACATGTTCCTGGTCAATAGCTTTCCTCTGGAGTAGGGAGGGTGCTTAGTGCCTGACATGTTCCTGGTCAATAGCTTTCCTCTGGAGTAGGGAGGGTGCTTAGTGCCTGACATGTTCCTGGTCAATAGCTTTCCTCTAAAGTAGGTAGGGTGCTTAGTGCCTAACATGTTCCTGGTCAATAGCTAAGCTTTCCTCTGGAGTAGGTAGGGTGCTTAGTGCCTAACATGTTCCTGGTCAACAGCTTTCCTCTGGAGCAGGTAGGGTGCTTAGTGCTTAACATGTTCCTGGTCAACAGCTTTCCTCTGGAGCAGGTAGGGTGCTTAGTGCCTAACATGTTCCTGGTCAACAGCTTTCCTCTGGAGCAGATGGGGTGCTTAGTGCCTAACATGTTCCTGGTCAACAGCTTTCCTCTGGAGCAAGTAGGGTGCTTAGTGCCTAACATGTTCCTGACCAACAGCTTTCCTCTGGAGCAGATGGGGTGCTTAGTGCCTAACACATTCCTGGTCAACAACTTTCCTCTGGAGCAGATGGGGTGCTTAGTGCCTAACATGTTCCTGGTCAACAACTTTCCTCTGGAGCAAATGGGGTGCTTAGTGCCTCACACGTTCCTGGTCAACAACTTTCCCCTGGAGCAGATGGGGGTACTTAGTGCCCAGCATGCTCACAGGAAAACTGCTGACTGATATCAAGGAGGCCACACATGTAGCCTCCTTGCTGATATCCAGTCACTTTGTGTGCCATGTTGTGCTACACCGGCTGATAGGCTCACAAGGGAATTAATAGCTCCCTAGTCTCACAACTCTGCCGGGCACCTTTGTGTTGTCAGTATTTTATCCATACATTCTTTGAGAGAAACCCCTATGGTATGTCCAAAAGTGGTAACATAGAACAGGTTGTCTCCATAGAGGGCAGTACAATGACAAGGACAACATTGGGACACTCAGAAATATGGTCATAGAAGGCAGGTAGTCTCAATGCAGTGGCCTTTCAACACTGGGACTCCTGTACAGGCTCTATGGAAGCAGCCTCTTTGAGACCTATCACTCTGTAGCGTTAACCCTTCCTCTCAAACCACCTGAAACTGGATGCAGATGAAAATTTGTCTGTGCCAATGATTTTTTTTTGTGTAAGTGAAAAAGAAATTGATTGAGAACCACTGATAAGCCCTATGTCAATGGGGCAGGCAGGGCACTACCTCTCCAAGGCAGCTTCTGACTCAGTTGTAATACAAGGAGTAAAGGATTAATATGAATTACCTTTTGTTTGGTCAGTAATCATCTTATCAAAACACACTTCAGACTAAAATCACACACTACCTGTGCTTAAGAACTTGCAAATAAATGTCTCTTGTTATCTGTGCCTGACAGCTGCATCCACATGAACCCTTGCACAAGAGTAAGGTAAATATTGCAAAAAAAGAAGAAAAAAAAAAGAATCTTAACCCTTTTAGTGCAAAGTTGGAAGTAGCCACTATCTTTCCTGAGTATTCACCCAAAATGCACCGATTGAAGCTGTTCACATAAACAAATTTGTCCCCTTTGGCAATATACCCATACTGGTATTTAAATGAAAGGCACTTTGACGAGGACTTTACATCTGGAGTCATTATAATATTTTAAATGATCACAACTTTCATTGTAATTACCCCTCACAGTTAAGATATGTAGACATCATCATTAAACAATGGCTGTGCAGAACACTGTAGCCTCCAGCCCATGGTAGTCCATCTGTTACACAGGCCCACCCTGTGGTCACCATGGCCTCATCAATCAATACACCTGTGCCCTGTCCACACAAACAATCTTTCCATCCATGTCAAAACCCTTCAAGTTGCCAAGCACTTTCCATACTGAATGTAAAGCCAGGCTGTGTTCTGTTACCTATGCTGGCCATAGGAACATTTGCATGTTAACCCTTCCTAGCTCAAATGTGTATGTGTTTCCTCATACTAGAAATGTTCATCAATAGTGTTTGTATACTTTAGAATATATATCAACAGGCAGCCACAATGTAGCCAGCAGTTTTCATTAGCATATTACAGCACTTAACATCAGACACATCCACAGCAAAGATGTCAACTGTCTTATTTCAGAGAAATAAAAGGGTTAATGAACTGGTTCCACAGGGCAGCAGATAATCATCAGTTAAAACAAATGCAACACTGAGATTGATCCCTACTCAGCCATAATCAACAACCTGATCTATCGAGACTAATTTCCTGTGTTCGGGTTGTGGCCACTTCGTCGCACTGGTGACATCAAGCCCCTACCTTCACAGCCAGGACAGTTTTTATGTCAGCACCATACTGCAACAAAAATGGTTCCAGTGGATTTGCCAGGTCTGCTTCTGTGGCTCCTGTGTGTTTACTGAGCAATGCAAAACCTAGATATTTTGAAGGACACTTCAATTTTTCTGCCTTTTTTACTGTAGGACTAACTGCACTGACTCTGACACTGACTGTCACCTGAGTCCTCACCCCCAGCAAATCGCCGATGCCTTTTTAGCCCTCACACGGATACCTGCAGTCTTTAGCTTTCACACGGATACCTGCAGTCTTTAGCCTTCACATGGATACCTGCAGTCTTTAGCTTTCACACGGATACCTGCAGTCTTTAGCCTTCACATGGATACCTGCAGTCTTTAGCATTCACACTTCCATATTTATTACTGGGATTTTCACATTTTCTCCATTAGGATGCATTTTTATACAAAGCAGAACCACACGATAATAATATCTGAGAATGTCCAGCTTCTTTCTGTCAATTGTGAGTACATATACAGTTTTGTAATTATCCTTTATTAAGCTTTCATAATTCAATGATTTCTGTAATGTAACACATCATGAATGCCGAGATTTATCTTGACCATTTATACTCTATGTTAGATACATACAATCTATTTTAAACTTTTCCATCACTTATAACAAAATGTTTTCAGCAAGTTTTATTGTGTGGTATTTTTGACAAAGAACTTGTGGTCTCTCCATACTTGAACCCAAATAAACATTAAAAGTTTTTTTTTTCTGGAACATATAAACCAGATTTGTATGAGGTAACTACTATGATTTACCTTCATGCCTGTTGCTTGTAAAACTGCAAGTAAACATGTTTTTGAGTGTTCTTTTTGGTTAATAGTAACAATGCAATAGTTAGACTACACTTTGAGCAGCCTGTCACTGTGCCATCAAAAGGTGGTTGTAATTTAGCAATATCTACTGAATGAGCCAGCTGTGGGCACTTTGTAAGTGTTCTAATAGCCATTTTACAGGCTTATTTACCTGCACTGACAAGCACCTAGTTCCTGTGGTTAAGTTTTGCTTGGCCCCAGGACTGACTGTAGGTGGCATGTTTTGTGGGTCATACTTTCTGCCTCCTTAACACAAGAGCTAGCCAGACTGCATATATGGACTGAACTTGGTATGGCTAGATATTAAATCAAATTGGTGACAGCGCAAATATTGATCAGTTATGTCATTTTACGTAATGACTTTAGACTTTTGAATCTGAGCGTGCGAGAAGGCTAGCTTTTGAGCTTTAATCCAACAAAGGCAAGAGGAAAACATGCGATCATATTATATTGACACTGGCATTCAATTAGCTGAAATCGAGACCCCGTGTAAGTCAAACCTTCATGTATGAAATTAATCAACGAATGCCCCACTTGGTATGTGATTGGTATTTTGTTTTTATGGAGCCTGGGTGATTGCAAAGGTCTTGTGACTGACAATCCAGGATCATCGTAATATTGTGCCCCATGCATGCTCTACAATGCTGTCCAAGTACCAGTTTCATAAAAAATTGATTTTCACTATGTTTTTCTTTTCTTCCTTTTTTCTTGGGGTGGGGGTTGGGTGGGGAGAAGGGGAGTAGAAGTGAATTCACAGCATAATGTCTCTCTGACTTGTAAATTTAGTCACCACACTACAGGGCCATGGTTGTCGGAGGGTCTGATGACTGCTACAATGATAACTTTTTTAAAAAGCCAATGCAATGCGGAGGTACTGTTTGAGTATTCCCATTAGAACTAAAGTGATTTTTCTTGTGTGTGTGTGAGAGAGAGACAGAGAGCAGAATATCACCCACAAAAGGAAAAAAAAATTGTTTGAACAATACTCATTAATCTGGATAGCAGAATAAATCTGAAATTGAAATACATTTTAACAAAAATAAACAAAATACACTGTGAACTTGTTACTACTGAATTTTGTAGCAGTCCTGTTTCCTGAGCATCAGGGAAACAAGAATAGCCTTTTCATAAGTATACAAAAGCAGTCATTAATATTCATGGAGGACTACAACAGCACAGTATGTTAGTTGGCAAACTGTGAAGTGCAAACACAGTTAACATAAGATCCCAAGGACTGCTGTACTATGTCAGCACATGTGGTCACATGATCAGGTGGAACTACAGCAGACTGTCCTCACCTGCTGCCAGGCACCTGACCACCATCCCAACCACTTCACAGGTGGTCCAACCATCCTCCACTGTAAAGACAGCCATGCAGCCTCTCCAGAAAGCTTCCAAGTATTTGGAATTAGAAATTGGATCATCATTGTTACCAGTAGATTAAGGGGGGGGGGGGGGGGTATTTCAAGTGAAAATGCATTAGCAAGATTTATTGGGCTCATGATCTAGGGCCAAAGTATTTCCTGTCTGTTTTTGAGCATCAGTTAAGGAGCTTGAGAAATACAAAGACTGTTTGCAAGAACTCAGTGACTATTTACTGCATCACTGAACGTGTGTCCTACCATATATCTTAGATCCCTTTGCCAGGATTTTCATCAATTCTGCTCTGCTATAGTTGGGTGACCTGGGAGGACACCATTTTAGAAAAAATCCTCTTTCTGGTCAGTGAAAACCACAAAAGAATTTTCTGCCTGCTCTCTGAAAATGAAGAAAGGCTGACTGAAAGTTCCTTCACTGACTGAACACAGCAAGCTGAAGCCATCAAGCACGTACAAATTTCTACATCCCACACTTCACTTAAAATGTTTTTTTGTAGGTACTTGTACTGAATAATTGAACCAGTGGCCAGCCTGTCATCAGACAATGACTTAGGTTTGCTACATACAGTGGTACCTGCTCTATGTGGCCACCCCTTCAGTCAAGAAAAAGTGGCCACATACAGCAGGTGACCTGTCACCACAGGTAAATTTTACAAAGAAAATGACTCCTATGTCCCAGGCTAGTGACCACAAAAAGCAATGCAGCTGCTTATGGCAGTGGTTGCATACACCAGGTACCACTGTATAAGGGTTGCCTCCATAAACTGTATCAATATCCAGCCATTGATAAATTTGCCAGATGGGAGGTCAAAGCACACTAACAAGCAATTCTACGTATTTCCTCACTGAAATAACAAATTACCATTTCCCTGTAATGACATGACTGGTTCTTGAATGTAGCAATGACATCATAACTCCCCCTCCACTCTACTGAGCACTATGCATAACTATATTCAGAAGACAATCTGAAGACATAAATTTCATGTTTTGGCAGACAAGGGTTAACTGAGGGAAGGTGATCCTTTCTCTTGGATTAAGCTACCTAAAGACTTCAGCAATCCCAGCAGCAATACATCACCACATCCTGAGTATCCTCTCACCTCACCCTGATAACCCTTCCATAATCATGCCCCTCTTTCTCACATACTTGGCACACATGCTGTCATCTGATTCTTTCCTGGGGTCTATTTTATAAACTAATATCTTTACTTGAACAAACCCAACCAATGAACTGGGCCTGTGATAGAAATATACTCAAGACATTATACTGATCTATTTGGAAGTGATGTCTTTACTGCAACAAACCAACCAAAATGAACCCAACCAGTAAATAAATCCATTTAAGACTGTTAGGGGCCCCTTCAATAAGATAATATTTCATAGAACTGGTAACTTAATCTTCCTGACGAACAGCTTCTTGGTCATTTATATCCTGATTTGCAATTACAACAGTAATTGTTTGCATGCTCTGTTACCTCAGTGCTTAGTGAAAATCCAGGTCTCTATTAATTACAATTATGCACATTTCTCGCTCTGGTTTTTTAATTCAAGGTCACACCTAGACCCCATACAGGCCATTTTCGTATTGATAACATCACTGTATTGATTGGCTGAAATTAATGAGTTCTGAGTTCACTTCTTTTAAATCAATTCTTTCTTTTTTAATTAATACTTTTGAAGTCTTATTCATTTGAATTGAGTTGCTGTTTTTTTTGTTTTTTAAACTTGTGTGCCCCCCCCCCCCCCCAATTTCTACTGTACAAGAAAAGCTAGTACAGTGTGACCACTGCTGGGTTGAGCAATCCACAAATACATGGCACCCCCTGCCTACTGCCCCGGTGAAACTACTATGATTTTAACCCACCTCATTGTAATCTGTCAACTACACATATGCCACAGGGTATTGGTCTTAGCTTAAAGTCAAGTACAGTGAAACCTGTCTTAAAGAGCCACCCTCTGGGATGACCACATTGTGGTCACTCTCGGCTGGTGGTCCCTCATATGAGGTACAAATAGCATGAAAAGTATTCAGTAAATTATTCTCCAAAGGTGGTCTTTCACAGCAGGGATCACTCTACTGCTGTTTCCAAGCTGTAATTGCTTCAGCCTGAATTCTGAATATTCTTTGAATCTGTGGTTCCACTAATGTGACACGAGTATAAAGTCTATGCAGTTGATGAACCACACACAAAAATGACTACATCAGTCTATTATGCTTTTGTTATTGACAATTACAAATGTACCTCAACTGGCTGTTGTAATTTGAGATTTTTTTTTTTTTTTTACATCTGTTGCAGCAGCATGTATGATATGATCTGGACACAAAAGTTTGCATTTGGTACATGAGATCACATCATCTTAAGCCAAACTAGCTATGGTGGTAAATTTCTGGTTCTAACATAGACATTCATATGTGTTTACATGTTCTAGACTAGGTTATGATGTAAACATTTTCCCACTTAAAAGAATGAACATGATGATCATACTGAAGTTAAAGAGGTATGTGTTCCCACCTGAATGAGAGACGCCCTATTACTTCTGTATCATCAGAGGTTCCAAGTATTAGTACATAAAATTCTGCAGTTGGTACTAGCAGAATTATGTGAAAAATTTCTATATGTAGGCCCAACACTTGGGTCCAGAGAGTGAATCACCCTGCCCACCACCCCCACCCCCTTTAGTTTTGAGATTTTCTTCGACTTGTACCTAAATTTACAGGGGTATACAGTGACTTAAAGAGATACACTTGTTAAGAAGCAGGGTTGAAAAGTGATCTGTTGTGCATAGCATAGAGACAAGACCACTCAGGAAAATAAATCTATTTATTGGACTTTCTTTTTTTTTTTCAAATACAGTACGTCTGTACACATTAAAAGAAATGGCGAATTTTGGCAGAACTACTGCACATTGTACGGCTTTAACCCCTGGTTTTCCATTGTACTAATCTCAACCTGCAATGTTCATTATGAATACCAACAATGATGGACTGATCTTGTATTTAACTTTTGCATTATTGCTGTCCAACCCAGTGATGCTAAACCTACAAGAACTGAGCATTGAGGGCATACTTACCTCCAATGCCAGTACAAGTACATGCCAAAGTGCAATCCACAAGTGCCGTCACCCATGCCATGCAAAGATGCCAAACCTGGCCAAATTTTTTGTTTGCAATAAATAAAATAAAATGTTCAAATACCTTGAAATTTTGGAACTTTTCTGGACACCCTCCAACCTAGCTTTTTCAGACCTAGAAATAGGACATGTTGAAGTTTTGAATTCAGGATTGTCCACAACCTCATAATAAACATGAAATATGTGTGCAAACTTGACTAACTACTGGCTGCCTTTAACCCAGGAAGACAGGTTGTTTTGAAGTGCCTAAGCCAACAGTGTTAAAATCACAATATCACAGTTAAGTTTTAAACCAACAAGCTTACAACAAATCAAATGAAAGTTTACACACTTACAGATGTATAAATATATATATGTATATTTAGAAAAAAAATTAAGAGAAAGAGAGAGTCCCAGATGCATTCGAAAAGCCAGAACACAAAATTTTAGGGGGCAAAAACTTCAAAGTGAATGGTAGATCAACATATATGTACATTCCTTACAAGCTGACTGAGAGTGAGAGTTAAGGCAGAAGGCAGGTAGGGCAGTCAGCTTGCCGCATGGCTGAGGATGGCACAAGCAGTGATACATTCAGTGTTAAGCTGTTAGATCCTGCTGATGTGTTAACACAAATAACACAGCTCTCTGGCACCAAGTACCTTTTTTGAATAACCATATTGATACCTTCAAGAGCCGTGTCATTTATTTGTAACTTGGCATTAATGGACCCAGTATTTTTTTTGGTTTTGATTTAACCCCTGTTATGTGGGCACTAGTCTACATATTGTGATGCATGTATTTTCCATGTCAATCACACCTCTGATGTACATGTATCTTGAATATTTCTGATCAAATATAACCCTCACGCAGTGATAATCATCAAACACAGACCAAGTACTTAGTCCTTTTCATAATACAATATTTCACACGTACAATGATACAACGCTTGACATCAAGATTTGTTCAACTACACAATATGACAAAATAGTATGCTAAGAATCATAATTTTTGGTCTTTATTGTAGGCAGATATAAAACTTGGCCAGAGCTAGCAAAAGCAGATTGTGTGCATGAAACAAAAATTCGGAACTGGAGCACTATACAACTATTTACAATATGAACAGACTTTGATACAAAATTTGCTGCAAAGAAGAGTAAACTGAACTTGCATGTGACTGCAATCTGTAAATCACGGTGTGGTAGTATTTAATTTTTTAAAACAAAATTGCATGCCACTTTATGAAGATGTAGTAGCCATGTCTTCATGTGATTGTGCTAACATTTCCCAAATAATATTTTCTTGCAGAAAAAACAGCATCGCACTTCCAACGAAAGTCCTGAAAAATTAACCTCATTTCAATTTTCACACTAACACACTTGAGACACCAACAAGTTATCTATATGACACATTCAAACTGCTGCACAAAATAATAAAATATGTCACATTCCAAGGCCATGTGTTATCTATAATCTGTTTTTGTCCATTCATTGATCAACATTATAACAAGATTGGCTGTGTATATGTTTCAGAGCTGAATTCCTTTTTTCCCTTATTCATTGATCTTGCATGACTTTTTGCATGCAATAAAATTACTTGCAAATTTTCGTTAGTACAACCCATTTTTACTTTCACAGACTTTGTGTAGCACATAACTGTATACAAAATAACTGTAAAAAGGTATTGCAACAAAGTTTAATCTTAGAAATTTTGTTCAAAATACCAAATTATGAACTCCCCACTACGCATCTAAAATGTAAAATCTATGGAAACAGTATGCTAAGCTTACCTAGAAAAAAATCAAAGGCAAACTCTTTCCTTGGAAAAAATCTTCTGTTACTACAGTGTCAGATGCTCTGTTTGTCAAACTTGTAAACATGGACAGCACCTACATGATATGCTTGTATCTGTCACCATGCTGCCAGTAGATCTCCTTGGCTCAATTGTAAATATGGAAAACTATTCCAGCTCACATCTGTGACTATTCTGTCAGATAGTCTACTTGGCGCCTTTGTAAATATGGAAAGCATCTATACCAGAAACTTGTGTTACCATATTGTCAAATGATCTACTAGACACCATTGTAAATATACAAAGTACCTATGCCATGAGCTTAAATCTGTTACCATATGTCAGGTGATTCACTTGACTTGATTGTAAATTTGGAGAGCTCCTACATCATAAGCTCACATATTACCATACTGTCTGATGATCTATTTGGCTCAATTATAAATATGGTAAGCTCCTATATAAGCTCCCATCTGTTACCATACTGTCTGATGATCTATTTGGCTCAATTATAAATATGGTAAGCTCCTATATAAGCTCCCATCTGTTACCATACTGTCAGATGATCTATTTGGCTCAATTATAAATATGGTAAGCTCCTATATAAGCTCCCATCTGTTACCATACTGTCTGATGATCTATTTGGCTCAATTATAAATATGGTAAGCTCCTATATAAGCTCCCATCTGTTACCATACTGTCAGATGATCAATTTGGCTCAATTATAAATATGGCAAACTCCTATATAAGCTCACATCTGTTACAATACTGTCAGATGATCAACTTGGCTAAACTGTGAAATCGGAAAGCAACTCTATCATAAGCTGATACCTGTTACATACTGTCTACATGATCTGCTTTGCTAATTCTAAATTTGTACAGCTCCTAAAATGTTCATGATGTGACAGTGAGGTGCATCAACTGTCAGCTTCATCAGGATTCATCATACCGCACCTTCCCATTTTTATTTTCAATACAGCCAGCATAAGAGATAGACACTGACTACACAGCTGAACACAGTGTAACTCAACTTTTGACTGTCATCTTGTAATCCCTCTTTGTGACTTTTTCTGTCTTTGAACAGGTACTCAAAGGCTGGATATTACCATAGAAGGCCAGGAAACGTCTTGACCAAGTTTTACGAGGCTGCAACAACATCTACAAAATTTTTTCCCCTTGATCTGCCAGATGTATTGCAAGTTATAACTGAGCAGGTTTATGTGAGAATGACCGGATGTTTTGCTGACAAAAGTATCCACATGATATTCTGTGAGTGTCAAAACACACGAACCTGTTACTTAAAGGCACGACTAAATGGAAAACTCTTGTTATGATATGGGCCAGGGCAAATATTTCTTGCATACACGGCCTGTGACATAAGGACTTGCAAGTTGACCGGCATCACATCAAGTATACTTCTGACGTCCTACGCCACTGAATTCATGCAGCTCAAACATTACAACCAGGATCTGGCTAGCCCAGTGACGCAACAACATGCTTCGTGGAAAATGATCCCACGAAACATTTATTGATGCAACTGCGAGTGCTGTTCATAAAATTGACCGCCAGTGTGATGTGATATCACCTGGGGTATATCAGAATGGAGATGCCTATAAATGCAACAAGTATCAACATTAATACGAGTGTCAATTCTTCAAATGTACAAGAAACTATGTCTCCATTTCAGCTGCATCAGATACAAGAGTTTCACTTTTATGTTATGGGAGTTGGAGCAGTGTGTGTATGCATTCTGGGACTGGTAGGCAATGTGTTAAGCCTGGCAATTCTCACTAGGAAAGACATGATTTCTACAACATATATATTTCTGACTGCACTCTGTAGTGTGGATATTATGGTGCTAATCAGTGGTACATTAATGACAACTCTGACTACCATAGTGGATGGCAATACTGAAATACTTGTGGATGAGAAGTATTTGCCCAACATTTACCCAGTATTACGACCATTAGCCATGACCTGCGTCTTCACGAGCATTTGGCTAACGGTGGCATTGACGACTGACAGATACCTCGCTGTGTGCCATGGAATGAACACAAAAAGACTTTGCACTATATCCAGAGCACGCAAAGTCATCATCATTATCTTCATTCTGTGTTTCCTGTACAACATTCCTACATTTTTTGAATACAAAATTGAAAAATTTTGCTCTCCATCTCTCAATCGGACGCTTGCAAATTATGTCCTAACTGATGTGGGGAAGAATGCCATATTCAGACATGTTTATCGTTCCTGGTTGCTGCTGCCATTTTTGTGGGCAATACCCTTCCTCTGTCTGGTGTACATGAACACTATGCTAATCCACGCTGTGTGGAGGTCTCGCCAGAAATGCCGTCAGGTGGGCCAAGATACCACACACAGTACGGAGGTAACAGTGATGCTCATTGCCATGATTGTGATATTTCTGGTCTGCCAGAGCCCCCATATTGTATCCAGTATAGCCTGGGCCATCGCTGATGACTTATCATCCTCAATGGAGTGGATTAAGTTTACTTTTGTGGCTGTTCTCCTGTGTATGCTCAACTCCTCAGTTAACTTCATTGTGTACGCTGTATTCAGCCAAAGGTTCAGACTCAAGTTCCTTGAAACCTTCTGTTTCTGCCAAAGACAGCGACATGACCCCAGTGGGCAATCAGTAATCTATCATAGACCACATTCAGGTACTCATGTTGACAATAACTTTAATCAGCAAAACGGGTTAAAAGAGTGTATAACACAGGTATGACCCTGTAACAATACTTACATGTATTACTGTCATGACCCTTACATGGGCGACTAGCATTTCTCCTTTAATGCTGATGCACTCAATTCAGTGTATCGAACAAAATTTTACCACCAGAGCCAGAGAGATCTACTATGGTCAAGCTCACTGTGGAATAAGTCTTTTTTTTTTTTCCTTCTCAACTTTAGTAAAACTTGTGCCAGCATGCCTGTAGTTCCATGGGACATGGACAATCAAGGTCAAAAACAATGTCAGAATGCTTGCCGCCTTGCACCAATGATATGCTAAGGAAACCTCTTGACTCAGTCTCTAGCACTGTTAGGGACGGCTTCATATACAGTTTGTACAGTTTTTCCTTCTGGGATAATATTTACTATCATCACATGATGAATTCAGCAACTAGTACAGGCAAGTTTAGCAAAAAAAATAAGGTAATTGATTTTTAGACAGAAACAATCTAATCTTTCCTGGAACAACAGACATGCAGGCAAGTTTAGCAAAAAAGATAAGGTAATTAATTTTTAGACAGAAACAATCTAATCTTTCCTGGAACAACAGACATACAGGCACGGAAATTAGTGTCTTTTTATGAGGCATTGAAATCGGCTATCATTATAATTCAGAAGAGCACATCTTTTGTTGCACTTAGCACTGCTGCAGTTAAGAGCTTGAACAGCATGGTTCTATACTTTGATCCATTTCAGAATCTAAGTGTCACATGTATGTGTGACAGAAAATGAACATTATCATTGTTGTATGAATAAAAACGGTTACCAGGGTATCAGTACAATGCTGTTACTTTGTCTTAATTCAACAAGTCAGTTTGCCCCATCACCCGAGGCTCATCATGTCCGAGCAATATTAGTGATCAGCACCACTGACATTCACACCATACACCAATGTGCAGTGCTTTGGTGAAACAAACCTGAATCCCCTCTGCATGCCAGGCAAGTAGGTCTGCACTGTTTGGCTCAGGCTGGAGAAATTTAAGTACTGTCATAATTTTGAAACTTGCATGTTCTGATGCATGCCACAAAATGTGACCCTGGATTCATTAACACAACTTTAAACATAAGATTTGATGTGATTCTGTTTCTTTCTTTCTTCCCTACCTGTCTTTCTTTGTCATATATTGTCATAAAATATATACAGCAATACATTTAGTAAAAATTAAATGTCAACAGACTGAAACCTATAATGGCTCATGTGTCTGTCCCCTCAAGATAACACAATCAATATGAACATTGATACTGTACAAGATAAAGCAGCAAAATATACAAGAAGATTCATCAGCACTATAATAATGTGCATACATGTACATGTATGCATTAATAACAAAGAGAACTGAAGATACAAGCATCTTATTCTATGTGCTAAGGAAAACTGTTTTAATGATATTTTGAATGTATTTAGAGTGTTTGTGTGGTTAACTCTGAAGGTAAAAGGTTCCACATCCTTGAACTTGTAGGGAAAATTTATCAACATTCTTTTTTTTTTCTATTTTTTTTTTCAATTGTAATTGGAACAGATCAGCTCACCTTCTATTATAGCTATGTATATAGGAGACAAAGTGAACCAATCAAATACTCAAGGGGATATGCCCTTGTTGTATTCATGCACAAAAGTATTTATTTGATATGCATGAACATTGTAAGCTAGAAAACTGCAGTATTTTTAATTCAATAAACATAGGAGAACTGTGTGTATTTGGGTAAGAAAAACTCATGATTCTGAAAATTTTCTTTTGAAACGTTTTCAGGTTTGTAGCATAGTTTTAGCCCACAGGACACCGCAATATGCATGTATAAAATAAGAATACACAAATGTTAGCATAGTTTTGTAAGGATTTGTTTTGGCAAAACCTCTCAAACCTTTGAAAATATATTGATTGCTTTTGTCAATTTTGATGCTATATAAATATGATGTTTCCAGGTAAGTTTCTCATCTATCATAACTTGAACATTTGGTACTATTGATTCTTTCAATGTTTGCCTAATTTTAATACATAGTGCATGGTTGGAAATAATTTTGTTTTTCTGGTGGAATATCACTAACTTGTCTTTTTATAGTTCATTGATAATTTATTTATTTTGAACCAACCTGACATATTGAAAATATCAACACCCACCAAGCATACTGAAAGCCCAGAAAGCAAGTCTTGCATTTCATTCTCCTGAATCCACACTCATCAAGTATAACATCCAACAAAACAAGTCTTATTTCCATCTCCTGAATCCATATTCATCAAGTACAACGTCCAACAAAACAAGTCTTATTTCAATCTCCTGAATCCATATTCATCAAGTACAACGTCCAACAAAACAAGTCTGATTTCAATCTTTCAGGTTGTGTAAAGAATCAAAAGCACATTTTATAAGTGCTTACACTACGCACCCTAATTGAGACGACTCAAAGAAAGGAAGGGATTGCCGCCTTCTTATGCAAATTTTACACCATTTTCTAAAATTCCAGTACAGAAAACAAGTATTTCTTACAAAAATATAAGAATTTCTCACCATGCGGGAGTAAAATTTTGGTCCCATTGTTAACCCTTCTTCTGCTATTTATTTTTTGGGTTTAGTTGTCTGTCACGCTGAATTAAATCTTGGGATCGCCCCACAAACACAATCTTCAGAGCATCCACATCAACGTTTATTTAGATAAACAAAGGCATCGTATGCTCATTTCCGGTCAAACAAACTGCGTAGTTTTTGCTGCAGAAGCAATTTTGTTGCGTAAATGTGATGATTTTATTCATACAGATTTCTAAATAAACATCTAATCAATTATTTTCAGTACATTTGCCAATAAAAATTTGCAAAACAGGCTTTAACAGTGGTAAAATTGCGTATTTTGCAGCCTCAAACTTCATACGATTCTCTTGCTGGTTCTAGGCATGTTTGGTATCAATGGAAATGTCAGAAGCTCGTCAATATCATCATGCTGCTTTCCTATTGGCTTAATTCTTTATTTCCACCCACCAAATGTTGTCATCTTGCATAAATTTACTATCTCCGAAGTAAAAATCTAAGAATAGATGCCAGCGACATTCTCCCACTGCTTCAGCAGGATTCTCATCCTGCTCGGGCGCTGATTGGCTGAAATCATGCAAATACGTTTCGCACGTGGTCAAGCATGCTCAGTGCGCACTATCAACAAACCAGCATGGTGGAGGCAATCACTCTTGAAGTCAACGGTACTTTAATGTTTTCATGTCACATAAGTACCGAAATTTTTTGACATATTGACGGTACATATTTTGAAAAGATTCAGAATGTCCCTGGTGAACCACTGAAAAGAATACAGAGTGTAAACTGCATGCAATAGGTGTTTAAATGGGCAGCCTGTGCATCGGTATGCATTGTCAATCTCCGCGATGGTCTGTACTGAATAAAATCTGTGTGTGTTGGTTTTTTCGCATAGATACTGCAATTCAGTGAAACCTGTTTTGAGAGACCACTGTAATGAAAGACCACCTGCCTTTTAAGACCATATTTTCAAAGTCCATTTTGCTACCTTTCCCATGTTAATGCATCTCCATTGAAACCACTTGCCTTATGTGACCATTTTTTAGCCTGCCCTGGGGGTGGTCTCTCAAAACAGGTTTCACTGTATTTAGATGATTTTGGCACTATTACTCAATAGTTACAGTGGAAACCGTTTAATATGTTGTACATCTGCGGAAGAATGCGCCAAGTTGCCATATCTCCATAAATACGCACACTAAAAGTTGTTCTTTGGCATACATGTACTATGTTTGGCAGAAAATCTCGCCTGCAGCATGGGAGAAGCAAGTATCTTTTGACTTTTGTAATCCTTACAGGATTAAATTTTTTTTAATTGAAACATCACATTCTTCCTCGTTCATGACAACTGAGTATTATAAATCATCACTCCAAATCTCCTGGGAAAACTTCCATAAAACACAGCAGCAGCATCATTGTCCACAGCATTGTTACCCGCATTACCAAAAACATATACATGTAAATTTGCATGAACAAATCTCTTGAATTTGCCTCTGTACCTATTAGCCTTATTCTGTGCACTCCATATTGACATGGGTAAACAATATCCCCACATTGGTGAGACAAGTTGCCAAATGCCCCACACAGTTAAAAATACCTCTGGGATAATAGATGGTGTGGTGATAAATATCATATTTCTTTCTTTAATATACACAGCTTGAAATAACTTGTACTCACTACCAGAGTGCCAGAAATATTCCCCTGAAAAGATGCAGATTTGTGTGTACATTTCTTCTCAAAGTCCATTATCACCTTCCCAGTTAGACAACAAACCTGCATGACACT
Organism: Hermodice carunculata; assembly: GCA_964020975.1. Lineage (NCBI taxonomy): Eukaryota > Metazoa > Annelida > Polychaeta > Eunicida > Amphinomidae > Hermodice > Hermodice carunculata. The sequence continues at coordinate 13,167,418 of OZ026614.1, forward strand.
CTTGCATGTACATATTTTACAGTGTGCAGTACTGCCATAATCTGGAGAAGCAATCTATGGAGTTATAATGATGGGGAATTTACATAATCAAGGGATTATTCACCCTGAAAGTGCTAATCACAGCTATAGTTGTTTTCTCATTACCATTAAACATATAATGGTTAAAAGATTCAAATTCCTCAAAGATACCTTTCATTCACATACCAGCAAGCCTGGTCTAAAGCAAAAAGTAGTCTTGGTCAACAGCTTTCCTTGGGGCGCAATGCACGCAATGTCCCAAGGAAAGCTGTTGACTCAATCTTATATCAGCGCTTTAAGGGTTAATGAGCTACATAGTTCATTTTTGTAACAGCTACATTCAACGTTTGTTTTCTGGATACAATTTTGCACCACATAAAGATGTTACCAGGCATCATGCCTTTTACTGAAGTACACACCAGAATGGTGTCTGATTACGCAATGTAAGTTTACCGGCCACTTGTTCATTTACCTCCCTCACTTCCTCACCCAATCCATAAATGTGACATGTTGGTTATCCTCCCTCATCATGCTCAGTCATGCTTTTTCACACCTTCAGGTCATAGGTCATCAACCATTGTGACATAAGCACTACCAGCAGGCTTATATCCATTATTAGGCTTCTTGTGTACACTAATTTGTTTTCAAGACATGGTCACTTGTGTGCCAAAATATACAGTCAGCCAAAAAATACACATTTGAGTGAGTCATGTATGTACTTTGTTTTAATCCATAGGTAACAGCACCAGAATTTAGCTTATAACCCTCCTTTAGATACCTTTTAGAAAGCCTTGCTTTACTAAGTTGCTCTGCTCATTGTGTATCTGAAAATAATGGAACCAGTAATTTGATCTGTACCACCATAGTGGTCCATTGTGCAAGGTTTAGCAAAAATCAGAAAGCTAAGTAGACATGGGTGACATTGCAACAATACACCATAACCAGCCTTCTACTGGTTGAATGCTTAACAAATAACGCAGGTACTTCAAAAATACTTTGCTTTGGATCCTGACAGGTTCCACATGCAACTGACCATGACCAACAGGAAGACGTGGGTCACTTTTGACAGATTATCGGATTAGTTTGTTCCAACGGTCAAGGCCGGTATGTAATAATTGAGGCACGCAAGTAATCACTTTGTCTATATAAATCCACTTGGCTTCCTTGATAGCAATTAAGATCTCCGACATTGTCGGATTATTTAGACAAGCGCCTGGTAATAACCTATAAGCCATACACTGACCATCAAGCCGGGCTATTTTGTTGTTTTTAACACAACAAATCACTGTTCAAATTGGTAGATCTTTTTTTCAAGACAAGTTTTCTTAGAATCACCAATACATGTAACCTTTTGATGACATTACATTCTTGAACTTTGTAAACCTATCTCTGTAATGAAAAATATCAGCAAGCAATCTTACTTGACTTGAATATGTTGATCAAATGAATAACCAGTTTCTGATATTCCATATTTTTGCTTCTTTCTTAGCTAACTGTGCATGGAAGACCAAAATAGCATGCAGTTTCCAGTCAATACTCTGTTCAACCAAGAATTGGCATACTTTGCATGACAAAAACATTGCCTTTCTATGGAAGTTTTGTCTGTGAAGCAGACACAGTGTGGTAAAAGGACATACAATGCTCTCTCCTTATAATGCTGGTGTTGGGATCCACAGAACAGACCATGTTATAGCAAAACAACCTTACAAACAGAGGGACTTTTAACATGGAGGTAAAGGGAAAACTACTTCAGTGGGAAGCATGGTACACACCTGTTATATCAGAAACTGCCTTGTAACTAGGGGTGTTATAAAGAGGGAGCACTGTATACTTTTCAAGATGTCTGCTTGCATGCATGCACACACACACACACACACACACACACACACACACACACACACACACACACACACACACACACACACACACATATATAGCATTAGGTCAAGGTCAGTCCAACACAATCTCAACCTATGCCTTACTAAGATGCATAATCTTAGTTTCATCAAACTTTTGGTATGAAAATGGAATTCATATTAATGGCCCTATGACCTTGAGATTTTGATCAAGGTCATCCAAACACAATATTCACCTAGGTGTTACCAAGGTACATAATCCGACTAGGTTTCCACAAATTCTGTCCCATACTTCAACAGATATTGCAGGTAAACTTCGAGTCAAAGAAGCAGCAGTGGAAGAAATGGCCACAACAACAACACAATGAAACCTGACCGTGATCACATGTCAAAATAGCAGTTATGATTTTATATACTTGGGTTAGAAAATTTGTGTGACATACAAAAATAAAAATTAAAAGAATTACCATATACTTTCATTCAGCTTGATCAAAATGAGATCCACAAGGACAGTCCTCTGTGATACACTTCAGACTCCATTCTTTGTGCGACCAGGGTTTAATCCGATGCATTTTCCCAAATATATTTCAATTTCCTGTGTGTTTCCAAATATTGTACAAAAACTTCTCCAGCACAAGATCTGCCAAATGGCATATTACTGTTTGTTTACAACATTTTTATTACTGCAATCAACATGATGATTACTGCATTGTTGTCAGCCAGAATGACATCACAACCTTGTATAGTGGTCCCCCTCTTGTAAAGCCACCCCAACCGCACCACAAATGTGGTCTTATAGAGGCTGGCCTGTCTTGAGAGAGACAATGCCATACTTGCTGAACAGAGAGGTGGTTTCAGTAGAGGAGTTGACCTCTTGTGTGTGTGCATGTGACTTATAAGTGGGGACCACTTCACGTGTCTTATTTCATATTTTTCACTTTGCAAAGCACAAAATAACTGCATTCACACAGCCACTTTTTCACAAAATGATGAGTTTGCTCATCAGTTATGGGATAACTTGAATTCATAGCTGATCAATTGCACTTGTAAAACAAAACAATGATCAACTTTGAATATTTGTCCTTGTTTACTATTACATGTACATGTACATGCATCTTTTGACAGAAATCATAACATAGGTCAAAAAGAGGCTACAGCATGCTTCTACAGCTAAAGGAAAATGCTTATAGTTAAACATCAAACAACACCTGCTGCTGATAAAACAGACAATCTTTTTGAGGTCTTGTTCCTTGCAGTTTGTAGTAAAAGCATAATTCAGTGATGCTGAATCCACACGCAATTAATATGTGAAAGTTAATTACACTGAAAACTATTTACACACTTTTTTTCGTATTTTCATAAATTTAAACACAAAAACAAAACAGCAGAGTCCTCTTTTATTATGGTTAAAAGAAAGGCAGTTTCTTCAGCAAATCTGTCCACCTATGGAATGTTTCACTCTTGGAACTGAATCAAGACTGCCAATGCCAAACATTCTGCTGGCAGTACTTTTTGAGATGTAGGCTGACCAAACATGGTACGGGACTAACATATGTGAGTTAAAGTAGGATTGCTTTCCTTGTCAAAGGTTGGATCCCAAGCACCCAATCTGTGCCAAGAAAATTTCTTCACCTAGGCCATCCTATCCAGAGAGGCCCGATACGCGACTCTCAACCAAAATGTCTCCTATCAATGAATACCTGAAGTAAACACAATGGAGCAGACAACATTTTTAAATCAAGGTCATTTTTGGTCAGTCTGAGTGGAAAAAAATTTAAGTTATGTGACTATGTTGTCATCAGTGACAGTACTAATAGTCTAGATATTGGTTGACTGGACAAGAGTGAGTTATGCCAAGCATCAACTGTAACAAGCAGGACAGCTAGATCCACACACAATGGTAATTCAACACCCTGGTCCTTAATGTTACAGGTGCAGTGTGCTTTAAGTTGATACCCTCATTCCCCACCCCCCAAAAAGTAAGTCAGATATTCACTGGAATGCATTACAAAACGAATTGTATCACACAACTTCATTCTCAGTACTGCAGTGTTGTCGAGGCTGAGAGTTAGAACTCAGATACCCATGTAGTGAAACTTACTGAACACAAAAGTACATCCATTGATGAAGCTGCAAGTTTCATGAGACACTTTATGACGGTCATAGTTTTGTGATCAGCTAAAAAAAAGTTCACTCTAGAGTAGCCACTGATATTTATTTTAGAAAATTGCCTGAAGACATCCTGTCTTTACTCACAAGCACCATATGCACATAGGAAATAGGAAAATGTTGAATCACCTGTATAAATACAACATAAGCCATAAACATGATTTATAAACAACTCACCACTTAGACAGGTAAAACTCGTACAGTTTGACAGGGCATCTAAGGGGATTTTCTGTGTTTTCTGCCTGCTCATACACAGGAAGCTCCTCTCTCTTTCGCTTGGAGCTGTCTGCTGACGGAAAAAAAAAAAGAGAGAGAGAGAGAGAGAGTGCTGTCAAGATGTACATGTAAATATGTACCTGCTGGTTATCTTCAATTTTTTTTCCACACTTGAAGTATGCAAACGCATGACTTCAATTATAATTTTGAAAGTTGTTGCACCTTTACACAACATTTACACTTAACCCTTAAAGAGCTAATCACTGCTATACATGTAGTTGTTTTCTAAATACTGTTGAACATGGTTAAAAGATTTAAATTCCTCATGAAGATACCTTTAAAGTGACCCAAAGAAAGCTGTTGACTATCTTAACTCAGCACTTTATGGGTTAATATTCATGTCATACTACTTAATCACATCTGATCATCGACCTCAATATCGAGCACCTAGAAGTTATGTTTGCAAGTATTACTGAAATCTTTTAACCTGTCTCTGTCTAAGAGAGGGCATTTGTTATTTTACACAGAAGAAATATTCAATTTCTATGGAACTTTCGATGGAACACATTGTTGAAAGTATGAAAAATTTTCAATGAAAAATATCATAATGCATGAAAGTGGATGTTCCACCAATTAGACCAAATTTGTCAGATTATGAGGGAAACATTCCAAGTCCTATGCCCCATATCCCTTTAAGGCAACACACATTGTGCCTGAAGCCATTACCTTTGCCATTGGGCATGGGTGCATAGTATCGCAGGTACACGCTCCTGCCTGGAGTTTTGGTGCCCACAACGTTGGTCTTCTTCCAGTGTTTCATGATGTGCGAGAAGGAGAGCCTCAAGTGATCTTCAGGGGTTTTCAACATGAAATATTTCGTGTTGAAGTAAATGAGAGTGTTGAGTAACACGTGAGGCGAGTGGGCTCCTAACTGCTTGCTCTCCCACAGGTGTTCTTCCTCTATTCGACACACCATCTGACCTACAGTGACATAACATGGAATTATTAACCATACAGGTAGTTATAGAATATGTGATACAACATCTGACAAACAGTGACACAACATGGAATTATTAACCACACAGGTAGTTATAAAATAAGTGACACACCATCTGACCTACTGATAGTGAAACAATATGGAATATTAATCACAGGGTTTCCGCCAGAGGGTAAAAAGGGTAAAATAGCATATCCTAAAAAATCTCAAGGATACTTTTGCTTACCCTAAAATTTTAGCAAAAAAGTCCAACTTAGGCATATATATTACCAAAAAATACCCCATAGTGGCTTTATTTTTAGGCTTTTTACTTTAGAATACGAGTATTTGAGTACCCTAAAATTTAACTGGCAGAAACCCTGAACCATACAGGAAGTTGTACAATACTGGCCTACACACAGTGGCACAACATGGAATTACTGACAATACAGGTAGTTACACAACATGGAACCCCCTCACTGCCATGCCTGTTCTACAAGCATACAATACTCCAGATTTCCTGATTTCATTTCCTCATTCCCTGCATGTTTAGCTACTCAGTTTTCTTCATCACTCATATATGTGTTCATGTATTTATAACTGGTAATTGGGTTGCACTTGTCTTAATTCATGCACAACTTTTCAGTGTATTCCATAACACATTCCAGCATGTACGCATAAAAAGTTTACTTTGAGGTGTATCCCTTTCAATAGTAGCACAGCTGTTAGAACAGTACAGCCATGAGTTGCAAAAAGAGATTTGTTGTAGCACAATAACTTAAAAACAAGTCCCAGGCATTTGTGGCCTGTAACTTGGCCAATTGTGCACATGGCAGGCACAGCAGTTCTGATAGGTTATGTACATGAAGAGCCACAGTTATGGTAAGTTTGATATACACACTGCAAAACTAGCCAAACCATGAGATCGCCCGATTACATATTGATACGATACTATACGCAGTTCAAGTTTTACTTTTAAATATCACATTTCAGCCAACACAACCCTAACAGAGAGAAATGATTCTGGTAAATCAAGATGTTAATTTTAAGAGAAAAAAATCAGAAACAAGACCAGTTTTGACAGATATATACTGAATAAAAAAAGTGAAGTCCTCCTCCCTGGTGGGGGGGGGGGCTTCATGTGGTTATATAGCATGCACATGCTCACTCATACATTATAACCACCATTCAAAACAAATTTCAGCCAAATTAAATAAGCTTGTACTCTCCATATGTTTAGTTGCACAGTGTAACAGATTATTATTTTGAAATGCAACGAGATTTTTTTCATCATACATACCTGCAGCATTTAGTCGTACTTCAAACCGATGTAAAACCTCATTCAAGCATTCTGTGAACTTTTCGCAGTAAAAGTCTGTGAAGATATTGTCTATCCTTCCATTTTCAAACAAATATTGCTGTATACCTGAAAAATCATGTAATTTGTATTCAGTTGTTGATTTATCACCTCATGCCAGTAAATGTTTGGGTGTTCTTAAAGTTCAGCGACCATACTCAATGTATCAATATTAAAAAATTGTTTCAGAAAAACAAAAGGTGCATTTACTCTTCATATATCAAGCACTGCATTATAAAGGACGCATGTGTTTCATTTGTGAAGTAGTGCACCGACACTTGAAGAAAGCTGTGAATTGCAAGAGAGACTTGATGTGGCACAATATACCATCATACAATCCCACACATATTGGCCTGTCACTTGGCAAACTGTGTACCTTAAAAATCAACAAAATCATCAGCTTTTTTTGAAAACACCAAGCAGTTGGCTGCTGAAAAATCTCCCTGACTAAATAAAGCAAAGCAAGTCTCCTGATTAACTCTTTTCCTCCTGAATCAAGACTAACCCAATAGCTTTCTTTGACATTGACTGGCCACCAAGGAGAACTGTTGACCTGGAGAATGCTATCTAAATAGGCATCATTTACAACTTTCATCAAAACTGATTTTATTACAGTTGGAATTCATTACAAACAGTGAAGCTAAGGGCATCTGACCACCAGCCGATGTTGACTGATTTAAGCAGGAAAGGATTAATAAACTTCTAGAGAGCAAACATTCACCTAGGCACAAGTAGTATATGCTATCCGGGTTGTATTCCTCCCCATTGGGTTTGCGCACCTCTTTGACAAACAGACACAGCGAGTAATTCAACTCATCTGCTGTGCACTGTAACAAGTCTGTTTTGAACATTTTCAGCTTCCCACTGCGGGAAGAACTTGAGGCCTTCTCCAGCTGGGCATTTTTCTGCACCACCCAGTGTTTCCAGGCATTAACCCCATATGTGTACTTCAGTACCATATTTGCATCTGGGGCAGGAGTAAGTGATGGCGGTGGTGGTGTAGGTGGTGCTGGTGCTGGTGGTTCTTCCACTTTAAGTCTCTTGCTGCGTCGTCCTCCCCACCTCCCAGACCGTTTACCTGAACGACCACGAGTTGGGGCTGGGGGAGGTGTCACTTCCCCACGAGAACTTGAGAAGATGTCATTATCTGTATCAATCGTTGTGATCTGATCATTTGGTTCTGAAAGAACATATAACAATATGTTTGAGACAAGCAATTATGATAAACTTCAACTTGAAAGTGTTGGGAATATTTCCAGCTTTTGCTTTTTCAGACTGAAATTACAGGCTTGCAGACTGTAGGCCTAAACTGAACCCTTACAGTGCCAATCATGACTAAAGTCGATCTGCTCAAGTCAGACTAGTCTGAATTATCATTAAGATTTAGACTCGTATTCCTTGTAAAAAAAAAAAACTTTCATTCAAGTACCATCATGCCTATAGTTCCAGAGAGAATATTCCAGGTCAACAGCTTTTCTCAGTGCACACCGGGCACACTGTGCCCAATGTATGCCGAGAAAACCTGTTGACTGTCCAAAATTTGGCACTGAAAAGGTTAAAGCACATACAGTCTTACCAATGTGATCAGGGGAAAGCACTTTGTCCTGGCCAGTAAAACATTGAATTTATTATCAGATCTTAATCCGTTCAAATTGAATTTGACCATCACAATGTGAAAGCTACACACATGGCAATATATATATGTTGTGTTCAAAGACATACAAACACACCAGAGTTAAATGTTGTCAGGTTCAGACACATGCATAGATGTATCAGAATCAATAGGTTTTGGGTTCAGACATACCCATATCAAAGTTACTAGGTGTTGGGTTCACAGACACTGACATACCAGAGTTAATAGGTGTTGGGTTCAGAGAGTCCTCCAGATCCAAAACTGGCTCAGTCATCTCAGATGCCATACGCAGGGCCATTTCAATCATATCCTCTCCTTCAAAGTTGCTGGATGTGGTGGAGGTTGGTGCCACAGCTGGGGTTTCCTTGGCTGGGGTTTCTGCCTCTGGTTCAGCTGGTGTGTCCTCCACTACTGCATGTACAAACCAATTATCATATTCTTGGCACAAAAATAAAAATGTCACCATGTTTATACTCTTTGTATAGAATATGGTGACAGCAAAGTATGCATCTGCTGTTGAGAAATATGTGTATCTCTTTCAATAGTAGCACAGCTGATACAGACAACCAGCTATGAGTTGCAAAAAGAGAGTTGCTGTAGCACAGGTTTATATTCTCACAAGACCATGGCATAAGTAGCCTAGGACTTGGCCAACAGTGCTGTTTCAAAGGGTAGACGTGAATGTACAGGTAAAGCAGCTTTCTTTTTGGTGCGCCATCTCCTTCAATGTCCCTCCTATTCTTATTATCCCAATTATGCTAAAATAATGTACACATTCTAAATTTTCAGCCTTAATACTGCAAAAATAGTGTTATAGTATTCAAAAGATCACTCTGGATTCACATTCTGATTTTTGGATGCTCTTGGTGCTTCATGGGAATAATATTGTACAGAGAAATTTTTGTGATGGTCTTAATTTTTTCCTATTTGCACTAGTGTTTGATGTGCAAAACTGAATTGGAAAATTTGAATGAAATTTACTGTTGGGGTGGACAGTCCAAAGGCTGGCAGTAATCTGCATATGAAGCTGTTACAGCAAAAACTCATTGAAATGACACCATCTGTTCCCTAAGAAATGTGTCAGATTACTGAGTATGTCAGAAATGAATCAAATAATAAAGAAAATAAACTTCCTCCCATGAAAATTTGTGTCATTATGTTGAATACCTGAGTGTCGTTCTAATGAGGTTTCACTGTATACAGAAATGTCGTATGTTTTCATTATCCAGTTTGTCTCCCAGTGCCTGGGATCGATGTGCAGTGGAAAACATCAAAGACTCACTATGCTCTTCGATCATGTGCACACAATGTCAGCTATTCAGGCTTTAACTGCAGGTACGGTAGGGTCACATTGTCAACATATAAAAGCACTGTTTCGGTCATGGACCAGGGATTTTCCTAGTGTGTAACATACCAGGTTCAGTAAGTTCAAGCGTTTCTTGCTTTTCCTGCCTGTATGCTTCCCTCCTGAAATTCCACTCGCAAAATTAATTTTGTGCTGCCTCTAAATGCCCCCAAAATTTTTAATTTAGCAAAAATGGCTTTTGTATGAAATTAACCATGCGCAAAAATTTCTAGAACTACAGTATAAACAGAAATTCAAGTAGAGAAGTTGAGCTGCATGTACATATACATTAAAATCTGCGAATTTAAAGATTACCTTTCTAAACATGTTAGCACAAGGATGGTAATCCTTCACTGTTGATTACAATAGTAATGTCGGCATACTTTGTCCTTTAAATAAAACACAATTACATTTATAAAACAAACCAGATACTGCTTTCATTCTTCTTTCCAATTGCCTGCAACTTTTTGGCATTTATCACTTTAAAGGGAGTTTCACGGTCAGAATCCAATCTCCATACTGTTGCATAAAGTCCTTGTTTACCTTTCTCCAGTTCGGGCAGCACTGCTGTTGTATCATCATCATCATTATCTTCATCTGAAGATTCTTTGTCTGCATTGGCCACTGCCTCAGCCATCATCAACAGTTCTGCCTCAAAGGGATCAGCTGGCATTCTCTCTTGTATCTCCTGTATGTAATGAATTCATGAACAGGCCATCAACAATTGTGTTTCTTACTCACCTTATACAAAATATGTCCCAAGTTCTGCAGAGACCACAGTTTGTCAAGTGACACCCTCACATTACATCAATCAAATTCCAAGTTCAGATTGATACAATTCATTGTGTAAATTCCTGTTAAACTGTGGGCTTTTATTCACTGTATTAATTTAATTACCTATTTTATTAATTTTTTATGTCACTGTACAGAATATCAAGTAAAGTAGTTCTCATCTTTCATGTCCCATTGGTTTACATAATTGCACAGTTTCACAAGCCTTCCAGAGCCATCTGGTTGTCAAATTTTGAAACAAGAAACCAATTCCAGGTGTGGAAGTTATGAAAAGATGGGTCATGTTACAATCAGTGATAACTGTAGGAGCTGCATCCAAAATCTGGTACCCTGTTTAATAGTTCACACACACTGCTAATTTCTAATACAATGGAAACATTCTAGTGCCAAAACACTAGAGTTGTAAAGTATGAGAAAATACACACTGTCACACCATGAACATTAAAGGATTCCAATGTTACACTGTCACAATATTTCTTACCTTTAACACCATATATGCTTCATAATGAAGTAACATATATTGTAATAGGAAACAAAAATACAGTTTAATTTGGCTTTTATTCCCTCACATGAAGCACAGTGTTTTTTTCAAATTACACAATTTCTTTGAGAAAAACTCAACTTTTTCTAGAGGGATTTATTGTTACAGTTAACAAAAAAATGGCAATATCACAATAGCTGGATTCGCCACATCTTAAAAATAAGGGTGCCAAGACAATGATACATAATACCAATGCCACTTGTAATTGCGAGCTGCAGCCCATAAGCTTTTATCCCAACTCTCCCTGATTCATATTTTAAAAGGCACCTGCTCTTCTGACAAGTTTTGTCATTTTAACACTTTGTATGTAACAAGATAGAAAGGTACTTTCTGGTCTCGGAATTTTGAAACTTGTGTCATGCGGACTTTGTCAGCTTACCTTGATATGCTTCAGTATACTGTCTGCAGACTTCCTGGTGGTAGGAATAAAACATGGAACTGGTATTGGAACTGGCAGTGGCATGGGATATGGTGTTGGCATGCTATACATGGCCATGGGAACTGGGATGAAGAAGGGCACAGGAACTGGTACCAACACCTGCTTTTTGGGTTCTTCTCCTTCTGCAAAACACAACATATGCGGCAGGTCACATTGAGCTATGACATGTATTTACACAAACTGTCATGAGCTGTGTCTCTGGTTGGGACGAAATGATTCTAGGCAGGAAACCATAAGCCGCGAAGCAGCAAGTGGTTTCCTTCCGCAGAATCATCGAGTCCCAACCAGAAAAAAAAAGCGAATGGTTTTTATGTATCCCATAATGTTTCTAAGAAATATTCTGTTTTAGTAGACAAAAAAAAGGCTAGAAATATGTAGAGGAGCATAACCACCCAAAGCTGCCACGCGCGGATGAATTGGTCTATTTTTCTACAAATGTAATGCAGTACTATGTAATATGGAAAGCAGACGTGATAGCCGTAACACATGTTTATTACCCTCCCAAAGGCCCTATTAACACACGCACGCACGCACGCACGCACGCACACACACACACACACACTATGGTGAGCTTACAATTTGTATTTCCCACTGAACTGACAGTTGATAAAAAACACTGTACACTATTTACTTGTACAGCTCAGGCACAAAATGAAAAAGGTATTGTTCCAAAAATTCAACCATAAAGATTATACAATGACAAGCAATTCATCACAGGATAAGTGGGCTTTGAGCAGTGTACACCCCACACACCATCTTCAGTCACTCACCTGTCTGTGCTGACTTTGTCTGTGTATGAGGCCTGCATGAGGTGGCCTTGGTCTGGGTGAATGGCTTGCATAGCAGGGACTTGTTCTTGACCTGCTTGGGTGGGGGTGGCTGTACAATGACCTGCTGCTGCACTGTCTGGGTCACCTGGGTCTGGCCCTACAATGCCACCATACCACTCATAATACCCACAATAATAACATGTACATGCATGTACAAGTCACTGCCACCCACAAAAAATTATACATTTCTGTATTAACCTCTCTTTTAAAATTCTCATCTTGGGAAGGTTGGGTGGGAAGTTCCCACTTTGGCAAATATTATATACCTTCCCCAAGTCTGTGCTTTCAACACACTAGTACACGTATACAATATACATGGGCCATCATATTCAAAATGTACATGCCTCTATTCAAAAGGCAGCAAAACATACACAGCTGCCTTCAAAAATAATGCTGTCAATTTCACTCTTCACTTACAATACGTCACTTTATTGCAACCTTGTTACACTACATCCCACTTACATTTGCCCTGCAATGTAACTACATTAAATGTACTACTCTGTACTACTTTTGATAAGTCAGTCAGAACACAAAAGCCATAACTTGCAAATACAGCTTTTATGAAGCACAAGTCCAGTTTTCAAAGTCACGGGCATGTGAGACCTGTGACCACATCAGTTTAGCATGAGTTACAGAGGGCCTGCAAAGTACCACTGCCTTTGAGTTGCCCCAACATTCCAGACTTAAACATCATTTTTAGTCTTAAGCATAAAGATATTTTTAATATCCTTGATGTGAATCCAAAATGAAAATGGAGGAATTTATGCAGTAAAATTTCTTAAAATAGGGGATCAGAGACTTTATTGGTAAATGTCCTTTTGCAATACCTTCCTACTCCCTGTTTCAATTTGGCATTGATGAAACACACAGTTACATGGTTGTGGTTAGCACCAATTTCTTATTTCCACCAGAAAATTGTAGACAGCTTTAAGTTCAGAAGTATTTTATGTTTATGTACATGTAACTCCCATCTGCCAACCCATGTAATGCAGTTTGTCAAAGTATACCAAGACTTTCATTTTAAAACTGACATAATGAAGATACAGGTCCCTTTGATTTACACTGAAACTAGTTTCACTTCACAAGACATGTTTCTTCATGGTTTCTCTCCATAAGAATGCACAGTTTCACATAGCCCTCAGTTAACAGTGAAACTCATTAAAATGTCTCAACTATCACCCCTCAAAGTAAACTTGTTTTACCCCCCCCCCCCCCCTTCAGTTTCTTGAACTGCGTATTTGTGAACTGTAGCTGAAAGAACTGAAAACAATTTTCTGAGTTTGCCATTGGCAGTTTGGAAACCTGATCAAAACAAGTTTACAAGCATGGTTTCATCATTTAGGTACAAGCAGTAAAACAAAGAGGAATCCTTCTACTGGTTTCAGTTTCAAAATTATTTCCCTGAATCACATGGTTGCTTATACATGTAGTTAATACACAAAATAAGCACAAAGAAACAGACACAGACTACTAGATGGCATGAGTATGAACAAAGTTAGTTTGTATATATCTAGCTTGTACATGTACCAACACAAATAAAGCAACTGTTCCAAAATATAATTAACTCACTCCATACCAGTCCCTGATTTTTCCTTATATTTACCTAGATTTAAGACAACAATTGCATATTTAAATTCGCCATGAAAAGAGCTTTCATTCAAGTACCAACATGTCTTAAGTCAGTGGTTCTGGCACTGCCTGGCAAGTAATGCTGCAGCTGCTGCAAGGGCAGCTGCAGCATGACTTGCCAGGCACTACCAGAACCATTGACCAAGGCCTATGGCCACAGTATGGAATAAGTTAACATATAAAGCGAAGTTAGATGAACTACCAAATTAGGTTGCATTGTAAACACCCAGTAAATGCAGAAAGACAGTACTTAAAGCAAATAACTTTGGTTGATGTGCATACTGTCAACAGCTGCATAGTTGCTGGGGGTTTTAATTTTTTTTCAACCCTTAAAATGCTAATCACTGCTATAGTCATTTTCTCATTGCTGTAAAACATACTGGTTTAAAGATTCAAATTCCGCATAAAGATACCTTTCATTCCAAATAGCAGCAAGCGTAGTCTAAAGCAAAAAGTAGTTTTACTCAACAGCTTTCCTTGGGGCACTTGGCGCACAATGTGCCATGAGGAAAGCTGTTGACTCAGTCTGAAATCAGCGCTTTAAGGGTTATCTTGAGCCACAAATTGCAACATTATATTTAGTGCTGCACTGGTACTGACAGTCCAGTAATTAAGCCACAAGTTACATGATGACAAACTATGGACATCAAAAAACAAAAAAAAAAAAGGGGGGGGGGGCAAGTAAACAATATTAAAGTGATCTGTCAAGCCTGTATTTCTGCAATATCCTTCAAAAACATAATACATCCCCATCATTACAAAAAATCTTAAAAACCAGTGGTATAATCTATTTCAGACCACTCCCATCGCTGAAGTAAAATGGTCTCACATAGAGCTGGTATCAAAAAAAGAAAAAAAAATCGCGGTTTCTCATGAGAGGTGGTCTTTTGACCACGCAACACTGTATATTGATTTGGAAATTTAATTCTGCTATGTTGAATTGCTGTACAAACCTGGCAAAACAAGGATACAAGTAGTTTTTGAACAATTTTTTGAAATATCTCAAAAACTAGCAATTACACAAACATTTTGTCACATCTTATTTTGTGTGAATGATTCTAAAAATAAGATCCAGCAATTACACTTAATTTTGTCCATGTCTCTGCCACAAAAGGACACAGTAAATTTCCCTCTTTCGTTGCTAATGTGCCAAATAATAGCTGAGATGCCTTTGGAAATCAATGATTAAAGTAGCCTTTCTTTGCCTAAAATCTGACTATATTGGTGCCATAGGTACGTCCACATGAACTTGGGAATTGTTGGATTATTTCACTAACCAACTGTCCAAATTCAGGAGTCAACATTGCTCACTGACCATCATTTTAACTTGGGAGTTTTTGATCAGTTTGTTCTTTTGTTTAAGGATTAGAACTTCCAAATTTTAACATGAGGTAGGTAGCATACCCTTCTACAAAAACTCGAGGAAATGTCAAAAATGGCAAAGTTTTTCATTTCTGGTTTTACATCAACTCTCCTACTTTGCCTTGCTGACCTCTAGCAACGCTTAATAGGGATTTTCAGAAAGGGAACAAAATTACCACCTGGCAGCCAATCAGTATGAAGGATGTGCAAAGGACAGGATCAAAATGCATATCACTGCAAGTCAAACCGTCCAAATTTCACCAGCTGCTAACTGCTAGCCAAATTACACATTAACATGGCTTGATTTCAGCAAGCTGTTGTGTTTTGGGACAATCAAAACAATACTGAACTGTTTGGAAATTAGGTCCATTTACTTATCCCAAACAGACACAAAGTTTCTTTGAGACAAGTGATTAAAACCTGGACATCATGCCCTGTTCTAAGTTTTAGCATGACTGAAACAAATGTGCAGGCATCATATAAAAATAATACATTCACTCCTTCAGTGTTGACTGACTCAAGTCAGACCACTTAAAAAGAACTGCTCTGAATTATAGATTCATGTGCCTTGTAAAAAGACCTTTTATTCAGGTACAGTGAAATCTCCAATAAGACCAACTCCATAGAGACCATTTCTATACTTACAGGGTTTCCGCCAGAGGGTAAAAAGAATAAAATAGCACACCCTAAAAAATCTCAAGGGTACTTTTGCTCACCCTAAAATTTCAGCAGAAAAGAACAATTTATCATATATTACCCAGAAATATCCCATAAAGTCTTCATTATTAGAATTTTTACTTTAGAATATAAAAATTTGAGTACCCTAAAATTTCACTCTGGCAGAAACCCTAACTTAGACCACCACTTTAGTCCCATTTTTGTTTATCTTAAATTATGTCCCCATTGAGATCACTCCCCTTTAAGACCACAATTTTCAGTCCCTAAAGTGGTCTTGACAGGGAGCTTCCACTATACACATGTACCAGCATGCTGGTACATGGAATTACATGGTTCAGGTCAACAGCTTTCCTGATACTTTAGGTGCATTGTACCCAAAGCATGCCAAGAAAAGATGTTGACTCAGTCCAAAATGAGGCACTGAAAGAGTTAAGCGTAATAGGTATATGGAACTAGTACATTATTAAGGTAAGCACCGTAATAATTCATGCAAAACCATTCTTCTGAAATTGCAGGACAAACGCTGACATTTTCGATACGCTCTGCAAGGTGAACTAGGCTCCTCAAACTTTGTACTCTTTTTAAGCCTTACAAGTTTTTATTTTTTGTGTTATGCATAGTTTGTAAAGGCCTCAATAGTTACAAGTTACAACCAGGGAGAGAAGCTGGATTCTCGCTCCATTACAGCTCCGCTTTGGAGGTCTCAGTTTATGGGACTAATTTACTTACCCTCTGGATCTGTCAAGTTCATGAAAATAAGCAAACAGCCAATAGTCAGTACGACAATCCTTATAAACACACCACAGGCCATATTCACAAAGAGTTTAATCTGATCCTGAATTTAATTCTAAAATTAAAGTCAATGTGCCTTTGGGCCTGAACTACTAAATCACTGGCCTAACATTTGATATCAAATTGTAGGATTAATTGATCTATGTTCTTCACTGTGATATGAACATTGGAATTAAAGTTTCCATTTTATCAAATCAATCTTGATTTAATCCAGATTTTAATATGCGATCAAAATATTAAATGCTGGATCAAACCAAGATTGATTTCATAAATGAACCTGTAAATCCTCATGTTCATATTGCAGCCAAGAGCATGTATTGGATAACCCGGGACATTTTAATCAAACATTGACCAAAGGATTTAGTAGTTTAGGACCCAAACTACATTGCTTTTAATTTGGGATTAAAGTTAGGATCAGATCAAATTTTTTTGTGAATAGGGCCACACATGTACAACACTTATCCTTCATAGTATCGCAATGAGTGGGTTTTAGAAGACCAAGCCCATACGATTACTGTTTACATCACTTCAACTTTCAAAATAGAAATCAAGTCAGAACATAAATAGTCATAAATGGTTTGATACATACTCGGTTCTGCTGCACCACTGCATTCTGAGCCACTCTGCCCCGAACTTGACCAGTCTGCTGTCCTGTAACCATGGTAACACGTGAAACTGTGAAAATCACTATTATTTTGCAGTTTTGCTCATCTGTTTCATACACGTCATGGGGGAGCTGCCAGACAGGTGTTCACACCTGTTCAGCTCTTCCCAATCAACAAAATATTTTACATATTTTCACATTCTGCAAGTGCTGAATCTTAGTGAATCTATCTACGCATTGAAGTTAAATAAATAAATAAATAAAATGATTGTACCCATAGTAGCAAACATAACATGTCATGACTGCTGTCATCTTACTCAATATTGCAACTGTGACAATTGATGTAATTGGTCATTAACCCAAAACCCCCCAAACCGGCCAAAACTGGCTGGTCAAATGTCGTCTGCTTAAGTGTTTTCAACTAATTTCATCAGTAATGTAAAGCAAATGTGACTGAGAATTGTAGATGAGCCCTATCTTAATCACATACCAAGGAAAGTTGTTGACTCAAGTGTCAATTAAAGGGGGAAAGGGTTAATTAGCCTAACAATGCCCCTTCAAGGATCTCATACATTTGTTAAGGAATTTCATAATATGACATTACTAGGGAGATCTCAATGTAATCATGCAGACATATCAATTGTTTAGAAGGGGTCTTTGATGAAAAAAAAAAAAAAAAAAACAAATCCTGTAGACTTCCCCCATTGTTTCTTTAGGCAAGAGGGGCCAGGATTTAGATATTAAATTTTGAATGTGGCCCATCTAAACTTGGTCTGCCTGTATAAATGGGAACTTCAATAAATTCTATCTGGAAGAAATACATGTATTACAGGCCAATATATATATATTATATATATATGACTTCTGTCAAAATGTACACCCACACTGATATAAAGTGATACAGATACAGACCTCCTGCAAAAGTTCCCATCTTTGCTCTACCATCGGAGATTATTTGCAGGCATATGGCTACATCAAAAGACAACTCACCTTGTGTAGCCTGGCCAGGTGCCAAGGACATTACATTGGAGATCATGGGAAGGCTGTTCTGAGACACTTGAGTTTTCTGTTGCTCTTGTTGTTTGGCTGCAAGATATCAACACTTTTTGCAAGACATAAACAAAGGTACATTTTATAATGCCATTTATCAATACAGACATCTGTCAAGCAGGCAAAGAAGCACTTTAGTCACTCCTTAAGACCAACTTGTTTACAGACAGCTGTACGTCACCTAACTGTATTATCCCCTTAGCATGTGCCTAGGGCATTTCAGAAATCAAACCGAAAAAAAAAAAAGAGTTTAATTGAAAACCTATAATCTTTAAATAATTATTCTGCATTGTACACTTAAACATTATAAATGACAATCATATGGTAGTCTTTCCCTTGAAAGACCTGCTGCTTTTTAACACTACATTTATCAGGTCCCTTGTGCTATCTTTCCCATGTTATTTTACTTTCATCAAGTGACCACTTTGCGTGCTGGGGGTGGCCTCTCAAAGGAACGAATACTCAGTCTCATACTTTAAGTACTATTTCAGAATTTTTCAAGTCCAAAATGAGGGAGCATTTCTACAGGGTGGAACCATTCTCATATTGCAAAAAGTAAAATGTTAAAAATCAACTGGAGATGCACCTGAAAGGGTAAAACAATACACAGTGTCTTACTACTGGAGGTTATGCTGTACATTTACCAACTGAATTCATCTATTTACTTTTGGCTCTTCTTTTATCATCATTGAATACAAGGTTACTCACAAGCACATTTTAGATAAAAACAAGCGGCACTTGGGCCTCATGCTCTGCTGACATCTAACCTGATGACCATCATCAAAAAATTCTCTTTGCCATTGATATCCAAGCTTCAACCTGCTATGACAAAACCACCTCTTTCAACTTAACAGGCCTGGTGACCTACGGAATATAGGTCAAGGTCACTAATATCATATAACATATTTGCATTTGACATGATCTATATATCCTATAAATTTGGCATGTCTAATTCGATTATTTTTTGTGATATGGAATTTTATATCTTTCAAGACATTTTAACAAAAAGCTCCCGTCAAAGTATAGGTGGTGCCACTTGTATCACAAGCAACTGCCATTTTCACCTCCCCCACAATCCCACTAAATTTCATGAAAATCCATAAAAAATTAAGGATGCTGGACTGGTCCCAAGATTTTCACATTTTTACCTATATGTCACGTAACATAGGTGGCGTCACCAACATTAAAGACCATGTACATTTTCATGCACTTTGTTAGTCTTAAAAGTTATATGGGCCTAACTCAAAAACTGTGGGGTGCAGATCATTCACAAGATTACCCCTATATTTCAACTGGCCATTTGACCTTCACCTTCAACTCTGACTAAAAAATTGTTAAGTTCAAACTGTATGCCCCACTTCCAGCTTTCCTTCATTGTCTGTTTGTTCAAATTGGGAAATAACTTCTTGAGATATTGAAAAAAGCAATAAACTTGGACCAGCACCAAACTCCATAATCTTTGGGTCACGGTGACCCAAAAAGTAGGTCGCCAAGTAGGAGTTTTATGTTCAATCCACTCAAGTGCAATTTTGATCTGGAAGCTCAATTATCTGGGTCACTGATGTCCAAGCTACACCCTGCCATTACAAAATCACCTATTTCAACTTTACAGGAATGGTCACCTCACAAAAACAGGTCAAGGTCACTGTTAATATGTTATATAACATTTTAGCACTGGACATGATCTATACTTATCCTATGAATTTGGCCATGATCTATACATATCCTATAAATTTGGCATGTCTTATTAAATTATTTTTCGAGGTGTAGAATTTTACATCTTTCACCACATTTTGGTTCATAATTTCCATCAAGCTACAGGTGGCTCCACTAGTATCTTAAGCAACTGAGATTTTGATCTCCTTTACAATCTCACAAAATTTCATGTACATCTATCAAACATAAAAGATGCTAAAGTGCACAAAGGATTTTCACATTTTGACCTTTATGTAACATAATACTGTAGATGGCACCACCAATATCACATTTGCCCTAGAATTTTAGACACGTGATAAGTCCTGAAAGTTACATAAGGCTACCTTGAAAACTGTTGGACTGTACAGTGCTCACAGGCAAGAGTTTTATGGAGAGATGGATGGAATGAGGGAGGGACAGACATAAGATATTGCATGAGCTCTGCCACCTTTGGTCCCCAGCGCTTACAAAAAGGAAAAAAAATAGAACTGTTCAATTCATACCTAGTCAAATAAATATTCCAGCAAATGAAAAGTAAAACAACGCAAGACATGTTTGTAAAACAGGGATGCCCCTTACCTTCATTATGTTCGCCCTCACTTTAATGTTGATAGTACCTAATGGGGCACTCATGACCTTTGGAAGTTATGTAGAAACCAAATTCACTAAAGTGGCCTTGTGACCTTGGAAATTAGGTCAAGGTCAACCTCCTTTGAAGCTTACCTAGCCCTCATAAAAGAATATAAACATGTACAAAGAAAAGCTCTAGCTCAAAAAAAATTGCAGTTATTAATCAGAAACCAAATTCAGTAATATGGCTGTGTGACCTTGGGAATTGACTCAAGGTCATCCATATCAGAACCTGATCTGGCTCTTACAAAGGGCTATATATTCTTCTGCAATATGAGAAAGCCTTTGGTGAAAAACATCTTTAGTTATCATGCAGAAACCAAGTTCACTGAGAGGACTCTGGGTGGTGACCTTGGGAATTTGGTCAAGGTCATCCATCTTCTAAGCTGACCAAGCCCTAATTGAGGACTGTTACCATCTGCAATACTGAAGTCATACCTGAAATTCTGAGTTACAATGCAGAAACCAAATTCACTAAAGTGTCAGTCTGACCTTTGAATTTCGGTCCATGTCACCCATCTTCGAACTTACTTTGAAGGGTCACTGCAGAGTCACTGAGTTAGCCTGTTTTGTGGGTAACTTACATGTAACTGGTAAACGTGGAATAAGCTAGAATGGTGACCTACATTCATGAGGTGATCCAGACAGGTCTCAATGCACTGGGATGTGCGACTAATTGAAAGACTCTGGAAAAATGGTGATGGTTCTGTGTCTGGATATAGTGTGATGGACATTTCTGTGAAAAAAAACATTGATGGCTAAGAGACTGGCTGTGTCCCCATATGCCACATACTTATCTGGTGGGACCCGGATAGTATTACAGCTGGTGGGGTTGCCCTCCACTGTGGCAACTATCAACTCGAACCTGTGCCACAACAGTGTGGCAAAAGTAAGGGGCTGGGGCAAATTTGCCCATGACTGGGTCAAGACTCCCACTGTACTGTGGCAAGAACACTAATTATGCAAGATGGGGCACAGATATTTAGTATAAAAGCAGCTGAGAAAGTAAATGGGGAGGAGAAGAGTAGAAAAGAGTACAGTACAGCTTTTTGCCAGTTTCTTTTGCTTGTAGGTTTTGTACAGTCACATGGATTGCTTACACTGTGTACAGAATTTTCAGTTAGTCTGCAAAATAAATGTATAAACTGTAATACCTGGTGTGATCACTGACTTTGCATGAACTTAGCGGATTTATCTAGGAACCCCACAATATAGAGCATATGTTTTCCTGACTAGGGGACAGAATTCTGAAGGATCTGACAGAAGCTGTGTGTTGTCATTAAGCCATTGGGACTATGAGCCATTGTTTACCTTGTACCTGTGGAGTGTGGACAGTGTCTTCAGGGGACTTGTATATTTGGTGCTACCCATTTCAGAGGTGCCAAGTTGCCCAACATATAAAACAGGTGCTCAAGCTGAAAAGTGTTGCAAAAGCAGGAGTCCTGTTATATCATAATGGAGGAAACCGGTGAAAAAGCAGGATAGACAAATTTGGGTGATTTACATCATTACAAAAATGGGAGATCTCCCGCCAAATCGGGAGACTTGGCACCTCTGCCATGAACACTTTGTACCTGTGAGTGTGGACATTGTCTTTGAGTGGACTGGTATATTGTACCACATTGGAACCAAACCGTACCTCTGTGGGATTGTATCAGCCCCACACCTTTCAGCACAACACTGGACCCAAACCGGATCTCTGTGGGCTTTGTACCAGATCGTTTGGCACCTGTCATAGGACTTGGAACTGTGGGACAGTACCTGTGGATAATCTCACCAGGGATTAGGATTTACCTAAGACTGTTTGACTGCTGAAATACCAGTGGAGATAAGTTTACCTACTTTGCACTGATTTTGATTGTTAACATATTGTTATTGTTAAAGTTATATTATTGTTGTTGTGATTATTCAAAAGGTGGGCATCGTAACATTCACCTAGTCCTTATACTGGAGTATATACCTGATCACTATCAAAGTCCTATCACTAAAACTTCTTGAGTTCTGGTGCAGAAATCAAGGTCTCTCTACCCACCAACCGGCACGACCAAAGCTATATGCCCCACCTTCTTCAAAGGGGGGCATAAAAAATAAATTTGTAAACATTTCAGTGTATTTCTAAATGCAGTGCTCGGAAGTTATTTGGTAAATGGAACAGGCACAGAATTTTTCTCTCCTATTTTATAAGATTAACATCAAATTACATTAAATGTAACTGATCTAAAGCATGCCTGTCACTCAAACCTTTGAAAGTTGGTTTGCGCACTCGACCTGAACGCCGAATATCTCCAGGATCAGGCTCAAGCTCTGTCTTAAATCTTCGTCCTCTGCCACGCCCAAGGCCACGTCCTCTGTAGGATAGAGTCTTTAGTGGGTGGAAAACAGAGTTGGGTAGAGACGATGTTGGTTCTGTATTCACAGTAGATGCCATTTGTCTATGGGGGCCTGAGATAGACCATGTCAAGTTTGTAGTAGGCCCCCGGCCACGTCTTCTACCCCTACCCTGGCCCCGGACAACTCGTGGCAATCCTTTACCCTGATCAAGCATTTGAGCTGAAGTGTCAATGAGGTGGATTGGTTGCATATTCCTGAGAACACTATGACTATCCCTACTGCTTGTTTGGCTTTGTTCATAACCATTAATATTGTTAGGTCTTGGGCGACCTCTCCCACGAGTAGAACCATCACGTCTTGGCCGACCTGGTCCTCTTGTATGGCTGAGGGGTGGTCGACCACGCCTTTTACCCGTACCTCTGTTGGGACATCTGATTGCAGTAAAATCTGGACCATGATCCTGCATAAAGAAAACAGTAACAATAGAAATACAGAAAATATGTTACCTCTTGCTGCCTGTCTTGGACTTTGGCGCACCGGCTGTGCTGTGGGTTGCGCCTGTTGTTTGGCTGCAGCTGCTGCATTGGGCTGCGGGCGGTTGCCTTGAGTAAACTGGGACTGGAAAGCCATCACACAACTGTACGAGCAGAAATTACGCACTGATGCATCACTCATGGTGAGGTGGTACTGCGCTGGCACAAATTTTCTGCACTGGTCACATGTGACACTCTGGTTGGATGTTGCCTGCAGATTCACTCGATACAGTGACAGACAGTTCAGGGAGCAAAACAGCTGGAATTTTTTAGTGTTAGCATCCACTCTTTCTATCATGTCAAAATTGGACTTTGAAGACCCACACCATGCACATGGCACCGTCTTCTTCTTTGTGGCTTTGAAGGAGTTGACACAGGCAAGGGAGCAGAAACGCCTTGGCTGTCCTTCGAACTGAATAGACTGCTGTGTAGTGCCCTCATTGTAAACTCCACAGTTCTCACAGTTGTTCATGGTTAGTTTGTTCGCATAACGAAATGCTGCAAAACAAGGATCACCACAAAGCTTGTGGACCTTGGCATCAAAATTCACTTCATGCTTCACTGGTGCCATTTTGCCACACACAGAGCAAGTTGCATGGCCTGTAGCAGCACGTGTGCGTGGACCTGCAGCATTGCGAGCGTCATTCTCATTCTTCTTGATGATTTTCTCCTCCAACTTCTGCAAGCACTGTTGGCTGCAAAAATCTTTGAACTCACCAGTACCTCCCACTGGTGCCATGAATCCATCTGGGCTGTTAGTAATGTCTTTCTGACAGAAGGCACATAGCTTCAGACGTTTACGAAAATCTTCCATGCATCCATTATTGCAAAACTGCTTTAAACCATTCCCAACTTTAATGACAAACTTGGCCTTTGTGCTGGTAGGAATGTCGGTGCCACAAAACGAGCAGTTGGCAGTCATAGCTGCCTGAAACTTCCCCAAGCAGTCCTCTGCACAGAAATCCATACCTTGCCACGTTAAGAATTGTTTGTTTTGGTTCATGCTGGTCTTGTGGCATTCTGCACAGCTTTTCTGTGGCGCAGCAGACACACTGGTTGTAGGGCTGGGTTGTGGGCTCAGGGAACGCAAGTATACAGTTGGGTTTGCACGGAAGATTTTGAAGCAGCTGTCATCACACAGATGCTTGATGTCACCATTGCGAACTATGTTGTACTTACATTTGCCCACCTGTAGTAAAAAATAGAAAAAAACAAAATCCCAATAAAGAGATTATGCCACAGGCAGGGAAGCAAAAATTGCTACACACAAACTAAAAGCGTGATACAACACAACTTTGCGGAAGCTGACAAGCACGAAAGGACAATGTGTTTCCCCATTCATTGTACCTGTTGGACACCATTTGTCCACCTCTTTCCTTGGTTTTCCCCCATGTCCAATAAGTTATCAGCTGAACACCATTAAGCCATGTTTGGTGACCATAACCAAGAAACATGAAATGCTCTGGCGACTGGTTGTAAAGAATTCTGATATATTAAATATGTTCAATGACATAATTTTTACTTGTTGCTATTCCCTGATCTGAATGGTGACATCTAGCATTTGGTGCTCACTGCTTCCATTGCTGTCAGTACCAGTGTCTCTGGAGACTGACCACTTGTCTTGAGGTATGGCGCATGCAAATGTTAGCAAGAGGCACAGTCAGAATCATGAGGAGAAACCCACAACCAGAGAGGACATCAACACAAAACACAATGAAAGCATCATGCACACAGGTGAAGAAAACCACAACTAAATCAAACATGCAGCTGTATTTATTGATACACAATCAATTACATTCTGGGGAGTTTATTCGGGGTTTGAACAAAGAAAAGTGAAATATCTTACAAAAAGAATTCTACACACTTAGTTGGCACTTAAAACTGAGATCCTCCATTTTCATCCACCATTGAAGATTGCACACACTGTCCACCTACAGTACCCACACCAGCTTTATATTCTCTACTGGTTGTACCTGGCAATAGTCTAATGCCACCTTTAGAAGATCAATTTTCTGGTAGGCCTGAAAGTGACCACATTAAGCTGGGGGTTTCTGATTGGAGGTCAAATAACCAAAAAGCTAGTAGAGATGACCTCAAAAAATGCACTTTTTAGGCAGTGTTCTGTCAAAGGATGGACAACTGCAACATAAAGAGCTCAGCTCTTGTGCCAACGCCATGAGAAAAAGATCATCAAATTCTCGGAACTGTAAATTAGTGCCATAGAAGGTCTTTGACACAGGGCCTGTCACCTTGATTGGTCTCATTTACAGTTCTGATTTAAATTGCTTCTCATTACTACTGAAATTAAACAAACACATGATGGCAGACATTTTACCACCAGCTGGTTTAAGGGGACACATTTCAGAACAAAATGTTTAATGGGGCAGCAAAAGTTGCACAAACAGTGCACACAACCCTATATAACTGGCTTCCGTCATGTTGCAACTCTTTGGACAGGTCTGCATCAAAAGCAAGATTTTATACAGCTGCTGAGCACTCAGTAAATGATGACAACACACTGATGTTTCTGCCAATTTGCTTCAGCTTGAGACAAAAAAAAAAGGAGTCCAGCATCAGCCAAATACATGGTAATTTTCTTCTTTAGAGAATTATAAACAAAGAACAAGGAATGTATACTGAACAGGCACAAGTAGTCAGTGCTTTCTGGATAGCAATAAACTAAACTGGTTGCATTATGTTGCATGCCTGCACTTCCTCACTAAACAAGCGCATGTTCTTTTGTTTCTTTCGAGTCAGGATTCAACAGCACTTGTGATGTATGACCAACAATCATTCTTGCACTCCTCAACAGCACGTGCAATAATCATGGGGAGCTGCTGTCACCTGCACATATTTTTTTTTTTACTTTATGAATCTGAATAGCTCATCTTATTCCTCACACAGATGAGCTATTTGCAGCTGAGCTGCAACTTTCTCAATACAAGCACTGACATTCTCTTTGGGTCATTTAAACATTCAAAGACTACATCAATAACAGTCAAACAAAAAGTCTAATTATAACACAAACATGATATATATACATGTATTGTTTCTAGCTTTGAAAAACATACAATACTCCATGCATGCAAATGAAAGAAGTAACTTGATAACTGTCACTAAACAAATTCTTTTCTTCCCGCAGGAAAAATCACTTCTGAAGAAGGACATCACATAACACTTTTTTCCCCAAAGTTTCAAAACATGTCATCATAGGGAGTTTACTTTAAAACCTTCTTAAAGCTGCTGAATGAATCAAATCTATAACATAAAGTCAAGCCCACGTTCAACTTAACAGTCACCAAACACATCAACCTTTTGTAATTTTTTCCAACCTTTTGAGTGAAAGGCAAACCCTTTTCACACCCATTTCTAACACTTTCCAAACAATTTCTATACTATATCCTCTTAATGCATTAAAACCCTTTTAAACCTTTCTCTAATGGTTAACAGCCATTTCACACACTTTCTCAACCTTATTGATGAAAATGATGAAATGGTTTGCAACCGTTTCAACCATTTGAAACCCTTTGTCAACCTTTTACAACCTTTACAAACCCCAGTACAACACTTTGCAACACAAAAAATGCATTTGGCTGTTAAGTTTTAGACAAGCTTAACTGTACTGGCACAACATATAGAGAATTCAATACTTCTGTTCCATCAAAAAAAGGAGTTCTTAACAACAACACACCTTCACCACAATTTAAAAAACAAAAAAAACCCCAGTCATTTCAACTGTATTTTCCCTCTGTGGAAAGGTCCCTCTATTACTAACACCTTGCCACCAGAGAATTGTAGTCTTGAAAGAACCAAAGGCAGTACAAACTGAAAGTTACCCACCTTTTTGCAAACAATGCACTGTTGCTGTGGTTTAGATGTGGTGGACTGTTTTGTGCCAGCTCCACTAGATGGTGCCTTTGTATCAGTGGTAGCTGTGGGTTTGGTGGGAGCACTGCTTGTGGGAGTAGTAGGAGTTTTGGAAGCATCTGAATCCTTAGAATCTGAAAACATGACAGCACTGCTGGTCAACTGAATGCAGGAACAAGTGGCCTCCGGCATAAAAAAAATCTGTTGTCAAGAAACTTTACCACACAAAAGCTATATTATTATTATTCCTGACAGCAGATTATTTCCATGTGGCAGCAATTTTGTCATCTGAAAAAGTATTAATTACTGATCACATATGCTGAATCCATAATTCGACAATACCACAGCATCCACGCCTGTGATGCTCTCACACTTTCTGCTGCATATACACACTTGAAAACAAGCAGCTTAAAAGCAAATTCTGTCACCATGTTGTGAAAAACTGTCATATTGTTGGTATGGTAAATGATAAGTGTCAACAGATGACCAACATGTAATTGGTTGTGATTTGTGTATACATATATTCAGTTTTGAGTCTTCAGATAAAATACAACCATAGATTGTTTTAATCTAGGTCTGTCCATAGCTGATATTGCTATATAGTCTTATTGCATTCAGATCCATTTCACCTTGTGATGTCTCTGTATTGTTTCAACTTATTTTCTGTCAAGGTTCACCAGCAATTTAAGATTCCTTATATTTCATAACCACGAACAATGGATGTTCAGCTGGTTGCTCATCTTGCAACCCAAACATATCACTCATGAAAAATGATGCCTTGGCTTTCAACCACTTCATCAATTGCAATACATACTGTTTTCCTCAGAACATTACCCAGATACACCATTACAAAGGCAACGGTTTACACATACGTTTATGTGTATGTGTATGTATGTATATATGTATGTATGTATGTATGTATGTATGTATGTATATATGTATATATATATATATATATATATATATATATATATATATATATATATATATATATATATATATATATATATATATATATATATATATATATATATATATATATGTATATATTTATTTTACAATAAGTGCAAAACTTACCTTGTGCTTTGGGCTTGATGAGGTTTGCACTCACGCTGACCTTCTGTTTCTCTTTTTCATCTAGTTGTTCCATGCCCAGCATGTCTAGGAACTCATTCATTGTGTCTGCTGCATAGCCCTGTAATACAACGTCCATCATGATCACTGCTCAACACAATGGTTTACAAATTTTCATTGTTACATCAATACTACATGATGCAGGATCACCAGTCAAACCATTAGCCAGGCAATGTCCTGATGCTCTGCACCTGTTGTCTGAAATTTGTGCTCCCAATGTTTATGATGAAGTGAATGGGAAGACATCCTGATTCCAAAAAATATAGGAAGACAATACAAAGGCAGAAAGCTGGCATGCTTGCTTTAGTGGTTTTGTATGATGGGCTTTGTCCTTCTTCACAGTCACCAGACACATCCTACAGCTGTGCAAGTAATGTTGCTTGTCACACTGGTCAACATCACTGTGATCATTCTTGCAACTTGTTGCTTGACTGTATAACTCACAATGATACCCTGAACATTATGCAGATCTTTATCCGTATGTGCATCAATTCAAAATGCAGTGGGGCCAAAAAGTATATTTGTGTGACCCTAATGGAAAAAGGAGTCCCCTCAAAACGAGATTATTCATAAAGATTCTTTGCAAAAATAGTAAATACATGTAGTATTAAAGTATCAGACAAAAATAAGCTGCAAAATATTTGTATTTGACTCGTTCTCTACTGAATTGTGGCTGATTTAACAGTTATCCTTCATTTGTGTTGGGTGCACAGATTGAAAAGTAATATTGCAGATTTTTTAAAGAGCATATTTTAGTAATTATCCAAAAAACAAAAAAAATCTAGAAAGAAATATAAACTTGAAGTTCATTTCCTGACCTTTTCATGCCTATACAAATATCAAAATAACTTTAACTATGTAATCATTTGCCACTTTTGTTGATTTGAGCCTTGCGCAACGCAAGGCAACCATCAGCAGCTTCCCTCTGGCCTGCAATGACAATGTCTATTTGACTGCAAGCATGTCCATTTAATCGTAGACGAACTTAAATACTTGCTGATGGCTAGGCCTATTTAAATTTGGCAGTAAAAAAAAAGTATATTCTTGTTGAATGGATAAAAACAATTGTCCGTCTTTCAAGACAATTTGAATGATCCAGCTGCAAAATTTACCCAAAAACTTAATAAGTTTGCACCTTTGCTGCCACAATGTTTTGCATCGTCCGCCACTATCTTTTATACTGCTGGAATCTTCACGTTTTCATCTTTCTATGTAACAAGCTCCCTTATT
This sequence comes from Hermodice carunculata, assembly GCA_964020975.1. NCBI lineage: Eukaryota > Metazoa > Annelida > Polychaeta > Eunicida > Amphinomidae > Hermodice > Hermodice carunculata. Next base: position 13,197,125 of record OZ026614.1, read on the forward strand.
GGCTAAGAAAAATATATTCCTGGGGTATCCCTCCAAGGATGGGCATGGAGACATCATTTTACCTCATTATAAATGTGCTTTGATCATGTGCCCCTCACTGTACAATCAAACTCGTTCCCATGCCATGTGCAGGTCTCAAATGCGCAATGTTGGGAAACAGGACGTATTCACGCAAAGATTACTGGACCAAGATGCTACATTTTCACAAAAAGACTTTAGTCAAACAAATCTGGACATAGACAAAGGCAGGAATGATAATTCCTTATGGCAGGTAAGGAAAGTACGCAGATCAGTCACTGCACAGTGACCGCAGAAGATGAGGGGAGAGCCACAGAAGATTTGCATCAACATGATGTGTTGTTAAATGCTGTCACCCATGTGTCACGTCATTATTGATGTTTTTGACAAAATTTTGTTGTTTTTATTTTATTAAAGTGTTTAAATGGAACAAATCTGCATGACAGAACAAGATTGGAATGACATGATCAAAGGCCGGAAAAATATGCATACACAGTGGGTAGATACCAACTCAATGCTTAGTAGTAACCTTGGGCCTACGATGCACCATTAAGAAAGTACAGATGTAAAATTAAGAAAGAAGAGCCGACTATGTATGAATTTCTGAAGGAAATGAAAATGAGACTGGATGTTGAAAAATACATTTGCTGCAGCAAAGGGGATTTTGTAAGCTTTAATAACAAATTTCAGCTATAATATGGAAATGTACAAACAGGTATTAAACTGGTCAAGCTGTTATATCAAATTTCAACAGTTAGATGAAAATGTATAAACAGGTGATAAACTACAAGACCGCACATTTTTAACTTATTGTGCAATATCGAGGTATGTGACTGCCATGGGTAACTTTATTGATATGTAACTTATATGAGAAAGCAATAAAATTATGAATTATAAAAAAAAAACAAGAGGGCTGTGTGAACAGCCCATGCTCAGCTGATCTTGGCATTCATCACACTTGCAGCTCTAGGAACTTGGGAAAGGATCAAGGTCATCCATGTTCTGAGTAAGTCTGACCATTATAAAAGAACACTAACATGTGCAACATCAAGGTTCAAGTAGTTCTCAAGTTATAATGAAGAGTAAAATTCATGTATGTTGCACTATGACCCCACAAAAGAGGTCAAAGTCATTCATGTACTGTCTGAGCATGACCTTCAATACAAAAACATTAACATGTGCAGCATCACAGTACTTACTCAAAACAGATCTCAAGTTATCAAGTAAACAGTAAATTTTGTATCAGTTGCCCTGTGAATTAGCACTAGAATGCCCATTGACTTACATAGTAATCAATAGGAAAGCTGCATTGATCGATAAGTACCCGAATGGAAAATACTTAAAAATCAGGAATCTAAAGCAATGCCACCTGGTAAACACTTTGTTTGACCCTTCCACAAGAACATATCCATCACATTTCACTTTAATCTGAGTGACGGTTCTGAGAACAAGTGACAAATAACAAAACCATATAAAAAATTCATAAAAACAAAATGAAAAAAAAAAAAAAAAAATGCAGTGCCACCTGGTGAACAAATTGGGAACTATGTGTCCCTGGAAGTGTCTATCAACGATATCAAAACAATTGGGTGAGCAGTTTCAGAGGTGAAGAGTTTTTAAGGTTTGCCCCCCAAAAAATCATAAAAATTCCAAAAATCAATAGAGCATGACCATTTGAACAAACTTGGTAGAGATCGATCCAAGGCACATCCCCACTAAGTTTGAAGTCAATCTGGCCAAAATTATTTAAGTTATAACCATTACTGACTGACAAGTCAGCTGAGGTAAAAATTCATTAAAAATCCAAAAATCAATGGACCATGACCATTTGAACAAACTTGGTAGACACCTACCCAACGCACATCCCCACCAAGTTTGAAGTGGATCTGGCTGACGGTTTCGGAGAAGAAGTTGAAAATGTAAATTGTTGACGGACGACGGACGGACGGACGGAGGACGGAGGACCATAAGATAAGCTCAGCTGATGAGCTAAAAAAAGACGATATGAGCCCTTATGTGAAAATTGCAGAGTTACCAGAAAAATGCAACAAGGATTTGACCTTGACCTTTGACCTCAAGGTTAAATGTGTTTACACGGCAAAAATTTCCCAGACTCATATAGATTATCTGAACCAAATTAGGAAGCAATAGGTCATGAGCGGACAGAAATATAAGGAAAATAAGATACACATGACGTGGATCTGGCCAATGGTTTTAGAGAAGTTGAAAATGTAAATTATTGAAGACAGATGATGGACCATATAGCTCAGCTGACTGACAAGTCACCTGAGTTAAAAATGGTCTATGAATATTTGCTGATATATGGCGGTTTTCTGTCAGTGTGAGGGAAAGGGTTTGTTATATTGTTACCTTTAATTCTTCTGTGGATTTTTCCTCTGAATCTGACCCTTCTTTCTTTGCTCCTTCTCGCTTCTCTCCTTTCTTTTTCTGTCGAAAAGTATATACAAACAAGGTTCAAACAGCAATGCTAGACCAAATATAAACTTACAATAAGGCAACTTAAAGGCGGATTGTTGCCAATTTTACATGTATATGTAACATACAAACCTATTTCTTTGTATCTTAGACTCACATTTTTGTTAGTTTTGAAGCCTGGGTGCTAAATTTACATGCCATATTTGTTCTGATTAGAGCCCCTGCACTAATTAGCTCACCCACTTGCTGATAGTGTGGAACTAAAAAGAAGAAAGACTAACAGTAACTTGTCACCAAACGGGCAGGTGCTAGGGGGCTGGTATATGGTTCATATGGTTCCATAGGGCAGTAAACTCCTGGGTCAACTTGCTAAGGCCAGGACAGTAGGACAAACTGCCTGATACAAGTCCGAGATAACGTCAATTTAGCAAAAAGCCCTAGGCCCACTAAGAAGTTCACTGACCTATCGACTCTGTTGGATCAAAATCACAAGAGCACCAAAATATTGTATCACTGGTGACTACTCTAATGGGATGGAGAAAACCTAACGGAGGAGAACTGGAACCTGAGCAAAGGAGTCTGTGACACTAACAAAGGCGTACATACCCTCCTCTAGCACTATCATGTCATGCATGTAGTGCTTGGCAAAAGTCGTAGATAATCGCCAACTGCAGGCTTGCAGAATGTCTACAACTGCGACATTCTGGTTTCTCGACTATCTGCCCTGCAGAGTGTGCTGCAAAAGGTGATGGTGAAGCAGACAGAGTGGAACCTGGGAGTCCATCAAGGACAGGGAGCCCCAGAGGGCTTGTCATTGTTGCGCCGAGCAAACCATGCAAGTCAGAAAGGCTCAGAGCAGGGACTGAAGTCTCTCCCACCTCTCTTCCAAGGGGTGACAGATGTAGGCAACCAGGTTGTACTGGATGCTGGGAAAGACAAGTCTGCTCTCGCCGCAGACTCGACTTGCTTCAAAACACTATCAGGCCAAAGCATTGGCAAAGTTCCAGAACAGTTTGTGTGTGACAGTGTGAATTCAGGCAGCAAAGTGTCCGGATAAGCCAATCGTCCAGGTCCACATGAACACGGATGGCCGACCACAGCATGCCGTGGCAAGGTAGAGCGGAAGCCTCCTGCACTTGTAAACTTGGCCCGAAAGTGCAAACTGCAAAAACTCCTGTGAAGTCTCCACAATTGGCAAGTGGAAGAAAGCATCCTGGAGATCTAGCAACATTGTCCATGCCCTGGGCCGCTGCCACCAACTGGGGGTCTCCCTCTTGCAAGACTGAACTACCAGGAAGGTGTTCAGCATCAACAGGTCTATCACTGGGCCCTATCTTCCCTCCTGTTTGGGGACCAGGAAGAGTAGGTTGTAAAAGCCTGGAGAACCTTGATTTTCCACTGGCTCTTTCGCCCACTTGCTGCAAAGTGTCTGAAATGCCTCTAGAAACACTGATGCTTAGGATTCCAAGGCTTAACGGAGGCCTCTTTTTGCTGAAAGGCAGAGTGCAGCCATGTCTCAGGATGTTTTGGCAAAAAGAATCATCTCTAATCATTTCCCAGTGTGCATGAAAGGCAGAGAGGCAGCTGCCGATCAGGCGCTCTTGCAGTCTGACAACGTGGCTAAGGGGAATCTTCACACAGTTTGCTCCAGTATGGCAGAGTCATGGGCCCTGAGGCTTGCCCGCCTTCTTACCTTTGCTGAGAGCGCTTCGCCTTCTCTGAGCACTGCCCACTCTTTGCAGGGCACCATGTCCCAGGGGGGGGCATGAGTAGACGCAGTCTGAGATTTGCCAAACTTAGGAGCTCAGGCAGGCAGCGCCTTGGTGCAAGTCTCATCCTCCAAAGGGTCCTGAGCAAGGCAAACAACTTCCCCCATGTCTCTTTTGAACAGTGTTCGAGAAGGGCAGCTCCGTTCATGCTTTGCAGAACAACATGTCAGTTAACTTCTGACCCTGGAGGTGGGCATCCCTCCGCAACAAACGAAGGTTAGACTCCAAGGAGCAGGTCATTCAAACCTGGGGATCCATTGCCTGCGACAACAAAGTTGCACACAGTGATGCCTGGTCTAACCACTCACACGCAGCCTCATCTTGCTCCAGTCGCCTGGAGGCCCCGGCACACGTTGTGATGGACTTTGGCTACAGAGCTTCAAACTCCTCCCAATGAAAATCCACTGGCAGTGGCAGGGAAGGGAAGATCTGCTCCAGAATACCATTGCCCCTGGATGTCTGGCTTTGAGAGGAGTCGCCCCTGCCTCAAGTAGCTAGATGTCAGCAGCTTTACCGGGGCTTGTGACCTGGTCATAAAACTCAGTTACCCAAGGCAAAAAAAGAATGGCGGTATGGTACCACGTGTCCTCCAGACACCAGCCACGGCAGGACAGCAAAACAGCCAGCCTCTCCTCCCCTGGTGGAACCACCGCTTGGTTGCCAACCAAGCTCTGAATGTGAGCTTTGACATTGTCAAAGCCTTGTGGGGAGCCAGTGGAACCATGGGTGTTGAAGTCTTTTCCGCGGGCCCCACGGTTACCAACAAGCTTGGCCGCTCAAGAGTATGAACGGTGTGCTTGTTTAGCCTCTAACCTCAGATCTGCTAACGGATGCCTCTGAAAATAAAAGCTGATCTTCTGCCTTGGTGTCCAAGTCCGAAGACTCAGGACTCATGGGGAAGGAAAACCATGTTGAACAATGAATCATCCGTGCGGGATGGGGTGACCGCCTGTGACAGCAGGGCATCTGTCACCACCCAACGCACAGGGGTAGCACAGACTTTCGCGGAAGTTATCGCAGTCTCTAACTCTGTCTCAGACTGCTCAGCTGACGTGGGGCTGGAGATGGGGGCTTTCAACAGACCAGTATCAGGGGAAACATAGGATGCGGACAGGGGTGTCTGCCGGCTGGCGGAAACCTACTGGGTCTTCAGGAGTCTCTACTCAGAGAGCACAGCTGTTGCCGAATGAGAAATCTGTGGGCACGAGGTAACCTCAAGGAGTCCCGCGAACTCCCAAGCCTGGGAGTTGACTCAAGACTCAAACGCAGGGACAAGCGGTATTGCCCGCTGCTCACTTCGGGGCTGAGCCACCAAAGGTGCAGGAGGCAAAGCCGGCATTGCAACTGGGAGCCCTGAAGGTGGCACTTGGGTCATTGGAGGGGCCACTACTGCAGGAGCCAAGGACCCATTAATGGCAGAAGGCACAATGACAGACTAAGGCGCCTTCCTTCCAACTCCAACTTGCCTGGACTCATTATCTGAGATCTCGGAATCTCCCAACCGAGAGATAGGTAAGTTCATCCTGGCACTTTTGCCAGGCACTGGGACTTGCCATCCGAGCACTCCGACTGGCTGAGGTTCCGATTACCCAATGGGAACCAGTAGGTTTCTGTTTCCAGACGCACTGGTTTGCATGACTTCTGTTCCGAGTGCTTGGGCCCAGAGGACCAAGGTCTCGACAGCTTCAGTCTTTGCCTGGCCAACCTCTTTGAAGGGGTGTCTGAAGAAGAAACAGTCTGAGGCTGAGAGGGAGCGATCACCGCACGCAACATATCAGCATGCATATATGTACTCTTAGCCATACACTCCAAGGCAAAGGCAACCCTGGGGTCAATGACTACAGAAGCAGCGGTTGTCTGGGGTACAGCTGGGCCCTCGTGACCTGTCGAAGGCAATCTGTTGCTGCACAATTTACGACTATGATGTCTCTTTTCCTTACTCCCCCAAAGGGATTTCTGGTGTAGAGACATCTGCCACTTGAGGCTGTGGATGAACTGCAATGGTACATCTCAGATTCAACAGCTCTGCAGTTGGCAGTTACTGCCTGCTGCCTTCATGCCAGCTTGAACAGCAGCCATTTGTCCTCTCCCCAATCCTTACAGTATTAGCAAGTTTGTTCACAAGAACAAAATTGACCGAACTGGCGGCAACAACCATAGCAATGCTGATGATCATCCCAGGCTGCAATATTGTGGTTCCTCCAGTCCAGCTTCTGACCACAATTCAACCATGAGAAACACGAGCGGTCAATCGATCAACACTCAGGGATTGATGCCGAATGGTAGCAATTGCCTGGTGCGCACCATCTTCCCGCTCTCTGCGATCTGTTCATTGAGATGCCATCTTGAAAATCTAGGTTTCAGGCCAATCGACCAAATCTTCTGCAAATTATTTCACAGGTATCAGCAGGACAGACATCAGCTTTCTAGTTCTCTGAAAAGCTAAGAGACGATTTTCCGCTGAAGAGAACATGCGTAACACACTAAAACAGTACGTGTTAATTAAAGTTCACAGAGCTTTAACCTGAAAGAGCAAGCCAGTAATGGCGCCTAAATACAGGAAGGATGATATGGGGAGCATGCACTACTGGAGTCACCACTGGATCCGTAGGCACCACGGGACCCTCAGCTTTTCAGAATCAAGTGATTGAACTAAACTAGATTCCTTGGGCGTACTGCCTGGATACAGATGTCTTGGCAAATGACAAATAATTACTGGGTCATGGTGACCCAAAAGTAAGTTATCAGTTTTATGTAGAATGTAATCAAGTGCAATTTTGATCCGGAGGCTCAATTCTCTTTGCCATTGATGTCCAAGCTACACCATGTGGGCCATTACAAAATCACCTGTTTCAACTTTACAGGCACGGTGGCTTCACAAAAAATAGGTCAAGGTCAGTGATATTGGACATGGTCTATATATATTATAAATTTGGCAACTCTAGTCCAATTACTTTCCAGCTATGGCATTTTGTATCTTAAAACACATTTTGGTTCATAAGTTCCGTCCAATTATATATGTGGTGCCACTAGTATCATTATAAGCAACTTAGCCTTTGACCTCCCTGAAAATTTAAGATGCTAGAGTGTTCACAAGATTTTAAAATTTCGACCCATATACATGTATTACATAATACTGCAGCTGGTGCCATCAATATCAAATTTGACTTAAGATTTTTCATACACCCAAGAGGCCTGAAAGTTTTCTGAATCATCTTGAAAACTGTGGACAGTTTCGCGCTAATGAGCTTAAGTTTACAGATGGACAGACATGAGCGGTTGCATAAGCTCTGCAACTTTAGGTCAACAGAGCTAAAATTTAACTGTACATGTACTGGTCAGTGGAACACATTAAAAATTAATTGAACTCACCTCTGTGTCTGTCTCTTTATCTGACACCTTGGTGTCTTTGCCTTTCTCATCTTTGTCAGCGTCCTTTTCATCTTTCTCTGCCTGTTTTTCCTCTTCTTTCATGTTGGTTTCCTCTTTCTTTTTGGCTTCAGCTTGATCTGCTTGGTCAGTTTCTTTGTCTTCAGCCACATCTGCCTTTGAATCTGTTGCGACGGTCTTGTTGCCAGATGTCTCACTTTTTTCTGCTTCTGACTGATCATCTGTCTTTTTATTGTCTTCCTCTTTCTGATTTTCATCAGATTCAGAAGTTTTTGTATCATCCAACTTGTCCTCCACCTTTTCATTCTCCTCCTCCTCCTTCTCTACATGTTTAGTTTCATTGTCATCAGAAATTTCAAGTTTTGCTGCTTTTTCATCATCTTCCTGGTTCGGAATCTCCAGTTCTTTCTCTGAAGCTGTTTTATCTTCTTTTGAATCTTCTTTGGCCTCATTAGAATCGTCCTTCACATCTGAATCTTGACTACTTTTTATTTCACCAGAACTGTCACTCTGAAAATATATCAAGCAAACATTACCTTCTTATCCTAGTTTCTACTCACTCTCTCTTTAAACTGCTTGCTCAACACATACCAAAGTTTCAACTTCTGGAGAAAAAGGTCAATAGTTAATTCGAACTACATGAAGATGGCCAATACTAGGGAAACATATATGTAAAAACTGCATGTACACATAAAAGATAGGCTTCTGACTATTAATTATAAAAGCCTGTGTGTTATGCTGGTATATTCCGACTGGCTTGTACATTCCAAGTTTCACATGTAACACCTCATTACATCCTACTTGGTCTATTCTGTAACTTTTAGACAGGGAGGTTTTTAAAATATTAACAATATATTGTGGGTACCAGTACCATTTGGATGATTCATAGCCAGTTCTGGTGCTGAGACTGAAAGATGTTGCCATCTAATGATATCTAAAGCAAACACTGGTCACCAGGCCTTCACATCTAAAAATTGATGTGACTAAAAAAAGAAAGTTTGTCTGCTTCTAGGTGAGCTATTGCTATAGTCAGAGCACTATTTATGCAAGATCGAGGTGTGCTTTTAGGAGCTCACCACAATCATTTTAGGCGAGCTTTAACGGTGAATGAAAAACGACACTCCTCAAACTTAAAGTCCTGTCACTGAAAGATTGGCTGAGACTCAGGTGCTGCCACTTTTTTATAGGCAACAAAAATAAGTCACTGCTTTGATCAGTCAGCTGAGTTCACTTCAGAAACAGGACACATCCTCACAAAAAAATAGGTTGAGGTCACTGATATTATATAACACTCTACCTTTTGACATGGTCTATACATCCGATAAACTTGACAAGTTTAATCCAATTACTTTTCCATATAAAGAATTCTATCTTAAAACATATTTCAGCTCATAATTACAAATTATAGGTGGCGCCACTAGCAGCTTAGACTTTGACCTCCTCCCAATCCCACCAAATTTCATTAAGATCCACCAAAAATTAAGGATGCATGAGTGTTCACAAGATTTTCACACTTTGACCCCTATATTGAATAATACTGAAGGTGGTGCCACAAATATCGAAAGGACCTAGATTTTCATGCACATTTTAAGTCCTGAAAGTTATATTGGGCCAACTTGAAAACTGTGGAGGTATCGTGCTAGCAGGCAAAGTTTATGGTCGGATGGCCAGACAGACATGAGCTGTTTTGCATATATAAGCTCTGTGACCTTAGGTCAACAGAGCAAAATATAAATACACCCACATCTGTACATATGACATTTATATCAGGAAGCCATGATCTCAAGACTCGAGCTTTTAGCCTCCCTAATGGCACTGCCTCCAACTTACCTCTTTATGATTTGACGATTCTGAAGGTTCTTCGGCTGTACTTTGCACTGCTGTTATCTGAATTCCCATGGTCTCTTCCTCTTCATCTGGGACCCGCTGATTTGCATCATTCTTTTCTTGCTCGTGCTGCGCATCTTTAGACTCTTCACTGTGAGCTTCCTCAATTGTAAAATCGGTGCCCTCCTGGGCTTCTGCGGATGCAGATTCATTTTCCTGTGGTGCTTCCTCATCTTTATCTTCTATTTCGGGCTCCTCAGACATGTTCTGGGTGTCCATTTTCTCTTCTTCTGGTTCAGGAGAATTCAGAAGTGCATCTTCCATCTTCTCATCATGTTCTGTGTCACTCTCTTGTGTTGGTTCATCCAGCAATTTGTCTTCCATCTCATCTTTGGCATCCTCTTTGAGGCTTGACGGCTGATCAGCATACTCTGCATTTTCAGCTTCATTTTCTGTAATGTCTTCTGCATCAGCAGCCAATAGTTTATTGTCCTCAATTTCACCCACATCAGCCCGACTTGTTCCCAGCTCTTCATTTGTTGATTGAGAGGTTTCTTCTCTGGCTGTATCAGCTGTGTTTTCTTCATCGTCCACTTCCATTTGCTCTTCCTGACTGTCTTCAGGAGACACATCAACATCACATTTTTCATCAACAGCATCAGAGTTCACTGGTTCTTCTTCATCTTCATCTTTAGTTTCAGAAATGGCATGTTCATTTTCAGCACCTTCATTACAATTTTTTCTGTGTCCATCAGTGAGACCAATGTCATCACCCAAACTGTCATCATTCTCCTGCTCAGCAGGTCCATTAGTACCCTGCTCAACTTGGTCAGAGTTGTTTTCATCCTCAGACACTGCAGCATTTTCATCACTTGCACCTTCAGCATGTTCGTCAATGTGGTCGCCATTACTCTTTGTGCAAGCATTGGGGGATCCTTCGGCCACAATCAATTTGTCAACCTAAAATTTCAAGTGAAAAAACAAAAAAATATATATTTGTTACAACTGACTTCACACATAAGCAATAAAGAAATGTCCTGGTTTCAACAGATTCAACAAAAATACAGGATACATGGGTGTAAACTGCCCTTTGCTAAATAAACAATCTATTCTAATTATTGTGAGTGAATGATAAACATCTTACACTGAATTGGAACTATTTTTACCTGAAAATTTTTCATGAAAAAAAGGGCACTTTATGTAATAATGTATTCGTAACTTATGAACTTGGCCACTATAGACAGCAGGATAATCCACAAAATTGGTTTCACTTTTATCCAGTAATTTAAGCAAGGTTGTATTTCAATTAAAATTGTACAATGAAACATTATTGGGATCTATCTTATTGTTCTATGAAGAAAAGCAAGCACACACTGGCTTTCATTTTGAAGGCTGGGTCCATTTAGAAGCATTTTGAACCCATTTACATGGAGACCACTGCAACTGATCTAGATTTTAGGTGGATCCTGGGCAATAAGGGGAGGTAAACTGTGGTCTTTTTTAGTTTTTACTGATCATAGACCCAGGGCCCACCCCTAATAAATGTGATTTTTGGTCCTACAATGGCAGTCAAGCCTGTAGCTTAGCACTGTTGCTCTACCAGATGTTCAGCCAATGAAAAAGATCTATTGCTTGCTTTGTAATTTGACCTGACAATTTTCCAAGTAAGCAAAGCTGGTGGTGTTCAAGCTCTACCTGGAGGACATGGATTTCCATTAGATTATCCAGATACCAGGTTTTACAGTATTTGTACATAGCATCCATTACAATTTGGAGGTCAGCTGCATTTACCACCATAATTTAATGGTGTCATCAGCATATAAAAGCAGGTACAATTTCAGGTACTCATCCAGGCTTTTAAGTATGTGTGGGCTGAAAAGGTTCCTAAATGAAGTTAAGCCTTCATAAGTCTCCTAAAATCTCTCAAGTCATCAAGGAAATTAGCAGAGAAGAGGAGAAAGGCTGTCCCCTTGTTGCACACCTTTCTTGCATAGGCAAAATTCAGACAGTTTTGAGTGGTATTTGATACTGCAGCTTGCCTGTTCAAACAGGTTTTGAATCACTTTCAATGTCACCCAGCAGCTTTTTTTGCCAGGGAATATCTATGTATTGAGTCAAATGCCCTTTTATAATCTACAAATGCACAATAACACCTATTCTACTGTGCAAACTATAAGCTGATTATTGAGTACAGGGGGTAGATATGATCAGTTGTAGAATATTCTAGCCTGAAGCCAGCCTATTCTACACCCAGCAAGTTGTTGTCCTGGCGGGAATAATGCAAGCGGCCATAGAGTACTGCAGTGAAGAGTTTGCATAAACAAATGAGTAGTGTAATACCTCTTTAATTCTCCGAGTTTGACGGGTCTCTTTTATTATGTATACGGGGCTTATTTATAAGACCAAGGCACCAATCATCGGGCATCAGGGCTTGACAACTTTTTTTAAAAATCAATTGTCCACAGGTCAAGTACATTCTAAAATCCTTGTCCGAATATAACTTGATACTACAGTGGTACCTGCTCTAAAGACCACCTCCAATTTAAGACTGCATGTCTTTTTTAAGACCACTCTTTGAAGACCCTCTGCTGTATGTACATGTTAAATATACCTTCAATTTAAGACCACCTGCAATATGAGACCACTTTTTGTTGGCTGTAGGGGTGGTCTTAAATAGCAGGTACCACTATATAAACAAAAGTTTTTTTTCATCAATCCATGGACAAAGGCCTATACAGACCATTTACCCTAATTGTAATTGCAGCTTATTGCTGCTTGTAAATTCACCCAAAATATGTCAAATTTTGTCACGACTCTAACTTCGACAGTTATAACATTGAAACTGGCAAAATTATAAAAATACAAATTGAAAAGTAAGCTATTTGCATGGGGTGACTTACAATGAAAAATACAGAGTAATTTCTGGGACCAGGATCCTGGGAAAACTTTCATAAAGATAAAAAAGTTGCATTGGCACTGTCAAGGGGCTGCTCTTTGGGCAGTGACGATACATCATTGTAAATTCTCGCGACTTGCACACTTTGCATGGTGATTGGAACATATTTTGGCAAACTTTGACCATGCTGTCATCAAAATTACTCCTTTGTTACAGCATTGTACCCTCTTCTTTGTTGCATATCAACTATTTCACTTGTTTGCTCCCAAAACATCATGAGTGTGAATATAGCAAACATGGGGAAAATATCTTTATTTCATTTTTAAAGCATGCTAATGACACGCTTTTACACCCTATGTGCACTGATTTGGAAATGTAAACATAAATCAATTTGGTTTGTCATAGCACAAAACTTAAAACAAAGTGACTGTTTTCACCATACACTGTACGGTGATGATAGAGTTTGGCACAATACATCATATGGTGACAATAGGGGCTGCTCTATTTCTACCGTACGGCGATGGTAGAGAAGTCAACAGGAAATAAGTATTTTGGAAAAGCATTGTGTCATGATATTGCACACATAGAATTAGAACCAACATTTGCTGAAATAATAACAGGGTTCATACAGGTTTGTGAAAAGTAAATTCAAGGACTTTCAAGGACTTTTTCCAAGCACTTAAATCAAGTTTTCAAGGACCAGATCCAGCAATAGAACACAACAGACAAATTGTCTAGATCATCACTATTCAACCCTCTACTAATAAGACCAATGCATCTTATTCCACATTTATTATTTATTCCAACCATGTATGAATCAGACTCAATTTTTGAAAGGGGCAGTCGACTTTCCACAAACTGACAAAAAAACCTATATGTGGATAATATTACCGAAAGTCATTTTTCAAGATAAATTCAATATGGATTATTTTATGAGTTTTTTGTGACTTATGTAGGTCTACAGGCAGTAGGGGTTGTATTCCTGAAATTGACTCTATCTAATCTATAAAATTGCTACAACTACATATGGGTAAAATTAGACCTGAAGATGTACCTATCCCCATGCACGTTTTTCATAAGAATGCCCCAGGTTCTTTTCTAGGAAAGTGATGTACTTTGTTACCTGTATGTTTGATACAGTGTATTTGTCCCTGAAAGTAGGCTGTGCATGTAAATAAGGCTCACATAATTGGTTAGGCCTGATTTGATAAGAACTGTCAAACCTACATGACTTAAAACAGGGTTAAAAGCAAAAAGATACTTTGTAATTTGCAGTGTTACATTTGACAAATGGAATTTTCCAGCCACTTCAAAGGAAAATGACAGTTGAATGTGTTCATCTTAATGTGATTCAAGTTCATAAATGCTAAATTTTGTGGAAAATATTCATATTCCTTGGCAACTTAAGTTGCCTCATTGGGTGATGGTTAAAAATAAAATTCAAGGACTTTTCCAGGACCTTTGCCCAAAATTCTGGATTTTCAAGGTTTTCAAGGCCTTGAATATGAATGTAGCAAATTCAAGTACTTTCAAGCACTTCCAGGACCTGTGCGAACCCTGTAATAAATAGGCCTATCATCCCAGTTTAAGCATGCTTTATCATGAGATCTGTTGAGGTTTTATTTCAGCTTTTATTATTTTATAGTTTTATAGTGTTAACACTGTATTTTTTGTATGAAAAGGCAAAAGTTTAGGTGGCAATACAAAGTGGGAACTTTTTTAATATTGTCACACATGGAAGTAACAGAAATTAAGGGTAATATAGATCTATCTCGTTATGACTTGAGTCAAGGATCGCATAAAAAAACAACGAAGCACCAAAAATGAAAAGAATGCTGATGGGTGGGTCGAGTAAATTAATATACAGTAATTTGAGATGTTAAAAAGCCAAACATTTAATGTTGTCATGGTATCAAGGAAATTATAAGTAGATGCATGACCTTACAAAACAACCAATTGTTTAACCCCAATCACTAAGGATATCATATTGAGAGGACACAACTTAAGACTTAAGACAAAATTAAGATCAAAAACAAATATTTAGATGTACTTTTAAGCATCAGAGTTGTTGACTGTTGGAATTCGCTGCCTAGTGAGGTAGTGAATGCACCACCAGTAAATTCTTTTAAATCAAGGCTAGAGGCGAGATATTTATTTCAGGAACCCTGTGGTCTACAAGAGGAGCTTAACAAAATCTTAGTTCTCCCTTTTGTCACCTTATCGTGACAATTGCGCGCATGATTGAATTTCTAGTTTCTCTGCTCTGCTGTCACTAAATGGGATATGCTATCGTGACCACAGCAGAGGCATAACTGTGAAACGTAACCCCACACATCCATGGATATTTGTCCAGACTCAACAATTTGAGGGTATCAGCGCTACAGCCTTGTATCTTCCAATTGTACACAGACATTTTCAGGCACAGTACAGCTTTCACTTGATCAAGATCACTTTTTCAAACTTCCCCACTTTCTTCACGTCTATACACTTTAATATGGCTGTCGATGACATGCTGATAGTTGTGTCCCAATTACAGCGAAATACTGTTTAATGTCGTGGCGCAATCCTGGTGGTCAAAATTGGAAAACTTAATTTTGTTAAGTTGGTATTTCTACAATTACAGGGCATTGGACCATCCCCAGAGAACTCGAGATGTCTATATACTAACTACGAGCAGCTTATTATGGTAGGTAGATCCACAAAAAATTAAATATTATTTTTCATGTATGAAACTTGTATCACTGGAAAGGGCATCAATCAAGGAATAAAACACTTTTTAAACGAATATTCTATGATCAATACTTTTGAAGTTATAAAAAAATTAATTTTCTATATTTCTACTGAAATGTCCTGGCCCTGCCACAGTAAAAAGTGTGACCACTGCTAACCCAGGTCTCCAGGTGTGAAGGCTGGTTCCAGTTGACTGCACACAAGCCACACTGTTTTTTACACCTCCTATTTTAGAGAGCTGGGCTAGAATCCCTTATGTTATGATGATTTATCCAATATGAAATAACATGACAATGTAAAAAATTGAAATAGGGAACTTATTAATAATTTTAAGCAGAATAATTTTCACAAATCCTTGTAAAATATGTTCCGGTTGAATGAACACAGGGAAGTTGCTCTACATCCCTTGTTTCTTACCAACAGAGAAAGGAATTTGAAGGCTTTTCAAGTTTTTTTTTAAGTACAGGAGCAAAACTATTTTTACTTGAAACTATCAATGACAATAATTAATAACAATAATGATAATTATTGTTATTATTATTTTAAATAATAATACTAAAAATAATCTACGACGGATTATTTATTCCATAAAATCATTCTGATATATTCCTTTGAGTTTGATGACCAAATTCAAGATAGAAAGCAGATGCAAACTTTGTATCTTTTCATAATAATACTAATCTTTGTAATTATTAATAATTATATAATTATCATTTGATGAAACCCTTTATTCCTTGAATAAACTTTTTGAAAAGATCAAACTAAACTCTGATGAATGATCATATGAATCAAAACATGTTTGATTCTATGGAATAAACAGTCATTTGATAGTATTTTCATCTCCTTTGCAAATCTATTTTGAGATGTTAAGCTGGGTAGTTCACCAGTCAGATCCTTCCCTGTTACACTTTTGGTAACTGCTCTCACTGCATTTTTCACATTTCTCTGGGACAGACCTAAACTTTGTAAGTTATAGCAAGCCTCTCTTATCATGTGATTATAGGATTTTCCATCTTCTTTGGTACTTATGTTTTCTGACACTGCACTTGCTTTGTCTTTTCGTTCTTCCACTTGATTTTCAAGAATACGCACTTCACTTTGCAGGTTTTTATTTGTCTCAGCTAGTTTCTTGATGATGGTTGTGTCAGAATGACTTGGCTTCTTTGGTGACAATTTCGGTAGTGTCTTTTTTCTAGACTTCATTTTTGCCGTTGACCACTTAAGTCTATCCACTTGTACTTTTGTTTCTTCAGTGGTTGTCAGGAGTAAATAGTAGGTGAGCAATAAACAGCTCTTCTAGAAGAGCTTAGGTGAGCACTTGACTTGGCGAGCGCCGTAGGCGCGAAGCCCTGCTAGGGGGGTCCCGGGGCATGCCCCCACCCCGGAAACTTTTTAAAATTTAGACCTCTAAACAGCAATCTGGGCCACTATGGGCCATAATCTCTCAGAAAAATACATGCCTCACTAGCAATGGTATTACCCAAATTTTACATTGTATTAATATGAATTGTGCTAATTTCTTGCCACTGATATAGATTTTTGACTCTAAGACTATGAATAAAGCAAGCCAAGTTGAAAAACTTAAAATGCCTGGCAATCTTCCTGTGTTTTTTGTTTTGATATATACTCATCTGCATTCATTAGAGAAAGATTTTGCACTGCTTATATTGTAGACTAGACTGCATATACACACTAGTTGTATCACTGTGCAAACTGTATAGCTGCATGGTGGACCTGGTAATAATATGAATTCAATATGTGGCTGTGGCAGTGGGCTATGACTTGCTTGCTTGCAATGCTTGCTTTTCTTCTTTATCCTTTTCACCTCTACATAACCGCCACAAACTGAACAAGTGACAACCCACTGGAATCACATACACCATCAGTAACTTGATAATTCAATTAACATGCTTTTTCTACAGACTCAGCTTCACGTAAATTACGTAAAACAACACGTTTGTGTCAAATCAGTTTTTCTAATTTAATTTCAATCTCAAAGTTGTATTTTGTTTTCCTTTTTTCAAGTGGATCAAAACAGAAAATACAAATAATATCAGCCAGAAAGTTACTTTTCTGAAGTTGACCACACCTGTTGAGTTGCAGAAAAATTATTCCAAGCCATAAAAAGAAAAAATACAAATGACTAATTATACTACCCTTGGCCTTGCATTGTGAGAGCCTTTCCACTGATATATAATGCGGTTTGTGAAGAGTATGATCTGACTTTTATTTATTAGGCCTACCATGATCGTTTATTAGCATCAGAGTCTGCCATTATTCACGGCCGGTCAAACATACCTGCACAAAAAACACCGTGCCGTCGACAAGTTTTGTCTTATAATCAAACTTAATGAAGGAGGGCCACTTTAAATAGGTTGTAAGTTTGACAGAATTTCCCTTTACAGTACACTGTCCGACAACTGAGGCTCAGGAGGGCTTGACAATTTTTTTTTAAAAAATCATTTGTCTGCAAGGCAAGTGGATTAAAAAATCCACTTGTCCTAATATAACTTCCATAAACATTTTTTCCATCAATGCTAAGGCCTAGACAAACCGTTTACCCTAAAGTGTATTTGCCGCATACGGTCACCTGCAAATTTGGGGAGAAAAAAAAAAAGGAAAAAGAAAAAGAAAAAAAAGCCAAATTTTACCACAATTCTGGCTACAACTGTTATAACAGTGAAACTGGCAAAATATTAAAAATACAAATTGAAAAGTAAGATATTTGCATGGGATGACTAAGGACGAAAATTACAGTGTAATTTCTGGGACAATAGGAGTCGGTATCCCGGGTAAACTTAAATAAAGATTAAAGATTAAATAGTTGCATTGGTTTCAGGATCCTCTTTTTCACTGTCTCTGATGCCGTGATGGGATGCATATCGTTTGCTTACCTGCCATGAATGCTATCGATACATCGTAGTAAATTTGCGTATACAGTATTGGCAAGTTCCTCGCAATAAACGGTGTTATAAATTTATTTTCAAACGAAGATTTTAATATTTCAAATTAGAAATCTAGCGTACGCGCCGTCACCATCTTTCCTGCAACTGCACACAAACAGCTGCTTTGGCCATGTGGTCTGACGCACAACGCATCACCCGATTGGTCAAATGAGTCACATGCAAAAGTAAGCCAATTACGGCTCGTGTTACCGTGTTTTTATCATGGCTTCTGCTCAATAAACACGTGTAAATCTGCCGTAATTTACGGAGGGAACACACAAACGGGAAGCGTTGTTGATATTGCAGCATGCAACAATAAAGATTTCAGTGTTTAGTGCAACAATTATTTGGAGTCACAGGCAAATACGCAAAGATAGGGGATAGAGGGAACTGCCGAATGTTTCCAAAATCTGTCCGTGAGACTGGGTTGGTTCACCGCAGATCCACTCCACCATGTCCACGCTGTCACGTGCGTGTGACTGGCAGTTGTGTGTGTTGTTTTTGCCCGGGAAGTCATTTCGCGGCACCTCATCATGATCTTTATTTTTTCCAACATTGTTAGAACCCACCGATAAATGGCATTTGATGTAATTTTGCAGATGAATTCGCCATGCAAATTTTCACATTTTTTGATGCTTTGACATCGTTTGGGCATATCACAATGACGGTGAGTAGTGTGACCCTGCTCAGTAAGCCAGTAGGCCTAACTAGTAACTGCCGGTACCTTTGATATCTTAATCGTATGTACCCTACACGGACAGTGAAAATATCTGATTGTGTTGACAGAAATGAAGTTCTGATGAATACAACTGCTGACCACGTTTAAACCTGGAATGCTTACAAATTGGCGATTATTATCACCTATTGGCCCATGCATGTGCTGCGAAAGCACAACGGGCGACTCTGTTGCCATTTTATTGTACAATAAACACGCAAGAACTGTTACATAATGCCAATATGTCTGTGACTTCGATCATTCACGTCGAGATAGCTCGACGCAATGCAAAAACTTTACGTTTTTGGGGGGAAAGGGATTGATATCGAGGTGCCTATTCTGCAGTATGTAAGGTGTGCATTAAAAAACTCTCCTAAAATCAATTTAGGCGCGCTATGGTGCGCAAGCGCGATCGCGCACCTTAAAAGGAAAGCACTGTTTCTTTCAGTTTTTCTTCAGTCTTCTCTGCTTGGCTTACTTTCTTTGTTAACACTCTATATTTGTCCTTCCATAGCTTGAGAGATGTGTCTTTTCTTTTCATTTTTTGGCCTATTCTTCTACGGTTATAGGCATTGACTTTCAATTTCAGCATAGCATTCTGGGATTTTAGAGATTCATTTTCTTTATTCACTCTTTCAACCTTGGCCTCCAGCTCTCTTATTCTACTTTGTAGAGTATTTACTTCCATAGACAGTTTTTTGATGACCGCAGTTTTGCAGTCACTTTCAAACAATTGAAGTTTGCTTATTTTCTCTACCACTGGTGCAGTTGAAATTCCCTCTGTGTTGTCTTCTCTCTTTCTCTTTGCTTGAGGAAATTTGAATTTGGCACAATAATACTCATCAATTTCTTTGGGACTTTTTTTTTCTTTTCAACATTGAAGCCTTTTGCTTTTTCACAGCAACAAGTGCAGTTCTAAGTGTCTGGTCAGACACACTCATTTTGCCTGACAAAGCATCAGACATCAGCTTGTTGACACAGCCCCATGGTATCTTATTCTGTTGAATGATCTGCAATGTCTGGAGTGCATCTGCATTTGTGAAAGAATCAGTCTTTATTTTCTCAACTTGCTGACTCAATTTGTCCATGGTAGATGTTGAAGCTACTTCATCAGGTATCCTGCAAAAATGAAAGAAACACAAACTTTAACATTATGTTACAACTTGACAAAAGGTACCATAAAATTATTGTTAATAAAATTATTTCAGAAGAAAACATTTATGAAATTGTTGGCCAGTTTGGCTAAATATTATAGTGAAATATATAGCCATACCAACTACTTTTTTTTTAAACAAGGACTAAACCAAGATATCTTTTATGTGGCATGAAGACAGAGTAAAATAAAAAATATTATCCGTCTTAAGCTATGCTCACATGTTGCAAGAAAAAAAAAAGAAGTTGGGCATAGTTGCCTTTATTTGTAAATGAAATTTAAAAGAGGGAGAGGAGAATTTAGAGTTTTGTGAATTCTGCATGCATGACATAAATTGCTTTTTGAAATCATAAATAAGGATATGTCATGTTGTATTTGCTTTTCTTGCTGGTTTACAATAAAATGTATTATGGCAAAGATGATACCAAGGTGCAGAGACTCAGGTACCCGAAAGTGCAATGGGTGGTCTCTTGGCGCATAAAAGTCATCCCTCTGGAACCATCACACGCAGGTGAACCAGAGTTAACAACAATTATGCTTTACAACTTGCCTAATACAAACCAGTATTTACACCAAACACAACAAGAGCATAACCATTTTGATTCATAGTTTCTTTAAAGAAAAAAAAATAGTATTTTGGCAAATGGGAATGGGAATCTGGATATTTTGTCCCTTGTAATCAATTACATGTATTCAAACTACTTGATTTTACCTTACTTTTTGTTAATCCTTATGACATACAAATACTATGTTGTGCAAAAGAAAAAAATACTAAGTTTTGCAAAGGGAAAAAAATCATCTTTCACATTTTTAATAGTTTCTTGTAAGAATGTTAAAATGGGAAATCTGCATTACTAAATTTATACATTTAATTCAATAATTAAATCAAGTAAAATATTCATGGAAAATTCTGCTGTTTTAATTCTTGTGTGTTTATACTCATGTGCTTTCAAAATAAAAACAAATTACAAGAACTTGATGGTGAAAAAAATATGAAATGAATAAAGCCCTCTTCATTTGTCACTTATCACTGACAGTGTCTGAATTTGCACTTGTTTTTACTTAAGTTTGATCCTCTGTAAGTCCTTCCAAATTTTCAAGTTATGGAAAAAAAATCAGATTCATATAATTCATTAAAAGACCTTTCCATTGATATATAATATGCCATAATATTTACAAGAACTCCGTGATGGGGGAAAAATATGAAAATGAACAAAGCCATCTTCATTTGTCACTTGTCACTGACAGTGTCTGTCAACTGGGACTTGTTTTTACTTAAGTTTGGTCCTCTGTAAAAAATTCGTTCAAATTTTCAAGTTATGGAAACAAAAATATCAGATTCGTATTATTCATTAAAAGACCTTTCTAATGATATATAATATGTAATATTTGATTCCCTTCTTTCTAGTTTAAAATACTGCATCCCTACTGTAGCCTATTTACACCGCCATTAACGATCTACCGGCAAACCACTGAACCTTTCACCTGCACACGCGGACAACTGAATTCGCGATGGCCAAATGAAATGTTCAAAAAGTCATAACTTTTGAGTGCTTTGATCGATTTTTGTAAAATAAAGACTGAATTAAAGCTCTTGTTGCACACAATTTGAAAATATAGGCTTTTTAAGGATGTACATGTAATATCATAAGACCAGAAGACCAAAACAATTCGCCGTTTCAATACACATGTCACTGTGTGGAAAAAGAATTTCCTTTTTTTTTTTTATACAAAAGTTTGATCTTTTATAAATCTGAAAATCTACAAGCTATGGAAATAAAAATATCAACTGCGTATTACCCATTAGTAGAGATTTCCAATGATATATAACATCATATATGTTTATTGTTTAAAGTTGATAAAAAATCACCTCATCACTACTAAGGGTATGCACTATGCAGCTACCGGTGAAAGATGGCCCCTCTCCCCGGCAAGCACATTTCTGATACAAGACCCAATTCCCTTGTCGCATGCAATATTTTATGAAGTTATAAATCTCGAATGGCTGGGTCGATTTTCATCAAATAAAGACCAAATTAAAGCCCTTTTTATATACAATACGAATATTAAACATTAAAAATAATTTACATAAGAGATGTGCTTGTGTTTAGCGGGTAAATGTCGATACTCTTGCCGAGGCAAGGTGTGAACATCAACACGCAAGCCGCCGGCAGTAAACAAACATCTTCCGTGTCGTACCATTTTTTTCGGAAGCTATAACTTCTGAGCGAGTCGACGGATTTTTATCAAATAAAGTTTATTGGAATATTTAGATCACGAGCTTTCACATTATGTGTGCAAGTATATACTTTAAAGTGATCTTACCTTGTTTTCTTCGCATCCAAATGTCCGAATGTTTCGCAAATCGCCCACCATTGAAATTTTCCATAAACAAAATCAAACATGGCGCCGGTAGTGTTTATCACCTTGTGATTGGTCCTTTCAGTCACGCGATGTGCCGATTAAGCTTTTTTACATACCAACAATAGAATTTTATATTTGGGGTTCCTGAAAGGTTGAGCCAGAGGCAGTGTAACACTTTCGCACCCATATAGCCATGGATGCGGAGAGCCTCAGCGCCTATAACGGATATCGATCCACCTAATTATGGAAATTGTTTTTTCCTACATAGCTGAATAAATCTGTTATATGTTATAATTAAATTGCCCTTCAGTAAACCCACTGTAAGTGGGCACTTTGCTTTGGTCGCATTCCCTATTGAATATGCTATAAAGCTCTCCCCCTAAAGTAAGCATTTTTCTCCAATCTTAATTTGCTTCAGTTCTATGCAACAAGCCATAACCTTAAAGTTGTGATAAGCCTTTTAATTTCAATTTCCAGATGGTGAAAATAAGAGCCGCCTCTATCCACACAGTGAAAACAGCATCCTCCAAATTTAAAAATGTGGCAGAATGCCCACCATGTGAGCTTTCTTGTTCTTCCTATAATTCATCTCCCCTCATACCATTTCTACCTCTAAAAAGAGACAGTGCGCAATAACTGCGCCATCTATTGGACTAAACAGTCTCAGCTGGTACAGGCTCTGTGACTGTGATGTTACGAGTGGTGATGCACATCAGTTCAGAGTACTGCTTATCACGGATTAACGTTAGTAACGCTGCACACATTGGAAGTTTAATTTGGGAACAAAGGCACTGAACAGCTGTGTATATTGGGCGTTGTTCCTCCGTCTAGTTTATTCTTACATGGTCATACAACTCCTATCTAATTTCTGATGACACACCGTGACAGGCTTGAGAATGCCTCCAGAAACAGTATAATCGGGCAAAAATGGCACTGGTCCGTCTTCTTGCACATTCACATGATTTAGATTAGAACTATAAATCACTAACTTGCCATGGTAAATTCTATTCCATCTACTGCAAATGAAAATTTTCATTTGAGTCAACATATAAGACCCAGGTTCCCCTCCACTGGCTCCAGAAAAGATTAGTTGTGCGCAACTCACAACCATTTCCGGTTCCTCCCTCGACTCCACATACATATTCCAATTCACATTCACAACCATTTCATTCACTGCTATTTATCTTATTCTTCATATGCCAATTTTCATTCACAACCCTTTCTTCACAACCATTTTCTATTCACAACCATTTCATTCACAACCCTTTCTTCATGCCAATTTTCATTCACAACCATTTATTGTCTGCCTCATATACTAATTTCTATTCACAACCATTAAATATAAATTATCTGACTCTCCGTCAGGAATTCACTGCCATTTATGTTGCATGATGTGTATGGATAATGAGTATAACATATAAATAGTAGGCCTAGTGAATGAAATGGTTGTGAATAGAAAGGTTACATATATGTATACATGTATGTATGTATATACATATATATATATTAAAATATTGTTGTGAAAACGGTTGTGAGTACGAATGGTTGTCTTAACTATTGTGTCCCAGGGAACTCCGTCCTTAAATGTTGACATGTATCTAAATTTTACGATGTAAAGATATGGGCGTACACAACATGAGCTCTCCAGACTGAAGTGCCCTCTACCGGACGGGTACAAGAACGTCTGGGACGGTGCACCTGCAGGTTGCAGGTGCACGCAGCGAATTATATTCGTAGACTACAAACACACCCGATTTAAAAACAATAGCTCACTAGAGTAAGAGTGCATGCACACTGCGGTTACCTTTCCATGTTCTTGAAATGTAGTACCCGGACTGTCGTCATTGTCTATGAGTTTGTCCGTCTCTTTTCCATCAGATTGAACATCCGCCATGTTGAAATTCAAATCGCCCACCAAACACAGATTCCCCGCAGCAAAAGGTCACTTCCGGCGATCGTCTTCGTTTCTGCTAAAATGCATGCAGGCATGAGCTTCACGACTTAGGTTATTACATTAAATAAACCGAAATGTGAAGTTTACTTATTCTGATTATTATGGCTTCGCGATAGAATCCCATTTCTGCACATTACATGGCTGAAACCAGCCTCGTTCTGATTACCATCCCATGCAAGCGGATCGCCCTTGAAGAAGAATCCCTGGAAAATGATCTTGGTGCTTTGAATCCCGAATACATCATGTATTTTTCTATACCTCAATATTACTCCAAGTTTGAACTTTCGGTTCATAAAATGCATTGCTAAAATTTTTACGAATTTCAGGCTTCGGCTGATTTCGGTCTGAATACCACGTGGTCGTGGAAAAGCGGAAGCCATCTTGAATTTTATTTCATCGCCGAACAAAGAAGGAAGGTGATTGTGGACCGTTGTTCGAAGTTCAAAAATTAAGCTGTTAAATCTGACCGTTTAAACGCCAAAAAGGATGAGAGGAAATAGACAAGGAGGCAAGGGAGGTCACGGAGGCGATCGAAAAATGGGCACTCCAAAATCAGACGCTAAAAAAGAGCCTCCCGTAAATCTTGCCGAAATGGAAGATAACCGAAACAGCAAGCAAGACAAAGGGGACAGGTCTGGCGAAAAGGGCGATAAACATGTTGGGGAAAAGAAATTCACTGGTAGATGCCGTCTCTTTGTCGGGAACCTGACCCCAGACACAACAGAAGACGAATTCAAGAAGATGTTCGAAAAGTATGGTGAACTATCAGAAGTGTATCTCAACACATCACGAGGATTTGGCTTCATACGTTTGGTGAGATACACAAAATGGCGTCATATCATGACGCTGGCTGAATGGCTTGGCTTTGAAACCGACAAAAATTTTTTTTATCTGAAATTGTGGCTTTCCCATTTGTTCCTGCTTTTAAAAAACTGCTATAGCGAGTTGTTTCCCAATGTGTTTTTGTTTAGTCGTAGGAAATTTGGTAACATTGCCGATTTAATTAACCTGACGGGTTTCCAGAGACCTCGCACTGAGCAGATTCTGAGATTGCGGGCATTGCGGCAGCTCGCTCAAAACACAAAGTTCTATTCAAAGATTATAATATACTGACTCCCCAATGCTGCTAGCAGTGTGTACGTAGCTTATCCATTATATTTATGTATTAGAATATTTCGTTTAATGATGAAGTACGATCTTCAAGGAAACCCACTTGTGCAGGCAGAATGCTGCTAATTCAGAACATAAAAGGATATTTCACAGCAAATTAACAGTGCTATAGGCCTACATTTGATTCAGTTCTGCATGCAGATGCGTAGAGCACTTGAGCCCAAACTAAAGCCTCCTCCACCCACCCACCCCCCATCCATCTTGGCAGTCTCCTCTTATATTCCAAGTAGTGTGACCAACCTTTGAGGAAAACTACAGCTATGTCTATGAACAGTGATACTTTTCGCGAGAGTATTCACAGTTCGAGTCCTGTGAATTAGCGTAACAATACTAGGAATACTATATGGTTTAGGTGTTAAATGCAGCTAATGAGGGGGATATGCAGGGTATGGAGAAAGCAGGTGGTATGCAATTTGAAAATGGAAGTGAACAGAAATTTTCAGAGCAAAATTCTTCGTGGAAAGTTCTGTAGTGAGCAAAGAATGTCATCTGAAAATGTATTAGCATTATGAAAGCAGTTTTACATAGCTCATTGTGAAACTAGTGATTAAGGCTCAGTGAATATGTGCTTGGTTGTTCCACCGTTAAGTCATGATGTGTCTTATGAAGATCATGACTGTAGGGGTTAAGAGAAAGTTTGGCCCTTCAGAGAAAAAAGTGAAGAAATGGAATGTTTGCAACTACTTGATTCAGGCAAAAATTAAATGTTGCTTGTTTCCCCTTACCTGACCAACCCATTTCTAAAGTCCCCCTATCGATCCCCTGATAACTTACTTCCACACCCCCCCCCCCAAAACGATGAAAACACCAACCCACCC
Organism: Hermodice carunculata; assembly: GCA_964020975.1. NCBI lineage: Eukaryota > Metazoa > Annelida > Polychaeta > Eunicida > Amphinomidae > Hermodice > Hermodice carunculata. The sequence continues at coordinate 13,223,310 of OZ026614.1, forward strand.
CCCCCCCCAAAATTGTTGAATGTTTCACATACAAAACATACTGACCCACCCAAATTGTCACAATTAAAAAAGTATGAATTGTGCCAACCTACCTGTCCCCAAAAAAGTTTGGTCTGTTTGGATAAATGCACCCCTATGGAGTGGGGGGGGGGGGGAGGCTAACATGGATCTAATATCTGCAGACAAGAACCATTCCAAATATGTTTAGTTTATTTTGGTATTTTAAAAATTAGAAGCCCAAAGAAACCAAAAAAACTGCAAGTTCTTAAAATGTATAGACTAGGTGTTCAGCACTGAAGGAGGAGAGCTTGACTACAACCAGCCCCAAATGATTTAAATATCCATCAAAGAACTGAGACAAAGTTGGCATTGACCAGTTTAAATCTGCAAGTGAATCATAGAGTGAAAGCATTTGGGAATGTTATTCTGTACAAATGTACTTTCCATTCTGATTTTTTCCCCTTTTACTAAATGGATTCTAGCATGTCAAGCTTTCTGGAAATCACTGTAAAGACAAACTACTTACCCATTTGATGACTCGAGAATCGTCACTGGGAGACAGATTTGCAGGTTTCTCTAACCTGCTGCACTGATTTTGACTTTAAAGACACGCTATGTGAAATTCTACAGCAATTTTTAGCTCAGCTGACTTGTCAGTCAGCTGAGCTTATCTTATGGTCCTCCGTCCGTCCGTCAACAATTTACATTTTCGACTTCTTCTCCGAAACCGTCAGCCAGATCCACTTCAAACTTGGTGGGGATGTGCCTTGGGAAGGTGTCTACCAAGTTTGTTCAAATGGTCACAGTCCATTGATTTTTGGATTTTTAATGAATTTTTTTGTTCTTTTTTGGGCAAATCTTAAAAAATCTTCCTTCTCTGAAACCGTTCACCCAATTACTTTGATATCACACAGAAACACTCCCTGGGGCACCTAGTTCTTAATTTGTTCACCAGGTGGCGCTGCAATTTTTTTCTATTTTTTTTATGAATTTTAGTGTGTTATAGCTATTTTCGACTTCTCCAGAACCGTCACTCAGATTAAGCTGAAACATGGTGGATATGTTCCTTGTAGAAGGGTCAAACAAAGTTGTTCACTATGTGAGAATGCTGCAGATTCCTGATTTTTAACGATTTTTTCAATTCGGGTACTTATCCGTCAATGCAGCTTTCCTATTGATTACTATGGAAGTCAATGAGCATTCTAATGTTAATTCACATTTTCAACTTCTTCTCCAAAACTGTCATCTAGATTAACTTCAAAGTTGGTGGGGATGTACCTTGGGTGGGTGTCTACCAGGTTTGTACAAATGGTCATGCTCCAGTGATTTTTGGATTTTTAATGAATTTTTTGGTTCTTTTTGTGGACAAATCTTAAAAAATCTTTTTCTCCAAAACCGCCTACTCAATCACTCTGATATCGCACGGGAAAACACCTAGGGACTCTGTGTTCTTAATTTGTTGACCAGGTGGCACTGCAATTTTTTACTAATTTTTTATAAATTTTTGTGTGTTCTAGCTATTTTCGACTTCCTCTCCAGAACCATTACTCAGATTAAGCTGAAACATGTTGGATATGTTCTTTGTAGAAGGGTCAAACAGAGCTGTTCACTATGTGGGAATGCTGCAGATTCCTGATTTTTAACGATTTTTTCCATTTGGGTACTTATCGGTTAATGCAACTTTCCTATTGATTACTATGGAAGTCAATGAGTAGTCTAATGCTAATTCACATTTGGGACTTCTTCTCCAAAACTGTCATCCAGATTAACTTCAAAGTTGGTGGGGATGTACCTTGGGTGGGTGTCTACCAAGTTTGTTCCAATGGTCATGTTCCAATGAATTTTGGTTTTTTTATGATTTTTTTTTTCAAAAATCTTTCCAAAAGTTTTAAGATGGGAATTTGTTGTAATGGTTATAACTTAAATAATTTTGGCCAGATTTACTTCAAACTTGGTGGGGATGTGCCTTGGGTGGAACTCTACCAAGTTTGTTCAAATGGTCACGCTCTATTGATTTTTGGAATTTTTATGAATTTTTGTTTTGTTTTGGGGGGCAAACCTTAAAAACTCTTCACCTCTGAAACTGCTCACCCAGTTGTTTTGATATCGTTCATAGACACTCCCAGGGATGCATAGTTCGCAATTTGTTCACCAGGTGGCACTGCAATTTTTTTTCTATTTTTTTTTTTTTTTTTTTTTTTTTTTTTTTTATGAATTTTTTATATGGTTTTGTTATTTTTCACTTGTTCTCAGAACTGTCACTCAGATTAAAGTGAAATGTGATGAATATGTTCTTGTGGAAGGGTCAAACAAAGTTGTTGACTAGGTGGCACTGCTTTAGATTCCTGATTTTTAAGTATTTTCAACTCGGGTACTTATCGATCAATGCAGCTTTCCTATTGATTACTATGTATGTCAGTGGGTATTCTAGTGCTAATTCACAGGACAACTGACACAAAATTTACTGTTTACTTGATAACTTGAGATCTGTTTTGAGTTGGTACTGTGATGCTGCACATGTTAATGTTTTTGTATGAAGGTCATGCTCAGACAGTACATGAATGACTCTGACCTCATTTCTGGGGTCACAGTGCAACATACATGAATTTTACTCTTTATTATAACTTGAGAACTACTTCAACCTTGATGTTGCACATGTTAGTGTTCTTTTATAATGGTCAGACTTACTCAGAACATGGGTGACCTTGATCCTTTCCGAAGTTCATAGATCTGCAAGTGTGATGAATGTCAAGATCAGCTGAGCATGGGCTGTTCACACAGCCCTCTTGTTAGAATCCCTGGTGATAAGCGGCTGTTCAAATGTGAGGTATCTTGAACTAGTTTCGTGCACAAGGCATTAACTATTTAAGGTAAAAAATAATCAGGTTGCTGGTTCTTTAAAAAGCAAACACACATAGTGGAACAAATTTCAGTAACATTTAAAATATGAAATGAAAACTTGCATTCCTGTTGATTTTAGGACACCAGACAGAATGCAGAAAAGGCAAAGCTGGAATTGGATGGTACTCAGAGAAAAGGACGTATGCTACGGGTGCGTTTTGCCACACATGGAGCAGCACTAAAAGTGAAATACCTGCCACAACACGTATCTAACGAATTATTAGAGCAAGCATTTTCACAGTTTGGAGAAGTGGAGAGGTGTGTGGTTATAGTTGATGACAGAGGACGGCCAGTTGGTGAAGGCATAGTCGAGTTCGCAAGGAAACCTGGTGCCCAGCAAGCTTTGAAACGGATAACAGAGGGTGTTTTCCTGATTGGAACGTAAGTGCAGCATGCTTTTGTCTATGTTCATCATATTTACAGCATCCCAAGGTATGAGAAACTTCTAGGATTTGCAGCTTTGCACATGTCCCTGCAAAAAAATGTGTGATCACTCAAGAATTGTACCAATTGACCTGCAACTTAATTGATTTGATGATCATGGTCAGTGCATGGCTTCATTAAATTTTGATGTCAGTGGATCAAAATTTACTGGTGACATTGAACAAAACATCCATGTAGAAGCTATTGAGCTTACATTCTTCAAACTGGATAACAGTAAAACTTTCCCCTGTCAGTTGCCAATGTAGCAAAATGCTTTGAAAATACCACTTTGACTATAATTTTTTACGGTTGGCTAATGGTTAACAAATAGGATTGTCCCAAACATTGTATTATGCACACAAATTTGGCTACAAAATTTAAATTTCCAGGGGAAGCCCTGACCTCCCTGTACCAGACACCCTTGGGATCAGAAAAAAATATCGGTATAGTAAGGTGATTGATATAGGGAGGTTTGCTTACATTAGTATGTGTTTGGGACTGAGAAATGGTGTTCAGTATTGAGAGTTGTTCGGTACACAGAGGTGTTCGGTTAGACAGGTTTTACTGTACCATTTTAAGATGGTCACTGGAAGATGTTAATTCATTTTAGGTTTGCAAGGTCATAATATACATGAAAACCTGCCAACCAGTGTCCCAAAAGTAACTTCACAACCCTTACCTCAGTTCCTATGGGTGAAAACCACACTGTACATTTACCTTAACTTCGTTCGTAACAGTCAACTACAGTCTGTCTGAAGACCTGATGGGATGCTTGAATTTAATTTTACGGATAATACCATATCTTGATATTTAAATCCACTTGATCTGTATTATTTGTCTTTGCCTTACCAACTCACACAATTTTTCAAGTAATGATGTGAAACAATGTGTATGTTTTTTCCTTCATAAAACTACTTAAAATACTGTATGAGGTGAGATGTAACGATTCACTGGTGCATCAGAATGCAAGAAACAGTGATATGCATATCGAATCGTGAGCCTGTGTGTCCCAAAAATACGATACACGTTTTGTCTGTATGATAGTTTCCAAGCCATACGGAAACATACAAATGTATCGTTGCAAAATTCCTATTACCGTATATGCAAGCAAAATTAATTCAACAACAGAAGGAAGAACATACAGTAAAACCTCCACATATGGGTGCCTCTCCAAAGTGGGCACCGCCTTACAGTCGGAACTTTAGAAGTGCACACCTCCCTAATCTGGGCATTGGGCACCCTAAACATGCCAAAATCATTTAAAGTGGGCACTGTTATTTTGTTCAATAAATTTTAAAATTGAATAACTATTTACCTGTTTGTACCAGTTTGGGTATGGTGGAATAATGTATGAAGCTTTAAGTTTCAAAGGAGACGTCCGTCTATAAACTTTTCTTCTTTAGCGCGATACCGTGCACAGTTTTCAAGTTAGCCCAATATAACTTTCAGGACTCTGAATGAAAATCTGGGCCGAGTTCGATATTGGTGGCGCCACCTACATTATGTAATATATAGGTCAAAATAAGAAAATCTAGTGAACACTCTAGCATTTTTAATTTTCGGCAGATCATCATGAAATATGGTGGGATGGGGGGGGGGTTAAAGTCTTAAGTTGCAAATGATACTAGTTGCGCCACTTATAATTTGACAAACCATGAGCTAAAATGTGTTTTAAGACGTAAAATTCCATATTTGCAAAAGTGCTCCAGTATTCTTTTTTTTTTAGGAGTAGTAAAAAGTTTAAGGAGGAAATGTGAGCATGGGAATTGCTTTTCATGGTAATAACTTAAATAATATTTGTCAGACTTGGTGCAGTGGTACCTGTCTTGAGAGACAACATATCTTTTTAAGACCGCTCTCTCATTACACTGTGCTATCTTTTCCATGTTATTAAACCTCTAATGAAAGACCACCTATCTTGGGAGACCACATTTTCACCTGCCCTAGGGCAGTCTCTCAAGACAGGGTCCACTGTAGTGATGTACACGAGTCTCCATCTATTTTTTGCAAGTGGTTATGCTCCAGTGATTTTTAAACATTGTCCTCTTTCCCAAGGTCTCAGGACAGCAGACATGAAATTTACTGTTCGTTTGATAACTTGATGTATTTTGAATTTATAGGACCTTGATGTTGCATATGTTAATGTTTCGCTATGAAGGTTGATCTTGACCTTAATTCGTGTTCTTGCATGAAGGTCAGAATTTATCAGTACATGCGTTACCTTGATCCGATCCCAAGTTCACAGCCCCACAAGTGTGATGAATCACTAGGTCAGCATGGGCCGTGTACACGGCCCTTTTGTTTTTTCAGTTGTTAACAAACAGTAGGTAAATGATCCTGATGGTTTTCTTGTGTATGGTAACATAACTAAATACTTGAAGAGACAGGTCATCCTGACTCTGATCATACAAAAGTCCATTTAGTTCAAGAGAGATGAACAACACTTTACATGGTTCTTATTTATTTTACAGGAGTCCCAGGCCCATTATTGTGGAACCTCTAGACCAAAAAGATGAAGAGGATGGTCTGCCAGAGAAGTTCATTCCAAAGAACCAGCAATTTCAAAAGTAAGTGAAGTACATTGCAGTAACTGTATCTATATAGAGTAACTGAAAGATAGCTATTTTTCTAGGGACACCGAATTCCACGATCCCGCAATCACGGAACTGTGGAATGGATAATCTTAAACAGAATTTTACCTTTGACTTTTATTCTGAAAAATCATGCTTTAGCAGCATATTTTCATTCATTCAGAGTTTAGGTAACCTTTGATAAGGATTACTGGTTGCATTTGATTCAGGATCCTCTTTCTTGTTGCCGTTGTCTGTGATGGGATGCACATGGTTTGCACACCTAACATAAACTTTAGGTACATTGTTGTCAATTTGGGCATACAGTATTGGCAGTTCCATGCAATGAACAGTGTTCCTAATTCAAATTCAAATGAAAAATTTAATATTTTTAGTCTTTTGAAAGTGAGTGTGTGTACCGTCACCATAAATATCCTACCACTGTACACAGACAGCTGGTTGGCCGTCTGGCCTTCACACATCGCTAGATTGGTCAATTAAGTCACATGCAAAAATGAGCGAATCACAGCTCGTATTAAAGGGTGTAAGTCATGGCTTCTGCCCAGGGAATGTGTGAATCTTGTGTTTACAATTAATGTAGGGAACACACAAACGGGAAGCTTTGTTTATATTGCAGCATGCAAAAATAAAGATACCGGTGTATATAGACAAAATTGTTCAGAGTTACAGCCACATATGCAAAGGTATGGGATAGTGGTAACTGCCGAACGTATCCCAAACTCGGTAAGACTGAGTCTCACGATGATGGTCTTTGATGCCCAGTTCACAGCAGATCTACTCCACACTGTCACTTCCGTGTGACTGGCATAATCTAGGTTGGTGCCAGGATTTTTAGGTGGGGCTCCGTAAGGAGACCCCCTCTCATGTACAATGTACATAGTAGACCTAAAAAGTTCAATATTTGAAAACCAGGAACTATTCCTGTCGTGTTAATAGTCCTGATTTGTGACAAGACTTTATTCTTAACATTTGATATCGGCAAAATAAACAAGACTGATACCTGAAGGGTTTAATAAGAGAAAATACTCTGTCACCACTGGTTACAATTGCTGAAAAAGCCTCACTGTGAGAATATGTCATCCGGCGAACGTATGTATTCTGGTGCAAACAAGAAACAGATTTTAAAAAGGTGCAAGTTATTTTCTTTCATTTGTGCTCTTAATGGTAACACTGGTATTACTGCTCATTGCTGATGTAAAATGTAGATATTCTTTATCGATCTATGCACATTATCAGGACCTTTCTGTTAAAAGAAGTTCCGTATCTTGCTTGTATTCGTGGGTGAATGTGACCTCAATTCTGTGAACACCGAACTTTTGTCAGCTCAATGAGGCTCTCCGTAGGTTTTTGCATATCCAGACAGTTACCAGTCTGAACACGTCCAAAGATGCATCAGACGGAAAAAATCCATTGAGCATTCGTTACAGTGATCTAAAAAGTCCACGAGAAAATGTAATCAAGTTATCACTTCCCCTTACAAGTCTTGTGCAAGTACGCTGTTTTGGCGCAATAACAATATGTAAGTGCTTTAAAGTTGCATTCCGCGATATTTCATACACGTACCTATCCACGTAATTCATCACTAATCATGCGTCGAAGGACCGTTGTGCCTTTGTTTTGGTCAATAAACATGATATTTTGGCGGGAAGAAAGAGTTTTTACATTCGACCATGCAAGTGTTGTTTATAACGGCATTCAGCCATGCACAACGGTTCTAGGGCAATTCCTCGCTGATGAGAGATATATTTACAACCAGTTGGCTCTCGCCGGTCACGTGGCGTGCGCTATATTGCGAGAGCAAAGCACAATTGCATGCAGTCTCCACGTGCTTGCAGAGCCGTCTGCGGAGACAAAGTGAAACTGTGAAATACCACTATTTTGTTGGCCGTCAACGAGAATAGAATTTTTCATGTGATTAACTGTGCTTGATCATATTTTAATCATGCATGTTCGTATCGCAAGACTCAATGATAAATGGACGAGTTTGTACGCTCATCGGTGCCTATGTTGTTTGTTCAAGCCTACGGCCTTCGCATCGTTCGAACTTGAAGTTGAAGACGACGGCATGCAGTCTTACATAATGTTCCGGTGTCAATGACAATGTTTGACACATTTATTGACGCAAAACAGCAAATAAAGCTTTTATATATGGTGTTCATTTTGACGCTAAACTTGTGCATGTTTTTATAAATTCAAGTCGCGATCGTTTGCTATGGACTGTGTTTGTGGTATATATTTTGATAGACATATTTGTTTGCTTTAGATTACATAAGTGTGGAAAACGAGCAAATGAGAACACACATGGTCGCAAACAATAACACATGATTGTCATCTTCACCGTTCACTGCAAATACAGATTCAACTTGGAACATATTGACCTCAAATCTCAGGAAACTAAATTTTTATGCAGTGAAACAAACGTCGTTTCATATTTCAAGATTTGTCTATAATTTGGTATCAGCAGTTCTAGGATGCAGGTACCTCCGTTCCATTGGTTATTAATGTTACAGCAAAGATGGTAGAAAAAGCCCTCCTTCAGGGTCGGTAAGGGGTTTCTCGCACTGGCGTACTGCTTTTTTTTTTTTGTTTTACGTACTTCGTACTATCCAAAATTTTGAAAGATTTTTATTTTCCGTACTGCGTACTCTAGAAGAATAATTACCTGTACCAGCGAACCGACCCCCCCCCCCTTCTCCTTGGTTACAGTGAGCAAAAGACTATCTTCATGCTTATCTGCAGAGAGAGAGAGAGAGAGAGAGAGAGAGAGAGAGAGAGAGAGAGAGAGAGAGAGAGAGAGAGAGTTTTCACCAGGATTCGTCGTGTTTCCTACCAAAAATTTTGTTTTAGGATGTTTGTTTTATTGACGATGCACTGCATTCGTAAGATCTTGTCAATATTATCGTCTGAATAATTTTCCTCGCGCTGTTCCTACCAACTGTACACTATAGTAGATTGTTCCAATGCAACTAAGCAATCATATATTTCGAGTTTGCGTCATGATATGATACATTTGAAATCCTCAGTATTTTTTTTTTATCGCAAATTACCAAAATAGAAATGCGAGATAAAAAACAAACAAAACAAAACAAATCAAAAACAAAACAAACAAAAAACAAAAACAAAAACAAGAAAAAAAAAACAAAAACAAAACAAAACAAACAAACAACAAAAAAACAAACAACACACACACACACACACACACAAAACCCCACAGCAGATCTAGAAAGGACCAGATGAAATTCTGAATTACTTGACTAAAATGATTTGTTTGGAAAAAATTGTTGATACCTTAAGTTTATGTACATCAACTTTTGTTCTGCATAGGCCTATGACTTACAAGAAAGAACGATAGATAATTCTGTGCTGGAAGCATGTGCAAAAAAATGGGATGTTATTTAGTTGGACTTGTGTGTGCGTGTTTTCGGAGAATGTATACGGTTGCGACCGATAATAGCAGATAGATATGGCTGAAGCAGTGGCCGAAAGAGTGAGAGAATGAGGCTTCTTTGTATAATAAATTTTATGTTTCGAAACGTACAGTTCCTCATCAAATTTTCATGTCGCATGTGCCATTATACCGAACACAGTGTGACACCCGAGGACCCGTTCAGACCGTTGTGCAGTATACCGTTCTGTCAATGGTGACAACGTTCAAAGCTTGTTCTAATCCATTGCAAATGCATTTGGCTAGTGTGGTACACAGCAATGTGAAATTACAAGTACAATCCTTTTTAATTTTTCAAAATAAATTCGTTATATTGTCGAGAAATGTTGGTAAAATTCTCTGTCGGACGAGGCTCTGAACAACGTATTGCAACTTCCCACACAAGTGGCATGCAGACGAATGTCTGAAGAAAGAAACTCACACATTATACCTTGCACAATCTTATAGAAATACAGAACTGATAAAGTCAAGTTCATGAGAAAATTTTATGGTGCCCCTAGGAAAATTGATGACGAATAGAATAACATAAATCTTTGACATCGTAGACAATAACAGCTTGATAAGTAGCGGAGGTCGCGGGCACGTCTTCCTCGCAATATGTGCAGTCAAGAGCTGCCGATGCAGACAAAATTTTATCTCGAAGTTAGCGGGAAACGTAGATAGTATGCCCATTTGTTTGTTGTTTTTTCTCTCTCTTTGTCTCTGAAGTTGCCGTTGTCTTTACTGATCTTAATTAACGGCACTTTTGTCCCATAAATTTGATTACCTAGCCACTCTCCCCACCCTCCCCCCCCCCAAAAAAAAAGAAAAGAAAACTTCATCAAGCTGGAGCGGTTATAATATGATAATGATATTCGGATTCAATCTCGATTGATTACAAACACGACTGATCAAGTATCCATGACGACTTGAATATAACGACTTCAAAGAAATGGACGGCTCCTGTGATCTTTGATTTTTTTTTTTCCGGCACGTGCGACAACTGGGCACTGCTCTGAACATCAGACCTGTTCAGAATCAGAATGAATGTAGCGACATCATCATCACTTGGACGCCCAAGGCTGACCTTGTCCTTCTTTTACAACCCGCTATCGCTCCATATTTTCAACACCGATGGAAACTGTGTGTGTCTGTCTTATTTTGTCACGCGCGGCTGGGGCACGTTTCTTTTCGCTGTGAGTGGCGTAATTTTCTTGGTCGCACAAGCAGACGAAAAGCCGGCTCAGACGGGAAAACATAAGATGTACGCATGCGCGAGATCTGTATGTAAATGACCCAAATGACGTTGTCCAGGAATTCCCTACCGCACTCTGTTTGAATATTGAAGTTCCATTGGTGGAACCCGAAGAAGACGTGAGGATTACTCGGTAGTTTCACAAGTAAGTGTGTGTTTTTCATATTTCGTTGTTTTATATTGTGTATTTTACACGAGCGAAGATGTGTTTGTATAAAATTTGACAGGTTCCCTGCCACTAGCGGTGTCATAGCATCAATGTGGTATCAACGTGGTCATTGCCATGTCGACCATCACATGAACATTAATAAAAAAGTCATTATGGCAATGTCGCTCATCACGAACACATGCTTTTGAATATCAATGCATTGCTCACAAATTAAACTTGATGTGTGTTTTGAAGTCTTATACTGAGTTGTTATTGTATGTCACTTGGTCTGCTTTATTGATTGCGTTCAATTGATTGTGGGATTCTGAGATGAATCAAGATCTAGGTCATGGATCCGAGCGAGAAGTGGATGTTTGTAAACATTGCCATGCTGAGACTGTCGACATTTTCAGTTACCGTTTTGAATGACCTATCACTCAGTGCTGTACTCACTCAACCTTGCGCTCGATAAGGCCACTTTGTTTGATGCTAAAACTATTTTTTCTTCGATTGATATACTGTATAGGGAAACTGTGTGCCAGAACAGTCACGGAGAGATGGGAAAAGTTGTGTTTTAATGGGAGGGAAAATGGCGTCAGTGAAAACTATTATTAAAGCAAAGCAAAACTTATATAATTTAAAAGTTGGTTTGATTCATTTTCATGTTGAGCTTTAGATTTGTCACATCGTAATCATTCATAACTTGCCTTTTTTGAACGATCTGAATAGAGGTTGAAATGTATGTATGTATGTATGTATGTATATATATGTATCTATGTATGTATGTATATGTATATATATATATATATATATATATATATATATATATATATATATATATATGCATATTTTAAGTGTGATTAAAACCCCATCTTCTGCTGGGATTTTGGTGTGATTTTTACCTCAGCTGACTTGTCAGTCAGCTGACGTTTTTTGAGGGTCCATCGTCCATCGTCCGTCCGTCGTCCACAATTCACATTTTCGACTTCTTCTCAAAATCAGTCAGCCAGATTCACTTCAAACTTGGTGGAGATGTGCCTTGGGTGGGTCTCTACTAAGTTTGTTCAAATGGTCACGGTCCAGTGATTTTTGGATTTTTAATGAATTTTTTTGTCCATTTTTGGGTAAATCTTAAAAAATCTTCTTCTCCGAAACCACTCACTCAATTGCTTTGATATCACACAGGAACACTCTCTGGGACACTTAGTTCTTAATTTGTTCACCAGGTGGCACTGCAATTTTTTCCTAATTTTTTATGAATTTTTGTGTGTTATAGCTATTTTCGACTTCTTCTCCAGAACCATCACTCAGATTAAGCTGAAACTTGGTGGATATGTTCCTTGTAGAAGGGTCAAACAAAGTTGTTCACTATGTGGGAATGTTGCAGATTCCTGATTTTTAAGGATTTTTTCAATTCTGGTACTTGTCGGTCAATGCAGCTTTCCTATTGATTACTATGGAAGTCAATGGGCATTCTAATGCTAATTCATATTTTTGACTTCTTCTCCAAAACCGTCATCCAGATTAACTTCAAACTTGGTGGCAATGTACCTTGGGTGGGTTTCTACCAATTATGTTCACGTGGTCATGCTCCAGTGATTTTTGGATTTTTTTTTTTTTTTTTTTTTTTTTTTTGGACAAATCTTAAAAAATCTTCTTCCCCGAAACTGCTTACCTAAATGCTTTGATGTCACACAGGAAGACATCTAGGGACTCCTTGTTGTTAATTTGTTCACCAGGTGGCGCTGCAGTTTTTTCCATTTTTTTTGTGAATTTTTGTGTGCTATAGTTATTTTCGACTTTTTCTCCAGAACCGTCGCTCAGATTAAGCTTACACTTGGTGGATATGTTCCTAATGGAAGGGCCAAACAAACTTGTTCACTGTGTGGGAATGCTGCGGATTGCTGATTTTTAATGATTTTTTCAAGTCAGCTCCTTTGGGGTAAATGCACCTTTCCTATTGATTACCATGTAAGTCAATGGGCATTCTAATGCTAATTTACATTTTCGAATTCTTATCCAAATCCATCATCCAGATTAACTTCAAACTTGGTGGCAATGTACCTTGGGTGGGTGTCTACCAGGTTTGTTCCAATGGTCATGTTCCAATGAATTTGGATTTTTTTGTGATTTTTTTTCAAAAATCACTACAAAAGTTTTAATAGGAAAACTTAACATAGGAATTTCTTGTAATGGTCGTAACTTTAATAATATTGACCAGATTTACTTCAAACTTGGTGGGGATGTGCCTTGGGTGGATATTTACCAAGTGTGTTCAAATGGTCAAGCTCTATTGATTTTTGGATTTTTGATGAATTTTGTTGTTTTGGGGGGGGGGGGCAAACCTTCAAAATTCTTCTCTGAAACCACTCACCCAATTGCTTTGATATCGTACATGGACACTCCCGGGAACACCTAGTTCCCAATTTGTTCACCAGGTGGCGCTGCATTTTTTTTTAATGAATTTTTTGTATGGATTTGCTATTTTTCACTTGTTCTCAGAACCATCCCTCAGATTAAGCTGAAATGTGATGGATATATTGTTGTGGAAGGATCAAACAGTTGTTTACTAGGTGGCACTGCTTTGGATTCCTGATTTTTAAGGATTTTCAATTCGGGTACTTATCGTTCAATGCAGCTTTCCTATTGATTACCATGTAAATCAATGGGCATTCTAATGCTAATTCACAGGACAACTGACACGAAATTTACTGTTTACTTGATATCTTGAGATCTGTTTTGGGTTAGCTACACATGTTTACTATTTTGTATGAAGGTCATGCTGAGACAGTACATGAATGACCTTGACCTCGTTTGTGGGATCACAGTGCAACATACATGAATTTTACTCTTCATTATAACTTGAGAATTACTTGAACTTTGATGTTGCACGTGTGGGTGTTCTTCTATGAAGGTCAGACTTACTCAGAACATGGTGTCCTCGATCCTTTCCAAAGTTCATAGAGCTGCAAGTGTGATGAATGTCAAGATCAGCTGAGGCACGGGCTGTTCACACAGACCTCTTGTTTAAGGTCCATCTTCCTGCATACCCTTGGAATGGAAAATGACAACCTGTATGTATCAGATGTACAGGGTGGCCTTTTTACAGATCAAGGGTACAAACTAAACCAGAGGAGAAGCACTTCCAGTGATGAGGGGGCTAACAATTCTGTTTCTATTTTGCACCACCTGATTAAAGTGTACTGGAGCTCAAATGAAATAATACAGTGAAAACTCAAAGTGACACTCAGTTATCTGACATATTCATTATAATGACACAAATTTGAAGGGACTGAAGTTGTTGTTCCTTTGTTTTTTGACTCATTAATCTGAAATATTCAGATATCTGACTCATTTTCTTGGAAAAAAATAGTGTCATTCTTACAAGTTTTCATTGTGCCTGCTATGTGTGGACCCTGACAAACATTAAAAATGTAGCAATCAATAAAGCAGACTTAGTGACATACAATAACAACTCAGTATAAGACTTCAAAACACACATCAAGTTTAATTTGCGAGCAATGCGCCGATATTCAAAAGCATGTGCTGATGGTGAATGACATCGCCATAATGTTCATGTGATGGTCAACATGGCAATGACCGCGTAGATACCACATTGATGCTATGACACCGCAAGTGGCAGAGAACCTGTCAAAATTTATACAAACACATCTTCGCTCGTGTAATATGTACAAGGTAAAACAATGAAATATGAAAAACACGCACTTACTTGTGAAACTACTGAGTAATCCTCAGGTATTCTTCTAGTTCCACCTCTTCGCTGGCTTCAGCAACAGGTCTTTTCATAAGTGACTGTGGCTGCTTTACATATGTCATAACACATTATGCGTGCGCATAAACGATCTCCAAAATACGCTCACTCCCACCCTAGAAATAAATTTTTGTTTGATCATACACAAACCTACATGTATTGAAATGTTAACAAAATATTCATATTAAGCCCGGTAAATTAAGGTCTTACAGATATTACTATAATAGCCATGATAATTTACTCGCAAATGTACCCAAATTTCATATACATGTATATGTATATTATACATGTAAACATATGTTCATGCCCTAATGAAAACAAAGGAAAAACAACAAAAAGCCCCACCTCCAGGCTTTAAGCCTTGTTTTTTTTAGTAGCCACTTTTGATTTGATTAGAAGCCATTTCAAATTTTGCAGTAGCCACTTTAAAAAATGTCATGCTCTTAAGACTTCTTTTTTTTTTGTATTGTTTTGTTTTGTTTTTGCTGGGGGGGGGGGGTTAAAAGATTATGATACCTCATAAACCTGTATTTGTGTCCATTTCTTGGAATATATATGTTACATTTTAAGCTCAGTCTTTTGTGTGTGTGTGTTTTTTATCTCTGCATGTTGATCTGAGACTCAAGACTCAAATCAAAATCCCACTTTCCATCCTTGTCTGAAGTGCCTATTTGGCGTGTCAGATTTTTTTGGGCCTTTCTTTTTATCACGTGCCTGCTTTGTTGATCAACAAGCCGGTCGATTGGCCGCAGGGCCCCCTTGGGTAGAAGAATGTTGCTTCGCCGCGTCAACGTTCTTCCAATCCACCACAATACACAAATCTGTATCCTCGGTGTCCATAACTGTTTCCTCAACTTTTGGTTGCTTTGGAGCACTCTGTGCCCAGCTAAAGAATGTGGATTGATGCCTTGCCATGCGAAAACGTGTTGTCAACCTGGGAAACCAGGTCAAATTATTCAACATGTTCAATATTTTAAACCAATCACAGTGGAGATACGCATTCAGCACGCGAAGAAAAACAGCATATCGTCATAATGCTTGCATGATGGATCACCTCAAAGTTGAGATCAAACTGAGTTTTACAGTCGGTTTTGCTCAGATCTCTACGGTAATAAAGCGTGTTAGTCCATTCTTTATCCAGGTGAGGAATGTCTGTCCATTTATTTAAGAGTTCTAAGCATAACGGACATGGGGATGAAAGGCAATGCGTTTCATAGCTGACCGCACTGGACCCCTCTTGTGTATGCAGTGTCACAGTTTGCTCACTCCGGGCGGTCATGACCAAACGTGTTAACTTCAAGCTGTGAGGTTGACGGGCGTAATCTTCTTAGGCACTGTGATTAACTTTTGCACGTTTTGTCTTTATCCGGCCTCTGATCATGAGTACAAAGCAGAGTTTGCTTGATAAAAAGAAAGAAGTAGAAGGGAAAAAAGCGATCGCCATTTTTTGCTTTTTTTTTCAATCGCCTCAAACAAATTTTGTATTAAGTCGCTTTTGGCGACTGCTAACGCGAATGTAGATAATAGATCTGTTAAAAATGTGCCTGATTAAATTTTTCACAGAGAGCTGCATGATATCATTTGTCACTTAAAGACATATTACCTTGTGCATGGTTGGAAGTTTTAAGTTGAAGGTAGATGGATGTCCAGCATCATCATCATGATAGGAAGTGACAGTCATGTGAGCAGAAGCTGAGAAATGTGCAGAATTTCATTCAATTTTGATACAAAAACTTTCAACAATGTGTATAAATACAAGATAAGCCTTTATATATGGTTTAATTTTTTAATTTATTGCCCCATTCCATCAGAAAATGGAAAAAAAACCCCGAAATGTTCAATTTTTCTGACACGGAAAACACTATTTCCTGGAGCAGAAAATCAGTGCCCCTATTTTTCGTTGATTGTAGTGCCATGTATAGACAAATAAAGGTTTTATTAAGGAAAATGCTACAAAACTGAAAATTGTATTTTACCAAGTAAGGTTTATATGACAGAAGTTTCGAACATTGATGGTAAAAAGTGGAAGTTTTCTTCTGTAGAAGCCTTCATAGAATTTGTTGAAATTGTACCAGTATATTCTCCCATGTCATAAGTGCAGAAATTGTTACAAGAACCTGATCACTTCTGGTAACACGAGAGGTGCAACCTTGAAAATTCTGCCTTCCACCAACTTATGTGGACAAAGCATAACTTTTTGGAGTTTTCCACCCACGGGTTCTCGTGATGAGATCACCACTGTAAAGCTTGGCCTACTTATCAACAGTAACTGGGCCAAAGGTTACCAGTGCTCATGCGTGCGATCGTAGAGCTACCCTTTCAGGTAGCAGCGACTGCCGGTTCTAAGTATATCTCGGGAACTATTGTTAAATGACCCTGACATAATTCTCAAGGACAATTTGAGGTGGTTTTGGCACAATTGGTGTTTAATGATGTTGAGGGGAGGGCTTAAAAATTGGTCTTTCACTGGGGACAAAATACCAAGTAACAGGGTAAAGATTATAACTAGCTGTATTAGTTGTCACTACTGTGTATGCATACCCTACTGGACGCCCTAATGGTGTCACCCACACAAAGGTCGCACCCCCAACTGTGGGTGGGAATTAGACACCTCAAGGTATGTGTGGCACAATAATCGCCCCCCCCCCCCCCCCCCCCCCAAATTTTTTTTTAAAATGTACCGGTATATCACCATGAAAAAGTATAACCAGGCTGCTTATGACAAGGAATGAACAAAAATCTGTGATTTAAAGCTGGTGAATAAAGTTAAAATTAAAATAAACTTAAAAACATCCACCTGTGTTGCCTTTTTATTATGTCTTGGTATGTGAAAAGTGAACTGGAATCTCGCTCCTCACTTTCATGTTGAAACTCGTTTTGTGTCAGATTCTGGCTATCAGTGGGTAAATGCTATCATACCGCTACTTAAAAACATTGAGTTATCAAACTTTGGTATTTGTTTTAAAATTTTGTCATTTAAATTTCTTAAATCTCGCTGCAAAAACATCGTGGATGATCCACATGCGTTTCCATTAGGGTGCCGCCATGACTAATCCCTTTTTTCGAGACTCGCAAGATTGCATAAACAAGCTTCTGCAAATCATCACAACTGTGTCATGTGACTAATACATGGCAAACATGCATGCTTGTCTTATGAACACTGATCGAGCGTATTTCCCCAGTTTTTATGTCAGCATATTAAACTTATGAACAAGAATACACAGATTATAGTAAGGGTAAGCCTATAGTTATACATTTTATTCCATTATTGAGACTTTTTGACGATGATCACAACTTTTAATCAATCAATGTTCCATGTATGTATACCGGCAATGTAAACAAACGTGGCCGCCTGTTTTTTCCATCCTCAAGAAAAGTTCCTCCCAGGCTAAGTCCCCGGGATATTTAGACTGTAGTTTGCATAATAGTCGCAGGTGTGGCTTTGAAAAAATTATTTTACCCCTCCAGCTGCGACGATTAGGGCGTCCAGTATGGTATTTGTGCTGTTTTTTGACTTTATAAAATCCTTTGTAGAATTGGTTGAAATTGTGCTGTTGTATTCTCAAAAATAGTAGTGTCTGAATAGAGAAGAATAAAGGGTTCATACTGTACATTTTGAAAATCAAATGCCATTATATATTTTCAAAACCTTGAAAGTCTTGGAATCTGCGTTGGTCCTTTAAAATGATTTTAAGTAAATTTGTTAATTAGATGCATCAGTTTTTCCTTTTCCAATTTGCACTTAAAACCACATTTACATGCCAAAATGCCATTAGAGATTCTTAAATTTGAAAAACTTTCCACTTAAAAACTGCTTGAAAAGGCATTCGAAGTCCATGAACCCTGGAAAATGGTAATGAAATGTCATCTTGTTTCAGATTAGACAAAATGACTTTGATTTGTATGGTTCCTTAACCCTTTCCCCCTTAAAATGCCTAGAGGTAAAATGTAGTCTGCTTCAGTAGCTACGTTTCCCTTTGTATAGTAAGGGGTAGGTGTGCAACCTGTATTTGTGTCTGTTTTTTCGACTGCTACTGCTTGTTCAACACATTTACATGAATATGGTAACTTCCATTTGGAGCATATTACTCAGGATTATAGTCCTCTAGAAGGTCACAGCCATATTAGTGAAGTTCATAGATGGGTGACTTTAACCCCATTCCAAAGAGGACAAATCCACATTAATGAATTTGGTTTCTACATGGTGACTTGAGAGGTTTTTGAGGTTAGACTTTTTTTTCTGTACAAGATGATAGTTATAATCAAGCTTCAATTTCATGGGGAGATGAGTTCACATGCTCTGTCTGGTGGCAGTAGTGCTAAATTTTTATATGGAAGAACACATGGCAAACAATATCTGGTACAACTATTGGAACAGTAGTTCATGATACACATAAATGGATTGAACGTATTTGCACCAGAGGAGAAAAAACAAGTTTTTTCTGCTTGTCCCTATGATATGGCATAGTGTGCAAAAGCACCCAGGTAACTTATTCCTTTAACCAGCACTGGTTGACCTCAAACCAGTATGTGGATTTTCCTAGTATGGGAAATAAACATTTCAGGAATCAGTTTGTAGGGTTTTACCTGGCGCAATATATTCCGTCCTTTACACAGAAAACGTTAAGTTCAAAGATGGGTGAGCTTGACCCCATTGGCAAGGTACAGGGCCATATTAGTGAATTAAGTTTCTGCATGATAACTTGGAAGTTTTTGAGCTCGGACTTTCATATTGAAAGTTCTCTATAAAGACTTGCCGAAGTTCGAAAATGGATGACCATGACCAATTCAAAAATCCCAGGTACATTGGTGAATTTGGTGTATGCATGTTAACATGAAACAAACATTTTTGAGCTAGGGCTTTCATGTTGCGTGCATGAGATAATTTTCAATAAGTGACAGAGTTGTTTGTGGGCCACTGTCATTGTAGAAGTTTATAAGGTTTTGTATGAGGGACGACTAGTAAGGACATATGAGGAGACATTTCATTTTCTATTGGAAAATCAGTCTATTGTTAATTTTAGTGTCAATGATTGAAAACAGTATAAATAAAATTGCTAGGAAAGCTGTTTATGTAGACTTGAGTCAAGCGGAAAAAGTTTCAATTGGTAGGGGGAAAATCATGTCATGACAATATAATGCCTACATATGTATGTTTATATGAATATATTTTGTTTTCAGAGAGAGAGAGCAAGGTCCTCGTTTTGCTTCTGTTGGATCATTTGAACATACATTTGGGCAGAAGTGGAAAGAGCTTTATCAGATGGAAAAGAATCGTGAGGAACAGCTTAAACAGGAAATGGAAGAAGCTGGAGAAAAACTAGATATGGAAATGCAACAGGGTATCCATGAACACCAGACAATGCTTTTAAGACAAGGTAAGCCCCAGTTCCTAAGCAGAACTTTGTTTGTTAAATTGAACTTCATCAGATACCTCAGAAGAAAGACTATGGAACACTTGTGCTTCAAATTGTACACAATACATCAAAAGGGATAAAGTTTGCCAAATCTGATTGTTCGTGATTAAGTGCACTTCTGATTGCAAAGTGAGCTAATGAAGCATGTAAAATAGGCTCTTTTTTGTTGTTGTTGTTGTTGTTGTTGTTGTTGTTCTTTTGTTCAAGGGAAAACCTATAATGAGGTGTACAGAGAACATCTTATTGAATATTTTATGTTTATGCTACCCGAATTGATGAAACAGTGAGCAAAATCATCCATTGGCTGTGTAACACAAATTTTGGAAAGTCATGTTTTTTCTGTAGATCTGATGCGTCGTCAAGAAGAACTAAGAAGACTGGAGGAAATGCAGCAACAAGAAATGCAGAGAAGGCAGGAAATGCATATGAGGTAAATAGATTTTTTAGTTCCTTTGGGTGCAACACATCAGGGGACACAACACTGACACACGGTTTTGGATAAGTGTTTTCCATATATTTATGTATTAACTTACTGCATGGTAACCTTCCCTTCATTTTTGGCAAAGTCCCATTATGTAGAAGAAAGAGAAAAGCAACAGATCACTAGTGCATTGGTGTGTCCTGGACTGTCTTGTGCCATGAAGCAAACGACACATGTTGCAGCAGAAAGGAAGGTAATTCTGTGAAGCTTTTGCTGTAAGGATACCTGCAACAAATGTATTACAGAAATATGGTACAAATGGATATGGTGTTGGAGTGCAGAAATGGTGGGCTCAAATCAGGTAACTCCAAACTGTACAAACATGCACAAAGATGTCGCTGTACGGAGCCAGTAGGTAGATTCCAAGTTCATGCCAACTTCAGCTGTTCAATGAGATACAGGGGTGTTTTTGTGTATATTCAGAAGACCAGGCAGAGATATACCACAACAGGGAATGCAGAGGCGACCAGACATGGGCATGAGGTATTATGATTTTCTTGAGTGATTAGATGTTATGTCGAGCAAACTTACCCAAAATCAGCATGCTAAGAAACAAATTTTATAAACTATTCTTGTAGAATTCTTGATTGTTGCTCAAGGCAACTTATATCAGTGTTGCTAGGACAGGGCATGACGTTGAGACAAACCAATTGTTCTGGACAAGCTAATTTTCAAACAGGAAAATATAAATCTTGAGCTTAGTACAGATGTAACCCTATGACCGAATTTTTGACCAAAAGTACAGTGTGACATGTCAATTTTTTTTTTTTTTTTTTTTTTTTGGGCAAGTCATGAGGGATAGTTTAAAGCTCTGCTGACCACAGGTCGCAGAGCTGATGGGAACACTCATGTCTGTCCATCCGTAACCTTTTGTTTGTTGGCAAGATACTTACTAACTGTATGAAAGTTGAGTTTGATATTGGTGGTGCCACCGAAAGCAATATGATTGTATGGGTAAAAATGTGAATATCTTGTGACCACTCTTGCATCCTTAATAATTGATAGATGAAATTTAGAGGGATTGTGGAGGAAGTAAGAAACTCAGTTTCCTATGATACTAATGGCATAACCTTTAAACAGATTAAGTGCAAAATGTGTTGAAAGATGCAAAATTCCCATGTCTTGAAGAGTAATTGAATTGGAAGTGACAAATTTATAGGATACAGAGACCATATCCAATGCTAGCAGGACTCCACTTTAACGTTAGTGCCGTTGTCCAGGGCAACCAGGTAAAATTCACAGACAACTGAAAAATTTAAATGCATCTCCCAATCAGACAAGCATATTTTTATCAGGGTCAATAAACATGATTCTGAACTCTTCGAGTGCTAGTCACTGCTCATGTTGGGTGACCATTTGACACACACACACTGACCCCAGTGCCAGTCATGGCATTTGTTATACTTGATACATCTTTAAAATTGCACAAATTTGTGATAAACAAACATTGATAAATTCTTCATTTCGTGGATTGAATACATTTCAGAAAAAGATTTTTTTATGATGGTAGGTAGCAGAGCATTAGACCCATGGGTCTCTTTTGTTTTGTTTTTGTTTCTGCAATAAATTGAAAAGATATTTCCTGGTTTAAACAAACAAACCATATGTGAAAAGCCAGATGGAGGCTGCACATTTTGAATGGTAACAATTTTTAATAACTGTATGGAGATCTAGGTCAACATCAATGTTGGTGGCGTTGCCTGTAGTTATATGTAATGTATGGGTCATACTGTGAAAATCTTGTGACGAGCCTTGTTTCCCCCAAATATTTTTTGATCGTCGTGAAATTAAGTGGGCTTGTAGAAGATCAAAATCTCGTTTGCATATGATACTAGTAGTGCCACATTCTTTAACAGATATTGACTCGAAATGTCTTTGAAGATATAATTCCATGATTTGAAAAATGATTGAATTGGACATGCCCGATTAATAGGAGGTACAGATTATGTCCAATTCTGAAATGCTATATAATGCCAGTGACCTTGACCTATTTTTGTTACTGTAAGTTTCTTCACTTTTACTTGTATAAATTTTACCTTTTTTGTAATTTTGATATTTCACTGCAGTTTAAATTTCACTGTTTTGGACATAATTCCTATTCATACAATATAAAATACTATTCCACTGTGTTATTTTCCCGCTCTTGTGCCATCAGTGAAATAAGAGTACATGTACAGCAAAAGTTACTCATTTACAAGATGTCACCAGATCTTTAAAGTTGGAAGAGGTGATATTTTTTTTTTTTTTTTTTTTTTTTTTGGTATTGGGGGGGGGGGGGGGGGGAAGAAGCAGCTTGTACATCAGTGGCAAAGAGAATTGAACCTTCAGATCACAGTTTCACTGAAGTACATTGTGCACAACACAACTTTTTTTGCAAGATCGTTCAAGGGGTACTGCAATAATAATTTACAATAGTTATTTGTAATAAATGTGGCTCCACATAAAAAAATCCAAACTTTTTCCCAACGGAATAAGCAGACATCAAGTTTTCTTAGGTATGAGGGGTTGTGATATCCCCTGGATTGACTGCTACAGCTAATGCTATGACAGCTGAGTGAACGTGACAAAAGCAAGGAAACCTGACCAAGTACACATATTTCACTTTTACAATGCATGAAGCATTGTGTATAGATATGATGAAACTTACTAAACTGAGATATTTTTTCTCATTTAATGAGGATAAATAAGGAAAGGAAAATGAAGAAGTCAATAAGACTAGCTAACAACTCCTGTAGTTGTGTATTCAATTTTCGAAGCACACTGGTAAGGTCAAAGAGGGTGATTAACACCGTGCACAAGTCGTTATGATAGTTCTGCTAATGTTTTGTGCATCAGCTTGGTGGCCCCTCAAGGTTTGTGTATTAAAATGGAGGGTAGGCCAGGTGATGTCTCGTATATCAGAACACCTACTGGAGATAAAGAATAGCTGTAACTTAATACCTGTTCAAGAAAAATGTTGAAAATTTGTCAAATGAACACCTAAAATGACCATTGATGACCAAAAAAAGTAAAAACTTTCACTACTGTTCCACTTTAAGCACTTATGAAAAGGGCATTTAATTCAATATCTTGATAAAGTTTAAGGCCGATGATACCAACACTGTACTAGAAATGTGTTTCATGTAGAAGTTTGATATTGCATAATATAGATAACCTTGATAAATTTCTGAAGGTCATGAAGGGAATGCGTTTTTAGGAAATAAAAATTTGGTGATGGTTATCAGCAGAGCATTAGGCCCATGGGCCTGTTGAGGTATGTTTATGAAGTCTTGTATTCATGCCTTTGCAAACATGCTTAGGTCCCTGTATTATCAATTGGTTCATCAGAAGGGGTTTAAATATGATGGGCTGTTCCCAGTTTGCTTTCTGAAACAAAATGTTCAAATCAGAGATGACATTATGCCAAACATAATATTATCACAAATTTGCTGTTTCAAAATCAGTTTTGTCCATGCAACAAACATCAGGTTCACTGAAGAGATAAGGAATAGTGAATTCATTGCCAGTCAGGAAATTTTACAGCCTCGCCACCACTACCAAACCCGGGGAGGGGGGGGGGGGGGGGGGGGCCAAAAAAGTGAGTTGGCATTAACTGAAGGAAATCTTTTTCATTTGCTGTATTTGGTGCAAAACTTCAGTTTTTGTTGCTGCTTTTATTTTATGCCTGATATGAACTGTTGTCATTAGTATTGGTCGATTAATTATATCCTAAGTGGTTTCTTTTGACCAATTTGGTAAACAATGAACAGAGATGTGATGTGGAGAATCAGAGAAACCAAAAACTTTCTGAAAAACTGTTGCAGCTTCTTTCTCTCTCTCTCTCTCTGATTTTTTTATTTTTTTTTATTTTTGGAAAGATTTTATTGCAGCAAGTAAATATTGAATTAAGTCACTTTATAAAATATCATCACTTTTGAATGTTGAAAGGTTTATATATGCATGTGCAATACATTGAAACAGGAAATAATGGTTAAGTTTGCCGCGAAGCATGAGAACTAATTCACAGATTTTCTTCTGAAGCACCACTAGAGGTTGTGGGCATATGTATGAGGGATATATTCGTTATGGGCCAAAAAAAATGAATAATTGTTATGAAATATGGAAGTAAGAGATAATCCAATGATCAAAATTAGGGCTAGCTTCATAAAGATTGAAAGCAGCAGATATAATTTAGTGTGATGAAGAACAAGGATGTAACTGAACAGCGAGTTCACAGAAATGTATGGTGGCTGAGCCACTGATCCAAGAATTGACAATTTAGAATAACTTGGAAGTCTTGCACATATAGAGAGAAATCAGAAGTCCGTGAATAGATTTTTTTGTAAATTTAGAAATTCCACTTTTCAAGATTTTACCTGAATTCAGGCTATTTGCCAACTATAAGAAATCACCTCAATTTTGTCAGAATAGCTCAGATTTGATGAAAAAGAGAGGTGGCACATAGGTTCCAGGAAATTTTGATCACATTTCAGGTGAAATTTGTGAGAGTGGCATCTCTGTGTAAAGAAAACACTAGTATTGGTGCTATTCCAAGTATTCATGCAGCATATCTGTTATAATGAACTGTTCAGTTTAAACCAGTCATTGGCTACCTCTTTGTTGTCTGTCTGTCTTCTGTCTAACTTGAAGGAATATGGTTTAGAAAATGATGCCATCACCAAACTGGGGTTATATTTAAGGCTAAGTGGAGCATCTTTTTGAAATAAGTTCTTTTTACAAGACTCAAAAGACTATATATCCATAAGTTTCTTGGCAGTGATACTGTTTTATTATGATCAGAATCATGGCTTCATTCTTATGTTTGAATTTCAAATGCCAGTTTTGCTACTCAAAGAAGGTAACACATTTTTAAACTGTTATGTTAGTCAAAAAGACACCCTTTTTTGTGAAGTAAAAATTGAACAAGTGATGGTATTTTAAAGGCGGCGGGATGAGGCACGCATGATGCAACAAGATGATGACAGGCGACAGAGAGACAACATGAATATGATGGGGCGAAGGCGGCAAATGCAGGATGAACCCATGAGAGGTGGCATGGGAGGAAGGAATGATGATCTGTTGATGCAGGTGCGTTGATATTTTGTATAGGGTATGGGTAGCCTGTATTGATATGCATGTGTTACCATGTAATCACTGATGCCAGTTCTTGTTCATACAGGATCCTGGATTTTTAGTTTAATGTGGGAAATAGTTTCTCAATTACAGAAGGTCTAGCCTCAAACAAGCCAGGTGATAGTTGTCACTTTGTATTTTTATCCAACCAGCACTGGCATCTCAATAACATATATGATTAACAACTTTGAAGTTTTTGTCTGCAGTCATGAGTAATAGATGTCTGATGTAAAAAGTTGTAGCACATTAATTATGCTGAAAGTATTAAAAAAGGGTAGTTTCATTCTGGATATAAGATCTGAAAAAAAGCAAGATGTAGGTGAAGGGTGGGTGGATCATAGCTGTGTCATGGTCTTATTCGTGTAGCAGGAGCGTGCGATCCAGGAGATGCAAGAACGTGATATGGGTGGCGGCCCCCATGGCGGCAATGCACCTCCAATGCAGCCACCACCAGCCCCACCTGCTGCTCTTGGTCTTGATCGTCCACGTCAATCACAGGTTAGCCCTGGCTGCTTACAATGACTAAATTTTAATAACTTTAACCCATTTCTACTAAAATGTCAGAAGCAACTGCTGGTCAGTCTTGTCTGCTGTAACATTCTTGGACTGATCTTAACATGAAAACATAACATAAAAATTGTAGATGAGACCTTTCAGGACAGTGTACTCCAGCTCAGCAACTTTTCTTGGATCAGGTTGGGTAATAGGCACATAATCTGTGCTAAGAAAAGGTTTCTGACTGTCTTATACCAGAGGAAAGTTAAATTAACAGGTGTTTACATAGAACATTGACTTCTTGGTGGGCTCTGGCTTTCTGGTGTGAACTTCGACTCAAGTTTGGTTTAAATATATTATTTGTAAACACAATTGGCTGACAGTCTCGCCAGCCTATATAATGGCCTCTTGTACAAGTTTCCAATAACTGAATTTGATAATAAGGGGGACAGACACATGAAGCCTGAAAGAGATAAGTACAACGACTTTATTGCTTTGTGAAATCAGGAAAAAAAATATGAAAGTTTGTCAGATGTATGTCAGTCACCATGTAACGTTTTTAAAAATAACCAGATCTCCTTTGTGTTTTAGGCAGGTTAAAATTAATTGTGCTGAAAGGTCGAGGAGAAAATAAGGTTGGGTGGGTGCAAGTTACTAATCAGGTCTTGACAAGACTAATAGTAATTCAAAGGGATGAAAAAATTGTCATCAGGTAATCTATGTTCAGACCCCAGACTACTAACACAGTTTAGGTTTTGTGGTTGCTCTATTGGTTACGTCCACAGCCATGAGAGTTTGTGGCAGTTTGATTGGGTAAACAGTTTGCTGTAACATGAGGTTTAATTCCACGTTTAAATTTTCCCATTCATCCCCAGTATGGTATATTAAACAAAAATGTATGTTAGTGTGGGTTGTTTTTGAAATTTAAGAAGAGGAATTGTTAGCAATAACAAAACAAAAATGTAAACATAAGTTGTTATTTTGCTGGAATTCATTATTTCTCTGGGTTTAGTTCACTAATTAGAACATCAAGACCGGAGGTTTTGAAGTATAAAACTACATTCAGAAGCGTCCTTGTACTTAAGCTATAGGCTAAATCAGTAACCATCAGTAAGATGTTAAAGTTGAGGGTAACTCTTTAAGTACAAAAAATGTGTGGACTTACTTAACTAACAAGTGTATAATTGATCAACAGGGAGGAATGGGAGGTGGTTTGGGAGGCGGAATGGGAAACCATGGAGGTGGTATGGGAGGCCAAAACATGGACAACAACCAAGGAATGGGAGGCATGGGCAACCAGGCACCAATGGTAACGTATTCTGTCTTTACCATGATAATTAGATCGTGTTTTCAGACAAGACTTACAAAACTGCTGCTTTATCATGCATTGTGCATTTGCTGGCTATTTTTTAAAAGAACATACAGCACATATATTTCAGTATGAACGGGCCATAGAGTTGGTGTATTATACGCCCATACCAGTTCAAGATACTGATGTCCAGATGAGTGTCTGAAGTTGTGTGAAGTTTTCTTCTTGGAATTGTTAACATCTTAAAGATTCTTGATTCTTTATGGGTCTCTAGTGTATAAAGTGGCTTATGTGCATAGTAGCGTGTATACGTGTACACTGAATTGATGGAGGCTGTGAGGATAACAAGCCCACCAATTTAACAGGATAAATGTACAAAACATGCTGTGCAAGCCCATTGACAGCAGCACATTGATTACAAGTTATTACCAGCTGTAGGTTTTGGGAATTCTTCCATGACCAACTTTGTGCATATGAATTTCTCGTATACAGAACTGAAAATGGTGTTCTCTTCAAGGTGGACCGAGCTTATATTTTGACTGAAACATGTTCCAAACTAAAGTAAAACTAGATGGTTTACTACAGACATGGACGATGTGCTCTCGGGTGGGGATACTGAAATGGAATACCTGTTACATGTTGCGTAAATTGACATAATGCAGATGCTTTAATAAGGAAATTTGACTGGTTACAGAGGATGCTTTAATAAGGAAATTTGACTAGTAACAGAGGATGCATAAATTGTGTTGAGTTTGTTCATACCTAGGCATTATAATCCTTTCAGCAAAAATAAGCAATACTGATTCATGTTGTGGGGCACAAAAACAGGGTGTCATAATTTGTCATTGGAAGGGGTTCACCACATTTGTGTCCAGTTCCACATTTTACATGTGAACTTTGTGCCAACACAATTTTTTGGGTACTTTAAAGTGAATCTAAACAAGTATCTCAATTCTTTTTTTTTTTTTTTTTTTTTGCTTTTTAAGAGGTCTGTTAATCTGTTGGCTTTTCAAAGCTGAGCTGACTGCCTGGGAACTCAAATGACGGCCAATAAAAAAAAGAAGGTACATGGAGATGAATTGATTTGGCATGGGCATTAGTAGAATAGAGAAGATACCTTGTTGCAAAGGATTAGTGATTTGGATCAACAAGAAATGGGTCAAAGTCAAATAGGAAGATACAAAATGGTCTGTACTCATGTTGTCTCTTCCTGTGACACATGGGGAGCATTATTAGGGTGATGAGTGGTATTTAGGAATTTTTTATTTTTTTTTTTTTGTCGAATTGCATAGAGTCTGTGATCAGGGTAGAGTGGTGTAGTGCTGCAAGTCTGAAGAGTCTTCTGTTGGGAGTTGGCAGGCAGCAAATAACTTGGCTTGGTTACCTTTTGTCAGATCAGCTCTTACACTGGTACATTCTTTAGAAACACAAACTCTTAGATTTTGTAATTTTTTCCAGTCATAATATCAGTGAGTTGTTGTGTCTGAATAAAATTAGTGAACTGATGGAGGAAGAAATATAGCACTGTTGAAAGGGATGGGGAATATGCTAAATTGTGAAGGGTTAGTGGTTTTTAAGGATTTTAGAAGCATTTTGTTTGTGAAATTACATAGATTCAATGATCAGGATTAAGTGGTGTAGTGCTGCAAGTCTGAAGAGTCTTCTGTACAGAGCTGGCAGCCAGCAAAGAACTTGGTTTGGTGACCGCATGTCAGATTAGCTCTTATAATGCTGCATTCTTTAATAAGAGGCTTTATGTATATTGTACAGCTAGGGCCACAAAAAGACGTGGTTGTGCGCAAGTTATCAAACGCAAGCCATTTAATGGAATTATTCCATGGAATCAGAAATTAGAAGTAATGAATGAAGGAAACTGGAAACGAATAAAAAGATCATACTTACTTCCACAACAGTATGTTCACAGGCTGGGAGTGGGAGATAATTCTCTGAAAAGAGCATAGAAGTATGGTTTCAGCTGATTGTTTACTATTTGTTAAAATGTTTTACACAGTGCAGTTGTATTTTCATGAAGAGGTGGTCAAGTGTAATGCCAGACATACTGCTGTAAAGAATTGAGATTTGTCATGCTTCAGTCTGATGGGTCATGTTATGGGTGCAACTGGCCAGGCTTTGCCATGTATTCTGTACCTGCAATCTTTTCTGTCACTGGCAGTTGGCAAGTGTTTCTAAATTTCATCCAAGATGTGATCAAGTATCGTTAAAAAAATGGAATTAATTGTAATTTTTTTTGTGTGAAAGGTTGAGGCAGACACAGTGCACTGGATCAATTTTAATGCTTCACAGAACACACATGACCATCTTTTTTATTTATTGTAATTTTTATTTTATTTATTTATTTTTTCTGATCATGGGGTTTGATTAGGCAGTTTCACATCATACTTCCAGTGGCATGCTAGCTTTGAACTACCAAGTAGCAGCAAGTGGGTATTTTTGGTGGGGGAGGGGTGTATGGTTGTACATAGTACAAGGAATATAGCACTAAATGGGGAGTTCTTAAAACATACATGATGTCTTGAAGATGGGAGTGGACTCCTGTAACTGTCAAATATTAGAATGGTCACAGTTCATTGGCTCAGACTAAGATTACAGGGTTCATGTTTTACTGATTTTTGCGTGCCAACAAGCTTCTCTTATGGGGAGGTGGGGAAACTCCATGAAAGTAAACTGCAGCAGATAAAACTGATGTTATCAGTTTGTACTTGTATAATTGGAAAAAAACAACCATGCAAAAGCTAAATTTTGTATGTTATATCTATGTCTGAAAAATGTGATCCAAGGTATTATTAACAATTCAGAAGGTTTGTGTTTTGTGGTACTGCTATTGCTTCATATTTGAAGACGTGCAAGATGCTAGGATCATTAACTATGTTTCACATGTGTTTAATGAAAACTTGAGTACCGGGTACCGGGTATTGGTCTGTAGCACATCGTCCATGTCTGCCCTTTAAACATAAATGAACAGCTAGCCAGTAATAGTGTGATAAGACTGATTGGGCATTTGCAAGTAAAATTCATGTGGAATTAATGACTGTACACATGATAGCCAGGCGCAAAAATTATCTGGGTCAACACTGCGCAGTTGACAGTAAAGGGAAACAAGATATACAGTGTTCTTCATAGGCAAAAGTGGACCGGATTGACAAACATGGAATCATTGTTGGGCAAATGTTGCTCCATGTGAATAAATCACTGATCAGTGAGTATTTTCCAACTGCAAATAGGCAAACCAGACAAGTTGAAGCAACTTAAAGGGGGACTGACAAGTGGAATAGACATACTACAGTGTCTCAGTTTGTGTTATATTGAGGGATCTTCGTAATACTTATTCGTAATGTTGCTTGCCTTCAGATCTGGCTGCAACATTGACAATTAGAAACAAACTTCTTTTCTTTTTTTAATAAACAAGCTTCATGGTTTTTACTTGAACATTGCTGGAATAAAATGCGAATTCATGCATCACTTTTCTTGTACTGAAATGAATGTTTTACCTTTCTGTTTCTCACTATTGAAAGTCTGTTTCCATTGCATATGAATATCACAGTTTACTGCATGTTTCTGGACTGGAATGTTGTCTTTGCCATACAATAATAGTACTCCATGCTGATTACAAGTGAAGTTCCATGTTCTGCCTAGTGCTGTGCTTCGGGTCATATGTAGAGAATGAGTGTGTACCTGAACAACAAAACGCTGATTAAACTTGTAAATTTTAGGTCTTTTGGCATGTTCATGAATTTTATTTGTTCATTTATTTATTTATTTATTTATTTATTTTTTGATTAAAACTCAACAATGTGTCTGTATGACTGTTGTGGGAATCAAGCGTGGTTTTGTGTGTTTTAGTCACATATCAATACATGGTTGTAATAGTGAGACCAATATATTTGTACACTCAATTGAAATTTCACAGGCATTGAGAAGAGCAAATGCTTTTCTCTTCCTTGGAGAGTTGGATGCTTTGGATACACATTGCAGTGTTGCAAGAAAGGAGTGACCACTGAGTTGGACACAGGTGGCTGTGTCATTAGATAAAAAAGGATGGGGTCATGACCTTCTAAATAAATTTGATAAACATGTATGTGAAATTTCACCATAAAATGCCGCTATGAATAAGCAGAAATCAACTATACCTTGTGCAATTCTTTGATAGCCTATTTCTCTGTACAACTGGAAACATTTCAAATAAAAATAATGCATTGGCCTGTCTGCTTTGTCAGGATAAGTCACTGTTTGAAGTCGAACTTGCCTTCAAGATCAAAGCACCCTACATGTGTGGCTGTGGTAATTATTTTCGGTCATTTGCTTGACCATGTAAACATCCCCACCCTCCGGCACAATTTAGATGGTTAACTTTATGGGATACAGCAGTGGCATATGTTCTCTTGGGCTTTGACTGGCCTTTTGTTCATAAGAGTATGGCATGAAGTTTGCTTTGTATATGATATTATGCAATAATGTACCAAACAGTGGGGTCCTTGCGGTCCAAAAAAAGAAGGAAAAAAAGTAAGTGGGAAGACTGGGAGTTCATTCAGGGTCTTGAATAGTTGCATTTATTAACTTTTTATTTTTTTATATGCAGGGACAGATCAAGACTTCAAACTTTTGTACCCCAAATTGGAAATATAAGCAGAATCGCAATATTTTTTGTGGCTCTTAAATAATTCATTTTAAAACGTTTAAGCCATTTACACATCTTATGAGTGAAATGTAAGAAACATTAGCATTTGGTTAATGGTCAGAGTGGTGCCTGCTTATGGGACTACATATCTGAATGTGAGTAACTCTGTGACTTCTATCAGTGACTGCTTCAGTGAGTTGAGCATACACCAATACTGCATAAACCTTCTAAGCTCCCATCATTTTAATCAATGGAGAAAATGATTTGTGAATCCACTTTCAACAAAATAGACCTTGAATTTTGTGGTCAGATGAAATCAGGATTTTGTTGCGTTTGCTTCATCATAAATTTAAATGAAATGTAAAATAAACTCCAAATAATTGACCGTTGTATTTCATTGTAATGCAGTGCAGTCTGTTAAGTGAACAAAGTTAATATTTAGGATTCTAGGGTAAGTGCAATTCAGCCAGCACATTTGAATACATGTATAAACATTACAAGAAGCGAGGTTGATGTAGCCTGATGATGAGCCATTTTCAGAATGTGGCTGAACCAAATTGGCCCAAATGTGCTTGCCCAGAAATAAAATTTGGGCAGTTTGGGGATTGTACACATAAAGACCTAAAGTGATATTGGATTCTGTGTTCAAAGGGCCAACTGTTGAATGGTCTCCCCACCGTGGACTATAGGTCCTTCCGTCTGTCCTACCAGCAAGCATGTCCGGGGCATATTTTTTATACTGTAACACCCACACCTACCAAATTTGGTGGGTGGATACTACATGATGTAGGGATGTGTTGCACACCAAAATTGGGTCACTGTGACCTTGACTTTTCACCCCCCCCCCCCCAAAAAAAAAGAAGAAAAAAAAGAATTAAGCTTGTCAGGGATAAATTTCCTGAACTGTAGCACCTATAGCTACCAAATTTTGTGTGTGGACACCTCATAGGATAGGGGTGTGTCGTGCACCAGAATCGGGCCACTCTGACCTTTGACCCCCTCATAGTTTTAGCTTGGCCGGGTCATATTTCCTTTACCATCACACTTACAGCTACCAAATTTGGTGCATGGACACTTCATAGGAAAGGGGTGTGTTGCATACCAAAATTTGCTCACTGTGACCTTTGATGCGCCCTCTCTCCCCTCTCCCCCCCCCCCCCCAAAGTTTTTGGTTGTCTGGGCCATATTTCATATCCCATAACACCTACAGCTACCAAATTTTGTGTGTGGACATATTATAGGGGAAGAGCTCTGTCGATATTCTCTGGTGGGGAACAATGATTGCTGTGCAATACTTGATCTTGTTTTTTATAGTATTGATTGTTCTTTAGGAATATTTTGTTTGGGTATACCGTTGGAATTTTTATATACATGATAAAAGTATTGGGGGAAGAGGAGTTGTTGGAAGTGGAATCCAATTTGCCCATTACAATCCAGGGATGAGAATTGGTGGCCATTTGGCAACTCTCAGCCAAAAATTGCTTTTCTTCAACAAAATAATACGTTCTCAGTTTGGTCTAATTCCTTCAAAACTGATAGAATCCTTGGGGTGGGGTATAGAAGGTTGCCAAAAGACACTCTGATCATTCTCATCCCTGACAATCAAACCATATGTGATTGATTGCTTTATGTCTCTCACATACACACAAATGAACTAAAAATACAGATTGGATCAGATGCTAAATGGCTAATTCAAATCATGACTTCATTTGGAAGATCCTAGTACCACTACCAGGGTTTCCACCAGAGGGTAAAAAAAAGGAAAAATAGCATACCCTTAAAAAAAAAAAACCAAGGGTACTTTTGCTTACCCAAAAATTTTAGCCCCCCCCCCCCCCCCCCCCCCCCCCCCCCGAAATATAAAATTTTGTGTATATAACCCAAAATTCCCCATTACCTTGTAATTTTTAGACTTTTTACTTTAGAATATGATGGATTTGAGTACCATAAAATTTAACTCTGGCAGAAACCCTGACTACCTGATGTTTTCTTTCAATACTAAGACAATATACTTTTTTTTTTATAATATTGACAGGGTGGCCTACAGGTGTTCATTTAACATGCGATAACAGGTCTTTACATATTAGCACTTCCCTGACATTGATGCAATTACATGTAATTTGTACATACAATATACATGAATCTTTTTGTGTCTAAATGATATGTATATTTACTTTGTTTAAGGAGAAAATAAATAGAAATATTGTGGTCATATCAGTTGTCACAATTACAATTATTATTGTGAACATTGGCTATGTATCTGTACAAAAGCACACTTGAATAGGTGGGTATATGTGGGAGCAGACTTCATTGTGTGCTTAGGAAAAGTGGTGATGTGTAGAGGTAGAGTGAATAGTTTGGTTATACAGACTGGAGGCATTTATTGTGCTCCACATTGAAACAGACTTTACACTTATGAGTGGTTTCAGTGCATGGGAATAGACTTTTGCATATATTACCTTCTAATTCATAAGTTTTTGTATGTTCAAAAAAAGGAAAAGGAAAACACCCCTAGGCAGTTATTCCAGCTTTGTTTCAAGGTTTCATACCAAAGGGCGGGAGAAACATTACATTTTACACGTGAAAATATCTTTGCATTGTGTTGGAACAATTTTGTGATTAATTGGACAGAATTATTTTGAGTTTTCTTGCAGGAACATTTCAAGATTCCTTGTGGATACCATGACCCAAGCAAAACTACAGTGTGGCAAAGGTTTAATTTGTGAAATATGTGGCTTGGTTATTCCTTTGTCTTAAGTTTTTGGGTTTTTTTTTTTTTTTTTTGTTTTTTTTGTTTTTTTGTGTTGAATAATGGAAATAATTGTACGATTTCAAATTTCTCCTGTAAAGACTGGCATTGTTGTGCAGTGTTCCAATAATTGGCCTCAAATGTTACTGTGAGGGTCACATTTATGCAAGTGCTAATTTTGAGCGTTACCAGGGCATCAGATAATACTGCATTTTGATGTAGGTGCATGATTCAAACTTAATAGTAGCGTAGGTGTGTATAGCTTGTGTATGTTGAGCAGACTGTGTCATGGCTGTTACGTTGTTCACTATACCGAGAAGGCTCAGTCAGCTGAGCGAGCAGAAACATAATTAGGTGTCTGAAAGTTTCCTTACTATGTTCAGTGTGACCTGAAGTGTATGACATACTTAAATTTGAAATACCAAGCATATGTACTGACTGTTAACTTGAGAATACCAAAGTGTTTCAGTGGGTGGTTTTTTGTTTTTTTTAATTTTTTTCCCTGCAAATATAGCTACCTGTTTGTTTAAGAGCAAAATTATGATTTATTTTTTGGCAAAAATACAACTGCTGCTGCATTCAAATTTTTAGCGACTTGCCAAAATGATGTCAGAAAGACCTTTTTACTGCTAATGATACTGCCATGGTCCATCGAATTGAAATATGCAGTGCCTCATGATGGCAAGAAATGCCCGCTTTTGCAGCAAAATCCAAAGGCTACCCTATAATGGCATTAGGAATTTGCTATTTTGAGCAAGTCTTTACTAACATTTATCATTTGTGTCTGAAGATGAATTTTTATGGTCACGTTATGAAGCAGAATTCAATGATTTTGATATATTCAGACAAATTGGAAGAATCAGATTAAATCAGAGGGGGGAATATGGGAGATGTGTGGATTTGGCTTATATTAAAAAGCGTATCAGCCAATGGCCTGGCCGGGCTTGACAACATATTGCAGAGATTCATTTGTGTGCAAGAGTTTACACTTTGACTTCATGCAGTTTTCCACTTGAAGGAAAAGTATAATCAGAAAATATTGCCATTTCATTCATCCACCCAATTATTATTATTATTTTTTTTTTTTTTTTCAACAGACCAGTTTCCTACAGATAAAAGTTGACCAGGCAATGTGTCACATTTGTTCGCAATCTATTACGAAACACTATCAGTGCATATTGTTGGATGTTGCAGAGATTTTTTTTTTTTTAAAGGAAATTTTATTGGTTGGCTGCTAGTTTGTGGTTAGCATGGTTGCTCCTGGCACCAGCCAGTTGGCTGATTGAACAGGCACAACCACGACCCCAACCTGCGGTTGTTAATAAAACAGTTGAATTGGTGGATGTTTTCATCTCTTGCTATTGGAACAAAGCTCATTGCACAAAGTTAGTCTTCTGTACAAAGGAAATCGTTGCTTATGATTCAGGATACCTGTTCGATAAATTTGTCGTCTGATCACTTTCATGGTCATGCAGTTGCAAACTTGGGTAGTGGTTATGGGTTCAAGAGCTGGCTATTTCAGTCTCACAACATATATATATATATATATATATATATATATATATATATATATATATATATATATATATATATATCTTTGAATATTCTCTTAATGCTGGGGTAAATAAGTACCAGATTTTGGGATAATGCCATATGTATATTGTACGTTGTATGAGCCCAAATGCAGTCAATTTGATGGCATTCACACATCTATCTGACTGAATTGCTCTCTTTAAAAGTGGAGATCTGGCCAGTAAATATTTGTGTTTTACCATTTTTGGCCAGGTGGTTCAAAAGAGGCCATTCAATTTATAAAACAGAAAATTAGAGCCAAATGGCAACTTGCTGATCACAGCAGTGTAAAATGCAGGAAACTAGAACGGTTCCGTTGTGTCCCCCAGTTATAAATGTACACACATAACACATTGAACCAGGAGAATGGATATTTAAATGAGCATAGATCAATGCTATCTGAAGTAGAATAACAATGATGCACTTAGATATTATGCTACCCATTTGTCTGATGTCTGAAAGCTTATGAAAATTGACAACCCCTTTTTTAAAAAAAAAAAAAAAAACATGACTACATCTGAAAATGGAATATTGCTTGCTGGGAAAGGGGGGTAGTCTTTCTTAAGACCCTTTTTTAGCTAATTCTTTATAAAGCAAAAAAAGCTTATGAATATTATAAAAATAAATGAAGTTTGGGCCACACCTGGCTTGTTCTAGCCCGTTGCTATGACCTCCCCCTCATGTATTTTTATGATATTCATTATCAGTTTTGTTTTTCGACGAATTAACCAAGAAAGGGTTTTAGGAAAGACTTGGGAAGGGGGAATAAAGTTGCATTTGCTTCATGGGAATAGGAAATTAAAAAGAATCATGCATATAAGTATTGAAAGCACAAATTCTGAAATCGTAAAGCGAAAATTGTTTGTTTGCAAACTTGATTAGAGAGTGATCATCAGAATGTGATGATGTATATATGTTATATACCGGCCTACATTATATGTCCAAGATACAATATTACTGTGTGTAACAGGCACATATCCACCTTGTTCATGCTAAATAGAATTCTGGCTTCCACAGATGTGATGAAAACTTCTGAAAATTACAAGAGCTATCATATCTGTTTATTCCTATTTCAGAAGTTTTCATTCCTAAACATTATATAGCGTTTCAAGAAGAAATTGAAATCCAGAGAAATGGTGTTTACTTCATGTGGTTACATACTTTTAATCATATGCAATTCTAAGAAGTTACTGTTGCCAATACACAGATGTGTGTGTGTGTGTGCGCACACTTACGCATAGACTCAATACAATTTCCCTCTCACAATGCAGTAGCTATTTTTTGCTGTGCTGCCATTACCGCCCATAAAACGAAGCTAAGCATTTGACAAACAAGATAAAACTTGCCTTGGAAGAAACAGATAGAGAAACCCATGCATATATACATGGCTCCACATTAAGGCCAGCACAATTGTGTTCGAACAGTAAATTGTAATGAAAGTTATGTAAAATGGAAAATTGTTTGAACATATTTTTTATTTATGCAAATCACAATTTTAGTTTACCAAAGTAAAAGTGACAATTGAGAAAGAGGGCTCAGGCCTATGTAAAATGGAAAATTGTTTTAACATATTTTTTTAATCCATACAAATCACATTGTTAGTTTACCAAAAAAAAAAAAAAAAAAAAAAAAAAGAAATGATGTTGGGGAAACGGGGTTCAGGCCTATGTCAATCTCTCTCATGAGGTAAGATAACAGATGCACTGGACAGTACAAGACATGATGGAATCTGTAACGTGCTGCAGATTAGAACACCAAGATGAGATGGACAGTGCGGCTTCACCAGGTATAGAACAATCTAGGAATTCTCTGTAATAGTAACTGGTGTATGGCAAGGATTGATCAGTTACATCTTGATTTTAGTATGAAATCTTCAATGACCATGCAAATGAATGATTGCTTGAAGGCCTGAAAAAATAAAAATTACTATCTTGAATAGACAACCCAGTAATTACCAAGGACAACCAAAATATTTGGCACTCCCAGTGATACATTTTTTCTTCAAAACTATGCAGACAGAGAAAAATACAGAAGTTTCCACACATACAATTTATGGTTTTATTGTCAAAATTAAAGAAAATAGCAAAGATTACAGTGGGCAATGTAAGAGGTTTTTACATACTGATGTTACAAAAGCTTCTGCAGATATTTAAATTTTCACATTGTACAGTAATCCAGTTTATATGCTTGAACATCAATTCGAAAAATGTTTCTAATTTCTAGTTTCCAAAAATGTAGATCTATCTCCTTATATTCAGTCTGATGCTTATCATTTTCAGAAATTCAAGGTGACACTAGATGATGTACGAATCACTGAGCCTTAACAAGCACCAAATAGGCATTCATAAATAAATGAAGTGCAATAAGAATGAAAATTACTGTTTTCAAGGAACTTTGATAGCTTGGCCAGAAAAATGCAAAGAAAATTGAATGAGATAGGTAAATGAAAGACAAATGCCAGATTTTATCTGTGATAATTCTGTGAATAAAAACAGGCCTATCATAAGCATGACAAGTGAAACTGAATAAGTGTGTTTATTTTAATGTCAAACGTTTTAAGTATACATGTACCAGGGTTTTTCCCAGATAATCCTAGCAGTGTGGTGGGATTTCCATAGCCAAATTTGAGCAAATTTCAAGAATTACAGCCCTGTCCTCCTATACCTTATAATCAGGGATGTGATTTTTCAGGATAACCTGAATTCAGGCTTTTTTCCCAAATCTATCTTTCAAGTTTCTATGTTAATACCATGTAATTGCAGGTATTTAGGTCATTTTCAGGCTTTTTTAATGTTGGGCAATCACATCCCTGTATAATGTGAAGCCTAAGTCACAGCCCTACAGTTTGTAATGCTGTGGGGAGGACCCTGATGTACATTGTTAAAATTTTGTGTGGAATGTAATCCGGGCTTTTTGGGGGGGTGGGGTTCTGATTCCATGCAACTGTTATTGTGAATTGATAGATACGTACTCATAAAATTACAATGAAAGAAACAAAACTGAAAAAAATTGTTGACCAGAAAACAAAGCAAGTATACATATTTGCTTTAACAAATTGATAAACAAAGCATTTAGGGCCTATGCTGCAAATGTATGGGACAAATCAATTTCTTTTCACAATTTTGTGTGGACAAGTAACTTGGTCAGAGAGATGAGAAAATTTTCTGTCCTAGTTGTCCTGTGACAGGTGGCCAAAATTATGAAGGTCAGGCCCTGAGTATAGATATTTTGTAAATAATTTTGGAGGACTTCTCCATTTAGGTAAAATTGACATTTTTCAGTCCCATGAGATGGAAGGCAGGCGAAGAGCACCCATGTAATTGCATAATGATTTAATTGAATAGGAAGTAATTTGAGTGACACAGTTCACATCTCTATCTATGAACAACTTCGTGAGTGTCAGTCAACCCAAATTAAAATATAGGTGAACTGAAAAAAAGTATGAAAATTAAGTGTAATTTTGAATACATTGACGGTTTTTATATCTTGGACCAACACCTAGTGTCATGACTGAAGTGATATGAGGTAGAGTGATGTATGTTACTGATACTTTTAGCTGCACCCTGAAGTGTTGTGTATGGCACCATGTTATACTTGATACTTATCATGGAGGTGAAAACGTGCAAATGCTTTAACAGTATGAAATTGTTGCACATTGTTTCATGATACCAATTTCAAAATTCTATCCAAGTGACGTATGGACAAGTAAATTGTACCTTGTGATGTTATGTCAACAAAGTTGTCTTCCCTCCTGGTGTGGGTAGGCACAGTGGTTTGGCATAATCTGACTTTTTGGTTGGTTCACCAGTAAAAAGATGTGGGCGTACTTTGATCAAATTTTGGCACAAAGTTCTTATCTGCAGTTAAGATGAAGTGATATATCACTGGATCACTGTGTATTTTCATGAAAAACCTCAATTCTTGCAACAGGTCATGATAAACAATTTGTTCGTGTTTGTATATACAGCAGGATGCACAAACATCCATGGGGGTATGCCCTCTGAATTTCATGTGCACAGTACTGGTGTTTAATTCAGGTGTGTGTATGCAGTTCATACTGTTTTCTGGGCCCATGAAGAACAGAATTCTGTCGGATTTAGATGTACAGAATAAATATGTTGCGTTATTGCTGGTGGAGGCTGTGAACCAAATGTAGTATGTTTTGTTGAATACTGTAAGATTGTACAACAATGCCACTGAATAGAAAATGAATGTCAGAGATAACTTTTTGCCACACTGTGTTTTGCATATGATATGAGTTGAGGTGATTGCCTGGAGAGTACTGCAAAATAGCGTCAAGCTTATTTAGTCAAGCTATCTGCTGCAGTCCACTGTTACTAGGAAGCCATATCTATCCAACAGGACAGCAGAGTACTTCACCAAGCATGTAGCACGTAGGTACATATGTGTACAGTCGTACCAAACTGCTGTACCAGTTCAACGTACATGATGAATTTAGGCTAATGAGCTCTTATTTCTTTTTTTCCCCCTCATGTGATGTGCTACCCCCTTACCAACATGGATATGAAAAATGCTGCTGGATGTGTCAACTTACCATCATTGAACGTTGATTTATCAATATCATGAACTCCACACAAAATAATGAACTTCGAACTGTTTGTATTTCACTACACTTTGCTGCCCTTGCCCTGACTGATAAACAATGCCCCCATCCAATGCCTACTTGTTATTACCCGCACTGTATAGCGCCAGTCACGATTTGACCAGCCACCAGCCAACATGGGTGGAGGCTTTGGCGGCAATATGGGCGGTGGTATGGGAGGCAACATGGGTGGAGGTATGGGTGGAAACATGGGAGGCGGTATGGGCAACCGCAGTGGTGGCCCAGGAGGAATGGGTGGTGGAGGCGGCGGCATGGGCAGAGGACCCATGGGTAACGACAGAATGATGGACAACAGAAGCCGAGAACGTCCCAGGGAAGAGTACTTCGAGAGCAAACGTCCTCGTAGGTACTAAAACAGCGTCGACTCTAAACTATGGAGGAATCTCCACATCAAAACATTGCCAGTACATCATGTACATTCATATTTGCCCATGAGAAGCCACTATTACACTGAATACCAGTGAAAAGATGCGAATACTGGATACTTTTTTGCAGTGTATGACAGGAACTGCTGAAGCTGTTGGGCATAAATATTGTTTTGTGAGTAGTTGTGTCATACTGATAGCAGATTCAGATACAGCTGGTGTTCCTGAGTGGTTCACATCTCAAGGACCTATAAACTAAAAAGGAGAAAGAAGAGACTATGAATCATGTTTAAACTACAATGATGAACAATTATCAAACAAAATTTTTGCTGTTTCTTCAACTTAAGATCATTGTTAGTCAGTGTAAAGATTGTCTTAAGATGATAGTGATCTTCAACTTCATATGGTAGCATTTTAGTTAAGGTGGTGTTCCTAGTTCACGTAATGTCTTGTGATTATTTTTAGAAGAGCAGAACACGTATGTCAGGAAATAATTTAAATTTTTATCTTTTAATGCATATAGTATTAAACCAGATGGAACACAAAACTGAATATGTCACCAGTTTCCTGTATGTTGTGAATTACTGCATTAAATAACTGATGAGACTTCAAAGGTTAAAAATTTGAGTTCTATTTATATGCAAAGAAAAAAAAATCGTTTGGTTCTTACCATGAAATTGTTTTGTGTGTGAGGGTAGGAGGGAGCTTGAGATTAAATTACATGTAGCTTGAATAAGACACTTTCCCCAAATAGGTACTAGTGGTATGTGATGTAAGAAGCCTTAAACACAGTGCTTATTATTACTCATACCCTATACACTTTCAAGTAGGAGAAAAAAAGTATCAGTTACTTCGAGTCAAAAACAAGTCCCTGTGAATTGACATTGCACGATCCAGAGCTCTAGAACTGATGACTCCAGAACAGAGATATTGTGGCTCACATTGTTCAACGTAAAATGTTCTAAGCTGCACAGAGAGAATTATTTTCTGTGAAATACAAACAAAATGTAAACATGGGATATTTTCAAACCTTTTTCTTTTACTGTTAATTTTAGCACATATATCAACTGCAGGATTTGCTTAGTATCTGAACAGAGCAACACAAGGCTCTTTGATGGTTTATGCTTTTTTGTTGCAGTCAATATAAATTCATATTTTTTTATCAAAAACTTTTTTTACTTTGTTGGCTGTCAGGTAGCTTTAACCCTATAGAGACACACTTAATTACATCTGTATGAAATATGGCCCCTTTTGTTTCCACTAATGTCCCCTGATGGCCTGAATAAATTGTGGTCTGTCACGATTTTCTGCGGTCTTTCGAGCTCGATGTGAACATGTTGTCAAAAGAAATGGCTGTCGTGAAAATTTCCTTTTGCCAAAATGCAGCATGCTTTTATCTTGGATGTCCAGATATAATTCAAAATTATTTAATTTACCAGAGGAGAGCTGAAATGTACATTACCAGGCTTGTTTCTGGCAAATTTAGTGGTAAATGTCTGCAAAACACCTCTCAAAATGGGATATATTACTGTTTCACAGAACACACAACAAGGGAAAACGTCCTTGTTTGCGGCCATGTTTATACTGTCCAGAAAGCTGAGAATCTCAGCTTTACATCTGACAAGGTCTCCCATTGGCGAAAACAATATAACATTTGGATTAATGGGGTCAAAGAGATCATGTTTCCATTGAAAAAAGCTTGGTCAGACATGCATGTCTATTGGCTAGTCTGTCATAAAGATTAATTTATCATGACTTGTTTTTCCACGTCAGCAAATAGGAGCCATGAATTCAGTATGACATGAGCTTATATTTCAGTACTTTGCAGACAAAATGGCATCTTTGCTATTTAAACCAGAGGCATTTTGGTGTATACATGATGTTAAATTTTACTGTGGAGTACCAGAAAAAGGTGTAAAAGTGTCTTATGGGGTCTCTTACAACGGAAGAAGTATTGGAGGAAGACTGGCTATATTTGCGATAGAAATTGTACCGCATTTTTCAAACAACTTTAAAACTATGCAAGATACTATGTTTTTATGGCCGCCAATGTCCAACAAATGTCCCCACATATCAGTTAAGTGATGTTCTATGTGGCCAAAATGACGCAATCCACAATGATGCCTATATGCATCCTGCGAGTTTGAACACACATTGCCTTCAGCTGTTGTGCAGAGTTTGCAGGGTGATGCCTATATGCATTTGCACTGCGAAAGGGTTGAAGTAGAAATTAATTTTAAGAAGGAAACACTTGGCACCTGATGACTATCTGCATACACATGAACTTGAACTTTTCTTTGTGTCTGTTACAAGGCTCATTGATCTGTGTGTATTATTCAGTTTGCACACAAGGGACATTTTGTCAGTGGACTTAAAGAAAGATTGCTTACCTTCATTTCAGTATTGAAGTTTTATCATCACATTGTTAAGGGTACGGGGGTTGAGGTTTTTTTCATGTAGTTGTAAATAATTTTGTTTATACACAAATTTATAGGCAAAATTACTGGAAG
This sequence comes from Hermodice carunculata, assembly GCA_964020975.1. Taxonomy (NCBI): domain Eukaryota; kingdom Metazoa; phylum Annelida; class Polychaeta; order Eunicida; family Amphinomidae; genus Hermodice; species Hermodice carunculata. The sequence goes on from OZ026614.1 coordinate 13,267,094, forward strand.
CTATAAAGTGTGACCAAAAAAAATCTGCATGGTAATTTTTGCTTGAAATTCATTCCTGCAGTGCGTGGTTCAGTTTTCAAATACATGTACCACTTTTTGCACATTGAGGTGGATTTACAAATTATACCACAGACAGTGTTAATTTGAACTGAAACTTATGGTTCTATCATTAAATGTCTAATTTTATGGACTTTTCTAGACCTGTAGTCAATTGATAACTTTCGGCACATTTTGATTTTAGTAAAATTATGTAAACTGTATCTTGAGGAAAGTTGTGACAGGGCAGTGAAACATAAAGGAGGTGATCCTGATTACTTTGTTGTTTGCTTAACAAGCACTGGTAGAAATATTAAAAAATATAATTGTTCACAGGGCAAAAATACATAAATTGATTGTATTCTGTCGCTTAATTGCTATAAATTTTGACAATTTTGCTGAAATTACTTCTCTGCAAGTTCATTGATTTGTTTGTGACAACCCTAATAATTATTTAAAATACTAATGCCACATCATTGCATTTCATGCTAAGTAAAGTGATGGGTAAAATCTTCTATTAAAACTTCACCATAATTTATCTTGATTAACTGCAATTGGAATATAAGCAGTCTGTAATTAGGCTTCCTTGTCAGAGATGCAGATGCCTGTGGTAATTATTTGACGACCCATCGTTATTTCATTTCTGGGTGACAACATTGAAACACTTGTCCAATTTCTGTAAAATTTCATGACTCAGCATTCAAGTATGACCTTGCCTTGGATTGATCATGGGTGACCTTGACGTCAAGGTCATCCCACCTCCATTTGGACACATTTGGTTTTTATGCAATAACTGGAATGACAATTAGATGAACGTTCAAACTTGCTGTGGATATATACCTAGGAGGGGCTTACTGGGGATAATTTCAGTAACACCATTCATCACTTGTGCGCCAAAATGAGCACAGATGCTCATTAGCTGCAAGTTTTTGGGGGACCAGAACTTTATTGCAAAACCTGAACTCGCACAGATTGTCCTGTGCAGACAACTCACTTTGACACAGTCTCACTTTAGAGTTATTGGTAGTAGTGATCAATTACTTAAAAGTCCCAACTCACTTGTCGTCATTGTAGGTCTGGGCAGTTTATAAATGGATATAGCCTGTTAAATCTGCCCATACTTTGCCACAATAAAAATTTGTCATCCTCTAATGGTGTGCCTCATCAAGATAAATTACTGCATGTCGCTACTATTCAGTCTCGGGAGTATTATGTTCAGAGCAATGCATTTGTGTGTGTTGAATGCAGAAACACATATCCATGTATTGACATTGTGGTTATAAAATCAGTTATTTTAAGGGACAAAGACTTGGTGATACAGGGTATCCCTTGGCCTTCCATGAGGCTAAATCTGTCATACCATTTGGATTTTTTTTTTTTTTTTTTTTTGAAATCTTCTTGCTTTGTTAATCAGGGGAGGTTCCTTGTTTAAGGCTAAATGCTAATTTTGATTTTAAGAAGCTTATTTCGTCTGCCCCTATTTTGTATTGCAAAGTGTTGGCAGGCTTGACAGTAGTTCATGAAAAAATGGTTGGTAAAGTTCATGTAGTTGACAGATGAGACTAACTGATTATATACACTACATGTCACCTTCACTGAACTACAGCACTCGGCCATACAACTGTAGAAATGCATGTAAAACACATGAATATGCAGTACAGAAGCTGAGTGAGTCCCCCAGTTGAATGTGTTTTAGAAGTGAATGGCATGGAAGTGCAGGGTTACTGGATGCTGTCATTTTTACGGTATTGTTGATCCCTTAACTACCAAATTGCAAGTGGAAAGTAGTGAGTGATTGTATGGGCAACAGTAGAGTTGTGACAGGCGTGGATGAACTTTGTATGAGTAAGTATTCTATTCACTCCCAATGACAGTATTTTGATTTCAGTTGACTTCATACATTGGATACAACATGCACTTAATACAGAAGACCGAATGATAATATCACAGAACTTGAGGAAAGTACCCTGGTAGTTAACTTTTCTCTTGTGGTATTTTATCTTCTGAAGGTGACTGACTAAGCAAAAATAAAATGGGGGTCGTGGTGAACTGTCTGAGATACCTGATGTGATCGCATACAATAGCACACTCCTGTTGGTCTGTAAATCAAAATGGCAAACTGTGTAGGCCTCAATGTAACAAAATCAAGCTGATAATATTTGCTAGATGCTTTTTACTTCTGACAAACTTTTTAGATTAATTTTGTGTCACTTTTGTTTTTCATTTTTTTTTTTTTAACCCTTGGCACAAAGTTCCGGAGGGTATTGCTGTCCCCTGTGTCTTACGTCCATCCGTCTTGTCAATGTTACTGCAATATCCAGTGTTTCTGTTAACCCCCAAATGTGAATTTATTACCCTTCCAAAACCTGAAATAACCTCAGAGAAAATTCTACAGGGTCATAAGTCTTGTTTATTTTCATGTAAAATTGGTGAAAATGGAGTCTTAACCCCTGAATTTCCCCTTCTTGTGACCCCCTGAAAAAATTCCCAACGGAAACACTGATATATCAAAAAAGATTCACTGTAGCTGTACCAAATTTTTGTCACAGAATTACCTTTTGATGGACCAGGTTCTTATTGAAAACCAGCTCCCTGTGATTGTTTTTAAACTTTTTATGACTTGAAGTGTATTTATTTGAAGGCCATTCTGAGTGGTGTGAACCATGCGTTACCCTGACATCTCAAAAAAAAAAAAGAAAAAAATATATATTGACTGCAGCTTTACCAAATTTTCGTCATAGCAGTATCTTATGAAGGACCCGGGTTCCTAATCAAATCCAGCTTCCTCTGATTATTTTCAAACCTTTTTTGAAACTTTAAATACTTCTAATGTATTTATTTGAATGTCGTCTGAGTTACGTCAACTCTGCCAACGTTACCCCAATATTTAAAAAAATAGTGAACACAGCTTTACCAAATTCTTGTCTAAGATGCATTTTATGATGGACCAGGTTCCTCTTTGTATTCATAAATTTTTTATGTAACTTAAGTATTTGTCTTCAAGTCCGTTTGAGTGGTGCACAAGGGGACGATGTTACCATATATCTCAACCCAGGGCAGTTTCACCAATTTTTTTTTTGAGAGATGCACATTATTGTGGACCACATTCCTATTGAAAACCAGCTTTGTCTTATTATTTTTAAACTTGATACGAAACTATTGAAGTATTAATTTGATGGCCGTCTGAGTGACGCACAGTACAGTGGTCTCTCTCCCTAGAACTTGCTCTAAGAACATTCAGAAGTGCTCATTCATTTCATTGACAACAATGTGGAAATTGTATGCAGAGTATTCTACTGCGTTGTCTCAGGGGGAAAAAATTGCAGAATTGAAGAAAAAAAGATTGTGGGCTCCATGGGTTAATCTGTTTCACTGCATGCTATTTTTTCCGATTTTTTCCCTCCCAAAAGATTTTCTTGTCAAACAGTGATACCAAAAAGAAAGAAAAATAAATCTTAAAAGGAGGAAAAAGTAACAAGAAGACAAAAATTGGGTTCTTAATCATTTTATTATGCTGGAGGTGAAGCGGTCAGTATTATGATACTGCCTCCAATCGGCCATGTGTGATGTCCTGTTGCTAAGCAACAGCAAAAAGTGTTTGGGTTTGGTATGTATAGGAATTTCGGACTGGTGTTTTATTGGTTTACTTTTTTAGGGAGCCTTCAGTATTGATAAAGTGCATTTTGAAAGAAGTTTGTGCTTAATTTTGCACCAATTTACAGGTGAAAATTTGTGAAGGGGAGGGATGTCTCTGCAAATAAATAGGCCTACAAGGGCCTGTGTTAAAAGACATGTAACTGTCCATTTGGCTGCCTCTTTTACACAAATTTACACTATTCAAATTCATACCTAGTGTTTTGTTAGTACTTTTTGATGATTTTTAATCTTAGAAGGTTTCCTGTGAAATTGTTTAATTAGATGAAAGTTGATTACTTGTTGAAATGAGATCAAATAAATGTGATAAAATTTAGCACCATATACATCTGCCACATGCATTGTTACGGCATGGAAATACATATATTTCCATTATTTTGGCTGCTCTGCATGCAGATGCCAGGATAAACAGTTACCAGTGTTTATGTGAGTAAAGGATGCTTGAATTTAAAAGGAAAAATGCATCTCGATGATGCTTATGTATTTTATTCTGTGGCATTTTGATTGCATCCTTCTGAGTAAGAATGCAGAATTTGCCCCACATCATGGATGGTAATATTATATAGATTTCTTCATTTTTTTGCTCTGAAACCGCTATTTAAAAAAAAAATGATAATGAAATAAAGTGGCAGTTAAATTGCATCTTCGTGGGTAAGCTTGTGTTGTGGTTAGGCATATGTATAGCCTGTGGTTCACAATTTTGATCAAATACAACAAAGAGCAAGCACGTGCGCATGTAGAGATAACAGATGCACCATTGTCAGCACACTTTTGATACATAACTAGTAATTAAAGCAGACTGATGTTTGACCCACTTCAGCTTCTCCATGGTAAAGTAATCAATACTGCTTGTTTGTATGTTGACTGCATAAGGTGGAAAGTTATTTCCACTCTGAAATGATATCCACTTATGTGTTCAGGCTTTCATTTAATGAAAAAATACTGATTTCACATGTGTATGTGTGCTGGTAATTGGACTAGTTCAGAACACAGATTGTGCACTTTTAAGCTGGAGGAACTAAATTAATAAACAGGCTAACTGTACATGTGTCATTGCAACTTCCCATGGTGGATCAAAGCCCAGCACACATGCCTTCAAGTAAAGTGACTTTATTTTGAAAATGACAGGGCAGATGTGCAAGGGAAGAGCTGTGGAATATGAAATACTGGCACTGGAACAGCTACATGCATTACAAAGCAAAATTTGAAACTTTATATCTTTCCTTTCCATGTACAAAAAATCAGTAAAATATTGTTAGAATGAAACTTGTGTTCATCATGGAGACTGGTGCCCAAAGTTAGTGTAAGAACACTCTGAAAAAACAGCAGATCAATTTCATTTCTGAACCTCAGGACCAGCTGATATGAACTGGTTTAGGTTGTTCGCTAACATTCACGTGATCTGGTGTTCTAAGTCGTACTCGGTAAGAGCAACTTGATGAAAGTAAATCCTATGTGGAAGAGGGGGGATGTGACTTTCATAATTTGAAGTATATCAAATATCATTTTGACCAAACGTTGGATGTTTATGATATGATCATATTGCAGTTATGGTAATAAATGCAACTATTACTTCATCAGTAAATGATGACAGCATTTGCCATGTACAGACATCAAATTGCATTACCTTGTCTTCTTCTTATTTTTAAATTGTGAAATTTGGTTCTGTCCATTTGACACTTGAGTAGTCCTTTCATCAAGACATACGTCGCCGGCAATGGAGTGAAGAGTTTTCTCTATGAAATGAAAAGTAAAAACTGTCGCACCATGAGAAAAGTAAGCACCTGTCAGGCTATGGAGACTTGCACCATACTGTTCTTGATTTGACATTCTTCCATAATTTCTTACTGTCAAAGTTTGTCAAGGTCATACTTGCTTAGTAATAAAACCAAAATAACGGGGGATCATATTCTGTCATTCATGTCAAGATACTGTAATGCTCACTGAAATGCAGCTCTGGGACTAAATTGTTGGGAACTTGGGGACACTGGCACTTTATTGAGGATATTCGGTGCAATTTTAAGCAAACCTAATGCTGTGAATTTTGAGGTTTATTTATCAGAATATGTGTGCTCAAAATGGCTATGTTAACTGAATAATGGGGACCTCCATCATTGCATGGTGGGCATATTTGTCATAGTCACAATGAAGCAACACCCCCATTCAATGAGGAGAAGCACTTTGTCAGAATGTGTTCACTTTGTGACATCTTGTGACCAGGTGATGAGGATTTGTGTTGTTCCCATGTTGATGTTTTTTTCTGATATTCCTGATGATGATGGGTACAGCTACAGATAGAGCAAATGACTACTCTTGGGCAGCATCAGCAGCAGTCCGCATACCATATGACCCATCTTTGGAGGAAGCAAGAATACCTTCACTTAACTGGAAAGATATGTAAACAGGTAACTGGTCGGGAAAGAGGCTTGTATGTAGCTGTTTAGTGTCGTGACACTCTCTGTAGACAGTTTTTTTTCCTAATCAATTGTAGCAAAAATTAAAGCGTTTAAGCAAGATCAATATGCAGATAAATTTATGGGGTTACACATGGAATGTGTAATAGGTTATGCTTCTCTGAGGAGACAGCATAAACTTAAGAGAGAAGCATGTAATGTAAATGGTCCGCACTGCAGACGACCACTATCATGGACGTGTTGTTTATTCTGTAGTTGGGGGAGGGGGGAGGTTGTGATTTGTCATTAAACCATGCATTGTATTCATGGTGCTTTAAGTAAAATTTTTAGACATTGATTGTATATCCTCAGAGATGCTAAATGTTAAAATTGTGATTCACCTAAAGTTATGTGAGAAGTGAAATGGGTAAACAGCATTATTTGCACATCTTAATAGCTAAGAAAGTTGTCAAGTATATACTCGTTGAAACAAAAAGACTGTTGAAATGTGGTTCAGTGGCTTGACATGTACATATACGCCGATACAGCGGAAGGCACTGAAGTAGGTCGTGGAACTATGGTAGTTTGTCGGGCATTTGCAACTTGCAAGCCAGAACCATCAAATTATACATCAGGCCTTGGATTTAAAAAAAAAAATTTTATGCTTTTATCTATTTGTTTTATTGTTTATTTATATATATTTTTTAATGTGTTTGGTGCTTTAAAATGTAGTACTTTTCCGTATGGATAGTTCTACCTACAAGACAATGAAATTATGAACCATAATTTATACAAGTTTTTATTTGAACCATTGAATCATACAAGTGTACATTTGAAGTAAAATAGGTACATATTATAATAAATTTGATGAATTGAGAAAGCTGCCATAGTTGTGCTCATTAAAACGATGGTTTTCAAGCACACTGATCAGCTCAACGTGCATGCATACGGTGATATGATGCAAGGTGCTGCTGAACTCTGTTCTTTTGGAGCTTCAAATGTAAATTGGGCTTTTTGTGACGTAGAAGCCAGAACCATTAACAAAATAATTGGGGTCCTGGAATGAAATCGGGGAGGGGGTTGAAGGTTTGAAGTGAAGTTTCACTTTGAGATGAAAATGAAGCAAGGTGGTAGCGAGGACAGTTCTGATTGAAGCATACAAATTGATGCTGCCCACCTATACACAACCATGTTTGGCTAAATTGTGAGATGAGCCATAAAAACCTATGATTTTGCTTTTTTCAGAGTGAAAATTTTATGGTCAGTTCACATTTATTTTTTTGGGGGGGGGGGGGGGTGGGAGGAAAAGTATATCGATGACATGACCATTATCATTGATCAGATCAAAATTACAGGAGGGTTTAGAAAAACATTTGATTTTCTTGCGGATGGGGAAGGGATTGATTGGTAAGTATTGGTTATTTAAGTTAACACCAATTTGGGAAAATAGTGTGGACTGAATTTTTATGGGTTCAGGGTGCTTTTTCATTACATACCAGTCATTTTGCAGCAGCATTATCATTATACCTGTATATTTTGGTGGCTCTTCCATGCCAACGCTGTACCAATATTTTTTTTGTCATTGACCAATATTTCATTTTGTGATCTTTGTACCTGCATATTTTTGTTCTACTTCTATACCCACATCATATCAATAACATTACCTTGTAGAAAAAATTAACGCTAATTCCCAGAAACTGATCACATAGGGTAAATGGATACACGTTTCTTACCAAAAATTTATTTCAGAATGAACTGATCATCTTTAGTATTGTGCTTATTAACATTGTTACTTTATGTTTCAAAATTGAACTAGGTTTTTCATTTTAGTTTGTGTGCATGCAAACAAATTTTCCCCATGATTGCTTTTTGTCATGTACTGTAAATGTTCATTCATTACATACTGTCCTTTGTTCAGTATCATTGCAAAACTAGGTGGTAGGATTGTGTTTTAATCACTTTATATGTTGTGTTGTCTTGTGCATGGTTTATATGTTCAGAGATGCCAACATTCAAAACTCTTTATTACAAAGACAGTGAGTCAAGTCCTTCTTTATTACAAGGACATTGAGTCAAGTCTTTCAGGGACAGAAAGTAAATGTCAAAGAATATACATGTAGCAGAAAATTCTAAATTCTGGTGCAGGACCAGTGCCAAAAATTAGATAAAATTTTCAGTTCATTGCTAGGACCGTCCCTGATGATGAGGGACAGTTGGCATCTGTCTGTTATAAAATAAGACCTGCTAGGAGAAATTTATTCCAGTTCAAGAAGTGATATTAATTGGCTCAGCTCATAAGCTTTTAAAACATTGGATTTCACTTTCAAGACGTTTAAACCTCAAAGTGCCAAAGAAGCAGAATTTATTTTTATGACAGTCCCTAAAAATTTCTGGTCAGAACTGATGAAAACTTCGAATCTTGTATTAAAAAACCCTTTCAGAAACTAAAAGCATGCCATCGCTGGATTTGTGCAACATCTGGAGTAGGAAATTCTGTTGCCTCCTGCCTGTAATTTGACTTGTGACTCAGCATTGCTAAACCAACAAAGTGGCTGAAAGGCGTGGCCTTGAATTTCTCAAGAGACAAACACAATATCTTTAAATTGACAGAAAGTGGGGATTATGTTGATCATAATTTCTAAATCGGTAGTACTCAAGTTTATCCTGTCAAAGTTATAATGGCACTTATGTCAGCAGATGTCTTGGGAGTGAAGTGTTCAAGCTCTGTCAAGGAAAATTGTTGACTTTGTCTCCGTAAGGGCTTTTGTAGGAGTACAGTTATAAGAAAAAATGCAAATTTATGGAAAACACAGAAGGAAGAAAATTGGATACTGGGCACTTTTGATGCTTTGAGGAGGAACTGGTCAACTGCACCTGGTTTCCTTTTTCTTTTTTTTTTTTTTAAATTTTGCCTGAAATTTTTGCTGATGTTTATGTATATTGCTTTTCAGGTGAAAATCCTAGTATCCCCAGCAGAGTTGTAATGAAAAAGGTCCTCTTTTTGCAGATCTTACCTTGTTTTTTCCCTTGTCAAGCAGATACTTGGACTCTTGAAGGTTTTATTGGCTTGTGAACTATGAAGGTCAGATCAGCAGAAAGAGGGTCTTTTGAATGGGCTCTGTTCGGAGTATGTTGAGAAAAACAGTCATGATATCGTCTGTCATATACCCAACTGAGGAGAGAAAATCCAGAGAATAGAGCATAGAAAATGCTTTGTCTGTCAGGTTTACACTTGAACCAATTCTGAGCTTTACCAAGCCTCTGCTGGAAGGAAAACTACTACTTTTTGAACTGTATATAAAATCAGTCGCACTTTATTGCAGTATTGGTAAAATTTTTGGATCCGATTTTGTCAAAATTTGGCACAAGTGTAAAAAATGAAGTCAGAGGGGAACTGATGTGATTTGTAGGTCACAGTGACCTTGGAGAATTAAATCAAACCTACAGTATGCATTGACAATTCACTCAGTTGGTTGCACTAAATGGAAATGCCTCACCATGCTAGCAATAAAACAGCAATACATATGAAGCAATGGAAATTTCAGTATGCTGGTTTTGGCAGATTTTGACATAATTCGCTATTCTTATGAATGGACTAGAAACTAAAGGGCAATTCAAATGGAACAGCATGAAAAAGAACTGCATACGTGGCGGTATAAGTAGACCGTAGTTACAGATTGATTGAATGAACCAAACTCTATGGTGTGCATGTAAGTTTGAACAATTACAGTTTGTTGAGTGTATAGTTTAACCTGTCAAGCTGATAAAAGAGGGATTTTCGAAGAGGCACTAACTCGGCAAAAAAATAATGTATTAACAGATGAACACATTAGTATATTGTAAGACAGTGCTACTTACCCCTAGAAAGTAACATATTGAACGTGTAGAAATAAAATTGTAATTATGAGACATTTGCAGGGGGTTATGCATGGTGTAGAAATCATGATCAACTCTCATTTCAAATGAAATTTACTTGGTGCAGTCCAAAATACAAGCTTATAAACGTGATGTGCCAAGGCATTTGTGGGTCCAGATACATAAAATGTATGTAAAAGTGGGGAGATGAGGGTTACATTATATGTGGCTGGAAGAAGCATTTCTTTGAAGGCTGGTTGGAACAAAATTGGCTGTGTTTGTATATGTCACATGATGGAATCTTCCTCAGGAAGCTGAACAGAAGAACGTAAAATTAAAACTTCTTACAATGAGTAGGGTAAGAATATGTATGAAGTTGCAGTTAATTGAGACTAAAATGCATGGGGAGATCGAAGTGACGTGCTTGTTACCTTGACAAAGTTACCAAGGTGATGTATGATTGAGATAAGTTCAAAGTGGACCATTTGAAAAATCAAGTGAAACAATGGGCTTGGAAAGATGTGTGAAAAGCAGATAAATCTTAAGGCTGTCAGGAAATGGGACCAGGATATGGTCTGCCCTGGCAAGATTGCTCTTGAACATGAAGTGAATTTAGTAGTTCATATTCCTTGCAGGCTGGCTGCAAGCAGATTAGGTCCAGGATATATTGAAAGTCCAGGCCTACAGGACACCATAGTCAATCAGTGCCACATTGACATATGTCAGTGTAGTAATGAGCAGTATGATGACCTGTACGTTGGTCAAAGTAATGGGTGCCAGGAAAATCTTTGATCACCCAGTTGGTTTTGTGGTGTATAGTCAAGGCAGAGTTTATGGCAGAACAATGTCTTACTAACCAGTCTTTGTAGTGATATGCACAGATAAAATCACACTTAGGTGGAATTGACTTTGCAAGTCATACCATGGAGCCCAGTCTCATCTTTCGTAGGTATTTTACAAAGTTGTGTGCTCCAGAAGGTCTCTTTTAAAGCTCTGCTGAAGCAAATGTTTTTCATTCCTGACTGCAGAGAACACATGATTTCAAATTCCAACCTTGTATAACATTGGCACAATGTAAACTAATGTGGAAGACCAAATAATTGCAATTTCAATTATTGATTGATGTTTGTTTTGTCATGTTTGTGAAAAATTATGATTATAAGGACACAAAACATGAGAACCTATCAATCAATACATACACATATATAGGGGGAGGGGTGTCTTTCAGCTGTTGAGATTTGGAGAAATTTTGCCTGAAGGTGGGGGTTGGATGAAATACGTAAAAGGCAGTTCAGCAGCTGCAAGCTAAAATGGTAGTGTAGGGAAAATATAGGTCACTGTTTGCTTATTTCTGCAGTGCTGAAGCTCAGATGGCCTCTTCTGAAGTGAGAGCAGGAAGCTATTGATCAGAAAACTGTATCTGCAATATGAGGGTGTCTGTGAATGCAGAAAAAATAAGAAATGCTGTTAATTCGCAGCACTGTCAAGCTGTGGAAATGACTGGGAAGCGTTCTTCGAGCAGGTATATGTGTATATGTGGTTCACATCACACAGAGGGCAGCACTGTGTTGCCAGATCACTTGCTTGTACTGTGGTTTTGGGGCTGAAGTATTAGAGGGCTTTGCAACCTCTGCTTTTAACTGTATGATGTAGGCGGTATATACTTTCTTCAGTTTGTGCTAGGTACATGTTAAGCAGACCAGTTTCCACAAGGTTTACATATATAGTGATAATCCTGTCACCACCCAAGAGATGATTGCCTTGAACAAAAGAAGATGCGCAAGTTACACTTCAGGTATGTAAAGTCCTTGCTGTTTGCCAGGTCACATCTATATTTATATATATATATGTATATATATATTTACCCAATTTTGATACACTTCATTATTTATCATTACCTTGGTGATTGGCTTTCTGCCCATGTGTTATCAGAGCAGAAATTCTATCGTCTTCATATATACCTATTTCTGTAGTCCTGTTGGCTAAAAACATTACAGTTCAGTGTTGCCCATTCTGTAATGTTTCCGCATCGCTAGCTTGTGTGACTCGTCAAGTGACTTGAGTTGTGGATTGCAGTATATTATTCTACAAAAAAAGTCCATCACTGTACATTGACTGTAACTTGTACCAGTATCACATGCATTGGAGAGACTTCCCATAAAAATATGGTAAAAATGCAGGGGGGTCTCCCACTGTTGTATGTGTATGTAATGCTGAAATCAGTAATTCTTGGTCAGGATGATCTTGAGATCCTGAACTTGGGAGTGGGGTGAATGTGATGCAAAATATTCGGACTTAGTATGCCTAAAATGTAAAAAACTTGGTAGAGTGAAGTGTATGCAAGATGTACTATTCTTGAAAAATATGAGGATTTCTAGTTAATTAGGGTACTAAATGATACCAAATTGTTAAAATTTTATCTCCAGGATGTGTTGATATTGTTTTTTTTGTTTTTTTTTTTTCAAAATAAGAATTGCAAAGTGACTTGCGTGCATATCGTCATTTATCATGAATTGTATATTAAAGTTTCTTGATAAAAATGCATGAATGGTTCAAGATAATTGGATTGAAACATCTTCCGTAAACCCTTTACTTTGATCACACGCTTGCGGTGTGTCTGATACGAACATCATGTGACATGCTCATATAGTTCTGAATGTAACTGTTTTATGATGCCCAGTGTGAAGTGCCTAGTAGGTTTTCAAGTTCACCTGTAAGTTACAGGAAAGGGATGCTGAACTGAGGGCGCAAACTGCCTGACAAAGTGGTGGGTGTGGTGGACCACAGGGCAACTATTTTTTGACAAAAGTGTTTGTTGCCTGCTAATGATTTCCTTGAAACACAACATGGTAAATTGAAGCATCACTCAATGTGCAACAGTAATGTAGCATGTAGACCTTGGCTTTGAAGACTGATCGGAGAATTGGTGCTTGAAAATAATCTGACCACACCAAGGAGAAAAGTTGGTTTTGGTATGGAAAAATTGTTTAAAGCAGATGGTGAAAAAGGGGATAGCACAGCCCAACACTTGGACTGTCATTTCAGGGTCAGAGAGAACCACAATAATCAGAACTATTATCGCTTAAAGTGGCTTGGAGTAATGCTGCGATTTTGTAAAAAGTGGTCCAAAAGCAATAGAAATAACATACAGATGCTGAGTTTTTAGCTAGTGATAGTAGACAGCGGAGAAAAAATAAAGATCAATAAGCAGAGGACTTGTGATTTGTTTGCAGGGGTAGATAGAACATTTGTGGATATATTGGGATAGTGATGGCACCTTTTGCAGTAAGTGTGGGTGGATTATAAATATTATAATATATTGCATTTTTTCCAGCATGAACAAAGTAATATTTTTGTTTTACTCATGGATGAAGTGCGTACATGTATGTCAAATATAACTGGAGTTGTTGTGGGTGGGAAACATTTTTTTAGGGCTATAGATAAAACCGTTGTTATATATCATACTGTCTGATTGAAGAATTTTGAACTGTCTGTAAGTATTCAGCTTTTAGAGATCATGTAGTTCAATTTGTACTGTGCTTCATCGTCCAAGATGCTGGCTTTATGCAGAGGGGACTGATTGCCATGCTAAATTCATATGATGCAAATTCCTTTTCAGCAGCACCGTTCAAGAGATCCACAGGGTTTTCTTGAAGTGTTTAAAGTGTTTTTTTAAAAGAAGAATATAAATTCAACAACTTGTCAACTGTATCATGGATTCAAATGTTAAGTTTTCAATTTCATCATAAATTTGAGAGCGCATGTTAGTGGGAGGAAAGCATATCTAGAAAGTAAAAATGGAAAGAAAAAGTGTAACAAATACACAGTAATTTTGTACTAAGTATGGATATTGTTTTCAAGGTAATGCTGGAAAATTGTTTCAACAATTGTGTGATTGTGTTTTGTGTGTTTGGTTTCTTTTGCAAGATTGCAGCCATTGGTTGACACTTTGAATATAATAATGGAGAAGGACTTCCAAGACAACAGAAGTAGTTATCTACCCAGAAATACAGATGGGCCTCATGGAAATTGAAACTGGTAACTAACATTCATCACCCTTTTTGCCACCTTGCTTTAAAATTTGTTGTACTGGCTTTTGACATGAATACCTATTTGATAAATTTGAGAAAGAAAATAAGATAAACATGAACAGTTGAATTTTTATTTTCAAGTAAATCTGATAACTTCGTAGATGATGTTTGACAGTTTGTGAAGACCAATGGACAGGAATTATAGTTTAATCAGAAAAGATGGGGTTTTTTTAAGTCTAGTTCCAAAGTTAGCATTTTTAGTCAGTGGAGGTCAGTGATTTTGCTTCTTGGTCAGGTGAATGCTTACATTCTTAGGCAAAGAGATGATTCAGAAGTATCTTCTTCATGTGGATGTGATCAGTTGCTGCTTGTCCATGAAGCCACATGGCAGCCTCATATTGGCATCACAAGGCCAAAGTTCTGATTGACTGTGTGATGTACTTCAGATCCATGCTTGGAAAATGTTTTGAAGCTGAATTTCCTTGAACCAAGGATGAAAGTCTACAGTTTTTTTTGTTTTTTATATTTTTTTTTTTCTTTGTCTCAAAAGTCAAAGAAAAAAGTAATGTCCATTTTACCTGGAAAGCTTTAATCTGGTAAAAAATGAAGGGTGGGGTATGGTTTCAAGTTTTTCTTCAGCAGTCACTTTCAACCCTGAGAATATAAAGTTTTTGTTTCAGTTTGGTTAAAAAGAAAAAGTTGTGTATATTTGCCCTGATTTGTCATCATGTGTCGCAGTGTTGATATATGCACCACAACGAGGCCAACTGGTGAATTAACCAAAATTGATATTGGGCCAGAGGTGAGGGTGAATCTTCATTCTTATAGGATTCCTATTGCTTGACTTACGACTCACAGGAAATGTTGATAGTTGATATTTTACATTGTAGGAAGGCACCAAAAAGAAGCAAGGACCTGGAATTGTTCCGTTAATGAAACAGCTGCAAAGGTATGCTATTGCAGTTCAAACTAAACATTTTCCATACAATGCATGGACAGCATGCAGTGGTCCTTTGAAGTTCCCTCAACAGCATGCAGTGGTCCTTTGAAGTTCCCTCAATGATGAGAAATGGAATTACCGGTTGATTACAGTGAAAAGAAACGCGGCAATTCCTGAGAGGCGAATGTCCAGTCAAAATTACAATGAGGAAATTTTATGTCTTTTCTTAACTAAATCAATGGCAACAGCTTTTTCCATAGAGAAAAATTAATGAAACTTGTGTGTTGACCTTGCCAAGAATTGCTGTATTTTAGTTCAATAATTGGAAATAAAGTTACTTATTCTGCTGTTGAGGTAACAAGATCTTGTTACATGCGACACCTAAATGTTACAGTTCGGTGTTAATGAATGATACAGGTGAACTTCAGTGTTGTGACCTGGAGCTATCAGAAGACTGTCTTGATTTATGGAACACAAAGAGGCTTTATGCTCTGAAAGGTGCAAGAGTTATATTAGTAATCGATTTCTTTATGCATTCTGTGAATTGCTTCATAACAGAACATGGCAACCATGGGTGATTTGGTTTGAAACCGCTGTGTAGCTGGTGGTACAATGTAGTTAGTGGTACACTCTCTCTGCATAGAGACCCACAGAGGTGGGCAAGTTTCAGTTGTGGATGTAGACCTTTTAACATGTGCCAGCAACAGCCTACTGGACAGTGGGACAGTATTGCTAGATTAAATTAAAGAAAATGATTTAGGCCTTTCTTGAAATACATTATAGAAAGGCAAATTGGGGGAGGTGGTGGTATTTTTTTTTTTTTTTTGCAGCACATGTTTCCCACCGGTCACTTAATTGACATTAAATTTTAGTGTTCATGACATTTTGGACAAGTTTTTTTGCCTTCTTGGCAGTTTCATTAATGCTCAGTTGATTGTGTGATTAAGACTTAAATTAAGTGATGTCTGGCTGAATGGTGAAATACCTGTATGCTGTGTTTGATAGTTCACCATGGAAAACAGTAATTATGACGCCCAGAATATTCTGTTCTTTCAGGTCTATCATGGGTTCAGCGAGTGTCTGACTGTCTGCCTAGCAGAAAGATCAATTGCAGAAATTAGTACAATGGTATGTAGGTTCTCAAAAGCTGAACATTCGTCAACCCTTTAATTTACCATTCAAATACTTTGGGCAAAAAACCTTTGGTAATGAACATTCAAACAGGAATATTGATCTGTTTCGCATAAGTCTGAATTTCAAATATATGTAGCAGCACTGCTTGTGAGTAGAGTACCATTTTGATGTGTTTTTGAATTATGTTGAGGATGGTTTGTAAATAATAAAAATTTTTAACTCTTAGTAACCTTGAAAAGTATTCCTCGATGAAGAGAATTGGAATTACCGGTTGAACACCGTGAAAATAATCGCGGCACGAACTGAGAGGATGGTAAATGATGCTTGTTCATTGTAGTTATTCTTGTGTTGTCCAATGCTGATTGTAATTGGTTATTTTCATCTTTGTATTGCAGGTTCTGTCATGGGCCAGGTCTTGGAGAACCTCCATTCTCATAGCATTTCTATTGCCCGACTTGAAACTCGCATCGTTTAGAAAAAGAAGAGCAAGAGAGAGAAAGAAAAAAAGGATCTTTATGGTTGGAAACGGTAAAGAACTGGACTGTGTACAATGTGAACAAAAACTTGCCTTTACCCGGTAGGGATGGCTAGAGAACACGATGCCACGGTATATAAACTTGCTGGTTTACTGGTAGCTGTTGCTGGGATTGACAGCTTTCCAGATTAGTCATGAGAATTCAGCATACACAAGATAAAGAGCAAAACCTTTGATTTGTGAACAGCTCTTTTATTTAAAAAGAAAAAAATACAATTAGCAAAATACAAATGACTGGACTTTAAAAAACGGTGGTCGATAAATTGAATATACACACTCTACACAGGGTGAAAGGCTCGTGCAAAAACTGTATAAGCGTTATTTTGTAATAAAAATGTTTTAACAGATTGAAGACTGCATGCTTGTTTTGTTCCTGGAAAACTATCACATTCAAACATCAGACCAACCACTGAGCCTGCTGGCCCGCTTTGAAAGGTTTGGCGTGACCTACAATGCAAGAACCATAGCCTTAGGATAGCAGTATGGAGTAAGTTAATGATTTCACACTGTGTGAAAGTGGACCCCTGTAATCTACATACAGATCTTGCTATTTTATCTGTTGAAAGCAGTCCTACCTAAGTTTCAAAGATGCGTGAAGCTGTCACTGGTGTCTCAAAAGAGAATGTTTTTTTTTACCCCCTTTTGGTCTATGAGGCGGAAGTGTTTTTGTTTTGAGCTCTGCTGATCATAGGGTGCAGAGCTTTTGCAATTACTCCTGTCTGTTTGTCCGTCCATCAGTAAACTTGGTTGTATGTACAATACAGTCTAGTTATCAAGATAACCCCATGTAATTTTCCAAACGTGTCTAGTGTATGAAAATTAAGGTCAAGTTTTATATTGGAGGTACCACCTATAGTATTGTGTAATATTTAGGCCAACATGTAAAAACCTTGAAACTGCTGAATTTAAAGTCTTCCAATTTATCCTTTGCCTTTTTTTAGACCAGATGGGTATTGTCATCATCTACCCGTCGGTCCATGCCTTTGTAACACCGTATCTCCAAAAATACTCCCTTTACAGAGACCAAATTTTAATCACAGAGGATTATCGAAAAAGTAGGCCACATTTAGGTCGCAGTACTACATTAAAGAAAGAAAACTGCGTTAACACAATATCTAAAAAAAAAATTTAATGTATAGGTTCAATTATTTATGATGGTTCTAAGGATGCCTCAGAAACCTATCGAAAACTATGTCACTGGGTCACATTTTGGTCAGTGCTGCATTGAAACATTGCGGTACCATGTCTTCAAATCTTCATTTTCTCATTGTAGCTGCACCAATTATCTCTGAAGGTCTTAAGGATGCCTGCAACACCTAGTGACAACTGGGTCACATATTTAGGTCACAGTGCTTCATTGAAGAAAAATGGCCTTGCTATGATATCTGCTCATTGCATTTGCACCAGAGCTTTGTCACCAGGTCAAAGAGAAGTAGCCTTGACCTACTGAAAGGTATTGTTATCACCTAGGTGTTTGTCAGTCTGTCTGTCCATCCATCCTGGCCGAGGGGTTTCGGTCACCCTTCCAGTTCATGAATCCTGGTAGAACTAGGTAGGGCAAAGAAGCAAAACATGAACTTGGATGTTGGCACCTACAGTAGTGTGAAAGATGAGGACGGAAAGCTGTCGAGTAAACAGTAAAATCAATAAGTTGAGATAAAATGAGGCTGATAATGTGAAATTGTGTGTATCATATTTAGAAGTTGCAAGTTGCGGATGACCTTAACCTACCCTGTGAAAGTCCCAGAGGGAATACACTTCAGGAAAGGATATCTTGGTTCTGGTCATTACATCTGAACTTCTACACATGTATTGATATGCTTTCACAGAAAAATCCAGACAAAAGGTTCTAGTGTTTGGATGCATGGTGGCACCACTGGTGGTATGAAGTACATTTCGCATGTGTAAAGAGTACATCAAAATGAATGGAGATTCAACTTCTAAATTCACACCAAATGTATGTTTTGGGCCAATCATCAAATTTTGAAGCATGACATAATTTACAAGGTCATTAAGGACATAGTAAAGGACACTAAATTTTATATTTTAAGAAACAAGAAAGCTGGCAGTGCTATATATGGAATCGGGAATCAGGAATTTTTTTATTCGACCAAAGCGTCACTATAATATCGTTACAAGTAGCAATATAGCAATATAAGATGGTAATACAGATGTAAATTAAAATGCAAATATATATTGGTCTGGGAGACGCATATTAAGATCTTCACAAGATCGCCATCATTTGCGCCACACCCCCCCCCCCCCCCCAAAAGAAAAAAAAGTGAACAGATAAGTACATTATAAAGGTACGACAGGGACAAATAAAGAGTGTGTTTGAAATCAGAATGAGTTGAGTTGGAATTGCAGACATAGCAGTTACGGATTGTACATTTGGATACATAATTATTAAAGTATGATACTTTGGCATAATTAGAAAAACCGAAATAACTGGGGGTATGTACTTTTTGAAATCAGCCTGCAAGGGCGGATTTCAAAGTAATCTTAAGATTATATATAGGACCTTCATTATTTTGAAGGGGGGATAGGTTATGATGCTTGGTATCCGATGTCAAAATGAGGTGCTAATCCAATTATATGAAAAGATTCTCATTGCAGTATGCTAACAAAATAACACAGATTTGTACAAAACAATGACTTAACATAATGTTTACAGTTCCATTTCCATGGAAATGATTGCATTGATGACCCTGGCTTCCCTACGTCCAAACCTACAAGCGATGCGGTACCTGTTCACTGCATGATCAAGACCTTGCACAAAATAGTTCTATTTTCAGGTGTGCAAAGTTTGCAAATAATTACAATGAACCGAGAACATTTACATGTTATGTCATCTGTTCTATAGTTCTTTATGATCCTGTTATAAAAGCATTTTTTTGTTTGTTTTGCTCGGATAGCAATGTATTCCTACATTTTACATTATCATTTTGGCGGAAATAGAGGCATGGTTCTTGTCAATCAAGTGTAGTGCCGCCCAATGGTGGAAGCATTACCGGTGATAGCTGTTTGAAGTAGATGGTTGTGGAAAGATCGTACAATTCGTAGCTTAGAAGATGAAAAATATAATGCTAGGTGCTTAAAAGATTAACTTGGATAATAGCTTTCAAATGATGCATTTGGTTTTTCCTTACGTTCCTTGTATCAAATACAGTATCTCCTAGAAAGTTTCAAGTGAGCTAGGGTAAACAGTACAGGTCGCCGCCATATTGGATATTACTGTAGCAATTAAATCAACAGCGCACACTCCCTGTGAAAACTGTATAAATACGTTTCATTCGCAGATATTCAAGAGGGATGCAGTCAATGAAAGGAACAGGTGCCCTTTGGCAGTGTTCCCATCCATCATGAAAATCAGTAAAAGTTATTTATTGTTTTTAAGGCCTGTAAAAGGCAATAAATTCCGAACATGTGGCATGAAAATTCATTACTTATTGATTTGGGATGGGTTGGATCGAGAGCGTGTGACAGTGAAAATGACAATGAAATACGCTGAATCAATCTTTTTACCTTTGCGGAAAGTGGGAAGGCTGCCACGTTGCGCATACACACTTGCACACAAGGATGACCTGCATTTTCCAGCATTACAATGCAAAATTATGGCGCACGTGCTTCTGGTAAACAAAGCAAATGAAAACAAAGGAAGTGTGATGCCGATGCTTAAATAGAATTGGCGATTTGGATACCCTTATTTCACTTGTATCTTGAAATAGACAAGGTTATGAACTCAAAAGACTGTACCACTGCATCATATTTTATGTATACATTAAATTTATTTTATATTTTACATGTAAATGTAAACGATGATAATTGATACGGACCTGTGTCTGAAATAAGTCTATCGTATTCTATCAAAACTAGGAAAGCAGCTCACAGATTTAGTTCAATGTTACAAAGATGGTTCTTGGTGCTGGACCAGTGCCAACGTTTACGCGGAGAAATATGTGACATACAGTGCGCAGTTGATACAGCCTTATAAGCGGGGGGGGGGAGCCTAATAATAATAAAAACAGTCCATGATTTTCCAGTACGAATTAATTTTTGTGCGTGCCCATGGTCCGAAAGTCCATCCAGGGGTCACATTAAGATTAAGCCTCCTGCGTCATAGACGCAAAAAATGAAGAAAATACACCTGAAAATCAATAAAACATTGTCATTTTGCGTCATTGTGGACCAACGCACAAAAATCGCAATGCATTTTGAATGATACAACTGCTAATATTATCCCAAACTTAGTAACTTTGAACCTTTGAGGTCCCGGTGTTTTGCATCGTCCACCATGACCATGATTATGCATTATACTGCCAATTCGTTTTTGTATGTAACAAGCTCTCTTATTTGCTAAGAAAAAATTCTGCAAAAATTAACATCATTTCACATCATTTTAAATGCAGTGAGAGCATTTCCAGGTTCCTCATTGGATGGATTTGATCACGTGCCGCTCACTGTCCCATCAAACTCGTTGCACATACAATGATACATGTGCCCGTCTCATGTCCGCAATGTTGGGGAGGAATAAGTCGTATAAAAGCGAAGATTATTGGACCAAGATGTTAAATTTTCACATCATATTTTCACCAAAAAGACTTCCATCGAACAAATGTAGATACAGACAAAGGCACGAGTGAAAATTCCTTAAGGAAGGCAAGGAAAATACGCAGATTAGTCACCGCACTGTCACACGTGGACGAAGCGAAGATTTGCGTAAACACAATGTGGTCATATGTTGTTGATTGCTGTCTCCTAGTTATGTCTCCCGGTGGAAGCCGGGGGACATATTGGTTTAGTGCCCGTTTCTTCCGCTTCTTCTTGTTCATGTTCTTCAACACTTGGTTTCCGTGCGATAAGTCTTGAAGGACTTGACAGAATTTGATGAAACTTGGTAGGATTATGTATCTAGGCAAGACCTAGGTTGAGATTGTATTTGGGTGACCTTGACCTAATTTTCAAGGTCACAGGGTCACTTATGTGAAATTGGTTTCCGTGCGATAAGTCTTGAAGAACTTGATGGAATTTGATGAGACTTGGTAGGATTATGTATCTAGGCAAGACCTAGGTTGGGATTGTATTTGGATGACTTTGAGCGAATTCTCAAGGTCACAGGGTCACTTATGGGAAATTGGTTTCCATTCGCTAAGTCATGTAGAACTTGATGGAATATGATGAAACTTGGTAGGATAATGTATCCTGGCAAGACCTAGGTTGGAATTGTATTTGGATGACCTTGAGCGAATTTTCAAGGTCACAGGGTCATTTATGTGAAATTGGTTTCTCTGCAATAAGTCATGAAGAACTTAATGGAATTTGATGAAACTTGGCAGGATTATGTACCTAGGCAAGACCTAGGTTGGGATTGTATTTGGATGACCTTGAGCGAATTCTCAAGGTCACAGGGTCACTTATGGGAAACTGGTTTCCATTCGATAAGTCATGAAGAACTTAATGGAATATGATGAAGCTTGGTAGGATTGTGTTTTTAGGCAAGACCTAGGTTGGGATTGTATTTGGATGACCTTGACCTAATTTTCAAGGTCACAGGGTCATTTATGAGAAATTAGTTTCCGTGCAATAAGTCATGAAGAACTTAATGGAATTTGATGAAGCTTGATAGGCTTATGTATCTAGGCAAGACCTAAGATGGGTTTGTATTTGGATGACCTTGATCGAATTCTCAAGGTCACAGGGTCACTTATGTGAAATTGGTTTCCGTGCGATAAGTCTTGAAGAACTTTATGGATTTTGATAAAACTTGGTAGGATTATGTATCAAGGTAAAACCAAGGTTGGGATTGTATTTGGGTGACCTTGACCTAATTTTCAAGGTCACAGGGTCATTTTTCCGTGCGATAAGTCTTGTAGAACTTGATGGAATTTGATGAAACGGGGCAGGATTATGTATCTAGGCAGAACCTAGGTCGGAATTGTATCTGGATGACCTTGATCGAATTCTCAAGGTCACAGGGTCACTTATGTGAAATTGGTTTCAGTGCGATTAGTCTTGAAGAACTTTATAGAATTTGATGAAACTTGGTAGGCTTATGTATCTAGGCAAGACCTAGGTTGGGATTGTATTTGGATGACCTTGACCTAATTTTCAAGGTCACAGGGTCACTTATGGGAAATTGGTTTCCGTTCGATAAGTCATGAAGAACTTGATGGAATTTGATGAAACTTGGTAGGATTATGTATCTAGGCAAGACCTAGGTTGGGATTGTATTTGGATGACCTTGAGCGAATTCTCAAGTTCACAGGGTCACTTATGTGAAATTGGTTTCTCTGCAATAAGTCATGAAGAACTAGATGAAAATTGCCAGAGTAATGTATCTAGGTGAGAGCTAAAATAGGATTGTAATTTTCAAGCAAACTTGGTCATTTGTAATATGTTGTCACCTGTAGCTTATTAAGAGACGTAAGTGTTCCACCGGGAGACATTTGATTTTCTGTTGGAAAATCAGTCTGTTCTAGTCCTAGTATGTGTCACGTCGTTGTTGGTGAATTTTAACAAAACTTTGTTGTTTTGATTTTATTTAATTGTTTGAATGGAACAAATCAGTATGAAAGAACAAGAAAGGAATGAAATTCATGATCGCAGGCCATAAAAATATACGTACAATATAGCGGAAAACCATGCCTGTGACTGACAATGACAGGCTGTGTACGCTCGCTTGTGTTGTGTTGCACGGCCTGTACCGTGTTGCTTAGTAAAAAAAGTGACCTCACCTAAGATCAGATTCTTGACACCTCGGCATCAATTTTTTTCAGGTAAATTGAAATAGAAAGTGCACAGAAATACAAATCATGCAATTTCTGACCGTTTCATCACGTGAAAATGAATCGCAAAAATAACAGCCCAGGCGTGTTCAGTTTGCATGCCGCTTGTTGTGCAAGACAGTAAAAAACTGCCCGATGGCACACGTGTGCCAAATCAGATACTGGCACAGTGGCAGTGTGCTAGGGGGACCACGTCACAAACCATATTTTGGTAGATCAGGGACGTGTAGACTTAGTCTTAATGGCAGGTCCCTGAATAGACTGAATCAATCCTTGGGACTATCAACAAACTTTTAGTCAAACTATTTTACATTGGCACATTCGTAACTTCTTATTCAATCTTATTCTTAATTGTAATTATTATTTGCCTGCGTTATCATATAGACCATGTTATGTTTGTTTATTAGGCTTAAGTTACCTGCATATTTTATCTATTTATCGTTTTTGGTAAACTCACTTATCACTGTATGTTGATCATACCAAATAAAATCAATCAATCAAATCACACCAAATGAAGTCTAGTTTCCACAATTTCAGCTTGGA
Source organism: Hermodice carunculata (assembly GCA_964020975.1). NCBI lineage: Eukaryota > Metazoa > Annelida > Polychaeta > Eunicida > Amphinomidae > Hermodice > Hermodice carunculata. The sequence goes on from OZ026614.1 coordinate 13,291,000, forward strand.
CCCATCGATTCAGTCCATGGACTCACTATTTTTCCTGAAGAAGAAGAAAGATGGGTCCAGTGGACCCACACTGAAAAATCCTTAATATGATCCCTGCAAAACCATACTTTACATATATTTTTCTATATTATATATGTCATACTGAGATGTTTCATGCAACATGTAAATGTATGTATCGATTGCTTTAAATTTTCGAAGTCCATGTCTCAGTGATGCTGAAATTACATGTCCAAATACCTGCCACAACTTGTTGAATTTGAGAAATTTGGTCCTGGAAAGGGCTTGAAAAGACCCGTGTAGGTGTTTGAACACTGGATTAAAAAATCTGAAGGTCTTTTTGCTGCATAATTTAGTTTATGTTCTCATTAACAAATATGATAAATATTGCAGGAAAAAGAACCTAAAAATCAATGTACAAAACCACAAAGATCAGTTTCTTGTTTATGGTTAATATTTCTTGTGCGATGTGTCAAAATGTCTGAATTTATATATACATTCAATCTATGACAACTGTACTTTGCAATACACTATAGTTTGACATATGTATTTTTTCACGTTTGAACCCTACAACGCAAACAAAATATGCATTCCCAAACCATTGTGACCTGTAATAGTTTTGCTGCTATTTTTTGCATTTGCAGAAAAAAAAATTGGACTCTTTCTTAAGACACGCACATGAAACAATAGACCATTCAGTGTCATCAATACTTAAATTTTTCACCATTTGAATGTAATACATCTTTGATAAATGTAAAATGGTACATATTTTTAGACATTTACTTACTATGTAACAATCAATACAATGTATACTTGGAAACAAGCAAAGAAAATTCAAAATTATTGATAATAAAAACAAACAGCAGTTTACTTTGCCTGCACCTCATCATATGTGCTTTATTTGTATCACTTTAAAATGTGATAATTGATGTGTGCTTCAAAGCACCACAGTTACCCAGGCAAAATATTTATTTAAGCAGCAGAAGTGCAAGTGACTGAACAATTGTTACAGAAATCTCCTATAGATGGATATTTTTGATACATTTAATTAGTTGCTGGTTTATGCTGCAAATAGTTAAATTTATTTTAGATGCGTTGGAATAGTCACTGGGTCATGCTACAAATAGTTGTTGATGCTTATTTAGTTGGCTCATTGTAAACATTACGTCACATGGACATTACAACATATCACGTAGATTGTATTTTGTAATTAGTTACATATTTAGTTTGTTCACATTTTTCTGTTGATACACGAAAATGTTGCCAAAGAACTACAGCTCTACACTTTTGCATCAGCATTATTTAAGTATGCAACTTTTACAGTTTACTTGGATACATCATTCTCCCCATCCTGCTACACAGTTTGTGTGCAAATGATATTTTGTGCAATACATAAAGGAAATGTATTGGGGGTAAATATATACAAAATATATGTATTCATATGAATACCAACTGTGACGGTAATGGTGTGCTGATATAATGAAAGTGCCACATTTTACTTAATTCATATTCAAATATACAAAGCCTTAGAACTTACAAATACACAATTGTGTATAGTACCTTTGTCGATCTTAATCAAAATATTACCAATAGTCCCTGCGTTGAGACGCCCCTCCTTTGAGAGATCACCTGTCTTTTGTGACCACTTTTACTGTGCAACAGCTCCTTTCAATAATTCTCTTCCTTTGGGAGCCCACCTGATGAACCTGACTAGAGACTACACAAAATGACCCCAAAAGACCACTTTTTTCTACTACTGTATTAGTCATTTTGGACTTCTTGTAATTTGCGACCAAATTGTGGGATTGTTGTAAGTGTTCGTTCCTCATGTGGCTGATTTCATAGGCCTTACTCCTTGTTCTTTAATTTGATCTGATGCAGAGTTTAAGACACGTAATATTTCATGCCTTAGGCACTTAGTAGCAAAAACACGACGTGTCTGGGGTATATAAAAATTTCCAGTATCATGGTCATGAACTAAAGATGTTGGTAAGATAAAACGTCGAGAAAAGTAAGAAGGAACTAAGTCATTCTCAATTTTATAGTAAAATTTTAGAATTTGTAAAGTATAAATATCCTGAATTTTAAACAGCTTGTGCCTTTTGAATGTTGGATTAGTATGGGCATTATACTTATGATCAATGATACGTACTGCTCTTTTCTGAATTTTTTCTAATCTTTCATACTTGTGACCCCAAATTAGCAAACCATAATTCAATTTGGGCAAAATCAACGAATTATAGATAATACGTAAGATATGAGAGGGAAGAAAGTTTTTTAGTCGATTCATTGTACCAACTCTTTGAGAGACTTTTGAAGCAATTTTTCTGAATATGTTTGTTCCATGTCATATGTTTATCTAGAATTACACCGAGAAAATTGAACTCTTCGACGCATTTAATTTTTTTTTCAATTTGGAGATTTGGAATAGTAATATGTTTTTGTGGTTGATGGAATAGCATGAAGCATGTTTTCTTTATATTGAGAGAAAGCTTGTTAACTTTATGCCATGTTGCTATTTTTGCTAATTCAGTATTAATATGGTGTGTAGCCTCCTCAACGGATTGAAAAGAGTTGAAAATACTGAAGGTACTAAATAGCGATGTATCATCAGCATAAAGGATAAATTCAAAAAATGCGGAGGCTACCAATATGTCATTTATGTAAATGATAAATAACAGGGGGCCTAGGATAGACCCCTGTGGAACTCCAGTTTGGATGTTAGCATAATCAGATTTGTATTCTCCAATGGCAACACACTGTTTTCTGTTGGAAAGATTACTTTTGAATAAATCAAGAGCAGTACCCTTTATTCCATAATAAGATAACTTTTGTAATAAGATGGCATGATCTATGGTATCGAATGCTTTTGAGAGGTCCATAAATAAAGTAATTTGGATTTCCCCTCTGTCCATTTCAGTAAGAATTTTATCAACACGCTCTATTGTTGCATATTCGGTTGAATAATTTTTCCTAAATCCATACTGACTACTATAGAAGAGGTTATGAGACTGAAAATATTGATAAACTTGATCATACATGACTTTCTCAAAGATTTTCGATATTGCCGGTAAAACGGAAATGGGCCAATAATTTTCTTACAAGGAGGGATTATCTTTTTTTGTAAACAGGTATAACTTTCGAAATTTTAAGAATGTCGGGAAATATACCAGTCGTTAATGAACAGTTTAGTACCATAGAGATTGGTTGATAAATCTGTGTTTTAATATTCTTTAAAAGGTTCATCGAAATTCTATCAAAGCCAAACCTATGTTTTGGTGTAAAATTGTCAATTATTCTCAAAACCATGTCACGTGACAGTACTGAAGGAAAACATATGTAAAAGTGTGTTATTTAGATGGTGCGTAAATGATCTACCATGTAAATTAGTTCTATTTGGGGCTAATTTAGGTCCAACATTCGTAAAATATGAATTAAATTCGTTTGCTATTTTATTTTTATCACATATAACTTCTCCGTCAATTTCGAAGGAATCGGGAAATTCATTTTTCTTTTTTAGTCGATTTAGAATACCATTAATAGTACGCCAGGTATTTTTTATATCGTTTTTATATTTATTAAAGCATGATTTAAAGAAATCCTTTTTTTTGCAACGCGAATATTGTTTTTTTAGAATTTTGTTATTATATGTATTAAGATTAATTTGTCGAACAGTATAGTGCTCACTCTCAATAGGCGGTTTTAATTTTTTTTTATACATTTGATCTCTGTTTTTTATAGACCGTACAAGTCCTTGACTTATCCATGCGGACTTTTTTTGTTTATATTTATTGTATTTAACCGTCTTGATTGGAAAGTGCATTTCTGAACCTGTATGGATAGCAGAATGAATTTTAGAATACGAGACATTTGGGTCTGTATCTGTACTTACTAGTTCGCAGAGATTACTATCATTGATATCCTTCTTTAGAAGATTCAGGGCGTCGGGATGCCGGTCACGCACCTGTGTGAATTTTGGGATAGATTCAGTTTTACAATGTAGGATATCTAAACAAATAAAGTATGGAAAATGATCCGAAATACTCGAGGAAATTATTCCAGAGTTTGACATATTAATATCGGTATTAGATAATTTTAAAAAGAAGTTATCTATGATAGTCTCACGTCGAGCCGAAAGTCTTGTAGGTAGGGTAATTTGTGGATAAAAGCTGAGGGATGTAGTGATATCACAGAAACGTCCAAACATTGATTTTTCGTGCATTTTTAGTAGATCGATATTGAAATCTCCGTATAATACCACCTCATGATTTATTCTTTGCAAATATTGAAGTATAGGAGTTAACTCATCTATAAATGATTCGTAATTTTCATTCAGATCCCTAGGTGGCCTGTATATGTTTCCTATCACTAGTTTGTTTTCATTATTTGTTAATTTAACTTCAATAAACATACCCTCATAGACTTCAGACTTTTTGTATAGATCAGTCTGAATAAATTCAGTTGTGTTTCTAATATACATAGGAAGTCCACCTTTTGTTGTACATATTTTGCCCTAAGAGATTAGATTATAAAAGTCAATTTGGAATAAAGATAGATCACAGTCATCGTTCAGCCAAGTCTCTTGTAGACATAGTACACTAGGTAAGCAGCCATGAGTATCGAGACAATGAAGAAGAATCTTAAGTTCATCAAATTTAGCATTTAAAGATCCGTAATTAAGACTTCTGATAGAAAATTGATTCTGCATGTGATTTACGAGTTCATCAATATCAAAATAAGAAGATTGTTTTATAAGTTTGGGTTCATACGAGTCAGAATCATTTTAATTAGTTGAAGAGATATATAACAAATTTATAAGAGAATTTACACACACACCCCCAACGCCGTCAAGAATGCTATTGACATTAGCCATATTTCATGACATAGTAGCGGGAGACTGTTTCGTACATATAGGATAAGTTTATTACCACAGAGTACATTTCCTGAAAAACCGGACGATATAATTTACTGTAACATATGTAATACAAAAATAAAGAACTCAAAATTGTAGAAAAATGGGACGACGTACAGTCCCACAGGCACCAATATTTGCCTGCATGTTTGGACTAAATACAAAAAAAAAAAAAAAAAACAAAAAAAAAAAACAAAAACAAAAAAAAAAACGAAAAGCAAAAAGTGCAAAATTATTTGCAGTGAGGATTCAGTCCTAAGCGGGGATCCAATCGGTAAACTTAGTTACTATATGTATATAAATTTGCCCATAAATACTCAAAATAACCCAACAGTATGGATACAATGATATAAAAATGATTATTATATATTATATAATTATTATATACACACTATAGAACATATCTGGTATACAATCATTGTATAAGTGTAGCAACATCAATCGCGAGCTACTATGTAATATAGACAAGTCAAAATGCTAAGACACGACGACACTTGTCTGGAAATATAAAGATTTCCAATAATGCACCACGAAAATGGAAGTTTGACATTGCATAATATGGATGACCTTAACTTTTTCAAGGTGACCATACATTTGAAGAATTTTTTTTTATAGTTGTTAAGCATGCGCTTGTGCGCACGTATCAAAATAACATTACAGGAATATACAGAAAAAATTCTGACATTGAGTCCAGATGGCGCCACTGGTGGTATTAACTGGAACAAGCATCATGGGTATTAAAAGTACAGTAAATTTATTATTTTGATTTTAAATTTGTAAATTAAGATGGAATTGGGAAGCGGGCACTAAACATGCATTAGGCCAATGGTCAAATTTTGTAATATGTTGTGTCAATTTTTCAAAGTCATTAAGCACTTGAGAAAAAAAGACAAAATTCAATATATAGTAAAACCTGTTTTGACAGGCTGCCATGGAGCAGAGTGAAGAGTGGTTGTATAAGGCAGGTGGTCTCTCAGGTGCAACAACCTGGGAAAGATGGCAAAAGTAACGTGGTCTGGAAAAGCAGGTGGCCTTTCTTCACAGTGGGGTCGTTAAATAGTTTTACTGTTAATAAGAAGGGGAACAATACAAAATGTGTGTGTGTGGGGGGGGGGGAAATAGCTGAAAGAGATGTCACTTCTGACAGAAAGCATGAAACATTGCAGACAGCGGTTTTAAGACCTGATTTCAAATCAAGCTGGAGGCAAGTGAAGGTAACTCCTTCCACCCGAAATCCAAGATGGTCGCCAAAAAGTTAATTTTCAATATATGTGCATATCCCTGCTCTTATATGCCAATACTGCATTGATTAAATCATCTGAAGCTATTTTCTTCACTGTAGAGATTCCAGTTTTGCATCACAAACTAGTGGATCCAATATTTTACAGTCTGCCGTATATTTTTACCTAAAATTCAAGATGACGGTCAAAAACACGTAGGCCATAAAGTCAAATAATGCGTCATAGTTCTGAGAGGGAAACGTCACTTCCTCTTATCTGGGGCTTAAAGTGCACAACAAGACAAGGAAACCTGATTTGATTGATACACTCTTTGAAAGAGGTCTCTCAGTATCCTGTAGCAGGGTATTGCAAATATCTACACAAGAAGTCAATCCAGTGATATTTCAATTTGAGTATGCCCTGCAGGCATGAGAAAAGATCTCTACACAAAAGGATAATTGGACCATATTGACCGTGATCCATCATCCACATTTGCGTATGATGCATTCCATGGCACAGTTATGTCACTGACACAACATCCTGAACATGGACAAAATGGCACTGCTCGAGAAGCGGTAAGGCATCTGCTGCCAGAAAATGTTTCCAAGTTGCAAAGCATCAAACCATTGCCAGGTAGCTATAGTTTTTTACCTCCTGCAACCCTCCTAGCACCTCCCCAACTCCTAGGCTGTCCACTTCATGTGAAATGCCCATAATTGATTGTGATGGGAGTTTTCAGCTGTTGCTGAAAATTGTGTAGGGGCTTTTACAAAATGAGAGTATTGACAAGTATGACATCGCATGGTCTGCCCACTTGTGGCTCAAAAACCAATTGTTCCCCATTCTCCTGCAGGCCATCATTGGCCTAGTGTCTCTTTTTATGGAGAGTGCACACTGTAGCTATGGTTTTAGTGGCATGGATGGGATCTCTAAGGAATGTTTCAACATCATCATCATTTTTGAATTGGTACTTAGGGTACTAAATTTTATGACCCTTCTCCCATCTCCCAAACTAGTGCTTTAAAATGATGATGTTTCCCAAAACATCATAACAAAATTGCACAAAACTGGCCAAAAATTGACCATCATTTTCCATATTCTGTGAAAGTGTACAGACCACTTCAACCCCCTCCCTCTTGCATACTGTAAGTACTAATTCAAAAATGATGAAAATGTTGAAACATCCCTAAGGCAACAGGCCATGTGAATCCCTTACAGGTCCCAGTACTGAATGTGGAACCATGAACCCTACTATCTGATAGAAGGTCCATGGCTGAACAATCCCGTATATGCCATTTAAAGAGATCCAGCCGGCATGGCCAGATAGCTATGGGGATGGAAAGTTTGTGGTAAGGATGAGTGGGCTCTACATAGAGATGGTGATGCCAAAGGACATGGGACAATGGTCAAAGGAAGTGGCCGAACTACAGCAATAATTAATGCTCCAGTAACAACTGCAGGCAGAGCAAATGGACTTTTGAAGGGCAGCCATACTAGTCCAGCACAATGGGCAGGCACACCGGGTCATGGCGGCTGCTCAGTTCAAGTTGCAGAGATGCCTGTACTGCTCATACATGCACACACTCTGATCCTGTAGGAACTCGCTGACATTCCCAGACAAGTACCTTGACGTGGTAGAAGTCTTGAAATATTGTTTTCGTATGCACGTTGTTGTGTATGTACTGTATTTGCCTCAGTTCCTGCAGTTTTTATTCCTATGCAGCACAGTTTTATGGGTATGCTTAGGTTGGTAATACATACTCTGGAGACAAAAATTAAGCGGTTCCACTAGTTCTACATTGGGCATATTTTGGAGGGGTGTGTGTGCAAATTAGCATGTCAACAATCCTTCCCCTCTCAGAATCCGAGGTCTGTCGCCAGTGATCTCCATGCCGAGATATCTTGGTTGCAGCTGATGTTTGTGCTTGCAGCAGGCCATTTAGACCCCATGTGCATCTTGATGCTAGATTCACTTGCTGACCATTTTTTTTTTGTCCCGGGCCTTATCACAGTTCCAGGCCATATTTTTTCTTGCTCTGCACTAGATTGTAAGCTTGACTTGCACGGTCATGTTACGCAACCCCATATGTATGTCTGGTTGCCAACCCAGACATACTGTTGTCTCAAAATTCTTTCTTCTTGCCACCACATAATTTGTCTGGAGCTGTTTTCAGACACAGTGGAAGCTACAATGTTTAACCTTGGCATGGTAACACAGGTAATAGGGAAGTTGTCTCTCTGATTTGGAATAATACGCATATTTAATTTTATGCAAATTAAGGTCATTCAAAATTTTAAACCATCAGTATTTTGGTTACGACCTAATTTGTTCGGAGTTTTTCAGACACCGTTAAAACCACCAAACATGCATGGTGACTGACTTAACAGTGAAATTTGGCACCTGGTTTGGAATAGTCATGATGTTTAAAAACTATACAAATTAGGGGCAATAAACATTTCAAAAGCTGCATATCTTCCAAACTATAGAAGATAGACTCAACATTTTAATTGGCATATAAAGGTTTGTGAAAGCTGCCAATATAATGGAAGCAAATGAAAGTTGTAGAATTTCAAATTATGCTAATTAGGTGTTTTGAAAAATTAAAAAGTTTAATATCTCCAAAACTATTATAGATAGAGTGCTATTTCAACTTCAATTTATAGGTTTGGGGCAAAGCCGCATCCAGTGAACCATGAACTAAAGTGGCAGAATTTTAATTTATGTAAATCAGATGAATATGCAAAATTTAAAGCTTGAATAACTTCAAAATTGTTATACATAGAGATGCCATTCCAACTTCAATTTGTAGGTATATGGCAGAGCCCTATCCAATGAATCATTAACCAAAGTCATTGTTTTTTAATTATGCAAATACACAAAATTAAAATGTTGAATAACTTCAAAAAAATAATAGATGGTAAAGATAGTAGTGTCATTCATACTTCAGTTTATAAGTAACTATCGGCGTTGGCAAAATCGTTTCTAACAATGACGGAATTGTTTCCATGGAAACCTATCTGGCAACATAGAAAAGTACCTATCAAAAGTGGTTCCTATGGGAAATTATAGCTGATAGATTGCCAGTACATGGAGTCAGCATCGATACATTCGGTGGCGTACATATGCTATGGGTGGACCATGTAGTGCATGTACATGATATAGGCCTACATGAGATTTAAACTGTGTTTCGACATTTTGACCTATGCTACATCAATGAAAAACACGTGCCAGTGAATGATTTGTAGCCATACTCAAAAACGCAAAGCAGGTCTTCAACATGCGAAAATACATTCAACGTCATGATATTATGAAGGTCTAATCAACTAGCCGACAGTATTTTGAGCAACAAAAGAGACTTTTGGTCAGAAGTGAAAAAAAAGTATGAAACACAGGTGGGAGAAGACCAAAAGTGGTTGACTGAGTGTCAGAATCCCACGAAATTGGAAAGCTCTTTGCAGCTTAGTATGCCGAACTATATAATTCAGTTCCCTATCCTATGCACGAAATGGAGCAATTACGGAATGACCTTGACAAGGCTAAAGCCCATGACAAGGACGCACCTATCGGGAACTAAATTTCTGTAGATAAGATTAAAAATGGGATCCTTAAATTAAAGAAGAGGTAAACATGATTGGGACATTGGATGGTACACTGACCATATAATTGACGCGGATAGCTCCTTACATATACACTTAACACTACTTTTCTCGACAATGATTACCCACGGTACTGCGCCCAAAGGACTAACGAGGCTCATGCTTCACCCAATCCGTAAAGATAAAAGGAAATCAATAAATGATTTTAATAACTACCGTGGTATAGCCCTCAGTAGCATATTTGGTAAATTGTTAGATTGGATTATCATGGCCGACAATGTGGAGACCTGCACGTCTGAGTTACAATTTGGATACAAATGTAACACGTCCACAATTCAATGCACTTTTCTATTGTCCGAATGCGTGAATTATTACACAGTCAATGACAGCAATATAAATCTTATTTTCTTGATGCTACAAAGGCATTCGACAGGGTCGAGTATGTCAAACTTTTCAGATTATTAGAAAGAAGGGGATTGTCTCCAACAATCGTCCGATTACGTGTTCATCTGTACTCGAACCAAACTGTTAATGTAGTATTGAACAACACAGTGAGTGAGATACTTCAATGCAGCAACGGTGTGAAACAAGGAGGAGTACTCTTCTCCATTCTATCCTGAATCTACATCGATGAGTTAATGGTCAGATTAAAAGAGTCTCGATTTGGATGCCACACCGGTAATCTCTTCATCGGTGCACTAGCGTTTGCTGACGATCTCGTTTTGTTGTCTGTCACTATAATGGGCCTTAGTAAATTATTGAAGATATGTTCCGTCTTAAGCAATGTATATAATGTAAAGTTTAATCCTGAAAAAGTAAATGGTTGTCATATGATGACGTAAATTCGTGCAAATCAGTTCAGTTAGATGGGAAAATGTGAGACAATGTTGATACATTTGTTCATCTGGGAAATGCTTTCTGTATAGACGCACGTTCATGTAATCGACAACATTGTATCAGTAAATTTCAGTCAGAGGTCGACAAATTAATGGCGCAATTTGGCTGTGCCTTTTTATCAGTACGGTCCAAGTTGTTCAAAATTATGGGACTACTCAGATAAAAAAAAGTTGAGAAGATGTATGTTGCATGGCGTAAAATGACACGCCTTATATGGAAGTTGCCATACAGGACGCACAGTCCCCTTCTGTCCAGTACATGTGAAGTACCTCCTTTTGAACTTGCATACCCGTTTCTTGAGCTTCATTAAAAAAAAAAAAAAAAAAAAAATGGTACGAGCGAAAATCCATTGGTCACTTCATGTTGTAAATTAATCATTCATGGTTCCCGATCGGATGTTGGCAGATAATTTAATTATTTATTGAGAAAATATATTCTAGAAAGATCAGAGGTAGTAGAGGCTAAGTTCCTCCATACTCTATAAATCTGAGGTAGCCGATGGCCCTATAGCATCGATGAACATAGCCAGGTCGCAAGTGATTCAAGAGTTATGCGACATTCGTGACGCGAAGCTAGACTCACCCTTGCATTGTACAGAAGTGGTAGAACTACTTGATCACTTGTGCCTTTCATGATGCTGTGTTGCCGTGTAGCACCGTTTGATACACGGACTGTTTTTTTTTTTTTTTGTTTTGTTTTTTATTTTTGATTGCATTAAAATTCTTACACTGTGACTATTTTCTTACCTTAATGTTGATTTCCTACATTAATTTGTGATATATATTGAATATATAACATGGGTACTATGAGCACGAAATAAATAATATATATATGTATGTGACATTTATTCGAAAAGTAGATCATTGGAAGCAGATCTATGACTTGGAAACTGTTGGGCTGTCTATTTATTGGCCAAACAGAACTGTTTACACAAGAAGGGTAAAGAGAGTGAAGATAGGCTTCCTTGGTTTATGTAACTTCCAACACTTTTTTCCCTCACTGAATTCAGCCAGCATGTTGTGTTACGTATGCAAAATATTTCTGATTATATGAAAAAATTAACTCCAATTAAAAAATTCTCAAGTTAATATACAAACATGAAAGGGCCGTTACGTTATGATTCATTAATATTAGCTTTACGGACATGGGGAGAATTGTTGTCACGCAATTAGGCATAGGTCGGGGTGGTTTTATGGCTCATTTCATACAAAAGCCAGTGGCGTGCACAGTGCTATGGCAATGTGGCTTGAGCCTGTGCAAAAAGAATTTGTAATGCACAAGAAAAACAGTTGATGGAACGTAGCAAGGCCCAGAAGCGGCTTAGCTATGAACTTGTTTCAAGGGGAGGTAAACAAGCACTTGCCACTTAGTAAAGCTGAGTACTTTTAAAAACATGCTCAAAACAGCAATATCCTCATGCATAATTTGAACAACGTCAATACCCGCGATCAACACTCATATTCAGAAATTGTAAGAACGGCCTGAGTGGAATATACACCTGTAATAGCGATGAAATAACCCTACATTTTTAGTGCGACGGGGGACTTAAATCCCTGGTACTTGGCATTTTGTGCCATAAAGCTGCTGGGCTTGTATTGCATATGGTGTACATTGAGGTTCTGCGCGTTATATAATTGAAATTTGAGGATAGTTTTGTGTCATCGCTTTGGGTGTAAGCTTCTACAACAAATGTGTCGCTTCATTTCCATGGAGTGACAAATGGCTGTTGTTCGTCCTTTCATCACGCATCTGCCGGTAGCGTTTGTTGGAACTGGACATTTCATTGAAGGTAAGGCTGTTTCAGACATTCATGACAGCTATATGTTCACTCAGTCAACAAGATGGTATGGCGAAAAAGTTTAAAGTGGGCACATATAACGAGTACAGTGTTTTCCATGTGACTCTGTCGGGCGTCTCAATCGACGGCGCAATTTTGATTTGATCCTATACTTTGACATTGTTTTACTCTTGTATGACTACAGTGACTTTTGTTTTGGCCAACATTAAGCCTACATATCATGGGTCATCTGGGCATTTAAAATTTTTCTGTTCATTTACTTTATCTTTCATTTTCTACTCCCATCTTGATCATGATTTGCCGTCCATGTCATGTTAGTTTTATATATTTTATGACCAGGGAGCACAACTCAGTCTTACTACCCAATGCTTGGCTACTTTGATTTGGAACATCGAGCATAGATAAATTGTCTATGTCTATGCCTACGTCTATGCCCCTGAATTTCTCGCGACACTGCGTTCAGTGTCTGTCACTGCATCAGTTAACATTACGTTTTTGCTGCAATAATCTATGCAAGCCAAACCTGAAAACAAAAAAGTTAAGAAAACAAAAATCACGTAAAACTTTAAATGAAATTACAATCTTGACTAAAGACATTTAATTTCAGTGAATAATATTTACTTTGCTTAAATGCATTTCGTTTAAATTAAATGCATTTTTATTTAGATATAACTGAATTTCACTACTGAAATTAAATTTCATTTGAGTGAACAAGAATTATACTTGAGCGAAACAATATCGTTTAAGTGAAATTCTGGTTCACTCAAGTTTTAGTGTCGTAGGTTTGGTTTGCAAGCCAAACCTAAAATGATGCATGGACAGGTCCGCTTTGGGAATGAAATTTGACTTGCGTAAAATCAAGTAACACTTGAAGTCATGTCCGACAGATTTCGGATAATTTTGTACGTTTTGAGCTCTTGGAACATTTTGCTACAGATATACATTGTCTATTAGTTGACCAAATTTGGTAGTTCTAGTCCCAATACAGTATGAAGAAACTAGGAAAGCACTTTTTCTGCTAACGCGGTAGTCAATGGACCGTGTTAACTTTTAAATCTTGATTACAGACAATATGAATTTGCACCAAAATGTCCAGTGTATATATTCCTCTAAAACTGATCATCTGATGTTGATCAAATAAAAATTGATTTACTCTAAAAATTCCTAAAAGCAAAATCGTATCAGGGATTTTCTACAAAAATGAACGGCTCTTTTTTTAATGAGCGTCACAAATGTAGAATACTCAACTGTATCAATGACAAAATCATTTGGCAATTATTGTATCATCATTGTTAAAAACATATGCAGTTATGAAAAATTCCTGTTAGGTTTTTGAAGATACATGTCTTGAGATCATAATAGCACAAATTTGAACATTTTGTCTTGAGTATTTTTCAAGAAATATCAACAGTTTCACAAAAACACATTTTTACCCAAAACGATTGTGTTTATACAACAACTTAAGTGCAGACAGATTCTGCAAAGCCTTGTGGTCAATGAAGCATATAGGTTTATTATGTAGGAATGCATATTTCTGTTATATTTGACCCAGAAGTGAAGTCACTTTGCCAGCTGTTCATTATGCACAGTTGATGGGTGCATATGGTATACAAATAACGACCATGACAACCTTAAACTACATTCATAAGGAAATTATATGAAGAGCAAAATCCATTAAATTAAATTAATCGGATGAATCAAAGGTTTCATCATTTTTGAACTAGTGCTTCGAGTACCACATTTTGCAGCGTCCACTCACTCCCCGAATCAGTAGAGTAAAATTATTTTTGTCAAATGTATACCAAAATACCGATAATCTCGGGAGAAAAATTACCATAATTTTCCATCATCATTAAAATAGTACAGACCAATTTACCCCCAGCCCCGCGTGCTGTAAATATTGATTTGAAAATGTTGAGTCATCCCTTTGTAAAATTTCAAAGCAATTGCCTGAAGTGCAAATCCCTTAGCTCATTCCATACTATGGTCACAGGCCTTGGTCATTGATTCTGGCGATGCCTGGCAAGTCATGCTACAGTTGCCGCAAGCCACTGACTTAAGACTATAGGCATGTTGGTACTTGAACGAAAGCTCTTTTCTTGAAGAATTTAAATATGCGATTGTCGTCTTAAATCTAGGTAAATATACGAGAAAATCAGGGACTGGTATGGAATGAGTTAAGTTAATATCGATTTCACCAAATGGAAATTCAGTTTCACTTCAGTGAAATTAAGAAAAAAAACAAAAACAAAAAAAACACAACACTGGAGTGACATAATATTTTGCTTATGTAAAACTAAATAACACTTCATCGAAATGCATTTCATTATAGTAAAATCCAAAGTCACTTGAGTGAAGTTACATTTCACACAAGATTAATTTCACTTCCACTTCAGTGGTTTTATTATTTAGATTAGGTTTGTCTTGTTATGGAAATGCTGGCCGGATATCATTCTGTCACGAAATGCGCATAATTTCTGCTCTGCTTGTATTCCATTGAGTTGTGACTGTAAATGTTGCCGTAAAGCTGATAGAAAATACACAAGATTGCTTTTAGCAGTTTGATGCACACATGTATTTACATCGCGGTAAGAGGGGTTTGTTTGTTCACCAAAAAATGTGAAGTAAAAACCAGCATACAACAAGGATATACATGAGGTCCATATGTCAGGCGGGCCACCTGCTGACATTTTGTGGAAATTTGGTAAGGACGTTGTCTGCGGAGATAGACTGTGCCCTCACCCCCCCTCCCCCCCGGCCACAGAGCCGATAGATAAATCTCGCATATTTATACATAGGCGATTGTAGGTTTGTCCATGCAGGCAAGTAAGGCCCACACCGCCTGTTTTTTCGATGTGGACACTTGCACACTTTGTAGCACTTCTCAGGGTTATGCCTTGTAAGGACTCCAAGCAAAAACATTTGAATTTCACATCTTGAAGAGAAAAATCAGCCTAAGTTACAGTTAAAAATTAAAATAGCTTCTTAGATTTGCGAATTTTAAATAATCCTATCTTGTCGTGCAGTATCAATAAGTAAGGACAAACAACAGGATTGTGACAATCCTGTGCTCAGGTGACATGTACATATATGCATGCGATTTCTTAGGATTTGCCCCCAAAAAGGACAAAGAAATTCACAAAAAATCCAAAAAATCAATGGAGTAAGACCATTTGAACAAATCTGGTACAGACCAACCCAAGGTACATTGCCACCAAGTTTGAAATCAATCTGGATGACAGTTTTGGAGAGGAAGTCGAAAATGTTAATTAGCATTGAAAATGCCAATTGACTTGCATAGTAATCAATAGGAAAGGTGCATTTAACGATAAGTACCCGAATTGGAAAAAAGTAAAACAAAACAAAACAAAACAAAAAAAACAAAAAAACAACAAAAACCACACACACACACACACACACACACACACACACACACACACACACACAAATCAGGAACCCACAGCATTGCCACCTAGTGAACAATTTTGTTTGACCCTTCCACAAGGAACATATCCACCACGTTTCAGCCAAATCGGAGTGACGGTTCTGGACAAGAAGTCAAAAATAGCAACCCCCCCCCCCCCCCAAAAAAAAAACATGAAAAAATCGAAATAATTGCATCATCACCGGTAAACAAATTAAGAACTAAAAGCCTCTAGGAATGTCCCTGTGAAAAAAAAAAGCAAAAAAAAAGTCATAAGAAATCCAAATATCACTGGAGCGTGTCCATTTGGACAATTTGGTAGAGACCTACCCAAGGTTCATTGCCAACAAGTTTGAAATCAATCTGGATGACGGTTTCGGAGAGGAAGTCTAAAATGTGAATAGGCATAATTATGCCCTTTGACTTACATAGTAATCAATAGGAAAGGTGTGTTTACCGCTAAGTATACGAATTGAACAAATTGTTAAAAATTAGGAATCCACAGCAGTGCCACCTAGTGAACAACTTTGACCCTTCCACAAGAAATATATCCACCACGTTCCAGCTTAATCTGAGGGACGGTTGTGGAGAAGTCAAAAATAGCAATAACACACCAAAAAAAATCATTGAAAAATTAGGGAAAGAATCGCAGCGCCACCTGGTGAACAAATTAAGAACTAGGAGTACATATGAATCTTCTTGCGTGATATCAAAGCAATTGGGTGAGCGGTTTCACAGAAGATTTTCTTTAAGATTTGCCCCAAAAAAGAACCAAAAAAAAAAAAAAAAAAAATCATGACAAATCCGCAAATCACTGGAGCGTGGCCATTGAACAAATTTAGTAGAGACTCCCCCAAGGTACATTGCCACCAAGTTTTAAGTCAATCTGACTGACGATTTTGGGGAAGAAGTAAAAAATGTGAATTATCATTAGACTGCCCATTGACTTTCATAGTAATCAATAGGAAAGCTGCATGTGCTGATAAGTACCCGAATTGGGGAAAAATATATATATATATATCGTTAAAAGTCAGGAACCCACAGCATGGCCACCTAGTGAAAAACTTTGTTTGACCCTTTCGCAAGGAACATATCCACCAAGTTTCAGCTTAATCTGTGTGATGGTTCTGTAGAAGTCGAAGATAGCACTAACACACAAAAAAATAATGAAAAAAAAGGAAGAAATGAAACAAAAAATTGCAGCGTCTCCTGGCGATCAAATGAATAACTAGGAGTTCCTAGGAATGTTCCTGTGTGATATCGAAGCAATCCAGTGCGCGGTTTCAAGGAAGAAGGTTTCTAAGATTTGCCCACAAAAATAATTTTATAAAAATCACTGGAGCGTGACAATTTGAACAAAGTTGGCAGAGACACATCCAAGGTACATTGCCACCAAGTTTGAAGTAAATCTGGCTGACTGTTTTGGAGAAGTCGATTGTTGACGACAGGCGAGGGACGACGAGGGACGATAAGATAGCTCAGTCACTGACAAGTCAGTAGAGCTAAAAAAAGCATATTGTTTCCCTTGTACTTTAAGAGTGCAGTCTGACAATGAGCCGTGTCCGGTAGTTCTTCTCCACGTACATTAAACAAAAGACATGTCTTACTACTTTACAGTATAATTTTTACATGGAAGGCTCAGTTGGTAGGTCAATGTACATGTGGCATGCAGAAACAAACACGTGCATCTCTCTACGAGACAACAAATATGCACAGTTCATTATGCGCATTTGATGGCTACATGTGACATGCAAATAAGGACCATGACAACACACACACATTATATATATATATTTATCTCATGCTTAGGTCGATTTTAGTACAGGCTTGTATAAATGCCGTATCATAGGCCTAAAAGCTACAGTGCCGCGATATGATGTATCGGTACTCTTCCGGTGGTATCGGCACTCGGCCGGTGGTATCGGTACTCTTCCGGTTTCATCGGTAATTATGTTGATGAGGAGTAAACTTTCTGCAAATGTCGTTCTTAATTTTGCTTTGTGTATTGAAATGTACAAATCGACCCAAACATGAGATAAAAATTTTATAGCATGCTTCGTAGACGATATGAAGTAATCAACTCGCACTGGATACCATAAAGCAGAACTCGTTCGCTTCGCTCACTCGTTCTGCTATATGGCATCCAGTGCTCGTTGATATACTTCATATCGTCAACAAAGTATGCTATAATCTTTATTACATATATATATATATATATATATATATATATATATATATATATATATATATATATATATATATCATATGCACACCGACACAAAAAGGTAAATAACGATTTATACAATTTACTACACTTACCGTGCAACTTATACATCTCTTTGTCTCTCCCTTTCTTCCACAATATAAAATTGTATAGTTTACTTTCATGAGACAGCATTTCAATCACAACTATCCTGGGTGTTACGGTTGGCACGCATATTCTTAAATAATGCTGCATTTATGAAACCAGGGAGTTGTTAGTGGCTGTTGGAAACACGTATGACCTAAACAGATGTGAAGTAGTATAATGAAAAAATACATAGGCTTTTGTTTGGTACGTCAGATATACATATTAATAAATGGTATTGCCTGATCGGATCGACTGTCATTCTTTCGTTCGAAGTAATATAACAAATATATATGGAAGCAGTGAGCACGGTGGTTTCTCTGAAAGCGGGAAGTCTACATATTTGCAAGTAGTATACGCACTTTTAATTAACGTGTGAGTCAGGCGTGGCTCTGGGATTCCCAGTCAACAAAAAATACAGAAACCCCTTTATCATACGAAATGCCAAAAGCTAAATATCCAGGAGGATGAAATACAAACACGTTTAGAAACAATTCCCCATCATGCGTGGGAGTAAATTGCCCCCCCCCCCCCCCGCGTATACATGTAGGCTTGTTTCCCAGTGAAATTCATTTTATCGTCACTCATTATTCCAAAACCCAACATTTACTTGTTATGACTATACAATGAAATATATAACTGTTAATACTCGTAATACTTTGCGCTTCGTTACAATTAAAACACAAAAACACAGTTATATTGTAAAAAGTCAAAAGCTTATTTCCTAGATTCAAGTCGTTTGAAAATCTGTAAATTATTCTGATTTTAAAATTCAAGGTGGGTACATGGATCTGTGGAAGTATTGAACAAATATGTTACGCGGAGGATAAAAATAGGCAGAAATGGTTGTCAATGAGATCTGCGAGTCTGGGTCAGTCAACTCCCCCTCCCCGCCTCCCATGTATAAATATAAACTACGTCAATTCAATCTAAATGCATTTTGGTCTGTGCTGTTTCAGTAAAACATCTTGACTTTAGAATTTGGTGGAGTGGTCAAAAAAGTGCTGCAGTACAGACTTCCCGATTCTGGCGCGCCGAAATAAGGGCGCGGTCACTCCATATTAGGAGTCGCTGTACTAAACAGAGCATCTTGGTGCAGCATAAATGCTAAAAAACACATGCATAGAGACAGTTGGCTACTTGGGCTCACTTGTCTGTGCTGACAATATTTATTCTTTTCTTACAACTAGACATGGAATAAAATCATTGGAACTATCAATGAACTTTTCACTCGAGTCAATCAGATCAGGAAAGTATCAAAGTTGCAAAGCATATCCCAAACACATTATTTCTCTCTGCAGCAAAGTGCAAGGTTCCCGTTCCAAGAATGAATCAAGCAAATAAATTTCTTCACTGAGGAAAGCTGTTGACTTCAATAACATACTTTTTGTACCAACGTTGCGCAAAAGCGCCAAGGCACAGTGCATATATGAAATAGGTCTGCATATATACCTATCTTTTTCCACCGATATGAGCGGGCAAGTGTGAAGTACATGCATTCTACGTAAGAGATACAGTTGACCTTTTCTTACAGCAATTAACTGTTAAATGTCACTTCAATCATTTTGTACCAGGAAATCTTCACCCAACAAGACATGTATCAGTGTACTTAAACAGTAAATTACATTCGTGTCAATAAAATACAACCACTTGAACATATCTTAAATGGTCCAGTATTGCTAAACAGTATTGTTTGTTTGTTTCACAGGGTACTCTGCAATCGAGCGACTTCACCGATGACTTCGAAAGTTGAAAAGTGATACTTTTTGACGCAGGGGCAACAAGCAAGCTTGACCCAGGTGTGTTCAACCAGTGTAGTGGAAGTGAAATCAGATATTTCATTTCCAAATTGATTAGTTTTTTTTGCGTGTATTCGCACCTGATTTGCCAGTTTAAGCACTCCCGGAGCGACATTTACATATTCCAAAAGTCATACTGGCAGTGACCATGAAGCAAAAGCCACAAAATTCCGCGAGTTCACCGCCACCTCGCAGTGGCCAATCTACTCCAGCCAGCAGGGCTAGCACTGCCTCGGCCTATTATCTGGACATGGACGCAAGGAAGCTTCCCCCTCCTGTCGTTTTTTTCAGTGATAGCGAGAGGGGCGCCTACATTAAGAACCGAGGTGAACAATGTAAGCTTGACAAAATTTTGGATCATTTGGATATACAACAGGATGTAAGTGACAAATCTATCAGAAGATATGAGACATTAATGAAAGTTCACTGTTTGCAGTTCATTGAAAAAGTACGCACAAGACTTCGTCCATCGGTGACTATGAGTCCGCAAGACATAGCTGCCGTTGAAAAGCAAATAAGGCAACCACGGACGATTAATTTACTACGACATTCTGTTCCTTTAGGCCCAATTAAAAATCGCGAGGACATGGAAAAAGCACAAAGAACTCCAAAACAAAGACGAAAAGTGCGAAATAGTGTGTTCCTTTCGCAACATTTTGACGCTGAAGGGTCAGAGGACGAGGACAGTGGGGTGAACAGAAAAGGATCGGAAGTTAAAAGCAAATTGTTTGATGATTATGATGATGATGATGATGATGCACCTAGCTTGGCCGATGCCCTCGATATCAGTACGAAGTACGACTCGGAACAACTCACAGATGGGAACTACAAGAGCAGCGACATCTTGGTGCGAGCCCAGTCGGCTACTTCGAAGGCCAAGAAAAAAGTCAATGTTATCGTGACTGCTCCAACTGAAGTTTCAGAAACAAATCGTATTAAAAGTGCAAGTGCTAGAATTCGTTTTGATAACTCACAGGAGCAAAGAGATGACGACGATAGTGATGTCATGCACTCAAGGGAAATGACAGAGAAGGTAGGAAATAACTTGGAAGATGTGACATCAGAGAGTGACAACGGTAGTGATGCCAGTAACGAAAAAGCAACACTGAAGATCCATGCTGAGGAAACACAATCTAGGCGTTCAAGCCTAGCTGGCCAGGATCACACAGGACGTAGGATGAGCTATGTCGACCCGGGGAGAGCCAAACAGAGCCTTAAACGTGAACTGCGTGAGCGCCATCGTCGTCGAAGTATAGCATTTCTACATCGCCCTCTAACAATACGAGAAAAAATTGTTAAGGAGAAAAAACGATTTCAGCTTTGCCAAGACAAAGTTGCTGAATTTATTGATCGCGTAAAAATTCCAAAACGAGAGTCGCAAGTTTTTGACATAAGATCTTTAAAAGAACTGGAGAAAAAGCTGAATTTATCCTAAATGGGTTGAGACATTGCCTTCGTCTCTTATAGAGATGATGTGACCATACATTTCCGCGTGACTAATTGTACTTGCATATCAAAATTATCAGCTAACGATCCATTGATGAAACAGTCAAAATATAATAGGCGCTACTGTTCTGATTTCTGCGAATCGAAAGAGCATATATATCTATACAGACGAAGGTGTTATAAAAGAATGGAATAAGAGACGTCAAAAGATATTGTTTTATCAGGGTTACTCTGTCGTTATTAGCTCTGCTGACCTAATGTCACAGAGCTTATAGCATCGCTCATGTCCGTCCGTCCGTAAACTTTTAGGTCGTGAGCGCGATAACTTTAAAATCTTTCTATGTTAGTCCAAAATAACTTTCAGAACTTATAGGATGTATGAAAATCTGGGTCTTCTTTGATATTGGTGTCGCCACCTATAGTCAAAATGTGAAAATCTTGTGAACACTTCAGCATCTTTAATTTTTGGCGGATCTTCACGGAATTTGATGAGACTGTTGGGGAGGTCAAAATCTAAGTTGCTAATGATACTAGTGGCGCTACCTATAATTTGACGAAATTTACGTGCCAAAATGTGATATGAGATATAAAATTCCATATTTTGGAAAAGTAATTGCCAAATTAATAGGAAAGATAGACCATGTCCAAGGCTAGAATGTTTTGTACTATCAGTGACCTTTACATATTTTTGTGAGGTCACTATGCCTGTAAAGTTGAATGAAGTGGTTTTTTAATGACAGGGTGCAGCATGGACATCAATGGCAATGTCATGACAGCACCAGGCCCATGACCCTCTTGTATTACATAATCTGCGTGACCTTGATCTCTCCCAAGGTCATTGAGGACATAAAATGAATGACAGGGTGCAGCTTGGACATCAATGGCAATGTCAGGACAGCACCAGGCCCATGGCCCTCTTGTATTACATAATCTGCGTGACCTTGATCTCTCCCAAGGTCACTGAGGACATAAAATGAATGACAGGGTGCAGCTTGGACATCAATGGCAATGTCAGGACAGCACCAGGCCCATGGCCCTCTTGTATTACATAATCTGCGTGACCTTGATCTCTCCCAAGGTCACTGAGGACATAAAATGAATGACAGGGTGCAGCTTGGACATCAATGGCAATGTCAGGACAGCACCAGGCCCATGGCCCTCTTGTATTACATAATCTGCGTGACCTTGATCTCTCCCAAGGTCACTGAGGACATAAAATGAATGACAGGGTGCAGCTTGGACATCAATGGCAATGTCAGGACAGCACCAGGCCCATGGCCCTCTTGTATTACATAATCTGCGTGACCTTGATCTCTCCCAAGGTCACTGAGGACATAAAATGAAGGACTCACTGATTGTTGTCTTGGCACATGCCCGGGGGGGGGGGGTACTCCCCGGAATTTTTGGTGGGTAGGCTCCACCGAGGGTACAAAACCCGGACCCAACGGGAGCGGAACCAATGTGAAAATGGGGGGTCTTTTGGAGCTTGTATTGAAAAAAAAATGAAATTTTACATAAAATTTGGTGTATTTTGGGGCAATTTGGAGACAGGAATTGAAAAACACAGGGGTCTTTGGGTGAGACAAGCGAAAAAGGGGGGTCTTAGAGAGCGACAAGTACCGAAAATAGGGGGTCTTTTCCGCGGCGCCTACCCGTATAGCAAGGTATAGGAAGTACCCCCCCCCCCCCGGGGGCACATGCAACAATAACCATCACAGGAATTACAAAAATAAGCTATGATTACATGTGGAGCGAAGTGCCTCTCGGCGGACATATGAGACACTAAAATCACACAAGCTTTAAATGTTAAGAAGCCACTCGAGGACTCGCAACTTTGAAATGAAGATATAGATGTAATATAGCCACCGTGCCAGCAGGGTTTTGGGCACATGGGCCTCTTATTCTGTTTGTCAATTGTAGCAGTAGGTCTAGTCTAATACAGCAATGACTGGCGATCGTCAACGTGGGGATGCAACACTTGAGAAGAAAACGTCAACCACAGACAAATAGATAGCCTTGGGCAAACATGCAAACACGACCAGTAGCTTTTAGTGAGGGGAAGCTAGGGTTAAGGTATTTTCTTAACGTGCAATTTTTGTTAATGTGACGGTTGTATTATCATCATATATAATTTATCTATTTTAAAAAATTTAAAAAAAAAAAATCGTGGTTCACAAGAAACAACTTTGCAGTATGAAATGAATATACACACTTTGCTCCTTTTTCTCTACCGTGTATGTGTGTAGGATCCAAGTTATATACAAGGGATATAGTGAATACATAAGGTAGTCAAAAAGGCAATTGTAATTGGGCGAGGTCAAAATTGAAAACCTGACAACAATTCATGGTAACAGTACTGTTGTCAGGATGACATGGAGACATTACTGTTTTCGTTTCCATAAGGAAGAGAGAGAGAGAGAGAGAGAGAGAGAGAGAGAGAGAGAGAGAGAGACAGACAGACAGACAGACAGACAGTCCGTATGATATACATGCATATATATATATATATATATATATATATATATATATATATATATATATATATATATATATATATATATATATATATATGTATATACATAGACACCGAGGTATAGTTACAAACTTTGCAATAGTTAGTCCGTATGATGATCATACATTTCCTTAGAGGGCCGGTCCTTACAATTAGGTAATGAAGTACCGAGTGTCTGAAGCAGGCTCACCTTATTTACAATGTTATCAGAATCACCCTTTGAACTCCTTTCCTGAAATACTGAATTAATCATACTTTTTGATGGAGCTTGAACCTTATTAGATATCATAATGCCGCAACAATAATGAACAGAAACGTGTTTTCGACCTTCAATTAATGTGGTAATGTTCCGGCTAGTCTAGTCACTTTGCTTCGGTAATTTTGTTGCCCGTTTATCGATTAACAAACAGCACGCAAAGCCGCTGTGGAAGACCTTTGTAAAATCTAAGATCTGAGAAACATGCATACATACATACATACATACATACATACATACATACATACATACATACATACATACATACATACATGCATACATTATTTATATATATAAATATATATATATATATATATATATATATATATATATATATATATATATATATATATATATATATATATATATATCTGAAATTATACTTCTTCAATATTCATCCTGTACGAAAATCTAAATGTTGTCAATCCACAAAGTTTATCTTTTAATCTTTTAATCCCAGTAACAGATAGTGGGGAGATCCACCAAAATCTGTTTCATGTTGACCATCACCAGCATAAATTGTTGGATCTTATAAAGGCAAGTTTATTGCCAGGTGTATTCAAATCAAGAAGATGGCAATCTTTTTATCAGGCTGTTCATACGAAAAACATAGTTTCAAAATTGGATTGATTTTGTTTTTGAAGACAGCATAGCCTTGCTGAAATATGGAAGTAAACTGTCGATCCTGTAGCATGTTATGGAGACTTTACATATATAATATGTGTGCAGCATTATTTATGTGCTAACAAGTCCTCCTGTTTGTCATTTGTTTGTTATCAAATTAGTTCATAAAATCAGGCAATAAGCACTGCCACAAAGTTATTATATTCAGTGCAGATCACGACAAAGTACATGACCAAACGAAGGAAATTCGATTTCTGGTGTTTGGGATTGTGGGAAAATCGAGGTAGCGCTATGACTTTTTTCTTTTTCTTTTTTCTTTCTTTGTCTTTCTTTCTCTTTTTTTTTGGTGGTATTGTGAGTGTTTACTTTCCATCGAAAACTATTTGCTGAGTTGCTGGATTTACCTTAGAAGACCTATACCAATGTTAGTCATCAGAAACGATGCGTGCTAGTCCTGGTAGTTAGTAATTAGTATGTTACGTTCAACTGGTATCCATTACCATTGGTTACTGTTTAGTTGTCAGTGGGTAAGGAAATGCTGATGCATGTGCGCAGTGTACGACTTCCTAGAATTTCAACTTACTTTAATCTGACTTTACACATTCATGAATCAAACCACATGGGTATATCACGTAACAAAACTAGGCCATAAGCAATATCTGTGTCGCAGTGATATACACATGTACGATTCATATCTCGGGTAAGCCTTTTAACAACATCTAGCGGACAAAAATAGTGAAGCCCAACTCACAAAATGTGCGTCCACCTGAGATTTAAACAGGATTCGACCAACAGCTTTTGAGCAAATTACATATTTGATTCGGACCCATTTAAATATATGTATTTGCAGCTACACTGATGCTCATATATTACATTACATTCTTTTTTATCGTAATACTTCAAAATTTAGTTAAATATTGAGAAATTGAAGATATGCTACATGGTGATTAACCCATATGCAGACCCAATCAAGGTACATTCACACTAAGATTGATGAAACTCCAGCCATTGGTTCAGGAGATGCCCAAAATTGCCACAAATACTCGTGTGTTTGTGGTAGTACCATATGGTGAACAGATTCACCCATGAGTGTTCACGTCTAATGGGCGAGCGGTTTTGGAGATACTTCATTATGGGCTTCAAATATGATGAAAACAATCGTTAAAGTGCCATCTATTGGCAAAACTTGGTGGCGATCCATCCAAGGGACAATTCCACCAAGTTTGAAGAAGATCCGACCGACTGTTTTAGCTCTGCTGACCATAGGTCGCAGAGCTTATACAATCACTCATGCCAGTCCATAAACATTTGCTTGGCAACACTATAGCGTCTACATTTTTTAAAGTTAGCCCCTTGAATTTTTTTTACATATTGTATGAATATAAATCTAGGTTCCCGTCATTATTGGTGGCTCTACCAAGTGAAATACGTAAATACAGGGTACAAAAAAATGAACAAAAATGAAAATAGTCTGGTGTGTTGATTTTTAATGGGTTCTTATGAAATTAGGTGTAAATACTCTGTAGGTGACTATGTCTAATTTGAGAATACTGGTGGCGCCACCTATACGTGAACGGAAAATATGAGTTGTTGTTTGATAAAATTTATGAAACTCATTATCTTGCGAAATTATGAGGCTAATTTGACTAAATACACACACACACAGACACACGCACACACACACACCAAACACACACACACAAGTGAAAGTTGAATACTAAATAATATGGGTGATCTTGCCCAACTTTCTCAAGGTCACAGAGGAAATACATTTCAGGAAATGATTTTCTTGTGATGGTCATTACATCTGAATTTGTGGTCACACATCCATATATTCTAGTACAGGAATATTATACAGATAAAAGTTTATGAGGTGAGGAATCATGGTGACGTCACTGGTGGTAATTATTGAAACTAACATCATAGGTATGAAAAAACACCTTAAACTCGTTATTGTGATATTAAATTGAGACAAAAATACAAAATTTACATAAAATGTGCGTTACGCCAAATTTGATGACATGTTGGGTGACTTTGACCCATTTTTCAGGTCATAAAGGACACTTAAATTCTGTATGTTGAAAAAATAAGGCTAATGATACCAAAAATACATATCACATGTATAAGGCTGATATTGCATAATTTTGATGACCTTCACCTTCTTGCTCAAGGTCACGGAGGGCATTTCATGAAATATTTTATATGATCTTTACATCTCAGCTTGTGTTCATACAGCCATATACCATTACAAGAACATTATACAGACAAAGGTTTATGACGTAAAGAGTCATGGTGGGGCCACTGGTGGTAATTATTGAAACTAACATCATAGGTATCAAAACACATTAAATTCATTATTGTGCAAATAAATTGAGATGGAACTTTTTTCACCAAATTTGCATTAGGCCAATGGTAAAATTCTGTAATATGTTGTGTGACCTTCACCTATTTTTTCGAGGTCATTAAGCACTTTAGAAAAGGACATTAAATTACTTATTTTGATAAAGAATAAGGCGAATAATACCAAAAGTTCTACAAATGTGTACAATGTGGAAGTTTGACATAGCATAATATGGATTACCTTGACTATTTTCTCCAGGTCATAGAGGGAATGCATTTCAGGGAATGATTTTCTTGGATGGTCGTCAGCAGAGCATCAGACTGATAGGCCTCTTGTTAAGATGGTAAAGTTCGGGCCTATGACGAACGATTGACCATACGTGCTCAGCTGGCTGACATGGCAGCTAACTAGAACTAGAAAAAAAATTGATTTGCTTATCAGCAGATCAGTCTGGGTGCCTAGAAACCTTTTGAAGATGACCTACTCAGTATTTATTTGACTCTTGCAGCAATAACATATAAATTGAAGTTAGAAAGGCACCTCTATCTATAATAGTTTTGAATTTACTGGAGATTTAAATTGTGTATTTGCCTAATTTGCTTAAATCAAACTGCTACAACTTTGATTCGTGATTCATTGGATGCAGCTGTCTCACAAACCTATCTGTTGAAGTTAGAATGATACCTGTGTCTGCAATTACTTTGATGTTATTTAAAATTGAAATTTTGTTACCACCTTGTTTGCATAAATTTGAATGCTACAACTTTATTGTACTATTTCATTTGATGCGGCTATGCCCGCATGGGACCTCTATCGGTAATAGTTTTAAAAAAGAAAAAAGAAATATAAATGAGGCAATTTTTCAAGGAGAACATCATTATATTAAGAACTGAGGAAGGTTTAAGATACGAATTTTGGAAACTACTTTTCGGCTGTTGAAAGTAATTGTAATCTCACTATACATCACACATGCCCCCCTGCCCCACCTATTCTGAAATTGTGGTCCCGTATGTTGCCTACCTGTGCATTAGTGTCTCGAAACATCAATGTTGTAGTGTCTCGTATGTGCAAGAGGCCTCAATATAGGCTGGTGAGCTTGTCGGCCAATTGTTCTTCAATAAAATATGTTTAAAATAATTTTAAAGTTCTTCTAGATTTACATTATGTGTATTTGCGTAAATAAAAATGCTACAATTTGGTTCATGTTTATTGGATGCGGCTGCGTCACAAACCTACCAGTTGAAGTTGAAATGCGTCCATGACACAAACCTATCTATTGAAGTTGGAATGCCACCTCTATCTACAATAGTTTGGAAGTTATCAAAGATTAGAATTTGTGGATTGCCATAATTGTCATGAATTAAAACGCTACAACTTTGTTTAATTGCACGCTGGAAGGGGTTATGTCACAAACTTTTAAATTGAAGTTGGATTGGCACCTGTATTTATAATAGTTTTGGAGATGTTTAACTTCAAACATTTTCAAGTGCTCTTAATTAGCATAATATTAAATGCTACAGCTTTTGTTCACTGTTCATTTGATTAGTTGGTGTCACAAACTTGTATACGTATACAGTTTGAAATTTTTTGTCTATCTGGGCACCTCCACCTTTAACAGGTTTGAAGATATTCAACATTTTAACTTTTCAAGTGCCCCTAATTTGCATAAATTAAAATTCTACTTCATGCTCTACACCAAGAACTTATGATTATCAGGAAAACATTTACAGAAAGTCCCGAAATGTCATTAACTGCTTCAGTTTACACACAAATTTAAGACAGAACAATACAGAAGCACGAAGGTTTATCACTGGTTGCTCTATTGTTCTATGCAGCCAGTTTTAATCGAGTGCAACCAATGTCCTAAAGTTTCAACAGAAACCATGCATATCAATACAAGGTTGCATTTAAACTAAACTTTGTTGCATTGGCTAGCCAAATCTTGGCTTCAACAATAGTTTAAGCTCAGAAATGAGTCATTCAGCTGTGTGCCTGCTTCATACTCGTGACATTCTTTAGAACTGGTCTGTCATACATTTTGACACAGTTTGCTGGGACTTTCTTGACTTAAGAACTCTTGCAGTAAACGTGAACATGGTTACCTTGCATGTGCAGGGTACACACATTTGTTTGAGCAATTAGGTGAGCGCACGATGATTACACAATGTAGATGTTTGTGTTTTAGATTTAGTGCTGTTGAGAACTTCATAAACGTCTATTGTGTGCGGTAATGTGTTTTTGTGGAGCGTACATTATCCCTTCCAAGACTACTTAGGAGAACCGAGTCTTACAAACTGGACTTACAAGCAAACAGCATGGATGGTAGTGTTGGTCTTATGTATGCATGTCATCTGCCGAGGGTGTGGTGGCAAAGGTCACAAGATTAAGTACTGTAAATCAGAATAGGGGCGGGCAACGATGAAATAGTTGTTAACGTCATAGGTCAAGCCAAAAAGGGGTGGCCACTCTGCGGCGTATGAGAAAGAAAAAAAAAAAAAAAAGAAAGAAAAAGAAAAATACGCCCAGAGGGGTTTCAATAGTATATTGCAATATGTAAAACCTGGCTACTGCCAAACAAAGTGAAATTGGTAATTTGTTACAGAAAGAAAATTTCTCACTTTACTGTATGATCGAAACTTTCCATCAAGGTTATGATGGAGGTATGAGTATACATCCGAACTATCAGTGGGGTAGGTAAGGCCCGCTGCGATGATAAAAAGAAATCAGGAGGTTTTGGTTTTCAAGTGTTGATGTGTGTAATGATAATATATTGGATTCTAAGGATGCTAGTCTTTAGAGACTATGGTTATCTGTTAGATTACCGAATAAAAAGAAGAATCTAATGGTGGGGCTGGTTATTTTTCCAAACGATGGATGAAAACCTCATTGGAAATTTAGATCTCTAAAGGCAACGGGAAATGACCGTATACTTATTGGTGACTTGAATGGGACTTTGCCCGCCTTTAAAAAACGTAGCCCAAATGGGGATCTGCTGTTTCACTTGTGGATTTTTTTTTACATTTAAATGTTCTTAATTGTCATGAATCCTGCATGGGTTGTTTTACATGGCAACGAAAAAGTTTAAGTTGGTCATTGATTATTATATTACAACGGATGGTATATGTAAGTGATATTTATAGTGTAGCAATTGATGAACTGGGTTTGATATATGGAGCGATCATAACGCACCTGTCATAAAAGGTCATGCGAGTTTGCCTTGGGGTGCCATAAAAACACCCTCAGTGCCATATTTCAAGCGGAATACAGATGTTAAGAATGTAGTAACTGGGAAATGTTTAGAAACGAAGTAAGTTTTAGTCGAGCATAATGGAATTGCGACACTTTATTTATTTATTTACTTGCTTACTTACTTACTTATTTCCTTATCTATCTATCTATCTATCTATCTATCTATCTATCTATCTATCTATCTATCTATCTATCTATCTATCTATCTATCTGTGTCTGTCTGTTTGTCTATCTATCTATCTATCTATCTATCTATCTATCTATCTATCTATCTATCTATCTATCTATCTATTTGTTTATTTATTTAGACAGGGTAGCCCTGATCAGCATCCAGGCTACTTTCCATAGGGGCCCTAATTACAGACACTCATTCATACGTTCACATTAGAAGTAATATTGTGTAAAAAGATAATTAGAACTGTAACTAAAAATACGAAACGACGTAAGTCTTGGTTTCAAATTAACAAATTATCACTTAAAGATACAATGTCATGACGTAAAACGTAGAGATGATCAAGATGATGATGATGATGTCGATAAAGTTTATTGGTCACAAGTGGTTAAGTTTCACGATATTTTGTTTTAAAAACAGTCAGGGATGGTGCTTGTTGCACCTCTTGGCTTAAGTTGTTCCATGTCTTGGCACCTGTCGATAAAAACATTCTTTGACCTGATCTACTGCTAGTGGTAAGGGCCACAAGGTCTATTGTGCCAAGTGAAGTAACTGTATTTCTGACACTGGGGTGAAAATGTCACTCAAGTAACTGGGAACGCTTTCATTTAGAGCTTTCTACATAGCTCGATGGCAATTGTGTCGAGTCCTAACATCAGTCCAGCGAAGTTCTCTCAACATGTCACAGATATGTGTTCCACGAGCTTTACAAAGAACTATTCTCGTTGTCCGATTTTGAAGCTTTTGTCGTATGTCTAGGTTTTTCGCAGAACAATTTGACCATACCACATCGCAATAGTAAAAAAGTGGTAATATTAGGAAATTGTAAAGGAGTAGAACCGAACTTTTTGACACATATGGAGAGACTCGTCTGATTATACCAAGGCGTTGCGAAATTTTGGAGCATATGGTCTCAACATGTTTGTTCCAGTACAAATGAGTGTCAAACCATAAACTTAAATATTGAGGTTTTCAGTTTGTTCATTTTGGTTGCCATCAACTGTAACATTCATCTGGTCACTATTTCGTAGTCTCACACTCGTTCCTAATAACATGCATTTGGTTTTTTTAATGTTTGGTGTTTGGAGGTTGTCGATCAACCATCTAGCTGCATTGGACATTTCAACATTTAACATCCTTTCACTATCATAAACAGAATTAGTGGCAAAGAATGTAGCTGTGTTACCTGCGTACAGGACATCCTTACTTTGTGTGAGTACAGAGGGTAAATCATTAATAAATATGACAAAGAGTAGGTGTCCTAATGTTGAACCGTATGCTATTTCCATCTGGTCAGACAATTCCCTCTTGAATTGGACGCATTGGGTCCGTTCAATTTTTGAACCAACATAGTTCAACACCATTTATACCAAGGCACTCAAGTTTCGACAGTAAAATATTCTGTGGCACAGTATCGAAGGCTTTTTTAGGTCTAAAAAGCACACGCCTGTCATAAAGCCCTTGTCTATGTTTGAAAGAACACAGTCATTTACGTCGATGACAGTCGTAGCTGTAGAATGCACAGGCCTGAAACCAGATTGATTTATATTCAGGAGGACGTTCTCTGTTGCATAAGTATAAAATTGGCATGTGCCATCCTTTCAAATACTTTCATAGTAGCATTTATGACAGAAGCTGGCCTGCAGTTTTCTAGATCTGACAGTGGACCATCTTTGTGAATTGCCGAAACTTTTGGCTGTTCCCACTGAGTAGGTATCGTGCCTGTACATAATGATCGGTTGTATAAGTAAGTCAAAGGGCCTGACAATACATGCTCACCAGCCTTCAGAAAAGCTGGATGCAAAGTGTCTGTGCCGCTAGGTTTACTGGTATTCAGTCTTTTCAGGCCAAGTAAAACAGTTTCTTCAGGCACTCCTTTAACACACATCTTGGTATGGATTTTTTTAAAGTTGACATGTATAATTGCTGCAAACTTTTCAGCTACTTTAGATCCAATTGTACAAAAATGCAATTAATGCAGTTGAGATGGATTTAGGACCTTTAACGGTGATGTCATTAATTTCTAAGTGTTGAGTTTCACCAGATTCTTCGTTAGGTAAAAAAATAATTCAGAGTGTTCCACATATTCTTTGAATTAGCCTGTGATATACCTTAATATGAGCTGGATATGATGTGATTGATCAAAAGAAAGTCACGGTTAAGAAAAAATATTCATGGGATGAAGATATTTGTAAATTTGTCCAGAGCCGTAAACAGGGTCAAATCCTTTCTACAGGTGTTGGTCTAAGAGAAGCAATGAATGTGATACCGAATTTCTGCAGTACATATGGGATGATTTTAAGTGAAAAAAGAAAAAGAAAAAAAAAAAAAAAAAAAGGAAGAAGAAATAGGAAAAAAAGAAAAAAAAGAAGAAAGAAATCCAAGAAAAGATCAGAGCTAAGAGAGTAAATAAAAAGATTCAAACTATTGTTCTTAATTCAGGAAAAGGCCCTAAAATGCTAAAGCTAACTGAAAAAATATCGTGACGCCTGAATAAAAATAATAATTTCCCACTGAGAATTATAGATCCGAATGATTATACACGTACCATTGTTAATCCGAAAGAAATTAGTGACATTCTTGCGAATTATTGGCAAAATATTGTTTCAAATAGTTGTGGCCAAGGTCCTGACCATAAGTCAAAACTTAAGGGAAAAAATAAGCCAATTCATATGTCATAGTGGTGAAACTTTAGGTCTTACAGACATAGAAATTAATTATGAAAGTATTTTGGATGCAATTCGCAAATTGAAAAACAGGAAAGCTTGTGGCGTAGATCGTATAGCGAATAAAATTTTAAAGCAAAATGGCATGTCTCCGATCATTTTGCTGGTAGATTTTTTTTTCAATATGTGTAAGTTGTATGGTAAATATCCAGATGAATGATTTCAGAGTTACATTAAACCCATTCACAAGGAAGGATCAAAGGAATCTTTAGCAAATTTTCGTGGGATTACAGTCACTTCGAACATTTATAAGGTCCTCACCTCGTTGGTTGAAAGCCAATTTATGAACTTCTTGGAGCATGAAAATGTGCTCGGTGAGTTGTTAGGTATATATAGAAGACAGAGATGATTGGAAGCCAAGTGTTTGCTTTAAAGGGAATTTGCAGGTTAAGAAAAAGTAAAAAATTGCAAACCTGGCTATCCTTTCTGGATATATCAAAAGCTTTTCATACTGTAAACAGGAAAAAAAAGGTACTTTCGAAAGTTTTTGGTTCGAGAAGGTTAATGTAGTGAAACAATTAAGGGTGCATTCTTTCCCCAACTTTGTTTTCCATGGTAATGCTACTTTTGGTTGAAATGTTGGCTGACAGGAATCCTGGTGAAAATGGTCGAATTCCCTGTGTCCTATACGCTGACGACATCGCATTAATAGCAGAAACTGAGTACCAAATGATACGAATGCTGAATGTAGCACGTGCTTTTGTTGAAAAATTGAATATGTCGTTTAACAGAAATAAATCAAAAGTTGTGGTTGTTGGAAAATGATTTGACGGAAGAAAGATGGATGGTTGGTGATAAGTATATTTCGGAAGGTAAACATACAAGTATTTTGGCATCATGTTTTCAAACTCGTTAAAAGACTCCGTACATGTAAATGAATTGATCGTTCCAAAAGGCATCTCGCCTTCTGGGTTATTTTCGCAGCATACTATCATCCCATGAAAATGCAAACCGAGTTACGTTGGGCAATACTATTTGAATGAACATAATTCTTCCCTCTATTACACCTGGGGGTGCAGTGTAGATCTGTAGTACGAAAGAGTCTCAGGCAATTCTTGTCCGTGCAGCATACAATGGCGAGAGCCACCATACAGGTCCGCTCCCCACATGTAATAATAATGATGATGATGATGATGATGATGATGATGATGATGATGATAATAATAATAATAATAATTATTATTATTATTATTATTTCTGGTGAACTGGGATGGTTACCATTGAATACTATTTGGGAACAGATAAGAGTTTTAATTTTTTTCAACGTTTGAAATTTGATGTGCCCGATACACAACTATGCAAACACATTTTTGATAGCTTAACGGAGTCCTTTAGCGACCACTCACCCAATGCATGGCCACAGGTTGATGACATGAGAAAAACGTTTGATAGCGTGCGCATGGATCGTGTTTTCGTGTCAAAAGACACCAAAATGGCTAAATCTTTTTTCGTTTTTTTTTCAAGTTGTCTATTGAAGGGCACAAATATTTTTTCCCAAGAAATTGACGAAAGGAAGTCAACTGTTTCAATGATCAGCTTTAGGTGAAAAATACTTGTTTAATGTTCAAAATTTTGTTTTTACTAGGTTGAATTTTTTTTGATCGAACTGGATGCCTTGGCTTGCGAAATGACCTAGAAAGATGGCGTGTTAAAGAAAGTGAGTGCGTTTTATGCACTGATAACAAGGAAGACATATACCACATTTTTTTTGTTTCT
Organism: Hermodice carunculata; assembly: GCA_964020975.1. Taxonomy (NCBI): domain Eukaryota; kingdom Metazoa; phylum Annelida; class Polychaeta; order Eunicida; family Amphinomidae; genus Hermodice; species Hermodice carunculata. The sequence continues at coordinate 13,326,033 of OZ026614.1, forward strand.
ATGCTCAGCACTCAATCACATAAGATCGGAAAAGTATGTGTCTTTGGAAAGGGGATGTAAAACGTTAAAGTGCGACTATGTTTGGAAAAGGTTTTCGGTCTCTACATTACAAAAGAAACTTTGTTGGCTCCTGGGAGAGCACGTGTACGACTTCGGTCAACATATTGGCGACTTTTTGTCCGTATAAGTAAGGAGCTGCTGGATTTAATAGAATGTTCAATCTACGTGGCCCATATCTCAGATGGAGCAGGTTTAAAGGAAAGTGGATTACTTTTATTGGAGCTTTAAAAGTATGTAATTCAGGAGCATTTCTCACATTTAACGGTAGTCTAGGCCAGAGACAAGTTGACGGAATGAACGAGTTTTCGAAAGCTAACTTGCGTGACACTGTTAGTGTTTGGTCACGAACATTTCGCACTTTGCGCATAGCATAATTTTGCTCTATTCATATAAACATTTGGAACCAAATTTTGCAGATACTCAGGACACAGGCGATTAAAAGTTTTAAAATAAGGACTAGTTTTAAATATTTACGGCTGGCTTCTAAGGTGGCCGACCCTAAACAATTTAGTACTTTGGATTGGCTGGACGTATTCATTGTTCCACAAACGTATAAGGCAGCTTTGTACTGGACTGAGTCCAGCATCTCTTTACATTTGTTTGAATAATCACTAAAGACAGGTACGGCATACTCGAGAACGGGCCGAACAAATGATGTAAAAATGCTCTCAAGAGCATTACTTGGAAGAGAGGAGAAAGATATCTAACGCGACCCAGACAAACGGAAGCTTTATTACTATGTGACTGTCCCAAGACAGATTTTCAGTCAAAAGGCTGCCTACATGTTTATGCTCACATACTCTTTTTTACAGACTCATCTGCAAAAATTAGCGATTCATGTGCTGGCTTTTTCCTTTTGTTAGAGAAAACCATTTCTTCTGTTTTACTAGGATTGAAGTCAACTCTTCACTTTTTCCCCAGTCGTTAACTATAAGACAAATTATCATTTAAGTGAACAGTAGTTTCCTCGGGGGTGTTAACTATTTCTATTATAAAGATGTGTCGTCAGCAAATAAGTATACTTTACAAGTTAAATTATCTACCAAATCATTTATAAAGACAAGGAACAACAAAAGCCCAAAGACACTACCCTGAGGAACACCAGATTCAATTGACACCCAGTCGGATGCAAAACTATCGAGTACAACTCGCTGTTTTCTGTAACTTAAATATGATTTGATCCACAACAACAAAGGATCAAACATTATTAGTTCATGTAATTTATGTAGGAGACCACGATGCCAAACCCTGTCAAAAGCTTTAGATACATCTAAAAACACCATTCGTATTTCTTTTCCTTGATCAATCGCATGATGTAACTCATGAGCAATATTAAGAAGTTGATGAACCGTACAATCGTCTTTTGTGTCCGTTTTCATTCCACAGTATGTTTTCATTAAACACTTGGACTAAAAGTTGTTGAGAAGACCTTGCCCCGATCTGAACAATGTGCCCCCCCCCCCCCCCCCCGTCAAGTTTTGCTCGGGGTTATCCGGGCGCTTGCTCAGTCATTTCGTTGGATGGTCGATATTGCTGGACATACTTAGACTTGTCTTCGAGTGTTGTTTGCCTTCGCTTTTGCTTTTGCCAAAATATATTTGCTTCTCGTCAGTTTGCACAGAAAAACTCTCTTCGCCCTTGAGCCGGTTCTCCGGAACGTAATAACTTCTTGTCATCTATTTTCAAATTTGGAATAAAATCATCACCCCATTCATTTTCTGTGCCGTTTCCTTTAACCTTGTGTAACTGGGGCCCATTTTACACAAACAGAGCGCAACTTCAACTGAATAGCTATATATAGTGACAAACAAGTTATCTAAATTATATGAATTTGGGGAATTGAATCAGGCTAAGTAAATGTTTTGACAGATCATTGACTCTACACCTAGTTCGATATCGGCAATCGTCTTTGTGGACATTGAACCAATATATGTGCTCCTTGACAAACAGTTTGAACTTCTACTTCGTTCCTGCAGAAACGAAAACAAAGAAAATTCACGAAGTATTTACATTTGTTCAGTCGGAAACTTGTTGCACACAGTCACGAGTCGAACGAGTTGTTAGCATTCTAGGCTACAATATCACTCATTCTGGTGTACCACTGGGACGTGGACTGGATGGATTCAGATACGAAACGCTGACTATTACGACTGTGTTCTATAACATTGGAAGGATCAAGCCATTAAATAGTTTAGGGGAGATTTTCTAGATGCGAGAGAGCTCAAAATGCGTTCATTCACAGGCAACGAAACAGCAGCATTTACGAGGAACAGGCACGAGAGTGTTTTGCTGTCAAAACGGCTTCAGTCTTTGGACAATAAGGTCATGTTAGCGCGTGAGAATCACGAGAAAGCTTCATATGAAACAGTTCAGGACATGCGAAACTGTAGAAAAACGACAGGATGGTGTCCGGGTGCTGTCCAGCCATCCAAGGCGGATTCATTTGCAACTCTCAGAGACCTGAAAGCCATGGTCACACCATGGTCATTTTCCCAACCAAATAGCCCATCTAGACCGCCAACACGGGCCTTGACTGCTAACCCACGGCCCAAAACCTCGACTGGCACTCCTGGTAGAATGGATACTGCGAAAAGTCTGGGAAGATCCTACAAAACTGAAAGGCCTGCGACGTCGTGCCTCCATACATCAAGTCGAAGCACCACCACAAATGTTGCACCAAAGACACGGATCGACCGAAACATCGGTGAAACATTTACCACACAGGAGATAGTGAGTACAGATCTCACGGATTCGAATTTCAAAGATTGTACGAAGGCGATAGACAGAGAAGATAACGGACAAGTGAAGAGTTTTGACCGAGAATATGGTCATTCTGATTGTGGTGTTCTTGCAACTGATCTGTGCAATACCACATCGGAGACAGATGCAGTACATAGCGAAAAGGAAACGGCATCTTATGAATTACAAAAGAATGAGAATAAAGCCAAGAATAGCGGAAAACAAAATACAACAGAAAACACTTCCAGACCCAAGTCGGTTACGTATAATTCATTTACTGACGTAAGAAAAGTCACAAATGTGGATGTACAGAAAATCAGGTTGATACAGGAAAATAGCAGCAGCGACTCAAGAACAATGTGTAGCTATGAAGTCAAGGAGGAAGCCGATCACAGAGCCCAAATCAGACACAGGTGTTATGTGAAGCCGTGGGACAGATACAAATCTAGTGACATGTTTATTGTTGAAAGAGCCCAGGACCTGCGCAGAAGCTTAGCTATACACAACCCACAGGGTTTTAGTTTGCCTCATGAAAAACACAAAGTGACTGTTGCTCTCTCTAAGCGTTCCAGACAAAAGTTAATTGATTATTGGACGGAAAGACGCTTAAGGGAAGTAAGGCTCAAAAGAGGACCTTCAGTAGACCCGACTATCAAACAAAAAGTGTCAGAGTTCCTTCAATCTGTATCAAAATTTATTGAAGATGACAAAATATGACTATTTTTCGTCGATATGTCATAAAACAATACGAAAATCTCACAAATGACGCAGGTTTGAGTTTACACTGGAAAAGCATATATGTACTGAAGGTCATTTTGGATAATTTACACTGTATACTGGCAGCACATTTACTCATCAGATTATTTTGCTGGTCTATTATTGTAATTACGTGATTATTTATCGCAAGATACCAACAAGTTATTCATTTTGAAGAGATATGTCATAAAACAATACGAAAATCTCACAAATGACGCAGGTTTGAGTTTACACTGGAAAAGCATATATGTACTGAAGGTCATTTTGGATAATTTACACTGTATACTGGCAGCGCATCTACTCATCAGATTATTTTGCTGGTCTATTATTGTAATTACGTGATTATTTATCGCAAGATACCAACAAGTTATTCATTTTTAAGAGTATTGATTAAAACGAATGATTCAAACAGTAAATTTCCGAGGACACGGTTGCGATGCAGTGAAACACGGTTGGTTTCCTTTCACGTTAACATGAATGAATGAATGAACTTTATTTCTGCACCAATTACAGTTATGGCATTATGAAGTTCTGTACGTACACATAAGGTAAACAACAAGAGAGAGAGAGAGAGAGAGAGAGAGAGAGAGAGAGAGAGAGAGAGAGAGAGAGAGAGAGAGAGAGAGAGAGAGAGAGAGAGAGAGAGAGAGAGAGAGAGAGAGAGAGAGAGAGAGAGAGAGAGAGAGAGAGAGAACCACACAAGTACAATCAGCATCACAATAATAAGGTAAACAACAAGAGAGAAAAAACAATGCACGCAAGTACAATCATCATCACAATGTGATGCTGCAAATGTCGCAATACAAATAAGCTGTGTCACAAAATTAGAGGTCATATGGTGTTACAGTGGGCTATATATATATCATCTTGTACTCACAATTTACCCCTAATTCTTACCGTTTCTTCAATAAATTTTGCCATTTCCATACACGTTTCCGGATCATCAGCAGTCATCAACATTATAAATATATCTTCGTGATTCAACGTTTCAAAATTGACAAATATATCTGACATATTTCTAAAAGTATTTTCCTAATTTCAACAAATTTCTCACATTCCATAATATTATGATACTTATTTTCGATTTTGTATATTTATCGCATATTCTATTCTCTTCAGGTATTTTCATCGGTCTTTTATGCCGTCCAGTCCCAATTGCCAAATTGTGTGCACTTATTCTCAATTTTGTGAATTTTTTTCTCAAATTTGTGTCTTTTAGAACCATCAAATATTTTTCTAAGTAAAATGATGCTTTGAGTTTGGAGTAAGTTCTCAATTTTATGTCCGGATTAGACTGCAAAGCAAAGTCTTTATGCCACTGAATCAAATTTTTTTTCTTTTAATAAGTCCTGAATCAAATTTATAGGGAAGTATATGAATATCACATTTTTAGAAAGTGGTAACTCAGAAGGGGGCAGCACAGGGATAAACAACATATGGCAAATCAGATATCACATAGTTTTCCACGTGACTACAAGCTTAACTCTTTGTCATTTGGAGTTATATTTTCCGACACCTTATTAACCAAGTGCGACCTTATATTCGTTCATTTCATGTAAAACTTTTACTTTTGCATGGAAGTTGCAGATTTCCAAAAGTTGGGTCCCAACATATTCCGCCAGACCACAAATATAAAAGTTCCTCGTATCTACAAGGCCCTGCTCACTTTATTGATGTTAAGGTGCACTTACATCCAATGTAATTTTTTTCGCCATTGGTCAAACCTAACTTGCCACTCGCCCAAGATAAAGGTGATGGTTTGAACATCTTTTGTTTAAAAAAAAAAAAAAAGAAAGAAAGAAAGAGGCACCATGCCAATATGAATTCCTCTCGTGGTAATAAATGATTACAGTTATTGCTGCTGAAGTACATTTACACTTATGTTACAATTATGATCAATGTGTATAACTCAATTACTCAGCAATTAAGAGTAATTTTATGTGCAATAACAGTAAGCATGTAAAAAAAGTGAAAGAAACACAAATCACAGGACAACACAGTAACACGGCCATAATACTGAAAAGATTAGACGGGTGACATGTACGAAGCAGATACAGGGACTTCAAGTTGCTTGGTCGGGAATATAGCTGTAATAACCTGAGATAAATGTGTTTTTGCACTAATGAAAACATAGTTCAACCGAGCAGTGTTCATCTTGACAGCTTCCACCATGTGAACAAGCTTAATTTTTTAAAAATCGTTTTGCCCCAGCACTTGTCTGATAAGTTTGAGCAATGGTCCATGTCCGCATGGTACTAACAATTCATGAAAGAGCGGGCAGAAACTGCAGTACAGTGATCAAGTTTTTGCTAGTACAGATCCCAAAAGTACCCCCCCCCCCCCCACAAAGAAAACCGCTAGAAATACAATTTTCATAACATACCTAATTATAACAGCACCCACGCTAAACTGGACTCCTGAGTGCGTAATACTAACAGAATCGCTTGCATCCTTGACATGCAACAGGTTTCAACCTATGAAGGTCAACAGTTGTATAAATCGATCCTCTCACCTTTGAAAAGGAATCTTCATGACCACGGAAAATTATCAGGCCTAAATAACAAACTTTGAACCACTTTGTAGAAAGAAAGGTCAGCTGGGTTCTGTTTAACGAGTGGTGCTCAGTTGAGTTTTTTAACCACCCTTTTTTTAATAAAAAGGTCAGCTGAGCTTTTTATTCTCAGCTGAGTTTGTGTCAAAATGCTTCTGAGGTCAGCCTACATCAAAAACAATCTACCACCAATATAACTATGAAATCCAAGAACTGACCTAAAGCAAATCGTAATAAAAAGATTTATTTCAAATAGGTTTGAGCAACCGTGCGACCTTTGTCCACAGACTTCAACCAATTGAAGAAAGGGTATTTGGAAACCCATAACACTGATAAAGTTCGTGTAAGTACGGATTCCAAAAGTACCCCAAAACATCAAAATTTGAATGTGCGTAATGCTCATCTGAAGGAATCTATTACATCCCTGATGTCCGACAAGTGTCGCCTATGAAGGTCAACAATGGTTTAGGTCGATCCTTTCCTTTTCGACTTAGAAACGTACTGATGTAATAAACTATCCGTCCACTGCCATTATTTTGCCAGATGTCACACTACAATCATATTATAAATTGTCTTATTGTTATAAAAAAAAAACACGACTATCTGTTCTGTCGCTGGACAAAATTATCAGACAGGTAATGTAGTGGACAAATTTCCACTTCGTCTCATCTGTCAGTCCATTGCTTCTAGTGATCAAAGTTGACCGACATTAACTGTCCTTATGTAAACTGTGACCTCTTCAAATTCAGATAAATACAAAAATCAATCATGTTACCACTTCGTCACTAAAATGCCACTCCGTATCTTTATGATGAATTGACATAGGTTTTGAGGTTGTATTGAAGTAACAATATAAGTGTTGTCGAAGTATTCCTTATTTTGGAGTTGAACCTTCATATATTTGTGCCAAACAACGACCTCTTCTGAATTTCACTGACCAAAAAAACAAAAAAAAAAAAAGTACAAAAAATACAAGAAAACCCCCCAAAATGACCCCCCCCCCCCCAACAGAAAACATACAAACAAACCACTACACCCCTTACCCCCCCCCCCCCCCAAAAAAAAAAACGGCAAACAATAATCTGTCAACTTATCAACACCCCTATCAATATGTTCCACTGCCATAATTTGGAAATGGAATGGACCGTTTTCAACAGTTTCGGATCAAGGATCAGACATACAAATCATTATGTTAAACATCATGGTTGTCACAACTACAGATTTTATGTCTGAATGTGACAAGTGTAAAATCAATTCAAGGAATAACTCTTCAAGAAACTAACGGAAAGCAGAGGTAGAGTAAAAACACACGTATGGGGAGAAGATAGCACGAACGCTTCCACGGAAAATTTGAAACAAACTGGCTACAAAATTGACATCACACAGTGGTGTGCGGCTTGCCTTGTAAATTCCAGTGTTTTGGTGAAGAATATACTAAATGTACAGAAGGTTCTGTTAGGATACGTAACACAGTGCAAACGAAAAACTGGAGACCGAGATGCAACAGTCTGCCTCTAAAAATCTAGAGTGACTAGGCCAAATACGTTTTGAATTAAAATGGGAAAATCTTACTATTCCATCAGAATTCTTCCCTAAATCACAAAGTTTATGACCACCTGGTTTAGTTATGATCATAACTGTATCAGAATGTTTTTTTTTTCAAAATATTTGGTGACTTTACCCCCCCCCCCCCTTCCCAAGATATAAAATTGCACCTCCATATCAAGCCAGCCATGAAATAAAAACAAATAATTCAAGATGCAAGGACAAGAAAAATATACAATTTATTACTGGTCCATGTTGTCAAAATGGAAAGGAAAAACACTTCATTCACGATTAACATTTTATTTCACAATACAATTACATGATACGTCATATCAAAATTAAATGAATCCGGCAGTACTGAGGAAACCCTGTGCCGTGGTACACACGGATCTTTCTCTCACAAAATTGTCACAACTTAATTTTCCATTTTTACAATTGGTAAATGCAATGACAAAACATCAGAGTTTTATGAAAATAATTAATGTTTAAACTTGAATGGTTGTCTATATTATCAATAGCAACAGGTTAGTAGAGATACAAATTTTCCCTGTTTATGTGTGTGTGAGAGTGAGTACATGTATGCACGTGTGTTCTCATATATGAGGAAAAGCTAGTTTAAAGACATATGCACAAAATTACATCAGTGTAGTTCATTTAAGGTTGAACTCAAAAACATGGGTTACATCTCAATTGATAGTTTGCTGTGAGTTTTGTTAGCAAACCTCATGGTTTTCGAACGAAACTTAGGGTTTCATGTTCAAAACGAAGACTATCCCACCAAACCCCTGTGTTTTGCATCACGAAGCCCATTTTTTTTAAACATGTAATCCTGGAATTTGGGAATTATTGGACAACCTCCATACATGGAGCCCATAGCGTTCGCATTTACTTCGAGGTAGCTTATTCAATTACTATTCAATAATATTACAAAGGAAGGCAAAAGTGTTCGGTAGTTTTGGCGAGGAACGCGGAAACAGAATAAAATTCTCGTGTCTCCTCTGGGGCTCTAATTTTTTTTCTTTTGGGAACTAACAATTTTTTTTTTCATCCGTTCTGGGACTCCGTAAATTATTCACAAATTGTACCGTTTTACTTACTTTTCTTTTCATCGTTCTGTTGTCTATACAATATGCCTATTATTTTATATCAGATTTTCAATATCACTGGCACTGATATCCACCTTACATGCTAACATACTGATTAAAAGTGTCCAAGAAAAAATCCCGTCAGTTTAGAATTAAAAGGAAACATATTACGACAACTGAAATGAACTTTGTATTTTGCATTGCTACACACATATTTGTCAAAGGTTTTTTCCTCTTTTAAATTACATTATGGATAATTAATACATTCCAACTGAACAGCCATTATCATTGTTTACATTGATACGGAATTCGCGATTTGGTATTTTGAAGAGGTAGCATCCAAAATGTATGTGTGATTAGTGTTAAGGGAAGGTTAATTTGTCAAAAGAATGTAATGGACAATATATATGTATATATACATGGAGCTATGAGAAGCCTATTGAAGGTTGCATGCGCATGTAAAAAGTAAATTTCAAATGGTAAATGGATGCTGTTCCACGTACGGCTCAATGCTGAACGTAGATGCAGCCCTACCACACACAAATCCTTACTTTGTAATATAGACGGCTTCTTGTAATATACTTGGACGCATCATGGAATAAACCCCGTTCCATTGATGCCCCCGCTGTAAAGGGGTAGTTTTCCGAATAAATCATTATTATTATTATTATTATTATTATTATTATTATTATTATTATTATTATTATTATTATTATTATTATTATTATTATTATTATTATTATTATTATTATTATTATTATTATTACGGTTCCGTTTCAAAATATGTGTTTGAACGTGTGTTGAGAACGTTGGAGAGGGCACAAGTGTGATAGAATGAGTAAGAGTAAAAATATTTTAAAATGTTCTGCACGATACCTTATTGCATGAGTGGCCGTTTTGGGGGCAAAGCACACAATAGTACCATCTGCAGGCAATAAACTTAGTCAGTGTGTTGAATATGAGGCCATCTGGTGGCCAAAGTAACAGTAAGCTTTTTCAGATTTTTGATAGGCCGCACCTAAACAAAAACATACATACACACTTAACATGAAACAATTCAATGACCAAAGATTTCAATGGAGCTGAATGTTATTTATGAAAAGTATACACATCCTATGTTGTAATCGTCAACAGCTACACATCTACAAATAAATAGCGGTTAAAAAGGGTGCTGTTGTGCATTTCTTCCGATATATAACTTGCTGGGCTTGTTTTTATGGTATTGCGATATAGGAGTGTTGCAAGGTATTTGACCTTTTGAGATAAACTAACTAGGCCTAGCCTTTAAATGAATAAATAAATTTATTTATTTATCTTTCTGTCGGTCGAATTATTATTATTATTATTATTATTATTATTATTATTATTATTATTATTATTATTATTATTATCATTGTTGTTGTTGTTATTATTATTATTATTATTATTATTATTATTATTATTATTGTTGTTGTTGTTATTATTATTATTATTGTTGTTGTTGTTGTTGTTATTAAAAATATTTATTTTTGTTCAGATGTCCATAAAATGACAAAAGGAAACGTAATTATTTGTTTCCATTCTTACCTACTTGATATATGTCAGATATGTAAATGTATTTTGAAGTTTATTTCGTAAAACGTAAGACACATGAAAGGACAAATAAACCTTGGGAAAAGAAATGCCGACTAGTGTCGTCACTCAGCCCTTCTTTAAAAATGCAAAAGTGTTTCCTGGAAACGTTCGCGTGTCGAACTTCATATTTAGTGAGTTTGAGGCTGGTTAGATAAAAACGTCTTGTGAAAGAGCTGCCACAAAGGGAGTGCAGTATCTCTGAAGAAATCTGCTTTTGGGAGGATAATCCTTCCTCACATTGATTATTGCTGTACAGTCTGGAACTCTGGTCGTTGTAAAAATATATTACCTATCTTGGAAAATCTGTTCACTTTACCCACTGCAGTACACTTCCACAAGTTCAACACAAGGTTTTCCATGATTCATATCTGTGTGCCAACAGAGACAAACTGCTTTCTCAGAAATTCTTGCTTTGTTTGTTTGTTTGTTTGTTTGTTTGTTTGTTTGTTTGTTTGTTTGTTTCTTTCTTTCTTTCTTTCTTTCTTTCTTTCTTTCTTTCTTTCTTTCGTCCGTCCGTTCGTCCGTTACCAGCAAATTCGTTCGCCATTTTTCTCGAAGACTATCAAAGATAGAAGCTCCAAACTTGGCACAATTATACTCCTAAGGATGAAGTCTTCCCTTTTTGTTATGAGAGGTCATAATTTTCAAAATAATGCAAATGATGCCTAATTAAAGTTGTAATATAGTAGATGTGGTTCCGAGTGTATAGGAGTTCGATCATAGCAAGGCAAAGGCCATCTCAAATGTCAAGGTCATGTCAAGTCAAAGATCTATTGTAGGTCGAAATGCCATTTTAAAGGTCAAAGTTCACTTCAGGTAGCGGTCATCTCAAGGCCATAGGTCACTTCAAGGTCAAAGGCCATTTTCGATGGTGACGTCATTTGGACCCATGAAATTTTCATCTGGCCATAACTAGGTCAATTTTTTAATCCAATTTTGATCATATTGGGCTCAAATTGTAGCTATTGTAACACTGAACGTTTTGGTACTACATATGTGACATCTACAGGTGAAAGGTCAAGGTCATTTGGACCTTTGAAATTTTCATCCAGTCATAACTAAGCCAATTTCCATCCAATTCTACTGATGTTCGACTCAAATGGCAGGTATTGCAACGTTGCACATTTTTGTTAGCTGCATGTAACTTCTAAAGGTCAAAGGCTAAGGTCATTTAGCCCTTTGAAAGTTTCATCTAGCCATAACTTGGTGAATTTTATCTGATTTTGTTCATGTTGGGTTTAATTGTAGGTATTGTAACACTGTTCATTTTGGTAATTTATATGTTATCTCTAAAGGTCAAAGGGCAAGGTCATTTGGACTTTGAAATTTTCATCCACCCAAAAGCTTAATGGGATGGGAAGTACAAGGACAAAAGTTGTAACATTTAATATACACAACTTTTGGTGGCACTCAGACAGATCTTTTTTGAAGCAAATCTTATTTTTTAGTTTAACTTGGATTTGTTAAAGAATAATACCAGACAAAAATATACCGAATATTCAGATACCATGTTATGTAACAGTTTATATCAGAAAATTACCTTGCCTATCAGACTTATAGAAAGAACAGCTACCCTGATAGATAAAGTTTTTATTGCAAATTGTCATGTTCAGTTCGTTCAGGTGTATCTGGGATTTTAACTTTAACTGTGACGTATTACATCACTTACATATTTTTATTTGCATTGATTTAAAGTTAAACGCTCAAATGATCCCAAAATTTGAAAAAAAAATGAAATTAAAGACTCTCATGCCTTACAACGTTTTTACAATGAAATTAACAATACAAATAATATATTTAATCTAAATACCTACTTATTTTGCAATCCAAATGAAAATTACAATAAGTTAGAAGAAATTCTTGTTAACGCCAAAAACAAACATCTTCCAATCAAAACAATTGAATTTAATAGATACAAACATAAGCATTCTTCATGGATTACTAATGGTATTTTAGAATCAATCATATATCGTGATGGGCTGTATAAAAAAATTGAAAAGTACTTCTCAAAATGATTCCCAATATAATACCCCTAAAATAAAATTTGAAAACTTATAATTCAATATCCAATACAAATATAAATGAACTGAAACAAAGATATTATCATTATGATTTGAAACATATCAACATAATACTTAAGAAAAAAACCTGGGATACTATAAAAGTTATTCTGCACAGTAACAAAAATAAAAGGGTCTTATCTTCTTTTTTTTTTTCAAATCGACTGCAGCTAAAATAAATGTTAAGAATGGACCAGCTTTTACATCATGGCTAAAAACATACATTGAAAATATTTTCTCTTTCTCACCTGTGGACTCATCATGCGTTGCTAGTTTCATACAAAATTGGAAACCTAAGACCAGTACAGGGCATGGCAATTTATCAATCAAATTGCTGAAAGGCCTCAACTTATTTATTGCTGCACCACTAACTTTATTTTAAATTCAGTCATTCTGTAACTGGCATTTTTCCTCATAATTTGAAAATTGCGAAAGTAATACCTTTATTTGAAAAGGATGATGAGACCATCAATGAAATTATCGCCCAATCTCACTATCGCGTGCCATATCCAAATTTTTTGAAACGGTTATATACAATCAACTAAATGAATATTTTATGTCAAAAATGTTATTTTACAAAAATCAACATGGATTTAAAAAGCCACACTCCACTGAAACCACTGCCTTAGAGTTTACAGACTGAATTAAGAAAATGCTTGATCATGAAAAATTAACTGTAGCTACATATATCTAGATCTAAGCAAAGCCTTTGATACCTTGGATCATAAAATTCTTTTGTATAAACTTCAGTATTATCGCATAACAGGTGTCGCTTTGGAATGATTTAAACACGATCTAACTGGCAGGAAACAGTATGTTTATTTTGATGGTTTGTATTCAGATGTTTTACCTGTAAACATGGGGGTACCCCAGGGGTTTATTCTTGGCCCGCTCCTATTTATCATTTATACAAACGACATGTACTTTGCTTTAACCTAATTTGAATCCATTTTACATGCAGATAATACAACTTTGATAAACTCTTTGTGTTTTTCAAACGTGACATCTGATACTTAAGGTAGTGTGTCAAATTCCATTGATACAGAATTGAAAAATGATCATAATTGGTTAGCTGCTAACAAATTATCTTTGGATTTCGCAAAAATTAAGTACATGTTATTTCATTTCCCACAGAAAAATATCAATTTTATGTTGGACTTAAAAATTTATGGTGTAGCGATTTCCAGGGTTTGACGATTTTGATTTCCTTGGCTTTTGTGCACATGAAAATTTGAACTGGAATTCCCATTTATCCAAAATTGATAACAAACATTCTAAAGTATTTGGAATTAAAAAAAAAAATGAAAAGTATCTTCCCTTATGAACTTTATATTTGTGTACAATTCCCTATTTTTATCACATCTTAATTATTGTCTTTTTGTGTGGGGTTATTCTTTTAACAGAATTTTCATGTTACAAAAGAAAGTGATACGTCTCATATGTAATGGTAGGTATAATGCCCATACAGATCCCTTTTTTAAGCAACTGAATGTTTCAACAGTACATGATATTCTGCGGTTATGGGCACTCAAGTTTTATTACCGATACACCAAAAGTGAATTTCCAGTTATTTTGACAATATGTTTGGATTTACTTTTGTATCACACCCTCATTTTACACATTCCAGAGGAAGAACTATTATCCCTGTCCCTAGAAGAGCAACTTTGAAAAATTGTATTCACTATTACATTCATTTACCCCAAAATATTTTTCTCAGCATCAAAGACAAAAAACTTCCATACATTGGCTTTTCAAAATTGGCCTACATTAAACTTGCTCATCCTAAATAATTAAATTCTTTTGGTCCTGAAATATGGAACGAAATCCCCCTGTATGCGTGATGTAAGCTCACAAATCAGTTTTTAAAAGAATATCCTATCTCATATCTTCTACAATATTGACCACTTTTGATCGCTATGGACAGTTGTTTGATGATCCACAGGCCGTTGGGAAGGGTTCGTCTGTCTGCCTCTGGCTATGCCTGATGGTCCTTTGATTCCACTTTACTAAGGATGGCATTCATTTATCTTATATTTTATCTGTTGTCTTTATTACATTTGGAGACTTTCAAAGTGAGGAGTAGGTGTCATCATGGAGTTTGTTTTACATTTCTGGTGCAGGATGTCCATTGTTGCAGTGCTTGTTAGGATTTCCCTTGGTTTGTACAGGTGGTCTAGCTGCAACTGTTTATTTTACAATCACTAGGACTGAATATAATGCCCCAGTTTGTTTCTGCTTCAGCTATACACTGGTATGTGGTTTAACTAAGATAAGCTATCCAGCTAGAAAGGGTACATACTGATTCAGGGGTAAGTCAAATTGCTCTTATCTGAACCTGTACTATACAAATTTAGTAATTATGGTTTGTTTGACAGGTATTGTTCTTTCATAATGAAGCTCTGCATTTATATGCAAAACTTCACGTTTTCAGCTAATTCATCATTTGCCACGTTCATATTTATTCATTATTATGGGGGTTGTCTTTGCTGAATATTTAGCTTAGGCAAGGAGCTGCTACACAGAGAGACATGTACGGTTATAGGCTCCGAAACATGTTCTGAGTAGCTACCCGCAAGGGACCCTTTAATTTATTTGTGCTAATAAAGACTATGTCAACATTTTACAGAGAAACGTGTGTAATATGGACAATAATACTTCCGTATGTATATAGGTTAGACAGGGACAGGTTAGCTTATGGAGAGTAAAGAGTTCGGACTGTGGAATAGGGTAATGTCTAATGACTACTAGGAAGTGGTTCTGGACCAAAAGACACAAATACAATACCCCATATGTTATTATTTATGTGTCCATGGGCGTCCATACCATTGCTTTGTAAGAATTTGTTATATCTGAATTATGGATTTCCACTAAAACTTAGAAGTTTTACGTCTTTCGCGCGGTTGCTGGTAGTCCATCATGTGGTGCCATCTGGCCGTGGAATCGACAGTTATCTATTTTGTCACCAGGTGGCAATAGTTATCACTTCCGGTAAAAAGTGACAACTTTCAGCAATGGCGGCTGATGGGAAAGAGGGCTTCGAAGATAACAACGAAAAGTTACTTGGGATTGAAGCAGAAGCAGCCGTGAAAGAGGTGGCATTTGCAGTTGATTATGTACAGATTTCCCAGGTTCTGCCAAACAATGATGACTTGGTATATTTGAACCTGAAAACAAAAGAACAGCAGGTGTACTGTGTGGAACTGTCCGTGCAAGGATTTAGAGTAAGTTCACGCTGACTCAGTTTCACTGTTCTTGACAGCTGACAGGCGTGAGTTGTCAAACGATACATGAGTCGTACCGTCACGGCATCAGTGATTATCATTCAGTCATTTAATACTAACTTTTTATGTATTCTCAGCGGCTGATACACCATTGCATTGTCAGTTAAAGATGTAGATCGATCAAAATGTACCAAGTGAATGTAAATGTGCCTGCAATGGCTGCAATAATAAGTTTGACTTTGTTGAGTTGGACCATGTTTGGCTTTGCATCCAACAAAAGAGGGCTAAAAAGCTTTAGACTTAGTCTTAGTAGGTGACTCATGCACATTTGCTTTGTCATGAACAAAGATACGATATTTAATGTGAAAGAATGGTTGGTAAAGTGCAATTGAAATTATGCTTCTCAGCAACAGTGTAATAATATATTATTGTGTGAATGCTTTTCAACTTCATTGATGAAGTCCCCCCCCCCACCATGATAAATGTGATGCGTCAGCAGAAGGTAACTTTAACTTGTGTTTTCAATAGCAACATTGGCAAATTGGGCACCTTAAGTTCACTGAAAGGTGTGCTGCTTGCTACTCACAGAGAATTTGAGTACTACTTATCATTTTAATGTGCTGTATATTAAATACATACATACATAAATGGTGCAAGTACTGTCACGGTTATGTGAAAGTCTTTTTATATTTTGCAATGTAGCAAATTGCTTTATGCCATAAAAAGTCTACATGAGAGGACAATTTTTGTTGCTGAAATGTTCGTACAGGACCATGACAAACTGTGTATGATCATTCTTGAGTCTATTTTCCACTTCATGTGATAGGGAGAGAAACATGCAGTTATTTCTCGACTGTTGTGTGTGTGTCTGTAACATATATGTATAAATACAGATGAGTGAACTGAACAGACCATTTTTGTGCTGAGAAAAAAAGCAACCATCATACTGCTAGTCTTCAGTTTCACTTTCAGTTTAAGGAGGAAGTCTACTTCAATGGTTGTCAACATGAATGAGTCACATTTTTTGTGTTGTAAGTTTCCTAAGCTGATTCATGGTGTTACTCATTGCTGCCCCTGGCAAGAATAAATGATTCACAATTCTGTAGTGTTAGCCAGAGGGGTGTGCATGTGTCTTTCTGAAGACTCAGTTTCAAGTTTGGACACCTGAAAATTATATATTTTTTAATTGAAAGAATGGGAAATGGATACGGGGATATTATGAAATCTGGACAAATTGGGCTTGTTTGGCATCCAGATTTTGAATTGTGGCCAACACTCTGCACAATCTGAACATTTAGTTGAGCATTTGTGTGCAGACTGAACATCCCTGGTGTAAATATTTGCTTCTAATCATGTGATGGGGTACGTGGATGGGGCAGTCAATGTAACAAAAAATGGATGTACAGTGCCCCCTCTTTATAATGCTGGTGTTGGGGGTCCACAGGGTATACCGTGTTATAGCAAAACTGCCTTATAACAGAGGGACTTTTAACATAGAAGTAATGGGAAAACTATTTCAGTGGGAGCCATGGTAACCACCATGTTATATCAGAAACCGCTTTGTTATGAGTGGTGTTACAAAGAGGGAGCACTGTATATATAAATATATATATTTTTAATGAGAAACATTTACATTATGTTGTGATTAGGATCTAAATGCACCTTGAATATTATTGAATCTCCTTGGTGTGTGTTTTATTTTGGGTTTCAGGCTTGGCTTTAAGATCTGATTTTCCAAAGAATGTTTGCATCCTTAAATTTTGTGTTTGACATCACTCAGAATTAGAAAGTGTTATTGCTTGTAATTTTATTCAAATCAGAACCACTGAAGTGTATTATGTATGTCTAATTGTTTGCTAAGTCTTTTAAGGGAAGGTACAGTATGTCAGAAGAAGTGATCATGTGTTAGACACCCCAGATACTTCATTGTGCATCTGTTAAATTTCTCATTATAATAGAAAACGTTTATAATGAGAAATTAAGGATTATACATACATGTAAATGAAACTTGTGGGAATAGAATGCTAGGTCAACAACTGTTTGCAGCTCAGGTTGCCAAGAAGTTTTTCTTTTGACTGTTCAGTGCAAGGAATGGGTAAAATAGGTATGATGCATATGTTTTTTGGCATTTGTGAGAAGCTTTCTTACCTCCTATTTCTTTCCTTTCATTTTACAGGTGGTGAGCTCACAGTATGATACAAATGATGAAACTAGTGCATCTGGATACTTTGAGACAATTTATGCCTTACTAGACAATCTCAGTCCAGAATATCGACACTCTTTTGGTGATGCACTAATGTCCAAGTTATACCGCTTACAAGAGCAACAAGAGCATAATGCAGACAAATCCTGAAACCAAACATGGTAAGTATAGTTGTGTTTATATTTAGACTACTTTTTTCACATCAAGCCCATATGATGTGCAAATTAAATTTATTCATTTTAATTCCTAGTTAAAAATTTGTAGCTAAAAATCTACAAATTCAAATAGATGAGATAATTTTTTTTTTCACACGAAAAGTTACCCTGGAAAATTAAGAGTGAGCCTGAAATTCAAATTATATACTTGTGTTTGTGTATATGTGTGTGTGTGTGAGGGGGGGGGGGGGGGGGGGAGAGAGAGAGAGAGAGAGAGAGAGAGAGAGAGAGAGAGAGAGAGAGAGAGAGATGTGTAATTTGTTATTTTAGTTTACTGAAATCTTCTCATTAAAGAAACAAACAAGATTTTCTTTGAGTGGACAGTTTATGTCAGTATGGCAATACATGGAACAATAAACAAGTTGGATACGGGAAGTTCTGCAATTGAGTGTACTTTATTATGACTTGCATGCAAAATGGGGAAATGATGTTGAGCAAATAAGATGGGGCAAGGGCCTCGGTGACTCGAGGTACAAAGAGCTATAATCCGACCGGTTTCAATCAAGGTGGATCTCATCAGGGACTGTAGACTAACTGCCATGCAGCCCACTTATATACGTCGCAGTAACTTTGCTGTTACCAAGGGCTTTACGTATATTCTCTTTAGCACCAAGAGCGTGACATCCGGGGAAGTGATGTTTCAAGTCAGTCGGAGGTATAGTAGGTGCTGCCCTCTTGTGAGAAAATGTCAGAGTGATTGTGTAGCATTGATGAAATCAGATAATTTAGTAGCCTAACATGTCTTGTACTAGCATTCAGGTTAAGGTTGGGAACATGGGTTTCACATGTTCTGTCCCTGAGATTACAGCTCAGATTGGTCAAAGTACAATGTATTTATACAGTTTGTCAAGCTGTGAAGTACCAATGTACAGCATACACAGACTGAGAGAGGGGCATGACTCATCCTTCCTAAATCATTGGATACATTCTGCAGGTCTTGTGCATTTTTTGGAAGTAGATCCTCCCCCCCCCCCCCCCAAAAAAAAAAAAACCCAACAACAACATATTTTTATCATGCCTGCCAAAAAAGTATTTGTTTCCCATAAGAAGATCTATGTGTAATGTTTATATTCTACTTTCTCTGTGCATATACAAATGTATTGTGACATTTTCACCAGTGTAAAGCAAATTTTATGTAAGTATGCAAGCCTGAGAAGTGAAACAATCATCATCTTTGTTGTCAAGCGTAATAATCACAGACCTGTCGAGGAGATGTGTGGGGGAAATTTAATCCTTTTCTGAGAAGATTCCATATGTAAAATGTCATTTGCCTTGATATTTGTACGTAGATTTCTTTTTTCAAGATGACTCATTTCCAGTTAGAAAATGTAGGTGAGACATGATCACATATCTAAATGATGGGCCCCAGGTCAACAGCTAGCCTTGTTCAGTGTTGAATATCAATACTAAGTTGTCATCGCTGCTTTAATTTTTGTGTACAGTAGCAACTTTGTCTACTGATGTGAAGAGACATGCTAACAGACTTTCTGGTTGAAGGTTATTTGACATAGTATCTTTGAAGTGCTTGATTCTCAAATTTTCTTACAAAGATGCACAAAAAAGGTCTAATTAGATTTGGTGACCTGTGTGTGGGTGCTGTGACTTATTTGCAGTCAATTTGGCTGCTACTGCAATATCTTCAGAGTGCGTAGGTGTAGACAGATTCTCAAATTTGGTACATAGATGCATTCTAAAGAAA
The DNA here is from genome assembly GCA_964020975.1 of Hermodice carunculata. Lineage (NCBI taxonomy): Eukaryota > Metazoa > Annelida > Polychaeta > Eunicida > Amphinomidae > Hermodice > Hermodice carunculata. The sequence continues at coordinate 13,345,781 of OZ026614.1, forward strand.
AAAGCTGATTGGATTTCCAGGTCATTGTGACCTACTTTATGATTACTCTGTCCAATAACAGTCAATTTGACTTTGTTGCTGCAATATCATCAAAATGCCAGGAAGGATTTTGTTCAAATTTTATTCATCAGTGTTACTACAGGAATGGATGACATTGTTAGAATTTTACTTTGGTGTAACACATTCTCAGTGTCATTTTGCAGCAAAGAGGAATTTGTGATATTTGGTGGATATTGTGGGCAATCAACACAAAGTAAAGTGGGCACAAGGTGACATCCCAGTGTCTGAGTGCAATAACGGATGCATCTGTCAATATTATTTAAAATCTGACATGAAGGTGTCAAGTATCCAGACATAATCTGGAGCAATCAATATCTCATACTTTTATGACCATTCAAGGAATATATCTTTATTGTATCTTTCGATACATATTTGAGCAGATACCCCCTTCCTGCCCCAGCTTTATTCCTTTATGGACTGGGGAGAGGCTGGTCACGAGGACATGCTGGGACAATATCAGGGATGCCTCCTCCCATAAATACATTTGGGAGACAAAATCATCCCAAAACTATATGCAAGTTGCATGTATATGATGTCACACCATGTCACTGGACAAAGGAAATGTGACTGGAAGTAGTCTGAGCAAACACCAAAGCTCACCCAAGATGTTAAACCTAACGCTTTGTTAGCTGCATTTGTTGTCAGCGTACTGTATTGTCACATAACAAACATACACAACGGGTTTAATACTACCACGCTGCAGCCGTTGAAACATTCAGTTTCCTGAAGAGCCACTCAACTGGCGAAATAGGTTGAACTGATACGGCACAAAAGACAGAGTTAGACCCTCACTTCACTTAACCCCCCCCTTCCCCCCCCCCCCACAAAAAAAAATTATGCTTATTTTATTGATTGTAATATTGGCTTATTTACATCTGTGTTGAATTTAGTTTTGTATCGTGAGTCAAGTTTCTTTTATTTTCTGGGATCTTTCTGTTTGAAATAAAAACAAAAACAAAACAACAACAGTCATTGACCTTTTCCCTCATGACATTAGGACCCTAGTTTATATCAAAACGTGAAACATATGAGTGCTCAGCACTGACAACTAATGCCTTGATACTGGTGCTTTCATGGTCATCTACAGGGCTGGCTTTTTGTCCTGCAGGAAGACTTCAATAATTCTACACATATAATATTTGATCGCCAACAGTTCATGGTTAAAGGTCAACCAGCTGGTTGAAGATTGTTTTTATTGCAGGTGATAACAAATTGTGTACAGTAAAACCTCTCTTACCAAACACCTACGTATACAGAACACCTCTCTATACTAAACACCATTTCTCAGTTCCAAATATATACTTTCAATGCTATCAAACCTCCCTATAGCGAACACCTCACTATACTGAAGGTATAGGGAGGTTTCACTGTATGTAAAATCTTCTGGTTCTGTTTCATCAACTGATGCTCATGACTTAAATCTTTGAACACTCATACCTTGAGTTATTTGATGCAAATGATTGAAGACTGGATCTGAGTTCTGAGTGACTAACAATGTCACCAGAGGTCTCTGAAGTGAAGTGTTGCCTTGTTTAGTTGCAAGTTAGGAACTTCTTTGAATGTGGTTATGGGATCTTGGTATTGAAATCAGCCAAGTTGCCATCTCAGCTGAGCATGTGCATTGAGATGTGTTCCTTTTAACTAGGTCACAGACCATTTAATACAAACTTCATGCACTTAACATAGAACTGTAGAGAGGTAAAACATAACTCTTTGTATAGAATTGTTTGTGGTTGTGGGATCTTGGTATTGAAATCAGCCAAGTTGCCATCTCAGCTGAGCATGTGCATTGAGATGTGTTCCTTTTAACTTGGTCACAGACCATTTAATACAAACTTCATGCACTTAACATAGAACTGTAGAGAGGTAAAACATAACTCTTTGTATAGAATTGTTACAGATGACAGCTTCTTTTAAGAAGTTTGCTAGTGTCTGTCATCATCTATAGGCTATACAGTTTTAAAATATCCATGAAACTATTCCTGTTAAAATATTTTAGGCATTTACACATTTCATTAACCAACTTCAAGAAACATTAGCATTTGGCTAGTTGGCTAATGGTCAGAGCAGTCCCTGTGTATACATATGTACATATGTACAGTATACACTGAAAGTGGGTATCTGTTACTTGTCCTAAAAGCATGCTGCTACTATGTGTGTTTTGGGGCATTGACCCCTGTTACTAGGTCTCAGAAATTTGGCTTAAAATGGCCTTATGATATCTCCTCCCAAATAAAGTTGGGGGTATCCAGTTGACAGCCGTTCTGCTGCCTCACGGTAAGCGGAGAATTTCGACACATTCTGCATGAAAGTGGTGGTCTTGGGCTTACAGTTTCAGCCTGTGGTGCACTGAGGTTCAACAGATTAATTGAGACCCAACCAGATGAAAACAGGGTACATTATACGATGTGTAACTGTGGGGGGAGTGGAAGCAACCTATTGGTAGCTTTACCTCTTTCAGTGCAGTGCTGAGTTTCAGACTAGGTCAACAGCTTTCCTTGGCTGGGTGCAATGCACCCAAAGCACACTGAGGAAAACTATTGACCTGGACCATTCTATTCTATGGGTCTAGAGGCATGCTTGTACTTGAGTGAAAGGAATTTTTACAAAGAAAGTATCCATTTGATAATTCAGAGAAGTTCATCTTAAGCACTACGACTGTAGTCCCAGTTGGTATCGAAAGAGATAGTAACATGCCATTTTCAGCACCTTTTATCCAGTAATAACAAGACAGTAACATGCCATTTTCAGCAGCATTTATCCAGTAATAACAAAATAGTAACATGCCATTTTCAGCAGCATTTATCCAGTAATAACAAAATAGTAACATGTCATTTTCAGCAGCATTTATCCAGTAATAACAAGCATTATGCTTCCCATCTGTGCAGATGTATCAGTCATGCATATAAGCATTCACATTTGAATGAAGTGTCGGGCACATTTAGCTTCAATTCATTTTGCTACTGGCACATGGTGACATTTTTGACATGGGCAGTCCTATTAACACATTCTGTACCTGTAGTTTTTTTTCCTGCTTGTACAAGCTGAGCAATTAAAGTAAAAACCCTTGCCAAGGCCTTTCCTAAATTGCAGCCTTTTATAAGTTTGCTTGTGGATTATGTGCCAACTGGTTCATGGTATTGGCAAATGTACGAATAAGTTAACTACACAATTTTGTTGCATATATGTAGAGTTAGGTCTGTCAGACCTTTGTGTGTGTGCAAGCAGTGTTACTTATTCATGGGCATATGCTGTGACAAATGACCAACTTCTGTGGTCACATTTCAGGGTACTCCTAACTTAAATTTAAATGTAAATTGATGTTAAGTCACTTGTTGTAAATGACCACCTTTACTTTGCTTTCCAGGAGTTACCACAGGCAGGAAGTGTGTTAACATCTGAACAATGTCTGGCTTGCTTATAACTCACCTGTTACTTGTATTGCTATAATATTGTTAATGATGACGATTATTGGTGAAACTTTCTGTTGTTCACCACTTGTTAATTGCAACTTTTAGCTGTGCTCTGTAAGTTTTGTATAGTAATTTTACTTGGCTTTGAAGACCATCCACAAAGATAGACCATGGTGATATTTATGGACTGCCAGGAGATGATTTGCTGTATAAAGAAGTCTGTGCATGGCAATGTAATGCAGTGTGCTGTTCTGAACTTCACAAGTGACTACTGACCCAGTTCTTCTTGTTTGGAATTTTTTATTACAGTTAACCATGCAAATGAAAGTTTCAAAGTGACAAGAGCTAGTTACGCCATAATCTGTGGCTTATAGCTTACATGTACCATGTTTGTAGGTGTTTCTCTGCTGGGACAGGGCATTGCCGTAAGCAAGCTGTCATAACAGGGTGCCAGATACTGTCTTGTACTGCAGCTATTTAAGGGTCTCTGTGTGGGTTTACTCATGTCTAGGGGGGATAAGCATCAACAACAGCGTCTCTGTACTGTGTGACTGTCTGCAGACAGAGGTGAAGCCATAGAGGTCAGTTGATGATGTTCTGTGGTGTACATGCTGCTCATATTATGGGGGTGGGGGTGGACTGGCGTGACTGTTAGGATGTAGGATGTTGTGGACCTCCTCAGGTCACCCTGGTGGTGTAACTGTGACAGAAGGTAAATTGAAAAGGAGATTGGTCTTACAGCAAATCTCTGTGCTCACAAAAGAAAGTTTGTTGACTTGTAATCATGCATCTCCTGCAGAGGGATGCATATATTTTTAGCTCAGCTGACTTGTCAGTCAGCTGAGCTTATCTTATGGTCCTCCGTCCGTCGTCCGTCCGTCGTCCGTCCGTCCGTCAACAATTTACATTTTCGACTTCTTCTCTGAAACCGTCAGCCAGATCCACTTCAAACTTGGTGGGGATGTGCCTTGGGTGTGTCTGTACCAAGTTTTCTCAAATGGTCACGGTCCATTGATTTTTGGATTTTTAATGAATTTTTTTGTTCTTTTTTGGGCAAATCTTAAAAAATCTTCTTCTCTAAAACCGCTCACCCAATTACTTTGATATCACACAGAAACACTCCCTTGGACACCTAGTTCTTAATTTGTTCACCAGGTGGCGCTGCTATTTTTTTATGAATTTTTGTGTGTTATAGCTATTTTCGACTTCTTCTCCAGAACCGTCACTCAGATTAAGCTGAAACATAGTGGATTTGTTCCTTGTAGAAGGGTCAAACAAAGATGTTTACTATGTGAGAATGCTGCAGATTCCTGATTTTTAACGATTTTTTCAATTCGGGTACTTATCGGTCAATGCAGCTTTCCTATTGATTACTATGGAAGTCAATGAGCATTCTAATGCTGATTCACATTTTCAACTTCTTCCCCAAAACCATCATCCAGATTAACTTCAAACTTGGTGGGGATGTGCCTTGGGTGGGTGTCTACCAGGTTTGTTCAAATGGTCATGCTCCAGTGATTTTTGGATTTTTAATAAATTTTTTTGTTCTTTTTGTGGACAAATCATAAAAAATCTTTTTCTCCAAAACCGCTTACTCAATCACTCTGATATCACATGGGAAGACACCTAGGGACTCCGTGTTCTTAATTTGTTGACCAGGTGGCGCTGCAATTTTTTACTAATATTTTATAAATTTTTGTGTGTTATAGATATTTTGGACTTCTTCTCCAGAACCGTTACTCAGATTAAGCTGAAACGTGGTGGATATGTTCCTTGTAGAAGGGTCAAACAAAGTTGTTCACTATGTGGGAATGCTGCAGATTCCTGATTTTTAACGATTTTTTCCATTCGGGTACTTATCGGTCAATGCAGCTTTCCTATTGATTACTATGGAAGTCAATGAGCATTCTAATGCTAATTCACATTTGCGACTTCTTCTCCAAAACTGTCATCCAGATTGACTTCAAACTTGGTGGGGATGTACCTTGGGTGGGTGTCTACCAAGTTTGTTCCAATGGTCATGTTCCAATGAATTTTGTTTTTTTTTTTATGATTTTTTTTTCAAAAATCTTTACAAAAGTTTTAATAGGAAAGTTTTAACATGGGAATTTCTTGTAATGGTTATAACTTAAAATTTTGGCCAGATTTACTTCAGACTTGGTGGGGATGTGCGGTGGGTGGATCTCTACCAAGTTTGTTCAAATGGTCACGCTCTATTGATTTTTGGAATTTTTATGATTTTTTTTCTTTTTTGGGGGTAAACCTTAAAAACTCTTCACCTCTGAAACTGCTCACCCAGTTGTTTTGATATCGTTCATAGACACTCCCAGGGACACATAGTTCCCAATTTGTTCACCAGGTGGCACTGCAATTTTTTCTAATTTTTTTTTTTTTTTTTTTTTTTTTATGAATTTTTTATATGGTTTTCTTATTTTTCACTTGTTCTCAGAACTGTGACTCAGATTAAAGTGAAATGTGATGGATATGTTCTTGTGGAAGGGTCAAACAAAGTTGTTTACTAGGTGGCACTGCTTTAGATTCCTGATTTTTAAGTATTTTCAACTCGGGTACTTATCGATCAATGCAGCATTCCTATTGATTACTATGTAAGTCAGTGGGTATTCTAGTGCTAATTCACAGGACAACTGACACAAAATTTACTGTTTACTTGATAACTTGAGATCTGTTTTGAGTTAGTACTGTGATGCTGCACATGTTAATGTTTTTGTATGAAGGTCATGCTCAGACAGTACATGAATGACTTTTACCTCATTTCTGGGGTCACAGTGCAACATACATGAATTTTACTCTTCATTATAACTTGAGAACTACTTGAACCTTGATGATGCACATGTTAGTGTTCTTTTATAATGGTCAGACTTACTCAGAACATGGGTGACCTTGATCCTTTCCCAAGTTCATAGATCTGCAAGTGTGATGAATGTCAAGATCAGCTGAGCATGGGCTGTTCACCCAGCCCTCTTGTTTAGTCCTCGTGTCCGCCGTCTTCATCACCGCCACATATCTTATTTCCCTTATGTTTCTGTCCCCTTGTGACCTACTGCCTTCTGATTGGGTTCAGATAATTTGTGGGTCCGAAAAATTTTCCCCATATAACAATATATAAGTTTGAGGTCAATGGTCAAGGTCAAATCCTTCTTGTATTTTTTCTGCTGACTTGGGAATTTTACCATAGTGGCTTATACCTTCTTAATGGTGCATCAAGGTTAGTATTAAACGTCAATAGGAAAGTACAGATGGGCTTTCAATTCATCTGGTTTATTACCCCTCAGCCCATGTAGGCTGGAGGGGTAATGTCGTCACCTGTGTGTCCGTCCGTCTGGCCATGCCATGTTAATGCCATATCTCCAAAAATACTCGCTTTATAACGACCAATTTTTTGTCACTGGGGGCTATTGAGGTGTGTCAGGTGCATATCGGAAAGCAAGTCACATAATTAGGTGACAGTACTACATGGAAGAAAAAAAACGGCACTAACACAATTCTTAAAATATTGAATGTAGTATCATCAATTTTGACAGTTGGTCCTAAGGATGCCTCAAACACTTAGTGAAAACTAGGTCACTGGGTCATGTATTTAGGTCACAGTGTTGCATTAGAGGAAAATGGCCTTGCCATGATATCTCTGCTCATTGTATTTGCACCAAAGCTTCGTCATTGACTAAAGTAACCTCCCGGTCTCACATGCAGGTAAATGGTCTTCACCTTAAGTACCATTTCCCAGTTATGAACCCTGGCCAAGGGGTTTTCAGTCTCTGAGAGGCTTCTAGTTTTAAACCTGAGTGACCTTGAAAGGACAAACTGCATACATCCGTGTTGATTACTATGTAAGTCAATGGGGACTGCAATGTTTATTCACATTTCCAACTTCTCCAAAACAGTTGGCCAGATTCACTTCAAACTTGGTGGGGATGTACATTGGATTGATATCTACCAATTATGTTCAAATGATCATGCTCCAATTATTTTTGGATTTTTAATGTTTTTTTTGGAGGGGGGGGTTCAGCAGACTTGTCTATAGCTGAGCTTATCTTATGGTCCTGCGTCCGTCGTTGTACGTCATCAACAAATTGACTTCTCCAAAACTGTCATCCATGTTGACTTCAAACTTAGTGGCAATGTACCTCAGGTGGGTCTCTATTATTTGTTCAAATGGTCACACTCCCTAAATTTTTGGAATTTTAGCTCTGCTGACTTGTCAGTCAGCAGAGCTTATAGAATCCGTTTGCGTCCGTCTGTCCGTCCGTCCTTCCGCAAAATTTATTTTAAGGACAAACTTTGCTACCACTCTACATACATGTATATAGCTGTACAAATCTAGACTGCAGTCCATGTGTTCCAATACTGTAAAAGCAGATCCCAGTCAGCAGAGCACAGGATCATCATGATCCTCTTGTTATGATTTTTTTTGTTCCTTTTATTGGCAAATCTTAAAAAATCTTCTTCTTCGAAACCACTCATCCGATTGCTTTGGTATCACACAGAACACTCCTAGGGTCTTCTAGTTCTTGCTCACCAAGTGGTGATGCATTTTTGTTCTATTTTTCTTTATGTTTTTTGTGTGTTTTTGCTATTTTTCGATCTCTTCTCCAGAACTGTTACTCAGATTTAGCTGAAACTTGGTGAATATGTTTCTTGTGGAATGGTCAAACAAAGTTGCACACTAGGTAGAACTGCTGTGTATTCTTAATTTTTAACGATTTTTTCAATTTGGGTGTATCGGTAAATGCAGGTTTCCTGTTGATTACTATGTAAGTCAATGGGCTTTTGACTTCTCCAAACTCATGCAGATTGACTTCAAACTTGGTGGCAATGTACCTTGGGTAGGTCTCTACCAGATTTGTTCTAATGGTCACGGTCCATTGTTTTTTGGATTTTTTATGATTTTTTTTTTGGGGGGGGGGGGCGCAAATCTTAAGCAAATGCAATGATATATGTGCATGTCAGCTGAGCACACAGATGTCACAGTCCTTTTGTTTTCTTGGTTATATTTTGCATTTCTGTTGATTATCATGCAAGTCAATGGGATCTGCAATGGTAGTTCACATTTTGACTTCTTCAAAACCATAAGCCGGATTCACTTGAAACTTTTGGTACTCAGGACCATAAATTTGGGGAATTATTTTCATATGATTGTTTTAAAATTTTGACATAAGCCTATCAAATTGCAGGTGATTACAGTCCTACATAAGGTCTCGAACCAGTTTGAGGATTGGTCACCTTGACCCAATTCCTAAGGTCACAGAGCCATTTTAGGGAATTAGGTTTTCATACAATAACTTGAAAAGTTTTGTGCATAAGGCTTTCATATTGCACTTGCTTATAGTCCTGAGTAAGGTCTCTGATGACTTCGAAGATGGGTGACCTTGACCCAGTTCTGGAGGTTCACAGTCATTTCAGTGAATTTGGTTTTCATGTGATAACTTGAATACTTTTTACACAGACCTTTCTTATTGCATGTGGTTTTAGTCCTACATTAGGTGTCAGATGAGTTGGAAGATGGATCACCGTGACCTAATCCCAAGGTCACAGAGCCATTTTAGTAAATTGGGTTTTGACACGATAACTTGAAAAGTTTTGTACATAGGGTTCTCATATTGTACATGCTTGAAATCTTGAATAAGGTTTCAGATGGGTTCAAAGATGGGTGACCTTGGCCCATTCCCAAGGTCACGAAGCCATTTTAGTGAATTTGGATTTCACACGATAATTTGAAAAGATTTTTGGCATAGGCCTGTCAAATTGCAGGTTATTACAGCCCTACATAAGGTCTCAGACAATTTCAAAGATGGATAACCTTGACTCAATCCCCAAGGTCACAGAGCCATTTTAGTGAATTTGGTTTTCATGCAATAATTTAAAAAGTTTTTTACCTAGCGTTTTCATCTTGAACATGTTTATAGTCCTGAATAAGGTCTGGAACAAGTTCGAAGATAGGTGACCGTGACGCGATTCCCTAGGTCACAGTCATTTCAGTGAATTTGGCTTTTAAGTGATTACTTGAAAATTTTTTGGCACAGACCTTTCGTATTACACATGGTTTTAGTCCTACATAATATCTTAGATGAGTTAAAAGATGGATGGCCTTTACCTAAATCCCAAGGTCACAGAGCAATTTTAGTGAATTAGGGTTTTGACACAATAACTGTAAAAGTTTCATACTTAGGGTTTTATATTGCACATTCTTATAGTCCTGAATAAGGTTTCCAATTGAATGGGTTCGAAGATGGGTGACCTTGACCCATTCCCAAGGTCATGAAGCCATTTTTGTGAATTTGGCTTTTACCTGATAAATTGGAAAGTTTTTGACATAGGTCTGTCAAATTGCAGGTGATTACAGTCCTACATAAGGTCTCAGACAAGTTGAAAGGTCGGTGACTTTGACCCAGTTCCCCAGGTCATGGTAGCCATTGTAGTGAATTTAGTTTTCACGCAATAACTTGAAAAGTTTTGTACCTTGGGGTTTTATATTCACATATATTTATAGTCCTGAAAAAGGTCTCAAACAGGTTCGAAGATGGGTGACCACAACTCAATTCCCAAGGTCACAAAGTCATTTTAGTAGATTTGGTTTCCTGGCGATAATTTGAAAAGTTTTTGACACCGCCCTTTCTTGTCGCACATGGTTTTAGTCCTGCATAAGGTCTCTAATGAGTTACAAGATGGGTTACCTTGACCCAATTCCCAAGGTCGCAAAGCCATTTTTTTGTGAATTGGGTTTTGACATGGTAACTTGAAAAGTTTTGTGCATAGGAGTTTCATATATCACATGCTTATAGTCATGAATGTCTCAGAGGAGTTCGAAGATGGAAGACCTTGACCCAATTCCCGAGGTCACAGAACCATGTTTGTGAATTTGGGTTTCATGCGATAACTCAGAAGATACTTGACATAGGCCTGTCATATTGCACATGATTTTAGTCCTACATAAGGTTTCATACGGGTTTGAAGTTGGGTGAGCTTAACCCAAATCCCAAGGCCACAAAGCCATTTAAGTGAATTTGGTTTTCATGTGGTAAGTTGAAAAGTTTTTGACATAGACCTTTCTGACTGTACATGGCTTTAATCATGCATAAGGTGTGAGACAAGTTTGAAGATGGATCACCTTGACCCAAATTCTAAGGTCATAGAGCTGGAGGGGCATAGATCTAGCAATCTTTGATTGCGTTTTAATAATTTTTGCATGCAAAAGATGTTAACCTATTTTCATTTGCTGAGATGCCTTACCTTTTGAGAGGTCACTTGTTTTTCAAATTGTGACTGGTATTTCATCAGCTTAAAGCGAAGGCTATGCATCTTTAGCAATTGATGTTTTTTGGTTAAGTTTTAATTTCTAAGTGAGAATTGGAGAAATTCAAGTCTATTGCCAAAGGGGCAAACACTGTAAACCTATATCTCTAAGCTTGGGGCCAATGCAGTACATTCATTGAAGGTGAACCTCTTTTGAGTGGTGCCATCTAATGGCTTTAGTCTCTGGGTCATCGGGTTGGCAATGAGTTATGAATTGGAACATTATCAGTGGTTTCATTTAGTGGCTTTTATGGGTGATCAGATTGGCCTAGATTTCTAAACAGGAATGGCAATCAGTGGGGCCAATGAGTGGCAGATATGCATTTTGGCTTTACCAAGCAATAGTAGTCAGTTCAGTTCGTCCTGTGTACGGATGGTAGGGTGGTCTTATACGTATACAGGCAGGTGATAAAGCAGGAGATATCTCCTGTTCACAGCATGTTTCCAGCAATGCTACTCCACTTCAGTGAACTCTCTACAGGTGCCAGATCTGTATTTTCAGAGATGCCAGCCTGCTCAGGTGTATATACAGAAACGCCTTGAAAGTTCGACCTTGCCATTTTGGTGTTAAAAACAAGATACCACAGGGGAAAAAAAGGAAGTGTGGATGCATAAAAAATCCCAGAGTGGCTTTTAAGTAGCATATGCAGAATCTCATTTTCTGCTAATCTTTACAGGTCTGTAAATGCCAATGAGTAGTTCTGGGAATTATAAATAGTCATACAAATTGTTCACAGAGTATATCAACAGTACTGCTGCAAGGTTGTCATCAGTGTTATGTTTTATATTCATTGGTGATAGCATTTATGCATTGCAAATAGTGTTTTTTTTCCTGTTCGGGATTCAGAGAAAACAAAGACCGTGGCCATTAGATCATTAAAGATCAGTGACTGTTAGGTTGTTCAGTGCCATTGAAGGTAGAATGCTGCACTTGCTTCCATATACTGCAATGCACAAAAGTTGTTGGTCAATTATGGCTACCTTTGGCATCCTTACCAGGATTTTCACCAGTGTTGGAGAGCAGAAAGGTGGTGAACCTGATGGCAGCCTAGAATTTCTTGTTCCCTGACAGTTATTGACCAAATCTTGCATAAATATTACTAAAATAACCTACTTTTCAATGAACAAGGAGAAAGGTGGTAAAAAGGTGGAAGGTGGTGAAGAAAAGATGAAAGGTGGGCCACCTTTGAGCTTATAAAGTTGGGAAAACACTGCTTACATGACTAGTGCTTTCAGAAACCTGATTGAGTAATGCTATTAGCTTCTTAAGCTAAATGCTGCTTGTTTGGGTACTATTCTGTAATGCAACATTACAGTACAGTATATTACCCATTCACAATGTGACTGTTAAGATGAGTTGAAGTTCTTGAGTACTGGAATGACTTCTTTGTACCATATTTGAGTGGGGGGCCTGAAATAAAACCATGGAACTGAATTGAATTAAAAATTCACGAAGTGTGTCCCAAAGCTTGGTCAGGGCTCTGTGGTACTTGTTACTAGGTTAAAACCCGAAACACATAGCTTTTAGACTACAGTGGTACCTGCTGTATGCAACCACTGCGGTGAGCAGCCACATTGCTTTTTGTGGTCACTAGGCTCAGACATAGGAGTCAGTTTTTTTGTCAAATTTACCTGTGGTGACAGGTCACCTGCTGTATATGGCCATTTTTTTCTTGGCAGAAGGGGTGGCCAAATACAGCAGGTACCGCTGTGTTTTAGCAACACTGCACAGCTTTATCCTACAAATATGTTTTCAGTTAGCAGAGATGTAATTTTTCAGGGTTTTCACTGAAGTAAGGTTTTTGACTGAGAACTACAGTAAAGAAAGTCATCTGCATTTTGCCCAAACAGCTGAAATCTGGTGAAACAGAACCAGTAGGGTACAATTTTTATTCCAAAGTCATTTACATCTCAGAGTTAGGTATGCAATTCAGTCTCTATGTTCTATACATGTATGTCACATGCTTTTTGAAGATTCCACCTCCCCCCCCCCCCCTGCTAGGAAGAGCATGTGTCACACAAATACTGTCATCTTGACAGTCAGTATTTTTGGGATTATTTTCTTAGATTTGTATAGATGTAATTAGACCAAAGATATTAGCAGCTGAAGTGCAGGTCCATTTACAAATTCACTCCTCTGTCCCAGTGTTATGAGTCAGACTTCATTGCCTTGTACCTCCTTCCTCCCCCCCCCCCCCCCCCCCACACACACACACACTCACACATTTAAAAATGTGTTGTTGATAAGGCTTGGCAAGTGGTGACACCAAGTGCTTTTTTATGCATTACTTGGTCACATAGACACCTACTACAGCTGTCACGCAAGTGCCAATAAGCAAAGTCCTGGATATCAGACCTACATCATGCAGTCCAACTGTTAGCAGTCACTTGGTAGATATTTGTTCTATGTTTTGTCAGCTCTAATGGGGAATTAGAAGTTACAGGTTTTCAGACTTAAAATTTATGTTTAAGGCTTTTAGTCATTGAAGTTTATCTCCTTCAGTTTTCACCACACTACAATGTTTCATGCCAAGATCTTCAGTAATTATTTCTTGGGATTTCAGTTTTTTCAAAGCCCCATAGCCTATGGGTTTTGGAGGTTTACTGTACTTCTATGCTTTGCAGTTTTTTCTCTGTGTGTGTGTATGTATGTGTGTTGAAGGAAGCGTTGAGATGTGTCCTGAACTATTGATCTCTTAAAATCTCTATTAAAATCTGCATAACTATCCATGTGAATTAGTTACACTAAATGCAATATACTCACTGGTGTAGGAAGGGTGACTGGCCATATGGGTCATGACTCACTGGTGTAGGAGTGGTGACTGGTCATATGGGTCATCACTCACTGGTGTAGAAATGCTATGTGGCCATATGGGTCATCACTCACTGGTGTAAAAATGGTGACTAGCCATATGTGTCATCACTCACTGGTGTAGGAATGGTGACTGGCCATATGGGTCATCACTGAGTGGTGTAGGAATGGTGAGTGGCCTTGTGGGTCAGCACTCACTGGTATAGGAATGGCTACTGGCCATGTGGGTCATCACTCATTGATATAGGAATGCTGACTTGCCATATGTGTCATCACTCACTGGTTTAGGAATGGTGACTGGCCATATGGGTCATCAGTCAATGGTATGGGAATGGTGACTGGCCATATGGATCATCACTCACTGATGTAGGAATGGTGACTGGCCATGTGGGTCATCACTCACTCATGTAGGAATGGCTGCTGGCCATGTTGTTCATCACTCACTGATGTAGGAATGGTGACTGGCCATGTTGTTCATCACTCACTGATGTAGGAATGGTGACTGGACATGTGGCTTGTCACTCAGTGATGTAGGAATGGTGACTGGCCATGTGGGTCATCACTCACTGGTGTAGAAATGGTGACTGGCCATGTAGGTCATCACTCAGTGGTGTAGGAATGGCTACTGGCCATATGGGTCATCACTCACTGACATAGGAATGGTGAATAGCCATGTGAACTGCAGTCATGGTTCCATGCAATTTTATGCTGTCATGTATTTGTGCTGCACAGAAGGTAGCGCTGTCATTGATTGTAATTTTTCAGTGCTAAATACAACAAAACTTGTGCTCATCTAAATAATTTTACTTATTCGAGATTCATATTTCTCATGAAAAGACATTTTGTACAATTACCAGCATAATTGTAGCTTTGGTTCTATCAGAGATCAGAATGATCCAGGTCAACAGCTTTCCTAAGTGTAACTTGCATGCCAACCATGTGGTGAAAAGCTTTTGGTGTGGTTTCTAACCAGGACTGAAAGCGTTAACCTTTCAGCTAATACCAGTACAACATAGAACAAGTAAGTCATTTACTGCCAATACTTTTTCATTCTGTAATATAAACACTCTCACAACTTCACATGGAAAATTGCAATGGGAAAATTAAAAGTATTTTTTTTTACTGATCAACACATGGTCACCGTCTGTCACGAATTGTGATTGCTGACCTCAAATGAGCTTCTTTGGCACTTCTCTATACCCCCTCCACCCAATATAACAGGCCCTGGGCAAATGGCCTGGAGGTCTCCAATTACTAACTCTTTCAGTGTCAAATTTTGGACTGAGTCAACAGCTTTTCTCGGCGCGCATTTGGCACAATGCGCCAAATGTGTGCTGAGAAAAGCTGTGGACCTGGGATATTCTCTGTGGAACTATAGGCATAATTGTACTTGAATGAAAGGTCTTTTTACGGGGAATACAAATCTGAGATCCTAATGATAGTTCAGACCAGTTTGACTTAAGTAGATTGACGTTAGTCATGATTGGCACTGAACGAGTTAAGCTGCAGTAGAATAGAAAATGCAACAACAGCACCTTTCTTCCTCATGTTTCTGGGGGTCTAATGAAATGTTCAGCTGTCAATGGCTTGTGTATGATCCCCGTGATGAGTCATATGATAGGTCTGTTTTGACTGTATTTCATGTCACTAGGTTGTGGGATGCTCAGCCGTGACAGAGTAAAGAATCAACAGATGTGCTAGGCACATCAAGATTGACTCAGCCAGACATTTGATAGAAATTGCTGAACTGTTGGAAGCATCAGCGTGTCATGTAATGATACTAGTATATCTTATTCAATTCAGAAAGTCACCTTTGACCCATAAACATATATCAACGGTGACAACTCCTATTTTAAGGTATCTTGTGGCATGCAGGAGTCCCTCTCTTATAAGGCCACTCAAAATGCCGCCCAAAAGGGGCGTTACAAGATGGCTGGTCTTGTAAGAGTGGGACAATAGAACTACAATGTAACACTTTGTGAAAGGAATGGTAGTCTTTTAAGAGGGCTGACCTTTGGTGAGAGGGGCCTTACAAGAGGGGGACCACTGTACAATGCTACCCCAACCCCCTACCCCTAAAGGAAAATTGCTAGAATTAGTTTGCTACAGGTCAGTGAGTAACATTTGAGATAACTATTTTCATGCAGAGATGGTGACATTTTTGTCGTGTTGGCAGAAGCAGACTGAGCATTTTGACAAAAATATCAGCTCTGACCAGCAACCCAGTAAAACTTTGTCCAGCTTATTGCTCATTCTTTCATGAAAACACCAGTATAATGAGGCTGAGTTACTCTGATGAACATTAAAGTTGAGTATGCTACCATGGTGGTGAAGGAAGTGGTCAGTGGTTTGTCTTGGTTGACAGTTCACATGCTGCAATGCCTTGGTTGACAGGTCACATGCTGCAGTGCCTTGGTTGACAGGTCATATGTTGCAGTGCCTTGGTTGACAGGTCACATGCTGCAGTACCTTGGTTGACAGGTCACATGCTGCAGTGCCTTGCTTGAGAGGTCACATGCTGCAGTGCCTTGCTTGAGAGGTCACATGCTGCAGTGCCTTGCTTGACGGGTCACATGCTGCAGTGCCTTGGCTGACAGGTCACATGCTGCATTGCTTTGGTTGACAGGTCACAGTTGCCCTTGGCAGGCAGTGCCAAAGCCACATAAACTATGCAAACTTGAATAAAAAATCTCTGTTTTTTTGCCAGGGAATTTGAACATGCATTTCAAGTTTATTTCCAGGTAAATATCCAATTGTGCCTGTCACAGAAACACATGGACAGATCAGTGGCACTGTGGCTTCTGCTTGTAAAACACCATTGTCCATGACTTGAAACTGTTACCGTTGGCTAGCTTCATATATAGTAGAAGTACTTTATTGGTAATAGAAGTTATATTAGTATATATAGTATAGTAGATATATATATATATATATATATATATATATATACTATATTTATATATGTATATTATATATATATATATAAAACTTTGGCTAGCTTTATATGCACTAGTGCTTTATTGTAATTAGTGGAGTTATACTAGTGTGTACTAAAATATATATATACTAGAAATAACCTTGGCTATTAAAAGACCTTGAATTGTATATATAGTATGATATATAATATATATATATATATATGTACATGTATATATATATGTGTATATATATATATATATATAATATATATATATATATATATAATATAATATTATATATATATATATATATATATATTTAATTAAAGGTCTTTTAATGTGACACCCTTGAATAATGTGCTACCTGTTCAATCCATCCAAATAAGTGAGAAAAAGGAAATAGGTGAGAGAACAAGTAGAAAAGTTGGGCTGTGTCACAACAGGTGACAGGGAGTCTAAATGGGCTGACAGCCATGTGTAGAGTGGACATAATACAAAAGACTAAAGTCATGTATGTGTACCCAATATGGAAGTCTGGTTAACTTGTATAGTTGCTTACAGTTTAACATAAATGTCAGACAGTTATCTTGATTTACCTTGAGTGTTTTTTCCCGAGCTGCCAATCAGTTTTCAAAACAACTAGTTATAAGTAGTGATGATTGGTCATGGGAATACATACCCTCGGTAGTCTAGATCTGACAGGGGGAGTCATCTATTTGGGCATTACTCTACTAGGCATAGGCACACTGCACTCAGATTTTCAAGTCGAGTAAAATAAGACCCTCAACGAAATGAACACAGTTGACTAACAATAAAATAGAAGAATAAGAAAACATGAATTGAAAAAAAAAATGAACTTAAAATGAAAATAATTATTATGATAATAATAATATCTGGCATATAGCAGGTCTATATTATGCTATTTTCAATTTATTGTTGGAGGAGACTAAGAAGTGATACCATTTCAATGTGCTATAGAGGGGAGAGCCATTTAGTGTATGCCAAGAGTTGAAAAAGTGAATCAGTGCAAACAGCTACATACATAAGTGCTAACACAGCACAGGTACAGGTATAGTGCAGGAAAGTTTACACTTGCAGAAACATCAGATTTTAATCACCAGAACACAGGGCCATCATGATCCTCTTGTTCAATTTCAGAATATCTACAAAAGATAGTTAAGAGTGGAAGTGTCTGTGGACTTCAAGGAAACAAAATCAGGCCTCTTATTTCTTGATGTGCTTCTCTTTCAGCCGGACTAGAGAGTGCCTTAGTACTGAGCTGTTAGTGGGGTGCATGGCCAACACTGGTGCTTTGTAGTTCTTCCCACTAGAATGCTGCTTAAAAAAGAAGAAGCTGCTCTCTCAAAATAATGAGGCTTTAGAGGACTTTTTATCAGTCCAGCTGAGGAGAGATTTGTATTCATAGGGTCAGCTGGTTTCATTTCGTGACAACCGTGTGAGAACAAACAGTGTACCACATAGTACACTGAAAGTCCTTGTAGTTCAAGTACATCATTTATGTGTACATATAATTACAATTATACTTAGATTTACATCACAATTACTCTTGATGTATACTTTTATATCCGTTAACCCAATTCAAGAGCTTTCTTCTTCTTCCTTTTGTTTTATATGCACGGCAAAAAGTCCATCCTTATGTTTCTACATGTAGTGTATGGTGCAGCCGCCGTCAATACAACCTTTTTTTAACCACCTAAAGAACAATTCTTCAATTGATTGCAGACATTCACCCTTTACCTGATGGATTGAGAGTCGGTCATCTGGCAATCTCCCAAGTTGGTTTAATGCAGAGAAATTTTTGAAGTTGTATGAAACTGGCAGAGAAACCCAGCAGACATGGCAGTGTAATAGACAGACATGGCAGTGTAGTAGACAGACATGGCAGTGTAATAGACAGACATGGCAGTGTAGTAGACAGACATGGCAGTGTAATAGACAGACACGGCAGTGTAATAGACAGACATGGCAGTGTAGTAGACAGACATGGCAGTGTAGTAGACAGCCTTTCATTGTAGCCATGCAATGGAGCTTAAAACCACATCATGTATCTACTTTCATCAACACTTGCCTTGTCTTTCTATGGAGCTTAACCCTTTCCCCCTCAAACCGGCCAAAACCGGCTGGTTGTCAAATGTCGTCTGCTTCAGTGTTTTCAACTAATTTCAACAGTTATGAAAAACAATTTGACTGAGAAATGTGTATGAGACTTATCAAGATCACATGCCCCAGGTCAACAGCTTTCCTTGGCATGGGTTGGGCACTTAGTGCCCAACCCATGCCAAGAAAAGCTGTTGACTCAGTCTTAATCTAAGGGGGAAAGGGTTAAAACCATCCTTACATAGGTGTTTCACAGAGGTACGTTCCTCTGTTGAAGAAAAAGCAATATTCTTTCTGCAGACGTGATCAGAAAGCAATGCCAGGAGCTGTCTTTGAGATCTGAACCCGTACATGTTTCTATGGGAGAATAAAAAGCAGGAAACCTATCAAGGAACAGTCTTTTTTTTTTTTTTTTCACAGATGCCCCCCAGCAAACAAAGTTTGGAGTGTATAATCTCAGCTTGACCAACTGTCTGTCCATAATGGAACCCTCACAAGCAAGATATATCATGATTCAATATCCACAGCAAAATCAAATTTAACTCATCTGTAACTTGGCACTATTTTTTACCTGATTACATTTTGATGACCTTTTCAAGTTCACAGGAGATATGTATGTATGTATGTATGTATGTATGTATGTATGTATGTATGTATGTATATATATATATATATATATATATATATATATATATATATATATATATATATATATATATATATATGTAGGTCCGTGTCAGGGTTGGGGAGGGTATTCCAGTCTTTTGAAATTAACTGTTCTATTTTTACTGAGACCCAAGTGCTGTTTCATAGCTGAAGAACAACAAATAACAAATAAGTTCTGAGTTTCATATTGCTATGAAATTATATATTATCAATTAATCACTGCAAAATGATTGAAATGCTATTGAAATATATTTGTTGCATGTTTCCCTCTTAAAATTGAGGCGCAAATGTCTCTGAGCTTTGGATGGCAAGAGTGCTGTAGAAAGTTAGCAATTGAGAGTACATGTCCTTTCAATTGAAAATTGTAGGAAAATTAATGGAGGAAAAGTTAAACTGAGAAGTGGAAAAAAACCCAAACAAAATTGTTTACCCGTGACTTTAAGTTGGGAAGTTTTGTGGAGCAAGGTCAAAGTGATTTGACGAAGACAAAGAGTGTCCTCTGACATTCACCTTCACAGTGGTATGTCAAAAAATGTTGAATGTTCTTTAGCAACATTATTATTGAAGTTACAATAATTGGTTAAACTATTCATGTATGGTAAGTGACTGGATTGGAGAAGAAGGTAATATAACTTACAGAGCTTGAACAAAGGATTTCTGGGGTTTTTTTTGTAATTATTTTATTTATTTTGTGTTAAAGTGAAACCTGGTTTGAGAGACCACCCCTAGGGCAAGCCAAAAAGTGGTCAAATGAGGCAGGTGGTCTCTCAATACAGGTTTAATAACATGGAAAAGATAGCAAAAGGGACATAGTAAACATGGTCTGAAAAGGCAGGTGGTCTTTCATCACAGTGGTCTCTCAAAACAGGTTTCACCTTATTTGTCCTAATTTATGCTGGGTTGGCAGATCAGTACCACACAACTGTTCTGCATAAAATACCACCTGTATAAGAATAGTTCTCTTCCCATATTCTGTTTAGGAGCATCCAGGTTGTACCTTGCCATTGATACTTCCTCTTCTGTCATAAACATGCCTGTTGTGTAGACAGGGACATCCATGGTTTTTGCCTTTGATGCGACACATATTGGGAACATTTCATAGTATAACGCTTTAAGGTCTAGGCTTTTTCATTGGGTTTGCAGACTGTATCTGGTGATTTTTGATATTTTTAGGTAAAACACTAGACATCGAGCCGTGTTTGTTTTTTCTGTATGATACAAAAGATTGCTAGTATCACATGCCAAAATAATTACTGAATATCAAAAAATGAATATTAATACCTTTGTTTTGCACTGATATAAAATAGTACATTTAAACATTACTGTGGGTTAAGAGAAACTGATTTTTTTAATGAAAAGTCCCCCAAATTATGTAATATTTATATTTTCCAAAAATAGTGCAGTAGATTATAAGATGTGTGTAATATTACATTTTTGGAACATGTTAACGCTTGTTTATGGCAAATTACTGTCAAAAATATCTTTTGCGACCTGCAAACCCTTATAAAAAGATACTTGCTTGTTGCAATAATATTGTAAGGAGGAAGGGATCTATGTTATACATGGATACATAATTTCAGGGTCTGCGAAACGCGCAGACCCTGACAGGAAAGTGTCAAAGGTAAGCATTTGGTATAGTTGCTGTTCATAAGATGTTGGAAAATTAGAAATGTTTGGTAAAGGGACACAACCCAAATTTCAGTATTGCTGTGAGACCAAATCTGTTGAAGATTGAATCAACTCCTATTGATAGCTTAAGCCGTCTTCTGAGAGAGCTACACGCATGGCAACACTAAGGCAGACAGTTCAGTGTTCACAGCCAGTGGGGTCTCCTGCACAGCCATCTTTTTCTGGAGTTTTTGAGTGCCTGGCAATGAGAATGAAATTGGTCACCAAAACACATGACTTATACTCCTGTGAGCCCAATTTCCTGGGTTTTGTGTGGAGTCTGACATGGAGCTCGCCTGGTCCAGAGTACATTTGAATCATGTCCATCCAGAGCAGATATGTTTTAAACTTATCTAGCTGACATATTTGAAGTCCCAATAGAATTTTGACAATTTTTGTCAACACTTTATAATACAAAAAAAAAAAAGAAAAAGAAAAAAATGTGTTGGTGGGCATAGTTTGCACCCAGAATTGTGTGTATCTGAGTCTAGCATGCTGTCCATAACACCATCAGAGCTGATATATTCAGTGAAGTTTTTGTCGTTGCTTTGTCATAGCATGTGTATATTTGACCAACATTGAACGGGGCCAGTGAGTAGCAGGTCAACTGTCAAGGTCACCGAAAATGGCTGGGATTCTCGACTTGTTTTTACCAAAATTACGTTGTTATAATGTTTAAATAGTTTTAATGGTGTATGATATCAGAGAATATGTAATCTGCTTGGAGATAAGTGTATGAAAAACAGACTCGTTGCCATCGGCTCCGAGTCTGGTTTTCATACACTTGGCACCATTGAGAGTAATTCCTCAATATACAGTGACAAAGTTTGGCATCCTGGTCACTAAGTCAACTACATTGTAGTAGTGCATTGACTTAAGCAAAAAAGTCGGGTCCCAGGACCCACAAAGAAATTACATTTAACACCCAGGACCCGTAACGGGTACCCACAGCAAAAATCCTTACTGGAATGATACACAGAAACATATTTTTGTCTCCCCGTGCAACGGGGGACATATTGTATTTGCGTCCGTTTCTTCCACTTCTTCTTCTTCTTCAACACATTGTTGTGTGAGTTGCGGATGTGATAACTCGAGAAAGATTTGACTTGGGAAGTTGAAATTTTTTGTGAAGATGTTCCTATATAAAACCTTGCTTGGGATTGCAGATGGGTGACCTTGAGCTATTTTTCAAGGTCACATGGGCATGTCATGTAAAATTGACGCGGCCACAATAACTCCGCAAGGATTTGACTTATGAGGTTGAAATTTTGCATGATTATGTACCATAATACGAACTAGTTTGGGATTGTAGATGGGTGACTTTGACATATTTCAAGGTCACATGGCCACTTTTAAAAATCATTGCAGATGCACTAGAGAAAGATTTGACTTAAAGAGGTTGATGTTTTGTGTAATTATGTTTCTATGTAAGATTTTTGTAAGACTGTGCTTGCAACTGCAGATGTATGACCTTGACCTATTTTTCAAGGTCACGTGGGCATGTCATATAAAATTGACGCCGACGCAATTACTCCATCAGGATTTGACTTAAGAGGTTGAAATTTTGCACAATTATGTACCATAATATGAACTAGGTTGGGATTGCAGATGGGTGACCTTGACCTATTTTCAAGGTCACATGGGCATGTCATCATAAATTAACGTGGATGCAGTAACTCCCCAAGGGTATGACTGAAGAGGTTGAAATTTTGCATGATTATGTACCATGATATGAACTAGGTTGAGATTGTAGATGGGTGATCTTGACCTATTTTCAAGGTCACGTGGGCACTTTAAAAAAATCATTGCAGATGCACTCGTGAAAGATTTGACTTAAAGAGGTTGACATTTTGTGTGATTATGTTTCCATGTAAGACTTTCCTAAGACCTTACTTGTAACTGCAGATGTATGACCTTGACCTATTTTTCAAGGTCACATGGGCATTTCATCTAAAATCAATGTGGACGTGATAACTCAAGGAAGATTTGACTTGGGAAGTTGAAATTTTAGGTGAAGATGTTCCTATATATGATCTTGCTTGGGATTGCAGATGGGTGACCTTGACATATTTTTCAAGGTCACATGGGCATGTCATCTAAAATTGACACGCATGCAACAACTCTGCAAGGATTTGACTTAGGAGGTTGGAATTTTGCATGTTTATGTACCTTAATACCAACTAGGTTGTGATTGTAGATGGGTGACCTTGACCTATTTTGTAGGTCACATGGCCACCTTTTAAAAGTCATTGCAGATGCACTCGAGAAAGATTTGTCTTAAAGAGGTTGACATTTTGTGTGATTATGTTTCTATGTAAGACTTTTGTAATACCTTGCTTGTAACTGCAAATGTATGACCTTGGCCTATTTTCAAGGTCACTTGGGCATTTCATAAAAAAATCAATGTTTTGAAATGTCAATTAAGAGTGTACCCTCACCATATCTGTAAATGATGGGAATCGGTATGCCTATTTATAAAAATAGGGGTGACAATAGTAAGGGCGCAGGGGGAGACATTTGATTTTCTGTTGGAAAATCAGCCTATTCTAGTTAAACTTGCTTTTGTTCAGATACAGTATAATAATTCCACTATTCGTCAAGTTGCCTATTCCTGAGAGAAAAAAGAAAAAGAAAGAAGAAAAAAAAAGAACATTATAGAGAAAAAGGCAGAAATACACATAGATCTATATTTTGCTTATTTATATCGAAAGCAGTCGGGTATTAAAAATTGGATGCCCGACTTTTTGGCATTTTGACGGGGGGTGGGGTGGGGGTGGGGGTGGGTGTGTGTGTGTGTGTGTGTGTCAATGCAGTAGATTGTAGGCTTCAGTTTTTGGGGGAGCATTCCTTATCCTGATGGTAATGCAGTTTGGTTGTTGTCAGACTGACACAGTACTTTAGTCCAGTATGTAATTGCTGTAGTCTAAACTTTGTGTTGGGGATGTGCTTTAAGCAGTTTAAAAAAAAAACACAGTGGCACAATTATTATGATATGAATTTGCTGAAATTTTGTCCTTGCCCTTGTGGCAAGGGCTGACATTGTATGGCATCGAACGAAAGGGAACGGGTAAGTGGACTTTCTTGATATTGTAATTTTGAAGAAAAATATGCTTGTGCCACCGGTAATACAATAAAGGTACTGTTCAGTTCATGCCTAAAGCAGCAGGAGATTTCATTGCCTGGTTTGTAAGTATAAGTACACACTGATAGTTCTCTGCTGTATTTACAGGGTACTGGTGGTAAGGATGACCCATGGATTTGGCATTGAAGACCATGCAAGCACGAAGGTGTAGAATTCCCGTCTCGTTTTGGCTGATGGCAGATAAAAGTAGCCTGCAACACAAACCAATTTGTGGCCATGACAGATAGTAAGACATGTAATGTACATGGTGTAAATGGACAGAATGGTGGATTTTCTGCATGTTTATTGCTTTCAATTCATACAAAACAGCTGTCTGGTTATTTACATTAATGAAATATGTTTACATTAAATTTATATATTTTTGTACCATTTAGCTCAGTCTACTGAAGGTTTAAGATGATAAGTGTTGCAACGTAAAAAATAGTCCATGAAAAGACAGAAGATTGTGTACAATTTATCCATAAAAGTAACTTAATATCTTTTTGATAATTTAATTGGACAATGTAACTTTTGTTCAATGAAAGCATCATATTACTTGTTTAACATAAGACCTTACTGTTTTCTATGAATGTACATGTAATTATTTTGTGTGATGGAAGTGTAGGTCTAAGAAATATGTATCAGTAGTTGGTTGATGTTAGGATATTTATCTTATACCATGTATACATGTACTGTGTGTGTTATATTGGATGGATATTATCACTGGGCTACTTTGTCAAACAATGTAAAGTGACATTTTCTTACATCTTTTGAAAGAACCCTCAGTTCTTTGTAGTTGCTCAACAGGTCGTAGATTGACATATTTAATCTGGAATGTAGATCTCAGTCATATTACATGAAAGAAGTGCACTGGTATTAATATTAATCCAGAAAATAGTGCTTAGAGATAGCACAACTGATTTATCCTTTTTTTACTTTGTTCTGGAAGTGCTCAATGTAAATTTCATCACAATGTTAAATTACTCATGAATTAAAGCTTCTAAAAGTTGCAGTTCCGTGAAGAATTCCCCACATGCTCTCTTTAGATCACTGTGTTGTCTTACTTTGAAACTATTAAATATGTATGAACTGTTTCCCTCATTCTCTATTCTCAGGGTACAGTTAAATTCGAAAACGATGAACGTGTCAAAGCAACCCTTAACTCGGGCTATGCATCATTGCTGTGTACACCAATTTGTGGTTTCAGCAATTTCCACAAACATGCAAACTTAATGCCTTTTGTATATTATATCATTGATGGAACAAATGACATTAAATTATGATGACCATGCAGTTTAGGTGCCATTTTTAGACAAAGGCCATGCAGTTTACGTGCCATTTTTTTAGATGAAGGCAATCTTTTTCTGTATGTTGTATCTGTTGAGCATATTGGCACAGTAGCTTGTGGGCTAATCATGCAGGTGGAATACAGCATGAGAGTACCCTATGGATGGACATGTATGGAAATTGTAATAGAGTGTACAGTGCATTTAAAAAAGGCTGTGTCTCCGTTGTTTCCTTTGTGTTACATTCAGTTTGTCTGTCTTGTATTTGTGGTTATGAAAAATGGGGAAATACAGTTGGTTGCTGTACATGTAAATTTGATTATGTTACACAATCAAGATATCACAATAAATGTGCTGATAAGGGTTTGCATTAGGGTTAATACTGCAAACTTGTCCAATCATCGACTCTTTTGACCGCAGGCTTCAATGAAAATTGAGTCCTGTATGCTGTAAATCCAAGGCATGAGGGTGTCAAATGTGGCAGCGTTCTCTTTGAACCTGTCGGTCAAAGAGTCAACACAGATTTGTGTTGGTACTGTCGTAATATGGTCATGATGATGGAGAAATCATGTACTGTAAATTACTTTAATTTCTAGGTCTTATTATTTTGCTTATTTCACTGATGGCACAAAACCGTTAAAATAAAAGCACAGTGAAATAGTATTTTAACATTGTTTAAATAGGTATAATGTCCAAAATTGTGAAATTTAAACTACAGTGAAATGTCAAAAATACTAAAACAGTTTGAAGCAAAAATAAAGCAATTTACAGTATAAGTCAGAAGTTTAGAAGAAAAAATGGCCTGAGCTTTCCTGCTCAGCACACCTTGAGGTGTAAAGGACAGCATAGCAGGCAAGGTGTCAATCAGATAAGGTCAGCTTTGTTCAGATGCAGCATTTCCAGATTTTATTTTAGTATGTTTCAATACAGACAGATATCTGCTGTGTGTTGTCGTTTTGATTAGAGCACCTGTCAATTTGAAGCCACAGTTGTAGCAACAGGCCATTCAATTACAAGCCCTGAGAGGTCACCTGTTTATTTAATGTTACCAATTGATCCAGCAGGTTGGATGGCCACATATGGCAGGTGTTAACCCTTTCCCCCTCAAACCGGCCAAAACCGGCTGGTGGTCAAATGTCGTCTGCTTCAGTGTTTTCAACTAATTTCAACAGTTATGAAAAACAATTTGACTGAGAAATGTACATGAGACTTATCAAGATCACATGCCCCAGGTCAACAGCTTTCCTTGGCATGGGCTGGGCACTTAGTGCCCAACCCATGCCAAGGAAAGCTGTTGACTCAGTCTTAATTCAAGGGGGAAAGGGTTAATGAGAATGGCACTGTGGCAGTGAGAGTAACTTTTTTAAATTTCTAAAGCAGTTTTGTCATTGACTTTTAGCTGCAAATTCTAAAAAGTATGAGAATTTCATTAAAATATTTTGCAAGATGTTCAGTTCGGAACAAATTGTGATGTTTCTGTTTGTTCCAAAACTTTTCTCATGATAATTCTGCTATGAATGCCAAACAAAATGTGGAGAGAAAGTTTGTGTCTGTAAGTAAATCAAGACCATTTTCCTATCAGAGAAGTGCAGAGTAGTTGTAGACTGTGTGTCTGTTAGGCAGAGTATACATATGAAGGTTTGAAACATCATACATGTATATAATTACTGTACCAGTACATAACACATTTAACATTGCAGGGACTGATGGTGCCATTAGCCAAATGCTTATGTTTCATTAATTTGGCTGAGGAAATTTTGCAAATGGCTAATGTATTTTAGTATTATATGAGGTATGTTGAAATCTGCAGTGATTACTGTTTTATTTCCCAATTTGACCTGTTTTATTTCCCAATTTGACTACACATTTTGAACATCTAGATCTGTCTCTGCATTGGGCACAGGCTGCAAAATGTGTGTAGAAAACACAGTACCATAGAGTTAGCCCAGTTAACTTTTGTTGTGGTGGGTCTTTTACCATAGAGTGAGCTCACTTTTGTTGTGGTAGTTCTTGTCAAGTTACAAAAGATCTGTTTTAAGGTTTTAGGACAAATGTTCGTAAAAATTATGCATCTGTAGTATTATATATGACATATACAGTACTTTCTATACCTCTTGGTCAGTCTTTCTACAGACACATACAAATTGTAACACTGTGACCTATTACTAGGCTGTGTACTACACTCAAGTTTTGTCAGTGCTTTATTTGTTTATTTGGTGAAATTTACGGTATTATGCACGGACATGTTCTTTTATCGTACAACTTAACATGCCAATAAGGATGGACAAATCTCATGTTATGGATGATTATTGAGAGCCAGCTCATTACATTGAGTTGACTCTTTGTTCAGACTAAGACAAGATTCAACATTTCCCCAGATCCCTTGAAGGATCTGTTTGCTACTTAAGGTATATATTATGACTGTAACTCTTGTGGGGGTGGGGTTCCAAAGGGGAGAGGAGCTAGTAAGCAGGGCTATGTTTTCTAATGTGGTAGATTTGTCTTTTTTAAGAATTTGACCCTTTACAAAGAGATAGATACACACAGCATGTACATACTTAGGGATGGTTTAACATGATCATCATTTTTTAATTAGTAAGTCCTTAGGGTACTAAAATTTTAAATGACCCCCCTCCTTCCCCCCCAAATTATTACTTTAAAAATGATGATTTTCCAAAAAAAAATCATAGCCAAATTGCACAAAACAGGCCAAAAATTGACCATCATTTTCCAGATTCTGTAAAAGGGTACAGAATTATTTAACCCCCTCCCCCCTTGCGTACTGTAAGTACTAATTAAAAAATGATGAAAGTGTTGAACCATCCCTTAGGTATACCCTGGTACATACTAAGGCATGCCCTGTTACTTTTGCATAAATTTCAGTGACATTGAGGGTTTGGAAAAATACGCAGCTTGCTTGTTTTGTGAATCAGCTTTTTGTTGTGCACTCATAATCCCCCCCCCCCCGAAAAAGACGATTGGATAATGCCTGTAGAAATGACATTTTAGTTTCAAGTAAATACAACATGATACATTTATCCCTTGATATCATATCATAATTGCCATCAAATTGTGTGTGTTTTTTATCACATATATTAAACAGCCAAACAGAAGTATATTTTTTGGACCAAGATGTTGCAGTCATCATAGGCTGCAGTGGTAATCATCCCATGACTCATCTGACTATGTCAGTTTACAAATGTGATCATAGCCTTGACAGACTTTATTGACCATTGAACACATTACAAAACCACATTCCAGCAAAACACTGACACAGTTCTACAAAAAATTCAGTACACATACACCAGTATGCTGAAGTCCAGTTGTACTTAGAGTATAGTATTTAAACTCTTTCAGTGCCAATCACATCTAAAGTCGATCTATTTAAGTCAGACTACAGTGGCTCCCCTCTTATAAGGCCCCCCCAAATGCAGACCAAAAGTGGCCTTTGAAGAGGGGTGGCCTCTCCAGAGGGGGAGAACATAATGGAAATGCCATACTTTCTGCATAAGAATGGTGGCCTTTTAAGATGGGTGGCCTCTGGTGACAGGAGCCTTACAAGAAGGGGAAGACTAGTCTGAATTATCATTAGGATGCCAGATTCGTATTCCTAGGAAAAGACCTTTCATTCAAGTACCAGTATGCCTATACGACCAGAGAGAATACCAGGTCAACACCTTTCTTCAGCATGCATTGGGCACATTGTGCCCAGTGTGCCTAGAAAAGCTGTTGACTCAGTCCAAAATTTGGCACTTTAAGGGTTAAATTGTTGACAATTTTATTTGCAAGGCTTGACAGTCATTTACATGGGGGTATTCATTGCTGTAAACTGTAGATGTGGAAGATAGGAAACGGTGAATAAACAACACAAGTCTCTCAGCATCAGGCTCAAAGTAAAGCACTGATGGGGGATTCATGTCCTCACTGGGGTGATACCCAGTATGTGTATGCAGTTCCCTGCAGTATGCAAGTGGCACTGATGGTGCTTTAACAAGAAGCCTTAAGCAGTCTTCTGGTGGGCCAAAGAAGATTAAAGTAGGGTGGATTTCATTTTACTCCTTGTGTTGTAAATCATCCAAGCATGTATCTTTTTAAGTGGCCTGACTTGCCAATAGTCATTGTAGTGCAGTAAATAAATAGATGCATATACATATATATATATACACATGTAGGGCCAATACAACTAAGAATTGTAAATGGTTTATCTTATTTTGGGAGCCAAAAAATTTTGTCTGAAAATTGTCTGCCACAAAAGATTTTGTCGGTTAGACTTGACGGACTGAACATTTTCTTGGCGTTTTAATTTTCTTAAATTTCTTCACAAGTTGACATGCAGAGCAGGAGACATTTTTGTACTCACTTATGTTTTTCATCTACCAGGATATATAGTTTTGCGACTATTGTTTAACAGAACTACTAGTTTCCACCAGGGGCAGGGCCAGTTAATGAAAGGGATAGAGACAGTGGATAGGGCAGTGGATCTATCTATCTATCTATCTATCTATCTATCTATCTATCTATCTATCTATCTATCTATCTATCTATCTATCTATCTATCTATCTATCTATCTATCTATCTATCTATCTATCTATCTATCTATCTATCTATCTATCTATCTATCTATCTATCTATCTATCTATCTATCTATCTATCTATCTATCTATCTATCTATCTATCTATCTATCTATAGATTATAGCATGGTTTGTTGTCAATACGAAGAATATCACTGGCCATGGGTGCCATATGTGCAGAATGAGTGAGTGAAGCGAACAAGTTCTGCAATATGGTAACCAGTGCGAGTTCATATTCTTTGTATCTGCAACAAACTATGCTATGATCTGTGTATCTCATGCTTGCCTGCTTCAATAAGTAGTGTCGCACAAGATGTCAATGTTTTAGCAGAGGTTCAGCAGTCTGGCTGACAGCAGATGACAACATCATTACTAGGGTAGTAGCTTAGCCCATAATAGTATATCGTATATCAATACTTGCTGTTATACGAACTCTGCCCAACATTTAGCCTATTATAGCACTTTCAAATGACTTTATTATAGGGCCCATAGTGGTCTGGTCTATATGATATTTATACACATGCTTTATAGCACTAAAATTGACCCAAAGGTGAAATAAATACACACACACACATGTAGAGACAGAGGAGATACAGTTGCCAAGTGAAATTTAAAAATGTATCTTGTTTGACTAGAAATGAGCTTCAATAATATGCTACAAGCACTGTAACTTTGTATGTGTTTAGTCTTGATAAGGTATCTTAAAAAACGAACAAACAAACAAACATTCCATTATGACCAAAATATCTAGCTGAATCTGTTTAATGTTAAAAATACTTTCTTTGATCATCTTTAAGGGGAATGTCCTGGTACTGCACGTTTATGTGTAGGACTGCAATTTAACCCTTTTCTCCTTCAATTTAGGCTGAGTCAACAGCTTTCCTTGGGGACTGGTTGGGTGGCAAGCATCCAACCAGCCCCCAAGGAAAACTGTTAGGATAGGCTAATGATAGAACTTGTTTGCAATTTCTATTCAACTTATTTGTTGTTGAAAACTCATTGAAGCAGATCACATGGACGCCCCAGTTTGTATGCCACTTAATGAGGAAGGGGTTAGAAGTCACATCTAGTTTTCATTTAAGACCAGGTGTATGAGAAACTCCCAAAGGTGTTTTTTCATACATACATGTATTTATAATTATTGTCTATCACTGTCCAAGCAATACATAAACATTTTAATCCAACAAATGCTGTTGAGTAATTTTGGATGTCTCCTGAATATTTTGGTTATAGTTATTTGGTCAAATATAATCACTGGTGGTCAAATTTGAAGTTCAATATTGGGCATAGAACATTCATAAGATAACATGTATGTGTGAAAGCATTGTCATACCATGAAGAATATGAGATATTCTTAACTCATAATATGTAAGTTAATATTCAACATGTTGGTGCCACATTGTTAGCAAGCATGGTTTTTTAAGACTTTGAAATATTAATTGAAGTGCCAAAATCGTGCCATAACTGCTGAATCACTGGATAGGTTTATCCAGGGATGAAAAGTGGTCTAAGTTGCAACTATGTCTCGTTTGCCAGCTCAGTATTGACTCATTATGCAAGACTTTGAGCTTGTAGATGATATGTGTACGATGATTAATCCATTAAAAAGTGAACACTTCACCATCAGTATGTACATGTACCTCATGACATTAAAGCTGTATTGTCAAGACTATCGGATACTTTTGATGTTATTCTGATTTCATATGTACCTAATGGCATGGGGACTGTATTGCCAAGGAGACCGGATACTTTTGATTTTATTACATGCATGTACCTCATGACATGAGAACTGTATTGTCTAGGAAACTGGATACTCTTGACATTCTGAGTTTATGTGACCTCATGTCATGAGGAGTGTATTGTCATGGAGACCGGATACTTTTGATGTTATTCTTAGTAAACCAATATTAACCCTTTCCTGGCAGGAGTAAGACAGGTTTCCTTGATACAGTTTAGGCACATTACACCCAACCCATGCCAAGGAAAGCTGTTTGTCTCAGGTGTACTGTTTTGATAGGTCTTGTCTACGATTCTCATTTAAAATGTTTGTTGACAAGAAATGTAAGTAGAAATATTGAAGATGATGACATTTCAAATCTTGAGGCTTTTGTGCAATTTGAGTGGGAGAAAAATAAGTAAGCTACAATTAACCATTAAATTGTTATAGTGATAGTAAACTGGTGACCGTATACATTGTATTTGGAAGTGTGCTCATTCTTTTCTATTTGGTTGTGAATTTAGAAATTTCAAAAACCCAGTGCAAGAAGGTTAACAGATTTCAGAAATATTAAAGGCAGAAACTTCAAAATGTGATGAGCCCTATTCTGTACTCCATATATGTGTATGGAGTACATAACATTGAAAGGATACATAGGTAAAGATCAGAAAAGTTGGCATTTATGTGATTGGTAATGCCCTATGTGACTTTTCTTTGAAGATGGGAATATGTGTGCTGAGTGTTGTCACCCCTGTCTCCTTAACAGGCAGAAACCATCTTCTTGTAAAATATCTGCTTCAGTATTTTTGACTAATTTCAACAGTAATTAAAAACAAGTGAATGAGAAATGTGTCTGAGACATATCAATATAACATGACCCAAGTCAACAGTTTTTCTTGGCATGGGCTGGTTGCTTACCACCCAACACACGTTAAGGAAAGCTGTTCACTTAAGTCTGAAACTCAGTCGTGATTGAAGGAGGGAAAAAAATTCAGAACTCAACCTGTTTTTATGACTAAGAAAATGTTAAAACGGCATCTTTTAAATTTTTACAAGTAATGATGCAAATATATTGTTATGATTTCAAAGCATGTGATAGACATTAAGTCTCACACTTGAAAATTACCCTTATAACACTATGAATGCTTGGTAGAATTACCTTTATAGCACTGAATGCTTAGTAGAATTACCTTTATAGCACTGTGAATGCTGGGTAGAGCTGGAACTGCAAGTGGAATTCTTACACTTGATACATACCGTATAATTGGATGCTTCTTAGATGAGAATGGCTACAGGGAAGAAAGAAGAGTTTTCAGAGTAGCACAGCTGTGATTTGCTCAGTTGTTGTACATTGCTCCAAAATGTATTGTACTTTGTGTGTTTGATTCATGAATATTTGACAGTCTGATTTTCAAAAATAAATATGTATGCTTTTCTTCATTCTTTCAGTGTTGGTAGTTTATTGTATGTATGTATATATATATATACACATACATACAGTGGTCCCTGTCATATAATGCCACCCCAAATGCAGGCAAAAATTGGCCTTGTAAGAGGGGTGGTCTCTCTTGAGGGGGAGAGTATAGTGGAAATACCATACTTTCTGCACAAGAATGCTGGTGTTTCAAGAGGGGTTGCCTCTGGTGAGATGGATCTAACAAGAGGTGGATGTCTGTGCGTGTGTGTGTGTATATATATATATATATATATATATATATATATATATATATATATATATATATATATATATATTCCACCAATGATAGCAAGATCCAGCTTTTAGTTGGGCAATCTTACCTCTCAACCGTTGCCAAGACCTCCATGTCTGGGCAAATCGCCCAACAAAGATGGAGTTGGGTGTACTCACTTGATGGTTCCCAAAAACCTGACGGTTCCATAACCCCATGTTTTGGTTACCTCTTGGACCGGCATCCTCTTCCAGGTGCCTAATGGCATGGTCGTCTCAAAGAAGTTCTGTGAACTTTGTTCATAAATCACTGTTTAGTGCTTCATGCACGTTCCCTCGAGTGGAAAATCTTCTCTGATCGGTCCAGGACTCTTTGAAGGCTAGGATAGCTTGTATTTGTAATGTGGATACCATTGAAAGTGTGGAAGTAGAGCTGGTTGTTTTTGCCTGGACCCAACAATTTCAAAATGGCACCTCGACCAGAGAGCAAGAGGACAATGCCCACCAGGCAATCGCTGCTTGGCAGCAAGCAATAGATGTTGTTCTAGGGACCACTTTGACTTCTCCCATGTTGGAAACAGGCCAGATGATGGACTCACGGAGCTACTTTATGGCTGCTTGGGACTATAATGAGCATTGCTTTGGTTGCCATCAGCAACTTGGCTACGTTTGCTCTGGTGAGAAAATTTGCCAGTTCTGTGCTGATTGGGGAGAGGACAAATGGCTGCTCTATGAGCAAGGAAGAAGCGCGACAAAGCTAGATGTAGGTGGCTGGCTGTTGCTGCTAAACAATGGGCTTTGGACTCCAATTTGATTGACTCTTCACCCACAACTCCATTAAAGAAGAGAAGACAAACCCACAAAGCATGCTTGCTTTTTCAGGTGACTGCCATCTCAACAGCTGAACCCCCTCCAATGGGAGTAAGGAAAGGAGGTGACGTAGTCACGAGCAGAGTGCAAAGAGATCGCTGTGAGAACACCCAGCTTAGGCACAGGCGATGACAAGTGCTCCTTTAGGCACTGACCAGAGGCTTTTCCTCACCTTGGAGTCATGGTTAATAACATGGAAGAGATGCTCAGGGCAGCCGTCCCTGCCTCACAGCCCATCACTTCGGGGTCCCCTCTGAAGAGGCAGGCTAAGCACAAGTTAGATCTCAAGATCTCGGTTCCCCTGGCCCGAGCGCTCAGAGTCCGAGAAGCACAAATTGGTGAAATCAGGATGGAAATCCCAGGTTGTCATCTGGGCATATCAGAATGCCGGCCTATTCCCTGAGCGATAGGGTGGAAAGCCTGGACGTCATGGAACACCAAAGCCAAGACTAACTTCCTGAGATCTCTGGTCTGAGAGCTCACTTGGAAAGTTCAAGCAGGTTGAAGGGTGAGGCATGTTCTGGGACTACAAAATGTCCTGGCTGACCAACTCTCCAGAAGAGGTCAACCACAGTAAGGATGGAGTGGTTGATCCACCCACAGGTTGTTCAGGCCATGTGGGCCTGGTGGGGTACCCCACATGTGGACCTGTTCACAATGAGTGAAAATGCTTTGGATCCACAGGCCTGGCAGAGGATGCTGTAGCCATGAACTGAAGAAAACTTTGGGCATTTGCCTTTCTGCCTCCGTAGATCCTCTCGAGGCTATTGTGAAAGGTTTAGTCTGACAACTGCAATTCCATACTGGCCGCCCCCTGGCAACCGAAGACAGATTGATCCCTGGACCTGTTAGAATTAAGCATCAAGCCTCTGCTATATTTACTGGCATGGCCAAAACTTCTGATGCAAAGACCAATGAGTGTATTCCACAGGAACCGTCAAGTGCTCAACCTCCAGCTTGGCAGTTTTCGCATAGCACATCTGCAACAGAGGTGTCTCAGAATCAGTCATAGATAGAATTGCCGGGGGGGGGGGGGGGCTTGCATCCTCTTCTCTAACAGTTTACATGCCTTGTTGGAAAGTGTTTTCTGTTTGGTGCGCCTATCCAAGGATACATCCATGGTCTCCGCACATTGTGAACATTGCCATTCTCCTGCTATACCGGTGGGATGTGCTAAGCAAGAGCTTGAAAACTGTGGAGGCATTTTGATCAGTCATCTCCTCAACCCTGGAGAATGTCCTTGACATTTGCATTAGGAGCAATCCTTATCTGTTGGCACTCATCGTGTCCTTCTACACCGACAGACCTCTGGAGAGTCAGGTCCTACCATGGTGGGACCTGCCATTGGTTTTAGTCATGTTGAAGAAGTAGCCGTTTGAATACCTTGAGGACCCCAGATAGGTGGACCTCAAGTACTGGATGTGGAAAACTTGTTTTCTATTAGCACTCACTTCAGAGGCTAGAAGAAGTGACATCCACACTCTAGCAGATGACTGAATCCAATGGTCACCTAACCACTCTCAGGTGACCCTGAGGCCTTGTTTGGGATCCTTGCAAAGAACTAAGTAGCTCAATATCATTCTACGGTTTTTAAGGGTTTCACTTTCCATGCCATGGATATAGCTATGCTGGTATCTCTCTCCCAAAGATGGTATTAGGGGTTAGAGTTGGTCCTCTTTTTGCTCTTCCATAACCCACCAAAGGAGCAAGTTTGCCGAAACAGGATCTCATTGTGGAATAAGCACATGATCCTGAAGACCTATGAAAATGTTGTGGATAGGCCTGCAACCTTAAAGCAAGTCTTAGCTAGAGCTCATGCGGTGTGAACCTTCAATGCCTCCTGGCACACCCTCAGGAATGTAGCTGTTTAATATCCTTAGTGCCGGCCAGTGGTGATCGTCCAAGACTCACTGAGCACTACTTGTGTGACTTGATAGTGCTTGAGGACAGCATGTACACCTTTGCCAGCATGGCAGGCTCCTTTGCATAGGTTCCTGATACTCGTCCTGAGACTTCCCTTATCCCCTTTGGGCGTCACTGTGTTCGAGCTTATTGCACCCTTGGGGTTTGAATAGGTAGAAGTCTAAAGGTTGGCTATCAAGAGTAGGCCTGATATTATTTAGACTTGTATTGGGAGACTGTCCTTGGTGTCCAAGCCCAGAATGGTTGAACCCAAATGAATTGGACCCCGCTTCACCAAACCTTATACTATACCAGCCCCCCCCCCCACCCGGTGCCTGCCTGTGTTTTCATGACTCACTGGTCTTGTTAGATCTCCAGGACCAGAGAAGTAGAAATCGACAGCTTTGACCCGTGTGGCAGACAGCTACCAGGTTGGTGAGCGATTTTTTTTTTGGGGGGGGGCAGTGTGGTCCCATGCTGGTTGGCAAGGAGGGTATCAGGCTTCAAGTCCATGTATCTCTGAGGTTTCCCCTTCAGAAATTACCTCCTCACATGGACCAATGGTTTCCCCTCCCCCCAGGCTGTTGGCCTTGATTCTGTTGATTCTGTAATCAAGCTCAGCTTCCGTTTGAATGACATGACTAGGACTTTTGTTTTCAATTGCAAACTCATAGAAATTGCTACTGTGGCAAGAAATACATATATGCTGTTTGACACAGGGACTTGCTCATGCATTTACAGGTACTTCCTTGTTCAATAATATGGGCCAAACCAGCACCACACCTAGCATTAAAGCCCTCTGTATAGTGGCTTTCTATATTGTGTACAACCTTTAGACAAAATTTACAATCTTCATCTTTAACCAGTCAACCTACAAAGAATGGTGTTGATAATGTTATCTCTGTTCATGTATTAAAATAGACTTGGATGTATGGAGATACTGGTCAGGACAAATCAGTTTATTGCTGGTTATGTGGGCCTTGACTAACAGGCCTTCATAAGCATAACAGTGGTACATGCATTCAGGTTCTTTCAACAAAGTATATGAAGTGGGAGAACAATTGCACTGTGATAAAATTACATATATGCACATCAAAGTTGCCCAGTCATGAAGGCACAAAGTAATTGTCCACTGATGTGAATGTCCATGCGTGTGCAAGAAGTTAGTAGTAATTGTATGACACAGTATATTGACATAGCTAATAACATCATGAATGTGGCAACACATGTCATGCACACCATACATACCATAAGCATTTAAGTGATAAATTTAAACTCACTGTAGGCTTAATAGTACATCCAGCTCTTCAGGCATAATATTCTTCTTTATCACCAAGTGTTTCCAAAAAATTGAAAAAGCTATGTTTAACCTACTTAATCAATACTTCAAATCAAATCAGTTATTCTACAAGCACCAGTATGGTTTCGGAGAATCACACTCCATGGAAATAGCCACACTGGCATTTATTAGACAGCGTCATTACCATATCCAAACCGTAGTCCTAATGAAACAAATCCAAGTCAATTCCGACCAAAGGCAATGTTCCTTGGTATGTATAGCTGAAACACATAAATTTATAGTTCGTATTGACCCAAAAGAGACCAAAACGTAAGTGCAAATGTCCATAGGGTCGAAAAAGCTATATCTAGTTTTAACATGACAGAATGCAAAAAGTTTTGTTTGAAATTATAGGCCTATTTCAGTAAATTGGCTTGAACAGTTGCATCATTCATGCACATACAGGACCATACAATTTATGAAAAGGGACCAAAATTTGCAGCACATCAGAGAATTTGTAAGCATAGGTTCTTAACTTGTTGAAAATGTCAATAAAATTCAGTATTTAAAAAGGTACTACTACCATCTCAACAATGATCACCATCCATAGAAGTCCACAAAGCGACACCAACACCAACATCAGTCCATCAGAAAAGCCCTCTAGGCCTAAAATGACCATTAATAAGAATCCAAACAACATGATTATATAATTCGATGTGTTTTAGGCATGTAGTTAAAGACATGATGTTGTTTTAAAGGAGATAAACTAAGAGTATTTCAAAAAGAAAAGTGTTTGAATTTGCAAATATAGTAAGTACATTGGTTCAAATGTTAAACATCAGCCAGAGGCAAGTGACATTAGGCCTCAAATCATTAAAACGTAGTCAAAAATGCATTACAATAGTCAAAATTTGTAAGGATAGCAGTCACATTTCAAGTTGGTTTCCAGAAGTATTTTTGAAAGGACATTTAGAATCCAACAAATCATCTAATAAGTCAATTATTAGGGTAATAATTTAGAATTCCAAAAATGTAGTATGCCATTGTAAGTCATCTGTAAGTCAGCCAAGCATAATGTACATCTAACTCGTGGTTCTATAAAGTTCAAAAGGTCAAATTGTAAAACAGTCCTAATTATTGTAAAATTCTACTACCTTTATCAGAGAAAGAATTTGGTTTTATGAAAAGAAAGAAAGAGAGAGAGAGAGAGAGAGAGAGAGAGAGAGAGAGAGAGAGAGAGAGAGAGAGAGAGAGAGAGAGGGGGGGGAATCATGTTGAAATTCCTAAATGTAACTGTAAGTATAACTGTTTTCCAAGAATTTGAGTCCTTGAGTTTTCTCTTTGGGCTCAGCATTGGCAAGGGCACAGGTAAATATGCACAAACCCAATCTCTCTCCATCTTCGACGAAAAGTTTCCGCAGAAATGTTGAGGTGTTTGGCTTCATTCAGGTGTTGATGAGCAGAATGGGTCTTCAGGGACAAACTAAGTGAGCGGTTCAACATCACTATCACTGTCTTTTCTCTTACGCCCATTTCTTGGCCCATCTTTCACATCACCTGTCTTCATGGTATTGCTCCATCAGTGAGGATACAACAGATTTAGACACCCCAAAATGACTCTGAGACCAACACCTACGACGACACAACCTAACAATTTGCCAATGCTGGGACATTGTCAAAGGTTATGTGGCTGCACCACCTTCCATCACTACTGCACATGGGAACATTAACCTTGGATTTGTCAAGTTAAAACAAATTGTCTTAAAATGATAAAATGGGGAAAATATAAATCTGAAACTTTCAATATGAATTATGGGACAATCACTTAAAAAGAACCCCACTAGAATGTGTCAAAAAAGGATACACGCAGGTAGGCAATTGTTGGTCAGAGTTGTTGGGCATTGAGAAGGATAGGGCAGACTTTCCAATTACCACTCACCCTTGTATATGTTTCCCTGTGTTGCTGCTTCAATCTGTTGAATCAGTCAAGCATGATATGATGAAACAAAGCATATTTGATGGTTCTACACATTTCTGCTTATCGGTTGAAAACCAGAACTCATGCAAATAAGAACATACAATTGGTTGAAAGGATTCTTGGCATTAGGCTCATACCCAACAAGGTCAGTCAGCGGGCATTCACACAGGCTTCAATATGATGAAGCACAGTATCACATTCAGATCTTACCAAAGAACTGATCTCTGAAGGGCTGATCACATCAGGCATTCCCACCAGCCAGCCACTATGGAGAATTGGGAATGATTTACGTCCACTCAGGATTCTTTCCATCATATTACTTTGGCATTATTGGAATAATTCACCCATCGGAAGCCTTGCACAGCAAAAAACCTGCATAGAGCTAGCATAAGATCCTTGAAAGACATGCCACCAAATTCTAATTGAATGGCTCTGATGATAGCACAGGACATATACAATTTCCTATCTGGCAACTCAGCACAGTACAAGGAACCTGAAAAGTGGAGTTGTATAACTGTGAAAGGTACAGCTATGTTTGCCTGGAGTTTGGCTAGGGATGCCACAGTTGCCCAGATGCCTCTATCATGCCTTTGTGAAAAAAAGTAAATTCCTTTTCACCCTTTTTGGTCAAATGCAGCAATCTTATAATCCAGTATGTGCTCCTGAGCTATGACCAGTGTATCATCGGATGCATGCTTCAAGAGATCATGTTGAAACCTCACCAAGAAGAGGGACAGGCAGGAGTTTGCAATTTGATGATAGGGTGTCTCATTATGTGACAATTTAGAAACCTGGAATCGACCTTGGGCTCTGAGCTGACCATTCTTTCATAGCAATGGTGTCAATTTTGTTGTTTGGGAGTTCTTGAGGATCGTTTTGCCCTATTGTAGAGCCAGAAATTCGGCTGGTTGTGTATCATGCTGAACACTACCCAGAAGATTGATCTTGGCAACACTGAGGTTACAAAAGTTATAATGTGCAACCTACATTCTGATTTATGGGACTTTCTTGATGAATCTCAGTGCCTTTCTAGGAAAACAAATTGGTTTGCATAGATTTGTTCAGTGCTCTACCTCAAAGGTCCTGCTCCTGTGAACATCAACAGCAGTGAGAGACTCTTTATCATCCATATTATTATGATCAACTGGTACTTCACTGTGTACCTCTGCATTGCCTTTCAGCCTATGAGAACCACGCAACTGAAATTTAAATATAGCTTCATATCATTGATAAGAAAATCAGTAACAGCCTCATTGTTTGATCCCCACATTGCCATGGTCATGTTAGCCTTGAGCATGATACTGTCAGCTTCATTTAATATCACTGGATACTGCCTCAGTACCAACACCAGAGATTCACTCTAGAAGTAAGGGGGGCATTCGGTGTTGACAAATGATGCCGAATTGTGTTGGTCAAAAAACAGCTATTTTTGTTTGCAAAAGTGACCCAGCCCTGCTTTGAAACGCTTTTGTAGTGTCTGCAGTCAATTTATCTTCCACTTTCTAGACCTTGTCAATATTTCAGTCAACTTGGGAAAAGTTCGGATATTGCCTCTATAGAATCACTGAGAGACGCCCTCTTGGGTCTCACTTACAGAGAGCCTTTAGAAGTCTCAACTCATCTCAGAAAGCACCGATGTTTAAGGTTGAGAGGGGTTTAGGAGTAAATAGGCTGGGCGTTTCCCCCTTATTCTTCTCTGGAAACGTTTCTTTGGGCAAATTTATTTCTTTGAAGGCTTTCAAAACTCCCTTCTTTCTATCTAAGTTTTTTAAAGAAACGTTAAAAGCCAATCTTCTGGATGTTCCATATTTGTATCTTAAACATTAAAAGCCAGTGTAAAAACTTTCGTTGTCTTCCCCTTTCCTCACTCATTCCAGCTAGATATCATTTGGTAAGTGGAATGGGCAACTGGGCCACGAAAAGTACCATTATTCTTATCTTTCACATCCAGTGCCCCCCCTCCCAGAATAAGTACATGTGTTAGCAACTTTTCTGTGAGTTGTTTTACCCTATGAGTTAAAATTGTAAGAGATTGTTCCTCTTCTGCAAATTTGCATGTGGAAAAAAGTAGTTGATTTTGTGACAATTTGGATTCCTCTGAGTGCCTTTAAAAGTAGATGATGAGGCATACATAGTGATCAATATCTTGTTTCAAGCTACTACCACTAACCATACAAATTTGTGCTCAGAGTCATCTGTGATTATTGGTGGCAACAAGTTCTTATGACATTTCTGTTGTCCTTGAAACTTGCATAGTAAAACTATTAATTCCCAAACACGTTTCTAGAATACTTCTTAGGTTTTGGGACCCAAACGATGTGGCCCAAAACATCACAACGTCTGGGACAAGCTACTAGTTAACATGTTCTCACATCAGCCGTTTTCGTCCTTCTTATTTATTTAATAAATGTGTGTCTTGTGTACCCTGACGACTTCCATTTTACATATGAAAATTTCGCTAAAATTACTTTGACCCCTTTCCAATCAGAGCTTCGTACATCCGCTTCACCCCA
Source organism: Hermodice carunculata (assembly GCA_964020975.1). NCBI lineage: Eukaryota > Metazoa > Annelida > Polychaeta > Eunicida > Amphinomidae > Hermodice > Hermodice carunculata. The sequence continues at coordinate 13,387,673 of OZ026614.1, forward strand.
CTCTAATATATTTGTAATTTAACCGAATTAATTGTTGCATAATAACAACAACAACAATAACAATAACAATAACAATAACAATAACAATAACAATAACAATAACAATAACAATAATAATAATAATAATAATAATAATAATAATAATAATAATAATAATAATAAATAACAACCTTAAAACTGTTCTCTGTAGAAAACAGGTCCATATCTCTTTAGGACTGCTTTCAGGGTAGTCCACTTATGACTGCGCTCTTTATTGCAAAGGCGCCCGGCACCTTTTGAAGTTTTAACCAAAATTAAAGATAAGACAATGTAAGTATAATTTAATCCTTTTGTTTATGTTCGATCATATTTGAATTTTACACAATTATTTGGCCAATCATCTGTACATTTACTTTTTATCAATTCGACATCCACCCCTTACCCGCAGTATTCATAGACAATAGGTTATGGACGCGCAAAGGATATAACTGAGACGGACATATGTCTTACGTTTCGTCAAGAGAAAACAATACTGCTGCCTGGCAAGACACAGGCTGGTACTCACAGGGTGCTAGAAATAATGTGATTGCTTGCATAAATAACACACGTATGTGCATTCTCAACTGTACTTGTTTTGCCAAGCATGCAAAAAGCCACATGCACAAGCTCATACAAAACAGCGTCAGAGAAAGGTAAGGAAGAAGCAGTCTTCAGCAGCCATGCGCGGGCGGGCGCTCACAGTTTCTCATGGTTTGCAGGGTAGCTGAACTTTTTCTATGTCTGTGTGCCAAAACAGACTTCTTTCTTTCTTTCTTTCTTTCTTTCTTTCTTTCTTTCTTTCTTTCTTTCTTTCTTTCTTTCTTTCTTTCTTTCTTTCTTTCTTTCTTTCTTTCTTTCTTTCTTTCTTTCTTTCCTTCCTTCTTTCTTTCTTTCTTTCTTTCTTTCTTCCTTTCACCAGCAAATTTGTCTATTTGATTTGAAGATTATTATACGGAGAAACTTCAAACCTCACATGCTATTATACTTCCACACCTAAAGTCTGTTTTTTTGTGGAGAGGGGTTAGTTTTGAAATTATGCAAATTAGGGTCACTTGAAAATTTAAACCTTGAATATCTTCAAAACTATTACTGGTAGAGGTGGCATTGGAAACTTTAAGCGCATCCAATGAACCACAAATAAAAATAGTAGAACTTTATTTATACTAACAAAGGCACTTTAAAAGTTTAAATGTTGAATATCTTCAAAATCATAATAGGTAGAGGTGCTATTCCGACTTTAATTCATTGGTTTGTGCTTTGGGCGCATCAAGTGAACCACGAACGAAAGTTGTAGAATTGACATTTTGTACCTGTTTGGTGGACTTGGAAAAAGTTAAATGTAGAATATCTATCTTCTAAACTATCGTGCGTAAATGTGCCATTCCGGCTTCACTTCCTAGGTTTGCCCGTCGTCAATTTTGTCCAGAGCTAAGCTGTCAGTGACACCAATAAAGTTGGAATATCTAACCAGTGCGTGGCTCTATCAGTGAAATTGAAATAATACAAATTAGGAGCAACAATAGCGGGCTCATATTTGTGATAGACCAAACATATAACCGGGCCATTATCGCTCATCAGCAATCAATTACATGTATATGTACATCACTAGAATTTGTTACCACACTCATGTCAGACATAACACTTTTACGCTACCACATGGTGACCATTTTGTCATCAGTCCATGCTGTAGTGTCAACAGTGATCCATGAATGAATCAAAGTTGCAATAAAACGTGTACCACAATTAGCAAGAATCTCTCACTACATAAAGACCAAACCTTGTTTGCTGACACTTCATATTACATATTAACAAGAATTCTTTCTTTCTGTCTGACATTTTCTTTCCACTGTAGTCCGCATACTCCAATTTGCTGTGTTGGATTTTTTAGAAGAATTTGGTATTAATGGTCTGATGATTATTCAGTTAGACAAGTTTGACTCATCTCAGGAAATTACATGTATTTTAAGCTTTTGCAACAAGCATTTTAACTCCATCTTCTCTGCACTTTTTTCAATGGACAATGTATCTGTAGATATAAATCCCACATACAGATACATAAGATAATAGCAATGCCATAACTGAACAACGATGATTTTAGATAGGTAATTGTGCAGGGTGTCACCCACATACCGCCTTTTCTTGTAGGCCTATTTAAATGTATTTATGAAGGAAAACTCACTCATTCATTCTGTAGATGAAGACTCCATTCATTGATCTATTCTCACTCTTATCACCATTGCGCGTAACAGCTTTACAACAGGATTGTCACTGGAAATCACAGGGTGCTACAAATAGTGTAAGACACCAAGATATTTTGGGTCATTGTATTTGTGTCTTTTTGTCCAAAACCACTTCCTAGTAGTCATTACCCCTTAGCTTAGTCATTAATAACTACTTACCAAGGCCCCTTGTCCGAAAAAGTGTGAATGCAGATATTTATGAAGTATATGTTTCTTGAGAGGAAATGATCAACATATTTCAAGTATGATTACAATCTCAACTTTATGAGCCAATTGATTTATAAACATTGAACTCATGGACAAACATGTCAAATGTCAGACCCGTACGCAAAGGTGGGCCTAACTCCTATCAAGTTTATTCAAATTTCCCACTTTTTCACAGAAATAATGAACACCAGTGTGGCTCGGAAATTGGCAGGAACTTATTGTATTTTGTTTAGCTTTCCACAAATGTGTTGTCAAAAATAGAAGGAGCCTAAAAGATGGAAATCTCAAGTTTTATTTTTCATGGCCGTAAACAAACAGTGAAGAAAAAAGTCCATGTCACTTTTTTGAGCCACATGAGCACACATGAATTCTGTAAAAAAATAGCTATTATAATAAAGTTTGATGAACCTGCAAACAGTTATTTCCACATTTGTATAGCGGTCTGACATTTGACATGTTTCGTGCAAACCTAAATGTTTATCTAACAATTAGAGGACAAGGTTAGAATTATAGTCAGATATAGAGTCTCGGTCACGTTCGTTCCAAAAATATATACTTTTTGCATGGTTTCGATGTTCTTGACTTCTGTATGTGAACTTTGATAGATAGTAGCTACCCATAAATGGCTTTGGTGTCTCACTAGTCCAAAATTTAAAAAATAGATAAATTTTACAATGAAGCTATTGTCATGGAAACCTGTGGGTATGAGGTGGAAAAATGGGAAGCTAACCAACATCCAAATAAAACACAACAACTTTTACTAATGATAATAGATTTGTAAGCCAACATCTATTGTTTCTCAAATGATGTGTCTCATACACCACTTCCACATCGAAAGAACGGCTCACGGAAGTTGTTCAAGAAAAGTCTTTAACAATCTTCTATTCACATTGATTGATTGATTGACTTTATTCAATGATACACGCATATCAAGATAAATAAATATAAGTCATTTATAAGTCAATATCTTTAAACCATGGCCCACCATGGATATAAGTCAGGTCGCCCCTTCGCGTGGTTTTGTCCATGGTTCTGACAAGGTATATTTATTTATCTTAAAAATTATTCTCAAATATAATAAATGAATGAATGAATGAATGAATATGAATGAACAAATAGACGAATGCATAAAACAATCTGTCGGATAAATATGAAATAACCAAGAAGGAATAGTTATTATGAGTATACATATCTGTATGAGATGAATCAAGTGATCGATGCAATATGAGTGATGGTGCTTTAGATGATAATGTCTTAATATGCCAAACAAATATAGCAGAGCTCTCACGTCAACCAAAATCTATTCCACTTGCTTGTGTATAATCAAGATCGGAAGTTTTAAAAAAAATATGAAAATTCATCACTTCCATCACCAGATATTTAAATGAAAACAACAACAATAGTAGTAATAATAAAAATAATAATGATGATAACAATAATAATATTAATAATAATGATAATGTTGCTTTAAAGTCATACTGATAGGGGGACACTTGAAATGGTATGCATGTCCTGTAATTATGGAAGTAAATAGTAAGCTAAAATAGAATTGGGTCAATAATACAAGTGACGACCCTGCTTCTATTAACGCTTTGATAATCTACTAGGATGTTCCAATGGTGGAACAGGATTTGCATATTGTTCTTGTTGTAGTTCTGTCTTTAAATGCGAAAAAACTTGATTGAAAAACGGAATTCTGCCTTGGATTGAAACCTGCAGAGAATATGTAAGTAGTTGCTTCTTTCTTTACTGGTGTATGAAATATTTGCATGCGTTAACATCGATGTATGTGATGTTACTGTTTAATTGATCGTTCTTTGATGAAGCTGCACCAATGGCCGTGATAGGCTGCATTGTAGACGAGCATATAGGTCATTGCTAACGCCATTATGTTATCAGGCTGCATATTTGGCAATTCAATGAGATCATTTCAATCATTGGCACTTTATAAGGAAAGTCAGAAACAACTTCCATTTTGTTACAGATATAACACACGTCTTGATCTGAAATTGAAAGAACAGTAATCACGTGTTCAACGGTATGCACAGCAGCGTTACAAATATGATATTTTTTGGACGTATATGGCAGTAGCAAAAATGCACTTGTATGATGATGATGATGATGATGATGATGATAATAATAACGATACATAATAATAATGATGATGGTAATAATAATAATAATGATGATGATAATGATGATAATAATAATAATAATAATAATAATAATAATAATAATAATAATAATAATAATAATAATGACAATAATAATAATAATAATAATAATAAGAAGAAGAAGAAGAAGAAGAAGAAGAAGAAGAAGAAGAAGAAGAAGAAGAAGAAGAAGAAGAAGAAGAAGAAGAAGAAGAAGAAGAAGAATTACTATTTTTGTTATTATTATTGGTATTTTTTGCAAAAGTAGACAGGAATACTTCAAGATTAATAATGACAACAGATTAAAAAAAAAAAGGATATGATATATTGACAATCGTAATCAGTATAAAGCTAAAATTACAGATAAAAAATAAAGAAAATTGGAATTTATCAAAAGAAACTAAAGTACTAAAATTGCAAGCGCGCATGAGGAGTTTCACAAGAGTTTACTCCCAGGATGCCGGATTATGATAGTCAGCGATCCCATCCCCAGCAGAACCTCTCTTGTGGTTGGGGCAGGATGTAAAAGTCCCTCAAGAATGCAATTTCTTCTCCATGCATCCACAAAAAATATACCTGAAGATCTCCTGAATGAAGAGCTTCTTAAGAGCAATTGAACACAGCAGTTTGACCGCATAATCCGAGAACTTTGATCGAAAACGGAATTTAAATTAATTCTTCAGAAATGGCCGCTTTATTGAGAATAGAGCAATGCCGGGTAGTGAAAGTATATACCCGAGTACCAGGCCGGATATTAATCGCGAAAAAAAATGACATATACCAGCTACCATTCAAGCGACCATGTACACACAATTAACACTCAACAGGGCTCTGAGAGATAACCGTATAACTCTTTCCCGGAACCCACTGACTCGATGGGTTGTTCAACAGCTAACATTGTTTCAAACAGAATATTGTTCATTGAACATAGATCTGTATAATCCGCTTCGGTGAATTTCTGCTTCGTCACGGTGGAGGAGAGTCCTCATTTTCTTTTTCTTTTAAGCAAGGCAGATTGTCAACCTTCTCTCGTACCAGTATATACGCGGCTTTGCATGACTGGGCATTCAAGAGAAGATTTTCCGTATAGCCGCTTATTTAATGCCTCAACTAGATATGCAGAAAAAAATCATTGCCCGGATATCCGACCGGTACCCGATAATGCTATAATTAAGAGTGGAATGATGCGATCTTTAACTCAGTCCTAAAGTCTTCTTGATTGGGGAGCTCTGGACGGATTCTGTCATATTTGATGTTATGTAGGCCAACCCAAACCTTATAGGACAGGGACGTCAACTCTTCCGTGCAATACTTCAGCCTTTCTTGACAATCCTGGGTTTAACGTTCAAAAATATAATATCTGAATGTAGCTCTATTTCTGACACTTATTCTCAGGGCTGTCCAACTGGAGCATTGTAGCAAAATTTTGCTACAAAGCTCTTCAAAATTGCTACAGATTTTCTCAAAAATAGGTGTTTCATATGTAAAGAAGTGGAAAAAATGCTACAAGTAAAGACAATTTTGCTACAAAGATTTTCAGCTGGACAGCACTGATTCTTATTCATGTTTTCATATGCTGTGAGTAATCCCTAACAACTGAAGTTAAAGACCATGGACCAATTCAATCTCGTTTATAGGTCCATGCAAAGACTGTAAATATTTACATGGGGTTTACTCAAGTGTACTTTTTAGGTGTGGTTAAACAATTACACTTTTCAATTTTAAATATTTTTGTTCTTATCTATGTCGAAGGAAAATCTCCGTTTGTAAGCATATGAGTCGCTGCAAACCCGTTACGATAGACGTAAATTAGAAAGGAAGATTTGCTTCAAAGAAAATTTGCATACAAAAGAGGGTTGTTGCCTTATACATTCAAATTAAAACTACATAACAGAAAACATCAAATTTAAAGAAACAATGTAGTAAAATAAAGCTCTTGCATGACAGATAACGCAAGATAAAGGGAAAATGCCAGACAGAAAGAAAGAATTCTTGATAAATCGTAACATCAAGTGTCAGCAAACAAACAAGGGATTGGTCATCATGTGGTGGGAAACCACAGTTAGTTATCCAGAGTATACTTTTAATTGCAGTTTTGATTCATTTATGGATCACTGTTGACACTACAGCATGGACTGATGACAAAATGGTCACCATGTGGTAGCATAAATGTGTTATGTCTGACATGAGTGTAAACAACAAATTCCAGTGATGTGTATATATATATATATATATATATATATATATATATATATATATATATATATATATATATATATATGTATATATATATGTGTGTGTGTGTGTGTGTGTGTGTCTGTGTGTGTGTGTGTGTGTGTGTGTGTAACCGACTACTGTTGACAGATAATGGCCTGTCGCATGTCTCGTCTATCACAAATATGTACCAGTCTGCTATTGTTGCTCCTAATTTCCATCAGTTCACCTTCACTGATAGGACCACACACTGTTCAGATACTTGAGCTATACTGGTGTCTGAGAGCTTAGCTCTGGACAAAATTGATGATGGACAAATCTGATATGTGAAGTCGGAAGGGTACATCTACGCATCATAATTTTGAAGATAGATATTCGAGATTTAAAAGTTCCAGTTCCTTGATAGGGATCTATACCAATTCTACAACTTTCGTTCCTGGTTTATTGGATGCACCTACAGCAAAAACCTATGAATTGAATGACACCTCTTATCTACCAAAAATATAAACATATTAAAATAATAGTTTTATAGCTATTAAAATTTACAACTCTTGTGTTTTGTTGGATGCACCTACAGCACAAACCTATGAATTGAATTTGGACTGGCACCTCTACCTATAACCTGATAATTTTGAAGATATTCAAGGTTTTCATTTTCAAATGGTCCTAATTTGCATAATTTAAAAAAGTCACCCTTCTTCATAAAAAGTCAGACTTTGTGCAACAGTGCTGGGTTTAAATGTTCGAGTCTTTTAACATAATCTTGGCGAAATGAAACATTGCCTCATTATCATTGAAGCCCAAATCAACCCCACTCAGGGCATTTTCTTATATGAAACTTCTTAAGAATAAAGATATTTCGATGTAAAGAATATGCCGATGAGGTCACTACAACAAAAGTCATTGTAGCTCTAAGTGTCACATATATTGCTGTGTGGAGGCTGCCGTGTTTGTAATGAATATCCCAGAATGCGGTAGTGATGACATGGCAACCTCTCAAGGTTGTTCAGGCTTCCACAATTCCTATGGTCCTGTTGTTCCGGACAAGTGGATATCTAGGTCGAACAAGTGACTTCTGAACATCACTTGTCCAGTGGACAACCAAATTTTCGATCATAAATTATGATTTATTAAAGCCCAATTGCCTGGAATACTGACTGAGCCAGTGGGAAACGCGAACAACTTAGCTGGTGTAGCATGGGGCTGGCCTGAAGGTGTAGCGTAGCTGAAGGTGTCAATAAACATTGGCAAGCCGTGGTTCTTTTCAAACAAATATATTTGTAGCTTCTGAAACTACTGTATATCCAGAAATATCTGCACATAGGACGGACAATTATTCAGTATTGATTGAGACAAGCCACCCCCCTTCCCCGGTGATTTTTTGTAATGAATGATCTATGTTAGAGGGACAAGTGAATTTTGAGAGGAACAAGTGAAAATTTCGAGTCACTTGTCCTATGGACAAGTGATTCTGAAAAAAATGGTAGAAGCCTGTTGTTTTAAAATTTTCACATGTAAATCTCTGTGAATTGCATTTAAATAACACATCACAATTGTAACATAAGGTGACCAAGACTATATACAATCAATAAAACAACTTTGCACATTGTAGTTTTGGTATCAATTGAAATATTGATAATTTGCCTGTGAGGACACTAAGTCATCACTGTTGCATTATGAGATTGACATTTGGCAAAGATGGCTGACTGCAGTATTGAGCCAAAAATATAAGAACGTTGCATTTCATTTGATCATAACTTTTATTATACTGCTATGAATTGCACCATTTTTGCATCATAATATTTTTATTTTCAGTGGGTTTTAAAAAAAATCTTGTCAGGTTTATTCCGGCTTGAAAGTTGCACCCGGAAGTTGCGTACAGACCGGTTTCAAACGTGAAAGTGGAAAACGTGTTAATTTTTTATGCAACTGGTCTCTATGGACATTCTTGATAGGAAATCTCTTAAAACAATTTACATGTCCTTCCATAGACCCCTCATGGAGCATGGTTGTGTTCTGTGGGACAGTTGCACGTAAGCAAATGCAGCGGCTCCAGGTCATTTTCTCCCACTTCAGGAGATGTTCCTGAATTATCAGTAGGAATTCGGAAGATTTCGTGGAGGATGGGGGCAGGGCTCAGGAGGGGGGGGGGGCATGATGCGAGACTTTTTTGCAAATATATTGTTAAAATGGTGCGTTCTGTTGGTTTAAAACTCCAAAAATCAGCTGGAAGAAAGGAAATAGGAAAACACATTTAAAATGATGTAAACTACAGTCAGTTAGCAGTTTATACACAAAAACAATGTCACAACACAAACAATTTATGCAAAATGTCAACTTTTTTGCGGAAAAAAAATGCTCATTCGGTTGTTGTTTTTCAAGATTCGGGAGATCGGGAGACTTTAAAGAAATGAGTTAAATTTCGGGAGATCTCCCGAAAATTTGGGAGTTTTCGAACCTCTGCGAAAAAGCGCTGAGACTCGCAAATTTTCAGTCGGCCGCGGCCGGCATTATTTCCGTATTTGACGGGTGGATTTGGTGTTGCATGAGACCCACCGTGGCACATGACTGCCACGGTCCTCTTCTCTTTGTGTGTGTCAAAAGGTAGTGTACAAAGCGTGCAACCCAACAAATTATCACATCAGAAATGGGTTCCCATGTGGGCTTGTTTAATAATCTATCAAATCTAAAAAGGAAAGAAAAAGTACGAGGCAGGAGAAAGCAGAGAGAGCGTCAAAAGATGAGACTATATCCAAAAATCAATCATGTGTGTTTACTCTCCGTTTTTCGCAGCTCGGTTTGTTTACTTGTCAAGACGACCACAAAAAGTTGTGGTTTAGCAAAATTCAACAGAGCACACAACCGTTGCTTGTCTTGAACTCAGACGCGGTGCCTTAAATATTGAATAACCTGTACTGATTTCCCCTTTCCGCTTATGGTCAGGGTGTGTTTATCGACAACACATATACCATGATTAATAAATTAATTATGTTTCCATTAAAAAAGTCCTGTTCATATTTCATCTTTCTGTGTGCAGATATTTGAGTCCCTGAGATCCCCATTGAGTGCTGCTGGGAGTTTGAAGGCAAAATTAATGCAGAACTGACATACCGATTGTCAATTTATTTACTATATGATAGAATAAAAGGCAAGAGATGGAATGTTAAGTGTTGGGTTGAGCTTTCGCGCCACATACCACTTGCATTTTTAGGAGGGTGAGTATCACATCGCCTTTCACAGTTGCCAAAAAGTATAACGTATATAGGTGTGTGTATCGTTGAGAAAAGGTGCGATCAAAGTATGTTAAATCTGTCTTTTTCGTTGAGGAATTATTGTTTCAGCTTGTACTTGTATGTGAAAAATATGTATGAAAACTATACCAAATATGCGCATGTCAATATACGAACTAATGGGTTGGCCTTTCTTCCGTTAACATTTATTGATCGTCATTCCAACGCAAACAAAATATTTGAAACACATTTTGGACAGTTTAAATTGTTTAATTTTTGCAATTATGGCACATGTCTGAATGGTTTTAAATGTAAATTTATACTCACCTTCCCTACTGACATGACTATTGGCAGCGAGAGGTTGTATTCTTGGTTTCTGTGTAGACTCTCCAGACCTTGGTATCTATGTGGACGGTTAGCTGTTTTTCGATATTTGACAGAGGCATACACACGCTCGCACGCGCTTACATACATACATACATACATACTTACATACATACATACATGCATGCATACATACATACACACACGTGCATACATACATGCATGCATGCATACATAACATACATACATACATACATACATACATGCATGCACACATACATACACACACGTGCATACATACATATACGTACATACATACATACATACATACTAGCATGCATGCATGCATACATACATACATACATACATACATACATACATACATACATACATACAGGGGTTGTTAAATCTTGTCCTATCACATTAAAATCCTATTGATAACCATTATAGGCCTGTGCATGTGCAGCTTTTTTGCCTCATCCGGTTTGATAATTCAGACTTTTTTCACTTTGACATTAATTCGATCATTTCTAATTGATATCTTGAACAATGACCCGTTGTTGCCACTCTGCACGATTTTTAAAAAATGAAATCGTCATTTTTTTTCTGTATTTCAACAAACAGTCAGCTTGCATTCTGAGGCCAAATCTTCATTCTGTTCAGGCGAGATGGCAATGCGGTTGAACTGGAATATGCATGCACACAGCAAATGTGAATCAGTTTGTTCCTTTATGTTTCTGACTGATAGTGATTACCATTGCTCAAGGGGCTACCGCCAATGACAAATATAGCTCCACAAAACTGCCTTCAATCAAAACTAGCAAATTTGATCCAGTCTGCACTATTTGCCACATGGTGTCTGTAGTTTGTCATTTTCAGTAAATTTATCATGGAATTTAGTAATTGTCAGTTGTTAAATGTAACTTAGTTTTCCAACTTTCTCTGGACAACTCTGCCACAAAAGTGTGAAGCTTTTCATGCATAGTCAACCGACGATAGTACACCTGTGTCTGCCTGCAAGGTGAAGGGGGTGGGGTGGGAGCAGGAGAGAATGTCAAAAGCAATAAAGAAACTTATATTAGCACAATTGAACATGCTGCACTTTTTCACTCCATGTTTACATCACTGTGAAAGGTATGATCTTCCTGCTCATGATACGCCCCCCCCCCCCCCGCAACAATGCAAATTTGGAAAATGTGTAATTTTTTTCTTTTTTTTTTTTTTTCATTCTGTAAGGCTGGCTGTTAGAAATAAGTGCTTGCTGTATTAACTGGAGACCCGTTATGGATTATCCTTGAGAAACATTGGAATGTTTGCGGATCAAGATTGGCTGGGTCTCCAGCCAGGGGGACCACCATGAATTCTTCATTTTTTACTTCATTTTGAAAATTAAATACTGACCAGTTAGAGTACACATTCTTCTGTTTCCCTTTCATCTTCCCCTTCTTATCCTCCTTCATGCAACTTTTTATGTTGGTACCCAGTGATAGGCAAGACAATGTTTCGACGCTGAACACAATATGGTAACCAGGTCGCATCATCTATCCTAAAGTGGTCTAATGAATGCCACCTTCAGATTTAGTTACAGACGAGTGTGTCCATTAAAACTCCAGATTACGCTATCAAAGCCTTTCTGTCACCAAAGCTTCAATTTTCAAAGATAAAGATGACGCTAGGTGGTAGCCGCCCTCCCGTAAGAAAAAGGGTGAGAGGGTAACATCTTGAATGTTCTGTCGTAGGCCTAATGCATGTTTTAGATCAAATTCAGCTTTCCTGAGATGTATGATGATAACTACATGAATAATGGATTTAATTTGTTCACCAGTTTATTTCATTGTGTCATAAAAATGACGAACAGAGCAACTAATATAGAAGAAGTGCAACTGACACGGCATATCCTCCCCAAAGGTGCGAAAAGGTGACGTCACAATACACACTGTGCAAGCCGTGGAGTGCAATATTATGCCACTTGAGCATGATAGGGGAACCAGCATACGAAACTTGTGACAGACAGGAGTTAACTGTGAGACTACACTCAGTACTATCTGTGCCCGCATACTGGGTCTATACAAACTTGATCTGCCTTTACCAAAGGTGATATTTAATTGATCATAAATATTCCTTCCACTGTTTATGGAAGTGGTAAGCCTGATTTGATAAATGGCGGATATGTAGCCCTTCATTGACTTTAATAGACAATCAAAGACGAACCAACAGTCACTTAAGGAATACATAGGGTGGACCAATGGTGGTGCTAGTTCTACACTAATACATTCGCCATTTCCCGTGATTCTATTATAGCAATTATCAAATTCCGATGTATGTATGTACGCAGGTACGCACATACGCACATACGTATGTATGTATGTATGTATGTATGTATGTATGTATGTATGTATGTATGTATGGCACCTCATAGAATAAGAAGTTCGGAACTGATAGAAGACTGAAGTGGTGAACCTGAAACAGAGGCTATGTGCCACACAAATAGATAGAAACAAACATTTCGGGGGAACTGTGTAATTGGCCTAAAAGTTGAAATGTACAACTGGAAAAGAAGATTTGCTTCAAAGCGAATCTGTCTATGTGCCTTCATAAGTTGAAAATTGTCCCAGCTTATGGATAGATGAACACTACAAAGCCCCAAATAACTTTGACCGTTGACTTATGAGATCACATGTAAATTACAAAAATGTGCAGTGTTGCAATACTTACAATTTAAGTCCCATATAATTAAAACTGGATAAAAATTGACCAAATTATGGCAAGTGCAACTTTCAAAGGTCCAAATGACCTCGACCTTTGACCTTTAGAGGTAACATGTTAGTTACAAAAATGTGCAGTGTCAGAATATCTACAATTTGAGCCCCAACATGGTCGTTGCCGGATGAAATTGACCGAGTCATGGCTAGAAGAAAATTTCAAATGGCAAAATGACATTGACCTTTGACTTTTAGAGGTCACTTGTAAATTACAAAAAAGTGCAGTGTTACAAACCAATAAATTGGAGTTGGATTGGGACCTGTACCTATAATATTTTTGAAGATATTCAAGATTTACATTTTCAAATGGCCATAATTTGCATAACTTTCTAAATCGTCCAACTTCTTTACGAAAACTCAAGGCTTCGCGTGTGCAGGTATAATCATGCAAAGTTTGGAGTTTCTACGTACAATGGTTTTTCAATGAAATATCGGGCAAATTTGCCTGTAAGGAAAGAAAGAATCCCTAGAAAAACAGTATGTGTGTGTTGGCACACAGACATAACCAGGGACATACTATAAATTGAACAGCAGATCCCTGGTACAACATATGAAATGCCATGTAAGGCTATTATTACACGATTGAAAATCTGTACCAACATTATTTTAATATTTGATAGTCGTACCAGTAAAAAAAACACCTAAGAAAATCTACATAGAAAGTGAAACCTGTTGGCGTTTACAAAAGGTCTCAATGACAAGTGGTTAACATAAAAATATTTTTCAAATTTCACAAAATTAAGGATTATTTTGATATAAGAAACACAATACCAAAAATATTTGTTATCTTATTATGTGTAAAAAAACTGAATTCATATTTTACGCATAATGGTAGATAATTTAATGTGATTTTTTGATATAAAAAGCTGTGTAACAGTTTGTGTATATGCTGTTTTTCCGTAAAAGTAAAAACCTAAGCTCAACAGATTTTGAAATTCTGCTAGCTCCGTGTTTTAAATAAGATATACTGTCTATACTTAATGTGTTTTCCTTTACACAAGTATACTTTTCAGGAAAACCCGTTAAGTTTTCAGTGAAACCGAGGGAGGCAATGCCTCGTTCAAATGTTTTGCTGTTTTTTGTTGTCTGAAAATCAACAGCCCCTGAAGGTGGTTTTTTTCTTGAAGTGAGATGGAACTCTTTATTTAAGACACAAAACATGGAAAATCTCGACGCTGTGATGCATAGGCCCTACAGGGCACATTTTTGGCGTTGATTATTTTACCCCCCCCCCCCCCAAAAAAAACAGCACATCCGCCCTGTGCTTGACTTTCCCATTTGTGGACCAAATTATTCTTGCACCAGTCCACATTCCGCACTCAACCCGTCTCTTGTCACGGAAACGACATAGAAACGATGAACCCAACCAGGAATTTAGGCGAAAATATAGGTTGTTAGGAGACAGACTTCAAAGCAATACAAGTCAAGGTCGTTAGGTATATTCCAACTTTGGTCAATTTTCCATTTCCTCGGCTTCAGTTGCATCCCAGCCCACCTCCCCCCCCCCCCCCCCCAATAAAAATGTACGGTTTTCGCTGACTTGTCATGATCATCAAACTCTTAAATGAATTCATAACTGACATGTAAACCATGCAAAGAAGAGGTCCTTGCGGAAGCATTTATCAAGGATGTCCACAAATTTTTATGAGAAGGCCTCAATGGGGTAATCAAGATCAATGCCATCATGATTCTATAACCAACCATTTCAAGTTTTTAACTGGTGTTGTTTAGTCAGATTAAGGAAGTATCATGCCTCTATGATCTGCGTACTGCACTTTTCGAGATATACATGTGCGGTTATTTCTTTCTTTCTTTCTTTCTTTCTTTCTTTCTTTCTTTCTTTCTTTCTTTCTTTCTTCCTTCCTTTCTTTCTCTTTCTTTCTTTCTTTCTTTTTCTTTTCTTTTTAACAAATGACTTGCCTAACAGATGAAGGAGAGCATACTTTATAGGTCCCTTTGGACTTTTGACATGGACATATAATCATGCCAGAAAAATCTGAATTTGGAATAAAATAATACGTGAATATTTTTAAAGAAAAAGCAAAAATGCTTTGTGGCTCATATGAAGCCATGTTTCTTCCCTCCCTATTCTCTTTGAAAATTCCGACTTTAAAATTGAAAGAAGACTCCACCAGAAGAATTCATATAGGCATAGTGCCTGTTTTACAATCTTTCTTTTAAATAAAATATGTTTAAACGTAACCAAAGGAGACTAACTATGCCTTTTCTGTTAAAAATTTATCCATGAGTGATTTTTTTCTCCTTTATTCGTGATATTCTACATTTTTACATCGGACAAAACGTGTGTAGATCAGAAAGACTACACTGCGCAACTCCGTCACCATCTGTTTGATCAAACCAGTTAACCCCATATAATGTGTTCACCATTTGCTGTACTTTCAACGCTGTGGAAAATTCCACTGCATTGCACCAACTGCGTGACCTTGAAAGTCACGCTTGAGGTTGGCGGGAAAGTTTCATCTTTTGATGCAAGGTTACGGGAAACAAAGAACAAAGGAACGTTTATGTCTGCGTCTGATTTTTTAGGCCTGTAGTGTGAAGGATACACACCAACCAACATGTTTTTGGATATTGTTGTTAATTTTTTTCTTGTGCTTGAACTTTTTTCTCGCTTTTTTTTGTATTGATTGTTTTTCTTTTATTACAGTTCAGCTTACTCCACATATCGTGCCCACATTAGTGATTTTGGTCCTGTTGTGTCGAGACAGCCTGGCTCTGCGCTAATAATAATATGCGTGGGCGTGCGACGTCTTCTCCCCGGCCGTGACTGAATATCTGTATTGTTACGTCATTTCAAAGCACTAATTTATTAATATATATATATATATATATATATATATATAATGTATGTGTGTATGTATGTATATATATATATATATATATATATATATATATATATATTACCAAAAAATTAATGTACTTGTATGGAATGGTACAAGTCTATTTACCAAATTATATAAAGACTCGACAGTACTTTCGGACCAGTATCCACTATCGGGGCAATCTTCCCCATTGAGCTTCGTCTTTGACGCAGTAGGGCGCTTGGCACTCAGCCTATTGCTGACCCTTATTTCATTGCCTGAGGGCGACTTCTACGTCTGATACAAAATCCTTATTCTGGGGGGGGGGGGTACAACTGGTAACTGTTTGTCGTTGTATTTACATTTTCAGGTAATGCTCACTCTGGAAAAGTCCCTTTATATATTGTACATTACATTCAGTCGACAAGTTAACCTTCCCTTAACATTAATCACACATATATTTTGAATGCTACCTCTTCCAAATATCCAATCGACTTGGCTGCCATTGTGAAAATAGTGACTTCCGCACCCAATGCCAATGGTTTGTAAATGAGCATTGGGACGATCTTGCCGAGTGGGAGTGGGCAGATGGTTAAGATATATGAAACCAAAAGTATATATTTTGCAATTATTTCAGAGCATGAACAATGATATATATGCTGTGGCCACGATTCACTTTGATATCCAAATCAAGTGTACTTTTGTGAGACTGTCCTGCAATCAATGCATTAATTGCGTAATGCACAAAATGGCCATCGAGCGTGCCGTGTCGCATGTGGATTTGTAACTAATGATAAAAACTACTGCACACACAAGCGAGTGAGCAGATTAAAGTTAAGATAGTAAGTCATGTTTTAAAAGTACTGCAAAGACAGTTTGACCTGGTAACTCAAAGAATGGACACCTGGAACTGTGCTGAAAACACATGGCCATGATTCACTGTGATTGTCCTTTCCCACAATGCGTTGTGCCATGTTTAAAATGATGCTCAACGTGTTTGCTTGCGTCCCTTGGTGTTGCATTTGGATTTATAACTTGCGATGATAACTGCCTCAGACACAACCGGCGGGCAAATTAAAGTTAAGATTGTAAGTCATCTTTGAAAGATACGTTGATGACCATTTGCTCTGGTAACTCGGAGAACGGACACCTGAAACCTAGCGATACTAGATACCGATACCGCACCCGTCGTGGCTATATGCAGCAGCTATGCTTTTTTCCCAGGCGCAAGTTGACCGTCCAGACAAGTTGAAATAAAATGCTGTGTTTGAGTTGACTTAACTGCAAAATAACGGCACACGTTGGCCAGCTTTTCTGTTAACTTTGTCTTACAGCTTGGTTACGGTCGATTTGAATGGCCAATTTTTTTTTTTTTTTTTTAAAGGGTGGTTGTTTGTGGGGTGATTTTGCTGGTCGATCGCCTGTTGCATCAGATCTGAGGCTGTCCAACTGGAGCATTGTAGCAAAATTTTGCATCACAGTACTTGAAAAATGCTACAGAATTTATCCAAAATGAGTGTTTCTCGTGTGAAGAAGTTTATTGAGAAAATGATCCAGGTAAAGTAAATTTGCTGCAGCAATTGGACAGCAACGTGGTCTTGCGCGGCAGGTCATTTAACATAACAAAAGCGCCATGCCAAGGAAATCTGGTTGTTTTGACCAGGTGGGGACTGGGGTCAGTAATTGCAGGTACTACTGTACCGTGATTATACCTATTCCCATACAGAGCCTGCCAGTGTGTACCAAAGAGAGTGAATGTAAGAACATTTTAAAAATAAGGTGAAACCATTCTGGATGCACGAGATGGAAGTACTGGAGAGGGACCGCTTTAATCCATTATATATTTATAGTTTCAGTATCTTAGTGTTATCAGGGATCTGCAATTTATATATACATATAGCAGGTCCCTGGAGTTACAAAAATACGCCTTTGGTGCTGACATTTATTTACATATTAATCTATTGAAAATTTAGATCAATCTTTTAATTCATAAATAATTAAAGCATATCAACTACAAACTTGTGCAGAACAACTTAATATTTTTCTGATTTCATACTTGCATTTCTGCAATTTTCATGTGGTCCACCATGGAAATAAGACAAAGCAAGATTCCCTAGGTATTTGGTACTCCCATTTCATGCATCATAGTTTGATGTGCTTTCAGCAATATAATTGCACCATCCTGA
Source organism: Hermodice carunculata (assembly GCA_964020975.1). Classification (NCBI taxonomy): domain Eukaryota; kingdom Metazoa; phylum Annelida; class Polychaeta; order Eunicida; family Amphinomidae; genus Hermodice; species Hermodice carunculata. Next base: position 13,405,829 of record OZ026614.1, read on the forward strand.
TATATGTGTGCATAAAATATTACCAATCAACATTCAGTGATAAAAGTTAAGTACATTCAGGCCTAGTGATTATCTTAATGTATTTTTCTTCTTGCTTTTGTAGAGAAAATACACAACTTACTAATTACAGGATAATTTATCTGTTTATTTTCCCCAAATTAACAAACATAATATGTGTGCAAAAATTCTCTAAAGCCTTACATGTATGAATGCAAAATTTGTCTGATCTTAATTGATAACATGGCGATGTTTTTATTTTTAAAATCGGTTTTTCACTAATTTTTGCTAATTTTCATAAGATTTTTGTACAATCTGAGGGGAAAATAGCCAAATCAGTACAATAATGACTAAAACGTTGTGATTTCGTCAACCATGTGAAGGCAAGATACTCGAAACTCCACAGAATGCACCATTTTGCATGCTCAAATTCAAAATTTCCGGCCAGGGTGGGGTGGGGGGGCGACAATGCCCCCCCCCCCACCCTCCAGCATTCCTTCGGCCCTTTGGGCCGTGTAGGTCACATTTGGGCCACTGAAAAAACTTACGGACTTTTTAAGGCCACTTTGGTCTGTGACTGAGTTTGTAGCACTGGCCTGGGTCGATCAATATTTATAAGGGAATGGCGGCTTAAAAATACCTTTTTTGTCAAATCCCATTAATTTTAAGGTTGGGCCTTTTTAGTAGGGTATGTCAGGTTACCGGAACGACACATATATTTTTGTCAGGCCTTGGGTAATTTGGACATTTGTTGAAACATGTTGAAAATGGATGTTCTTTCCCCTTTTACACATTAGCTCTTTTGAGGTCAGTTTAATTTGTTACCTAGACACAGCCGGAGGCACTTGTTTCCAGAGGAAAGGTTTTTTATTCGTTCATTAACATACAACGTATATGTGCTTTATGAATTTGATACGTTAATGTAAGATGGTACGTAACTCTGTCTTTCACTCGTCGCGGCCATTCATCTACTCTGCATGTGGCAGAATTTTCGTATATTTATTGTGGAATAGTCACCAGAATATCCTCCAAATCACACAAATTTGAAACATGAAAAAAGTTTAAACTGAAAACAAGCAAACGTACACACGCAACACAAAAAGAAAAAAAATCTCTTTAGATTCTCTAGTTTTAAAATATCATTTGATTGGCAACAACTAATCATCGGTATAATGCACATGTTATGCGTTGTAGCCCAACAGGCATATGATGCATGAGTAGCAAAACGTCAAGGACAAAAGTAAAGGAAAAACTGGTTCTACCTGTAGTTGTCGAAATATCATTGGAGAGCACACATTCTTGTTCTTTCATGTTCCTTTTTCATTGCGTGTGAACAAAGGCATATTGTTTTCTTTCTTTCTTTCTTTCTTTCTTTCTTTCTTTCTTTCTTTCTTTCTTTCTTTCTTTCTTTCTTTCTTTCTTTCTTTCTTTCTTTCTTTCTTTCTTTCTTTCCTTCCTTTTTTTTTCTTACCACTTTATTTTTATCGGCTTAATTTTAGACCCCGCAAGCCAGAACCTTCAAATTTGGCATGGGTATAACGCCTGTAGTGGAGTTTTTGCATATCGTTCCAAAGTGACACCAACTGAAAACTGTACAAATTTAGGCCAATACACAAAACTCCAGTGTTGAATAATGATGAATGTGTTCAAAAGTATTATAGATAGAGGTGTCAATCAATCTTCAATTTATATGTTTGCACTATGGGCGCGTCCGACAAAGTGACTGAAAACTGTCAGTTTTTAATTTCTTCAAATTGCAGCCACAACACAAATTGAAAAGTTGAATATTCTAAAAATCTTTACAGAAAGAGGTACCATACAAACTTCAATTCATATGTTTGTGCTACGGGTACATCTAGCAAACAGTGACTGGAAACTGTCATATTTCAATTTATGCAAATTTCTGTCAACACACAAAACTGTTCGATTTTGATGAATATCTCAAAACTATTATAGGTAGAGGTGCCACTCACACTTCAATTTATACGTTTGTGCTATGCGTGCCTCCATTGGATAGTCACTGAAAATGTCAGATATCAATTCATGCAAATGTTGCCAATACACAAACATTTAGTGTTCAAAACTGATGACTATCTTCAAAACTAGTATAGATAGAGCACCATTCCATCTTCGTATGTTTGAGCATGGTACATGCGATGGATAGTCCTTGAGACTGGCACGTTTTAATTTATTCTAATGCCTGCCAATATACAAAATTGAAGTGTTGAATATTGTTGAATATCTTTAAAACTATTCTAGATAGAGTTGCCGCTCCATGTTTAATGTATATGTTTTTGCTATGGGTGCATCCAATGAACAGTGACTGAAACTGTTAGATTTTAATTTAAGTGAATTTTGGCCAATACACAAAACTGAACTGTTGAATTATGATTAATATCTTCAAAACTATTTTAGATAGATGTTCCATTCCAACTTCAATTTATACATTTGTACAGTACGTGCATCGATTAAACGGTGACTGAAACTGTCAGATTTTAATTTATGCAAATTTTAATTTACGTTGTGTAATGCTAATTTGGTCAATGTACAAGATTTCAATGTTGAATACCTATAGCACTTTCAGGGATAGAGATTTCATTCAAAAATAAATTTATATCTTTGTGCTCTATATGGGCATATCAATCATTAATATTAAAATCTGCATATATTGACACACAGATAGATTAGTTTTCCACTCTCGACGCGTGTGAAATCTAATGATTCAACAGTTTCTTGATTCAGAGGATATTTTGCTCGCACGGAGCACCAAGAATATTGAAGAAAAGATGTCTTTTTTCTGAACGATATGGTTGTCTGAAACGTTGGTTGTATTTTACAATTACATCATATTGTTATATTAAAATGATGTGTTCTTTAATTTGGAATATAGTATACTTATTGGTTATGTGCTGCAATTGTTAGCGAGGATTGTTTGGCATTTAGGACCATTTCGTCATCTGGGATTTTTCGTTTAAATTTTGGAGGCGTATCTGTGAATTTGTGGTAAAACATATAATTTCATGCACATTACAAATAAAAACATTAAATTCAGTGTCAAAGACAATTTTAGCCATCAGATTATTCCATCGGATACTGTTAATAATTCGATATTTTAATTTTTTAACAACTTTCAAAATCTAAAGATATGACTGCTGTGCAAACATATGATTGAATTTCCAGCATCCTCTAAATCTTCGCACATGATTATAGTGATACTTATGATCTGGGAACCATTTGTTTGAATGGACATCTCAATGTAACACGGACTAATAATAACAACAATTTATTAGGAAAACTTCCCCTTTACAGCGGGGGCACCAACGGAACGGGGGAAATTCCATGGTGCGTCCAAAATATATACAAATAATCAGGCATCCTTATTATCAATCAAACAATCTTCGTATGTTAAAATAAGTATAGTAACTATAAGTAATAATTTATGTCCTCCGCACCAAAACTAGAGATAAACCACTCATTGGGACAAAGCTCTAGAAAGCGTAAGGACATGTACATAATACATGTTTCATATACAATGCAGAACATATAGCTTCCAGCGTCATTATTAAGAAAAAAATCAGGTATATCTACATTCGAGCAGGTCTATTTACAAGAGGTACACGTAGAACGATCATACAATCTGTCATTCTGAGAATTCATTAAGTGACTGTCTCCTGTAATGCCAAGCCTCAACCAAATATGTTTTACATGTTTGGTCAAATAATGCGAACAGCAGTTGTGACGAAACAACCATTATGTTAAGTGTATGCTCTGATTTTTGCAAAATTATATTTGTCTATATTGATGAACAATAAACTTCTTCATATTAAACATTTTTAAACTTTCTGAAAATTGAACACTTTATATTTTCGGGATACGAACAATGAGCTGCTTTTAATGACAGAACATATTTGGACCATGATTTACAGATATTATCAGAGTGATTTTAAACAAAACATGTCGATTTTAGAGAACAATTTGAGAGTGTTGGCTAAGGTTGATCATGATACTTCCCATTTCACCAGCCTCTCTAAGTACATGCAAAGAAACATATTGGCAAAGGGATAAAGCTACCCCCCCCCCTTCAGAAACTCGCTGAAAAAGCGTAAGTAAGCGAAATTTTATAAATGGGTCGTTGTCAACCACATAGCGGGATTTGTTGTGGCGGGAAATGGTAACTATTCTTGTGAAAACAAGGTAAAAAACGCGTTTTACTCACGGCAGTCGGATCACTGTGTGGCGCAGATGCGAAATAGTTTTTCTTCCGCCCTGAAAAATGGCTTGCCTGTACTCTGCATTATGAATTGACTGATTGTATTGAAAAAGAGAGTCACAATGTTTTAGATTTTGTCTTTTTATCCTGTTTGTGCGAAAGAACGCAGTGTTTTACAACCACACAGCGATACAAGGCCCAACATATGTTTTTTTTTAGGGGGGGGGGTTAAAGCGAAGCAAGGCGGATTAAATGATCAAGAGGTAAAGTATAAAGGAATGACAAAATTTATAAATAAATCATGGTTTATTTACCTGTACAGCAACCCAAACACTATAGAAATACAGTATGGACGGTACGCCAGCGGTTTCTTTAGTCTCTTGATATTAACATTTCACAATAAATGACCACACGTATTCCATGACAGACAGCACCTTTGACAAGTAAACTCGCCGTATTTGATATCAACATTACACTCAAGATGATTACACCTCATACAGGCACATAACTTGTATGTATGTCAGACATACTAACCATATACATTTTAAGAGACACCTCTGTTATCTAAGAAGTGCCAAGTTATTACGAACCATATTTTTCGTGATAAAGCCGCATACATCTCGAGCTATTCGTGTAACATATTCATATGGAAAACATTTTTTGCTTTATTTTTTTCAAATAAAAAGTGTGTGCCTACTTCGTTTATAATAATAATAATAATAATAATAATAATAATAATAATAATAATAATAATAATAATAATAACAACAACAACAACAACAACAACAACAACAGCAACAATAATAATAATAATAATAATAATAATAATAATAATAATAATAATAATAATAATAATAATAATGATAATAATAATAATAATAATTCATTTAACCCCCATTGCTGGGGAACATAAATGTACAATACCTAAAACAGATATATAAAAATGTAGCAAATTAAATATTTAATACCAATTAAGGGTCGCGCAATAAATCGGCCAGTGCCGCTGCCGTGCCATCAAATACAACGACCCTCTCATGGGGATGTTGAAATGAATAAAATCCAATGCAATGTGTCAGTATTTGATAAATGTATGTATGTATGTATGTATGTATGTATGTATGTATGTATGTATGTATGTATGTGTTTATATATATATATATATATATATATATATATATATATATATATATATATATATATATATATATATATATATATATATATATATATATATATATTACCAATTCCTCTTCCAAGTGCGCACAATTATGATCAGTAAGCCCACTGAATGGAGGAATCTGTTCTGAAAAGAGCGCAGCATAAAAAAGAGCACAGACAAGAGCCAGGAGTTGTTAGTCAGATTTTGTCACGGTTCTCGGGTGTCAAAAATGTGAGTGCCATGATGAAAGCGCATCAGCCAGCAATTCTCCTGTTGTCTGTCGATGAGTCTTGTGATAAAGATTTGTTGCACTGACATACGGGAAATGTAATAATTTGGTGTGGGCCATAGAGAGCCAATGGAAAAGAAAACTGTGATAATGATAGCATACATTATTGAAAGAGAAAATATCTATGAAAAGAAGATAATACATTATTGCCTCCCCCCATTGTTGTGGTGGTGATATAAACGTAACCGAGTATCAACCATTTGCTTGTATTATGGTTTCTTAATAAACACGATTCGAATCCCCTATGACACATCCTATACCATTTTCCTCAATTAAATCAGAATTAAAACCCGTACATTATACCAGCTGGAGATGGGCAAATAGTTCTATTTATTAACCAGTTTATCCATTTGAAAGTTGTGGCAACGCATAAATTCCCTTTGCAACACATGACATATCCATGTTTTTAACACAGAGTCCTTCACGCAATAGCAAGAATTTCGTCTGCCTCGAAATTACATTACATTGAAGGACAACAATGGCACCAGTTCAAAAACTTTCACCATACAAAGGCACCTGCATAGATGTCATACTTGACAATATAACTTTAGCTCATCAACCAAAAAAGTTACAGCCGTGAAACAAGCAAATTTAAACGTCAAGTTTCATATGTAGGTCTACTTGGCATAAATAATGCAGTATAAGCAAACTTGTAGAAGTCTTGAGTCAGAAGCACTAGAATTATGATTCTCCTGCAATTAGCTGTTTAATAACTTGAAAACTTCTGCAATGTAATATGTTAAGTTTGTTATTTTTTTCTGCATGTAAAGATATTGAAATTAATATTAGTACCTTCATTGTGAAATTAATCATTGTATTTAACGTCGTATTAACATACAATCCAAAAGAAGTACACACGTCTAACCCGCATAAAGCTGTGAGTTTACATAATATACTGTCTATGGTGTCTTCAGCTTGCTGCCCGGTTCTTCCTCTTGCTCTTTGGCGGCACTGTCACGAGTTGGAGCCCGCTCTATGGGACAACTCTTGCAGTCTAGAAATTTCGGTCAACTTCTGTATCAGTTCTTTCCTCAAAAGTTTGAATGAGCGTTCTCTTGAATCTTCTGTGGATTGGGCTAAATGAAGCAAAGAATTTTGCTGCCAGTTTCATATTTCCAATTAATAAGTTTCTGTGTTCTAGCAGACTGGCATTTTACGCCTTGCGGCAAAAGGTTCCAGATATATAATGTTTGAAGGCACGTTCTTCCGCAGCGTCGCTGTACCTTGTATCATGGCTGAAAGTCCTTCTTTACTGTGGGTTCCATGTATTAAAGATATTTTTATTAGAAATCTGTAATAGAAAAATATGAAGATGGATCGAGACCGCTCTCAGCAAGGAGCCCGGAGCGCCTTGCTCTTTACCAATCGCAATGGCGTTTAAACATGAAAGTATGCTAAGAACCAAGTTTGTGCGCCTGTTATTATAATCAGCCATAAATAACGCAGTGCTTTCATAAAACACTCTTTGCCTGGTGCATTGGACTCATTTCAAGCACCAGCCTGTGATTGTTCAAATGTGTAGCCTCAAGCTGTATGTAAGAAATACAACACACAAAGCCTCAGAAGTACCAAGCCACAAGAACTGGCAATATGTTCAGTTAGATGGCGCTCCGATAAGGTCGGCCTTGGGCCTTCATGATTGTCTGGCAAAGATTGACGGTAGGCAATCGAAATGTGAACTAGAGAAATTCGATTTGCTTGTCAGCAAACCAGTCTGTGCGTAGCAAAGTTTTAAAGATTGCTTTTTTCAGTGTTTATTTAACTTCTGCAACAATAATTTTTATTCAACTGTTTAAAAGAGACACAAACTATCTCACAAACCCATTAATTGAAGTTAAAATGGCATCTTTATCCATAACAAAGTGGAACAGTCAAGACTTAAATTTTGTGAATTTGCCTAATTTGCATACATCTGAACGCTACAACTTTTATATTTCATGGGATGCAGCTAGACTTAGTAAAAAGTTTAAAGTGGCAAAATTTAGAACAAAGACGAAGATTCCATTCAGCGACGCTTATGTATAAATGTATATGTGGTTTGGCTCCAAATTATTTATGTGATCAATTTCACCTTTTACATGATCTAAATTGCAAAGAAACAAGACAATCCAATTCTTTAAATGTTATGGTCCCACGCCGATACACAGAGCTGTTTAAGCAAAGTTTGCTGTACGATGGTGCTAGGATATGGAATAGTTTGCTTAGATTATTAAAACAATGTCCAAGTGTTTACGATTTTAAGTTGGAATACCAGAAGCACTATTTTAACTAGTGATGTTTTCATATCTCCTTGTACATTTTATTTCCTTGTATCTTACTGATGCTCAAATGCTACTTTGTACTTTTCAATGTTTTTTTTACTGCTACTTTTATCCTGATTTCGATGTACATAGTTGTATATAATACAGCCCCCCCCCCCCCGAAGAACAGCTCTGCGGAACGGGTTACATTGTATAAATATATTCCAATAAATAAATAAATAAATGAATGAATGAATGAATGAATGAATGAGGGAATAAATGAATAAATAAATAAATAAATAAATAAGTAAATAAATAAATAAATAAATAGAAAATAAATAAATGAATGGATAAATAAATAAATAAAGAAAGAAAGAAATAAAAAAGAAAAAAAATATATAAACAAATAAATAAATATATAAATAAATAAATAAAAAGTAATCAATAATAAACAACTAAGTGCATAAAGCAATATAGGTGTTATGAACTTACGTGTTAATTTGGAAAATGTGCAGTGTTGCAATACAAAAATTCGAGCCCGACATGATTAGATTTAGATGAAAATTGGCCGCGTTATGTCTGATGGAAGGTCCAAATGACCTTGGCCTTTGACCTCTAGAGGACCCATGTAAATTACAAAAATGTACTTATAATATCCCTTTTTAAAGCCACAGATGAAAATTGACCAAGTTATGTGGATAGATGAAAATTTCAAATGGCCAAATAAGCTTGACATTTGACTTTAGAGGTTAGAGGTCACATGTAAATTACAAAAATGTGTAATGTTCCAATTTCTACAATTCGAGTCCAAAATGATTAAAATGGATGCAAATTGACCAAATCATCAGGAAGAAAAATGACTGTCCAAATGACCTTGACCTTTGACCTCTGGAGGTTACATGTAAATTAAAAAAATATGCAGTGTTGCAATACCTACAATGTGGGTCATATATGGTTAAATTTTGATGAAAATTCCCAGTCATGGCTGGGTAAAAAATTCAAAGGTCCAAAGACCTTGATGTTTAAACTTTTGAGGTCATACATAAATTGAAAAATGTGCAGTTACAATATCTATAATTCGAGCTCAACAAGATCAAAATCCGACACAAATTAACCGAGTGTCGGCTAAAAGAAAAATTTAAACGGCAAAATAACATTAACCTTTGCCCTTTAGAGGTTAAGAAGTCACATGTAAATTACAAAAATGTGCAGTGTTCCAATACATTCAATTTTAATCCGATAGAAATTGACCGAGTTATGGCTAGGAAAAAAACTTCAAATGGCAAAATGACGTTAATCTTTGACCTTTAGTGGTCACATGCAAATTAGGAAAATGTGCAGTGTTGCAATACCTACAAGTTGAGTTCAACATGATTAACAATTGATGAAAATTGACCAAGTTATGGCTAGATGAAACTTTCAAAGGTCCAAATGACCTTGACATTTGACCTTAAGAGATCACATGTGAATTACAAAAATATACAGTGTTACAATATCCCTTTTTAAGCCCAACATGAACCAAATCAGATGAAAATTGACCGAGTTATAGCTAAAAGAAACTTCCAAGCGTTTAAATGACCTTGACACTGAGAGGTTTCCTGTTAATTACGAAAACATGAAGTGTTGCAATACCTACAATTTGGTAAAGCCGAAAGAAGGAAAGAAAAAAGAAAGAGAGACAGAAACAAAGAAAGAATGAAAAACGGAAGGAAGGAAGGAAATTAAGAAACCCAACAAAAACAGAATGTCTGTTTCGGCACACAGATATAATAAACAATTCCTAGAAAAACAATATATCTGTGTTGGCACACAGACATAACTGGAAGAAAAAAATGCTTCCAAGCAAATCTGTCTGTGTGCCTTCAAAAGTTGTAAATATTAAATGCTACAAATTTTATCCTTTGGTATTACACATTCCGTTAAGCTTCTAATGGCCAAATAAGCTTGACAAACAGTCACTGTGGATTGGAGCACTCTTTTATGCTTTAATGGTATCAAGGAGGCTAATACGTGTAGCCTCCTGGATTGAGCGCAGGCTCAGATAGCTCTGTGCAGTGACACACAACATATATATATATATATATATATATATATATATATATATATATATATATATATATATATATATATACATATACATATATATATATATATATATATATATATATATATATATATATATATATATATATATATATATATATATATTTGTATTTGTGTCTTTTTGTCCAAAACCACTTCCTAGTAGTCATTACCCTATTCCGCAGTCCGAACTCTTTACTCTCCATAAGCTAACCTGTCCCTGTCTAACTTATATACATAGAAGTTCTATTGTCCATATTGCACACGTTCCTCTGTAAATTTTGACATAGGCTGTATTAGCCCAAATAAATTAAAGGGTCTTCAGCGGGTAACTACTCAACATGTTTCGGAGCCTTTTACCCGTACATGTCTCTCTAAGTAGCGGCTCCTTGTCTAAGCTAAATATTCAGCAAAGACAACCCACATAATAATAAATAAATATAAACGTGGCAATTGATGAATTAGCTAAATATGTGAAGTTTTGCTTATAAATGCAGAGCTTCATATCAAAGAAGAATACCTGTCAAACAAACCATAATTACCAAATTTTCATAGTACAGGTTCAGATAACAGCAATTTGACTTACCCCTGAACCAATATATACCCTATCTAGCCGGACAGCTTATCCTAGTTAAACCATCTGCCAATGTTTAACTGAAGTGGAAACAAGCTGGGGCATTATATTCAGTCCCAGTGATTGTAAAATAAACAGTTGCAGCTAGACCACCTGTAACAAACCAAGGGAAATCCTAACAAGGACTGTAACAATGTACATCCTGCACCAGAGATATAAAGCAAACTCCATGATGACACCTACTCCTCAAACAATTAAGCTCTATTTAACTGCCAACCTTGAGTCAATGTGTCAACTTAATGTGTCAGGTTTGTGACACTTGAGAAAAGACTGTCAATTTTGAGTATTTTTTTAATACTGAGTAAATGTGCATTTAGGCATATCAGAAAAGAATGGAAGTCATTAGCTTTTAAGCCAAAAACATGCTATCAAAACAATTTTTCTTAACAGGATTTTAAGTACAATTAGGCAAACATGCAACTGTCGTAGGCCGCTTCTTGCTACTTGTAGCCCCTGGGGGTTTACCTAACAGAAAACATGTAAGCCTAAAATGTTTGATAGTGAATATTAAAACAGAAAGATGCCAAAAGATAAAGTTAAGTAGCAAAACAGTCAAGTGTAAATTATTGTGGCCAAACTTTCTAATAATCTTTGGATGTTAATTGTAGAATTATAGGGCAAGTCAGGAAAGAATGAAAGTCTTTTGTATTTATGTCAAGAGAATGCAATGAAAATATTAACCAGATATCAAGTACAATTAGGCAAGCTTGTAACTGTCGTAGGCCGCTTCTTGCTACCTGTAGCCCCTGGGGGTTTACCTAACAGGAAACAAGCTAGCCTAAAATGTCTGAAAGGTGAACATTTAAACATAATGGTGTCAAAAGATAAAATTAAGTAGCAAAACAGGCAAGTCTAAAATCTCTAAAATTATTGAAGCCAAACTTTCTAACCATCTCAGGATATTTACAGCAAAATTTGTAGAAAAATTGATCAAAAGTACACCTTTGAATCCTCTTGACTCAAGTTTATTGTAAATAAATTTGGTTCTTGATGCAAAGTCCTGAAATTTAGAACAAATACGACCAAATCTCAAAATCTGTGACAAAAATGTATTATATCCAATAGTATCCGAAATATTACTGTCCGGGAAAGGATAATTAACTACTTCAAAGTTAAACTCATCTATTTTGTGAATACAAAACCTGTCATTAGTGACCTGAATATCCAAGTCCAAAAACACATCTCTGAAACCATCTGAATTGCTACCCTCCAAAGGGATATCTTTTGGGTAAATTTCTTTAGCAATTTCACTGAAATTTTGTACATTTACACAAGCAATGTCATCAATATATCTTGCGTTGTTTGATAATTTTATAGCCATTTGAAAGTCCTTTTTCATCAATTTATCCATATACTTAAATTCAAGCCAGGTTAAATACAAATCTGCCAGTAAAGGGGGGCAGTTGTATATATATATATATATATATATATATATATATATATATATATATATATATATATATATATGTATGTATGTATGTATGTATGTATATATATGTATGTATGTATATTAGAAGGTCACTTTTGGGCTGCATTTGATGGGGTCATAAAAGAGGCCTTTCAAAGCAGACAGTTTATCATACTTTGGAGTAAGATGCTTAGGAGACAGGTTCTGATAGCCTGAGCTAATTTATCACGCATGCAAAATGGTTACATAACAGCATGGAGGTAGATTACAGTAACCAGCTTGTACATATTGTGGAAGAAGCGGGGATGTGTACTGTAGGATGGTTCAATAAATTTAATACAACACAAAGCCAGATATTTAACTGGGAATGACACCTCTGTCTAAAATAAATTTGATCATATTCAATTTTGAAATATCTATGTGCCCCCAATTGGCATGAATTTTAATTTTATAACTTTAGTTTTGAGTTCATTTGATGCACCTACAGCACTAATGTATAAATTGAGGCTGGAATGGTACCTCTATCCATATAATAGTTTTGAAGATATTCAAATTTAAAATTCTAATGAGTCCCAAATTTGCATAAATTTATATTTTCCTACCTTTGTTTGTGGTTCATTGGAAGTGTTTACAGCACATTCCTATACATTGAATTTGGAATGGCACCTCTATCTTTAATAGTTTTGAAGACATTCAACTTTAAGTTTTGAAGTGTCCATAATTAACATAAATTTAAATTCTACAACTATTGTAATATGTCCAACAACTGCGCAGTCCCAAAAAATGTGCCAATAGAACCACCATTTGGGCCTCTATGTTAAATACTTTGGAAACCAGAAGCCATTAAATTTTCGAACGGCCCTATTTTGCATATTAGTTGACTATTCTGAACAATATGCAAAACTTGCACCCAAGGAACTACATCCATGCCAAATTTGAAGTTTCTAGCTCAAATGGTGTCTGCGTTTAAGCCGACACAGAAATAAAATGGAAAGACAGGCAAGAAAGAAAGAATATTGGAAAAACAATATCTTTGTGTTCACACACAGACAGAACTATACAAAATTGTATCTAATGTTTTTAAAAAGACTTTTATCAAATTTGACATCTAGTTGTAACTTGAATTAAAAATCAATTTTAGGAGGCTTTGAAATTTAACCAAGAATGTGATACGGTTTGGCGGTCAGCAGTTTGCTTTTCTTCTTTTTCGTTGAAAAAAAAGGTAATCTTTATAGCTGATTGGACTATTTTTCCCTAACGTTGTGTATTTAAAGTTTTTAAATGACTAATTAAACTTTATCTTAATATTAATGGCAACTTTGTCACTAAATAAAGATCAAACATGTCTAGTTTCAGAAAATATTTACTTTATATGGGCGGGCATGAAAGGGTTATCATATGTATAGAGATTTTGGAACACATTAATATTATTATTATTACTTGTGTGTTTGTGTGACTTACAAAATATCGATTTTTATATTTAATGCACCAAATGAAGTTCAAGTCCAAGATCAAATTTTCTGTAGTACATCGCCATAGGAAACAGAATTTACAACTAGAAAAGGTAATGTATCACTTTTCTGCCAAATCGAAGTTTTTGCTATATAGCAATTGAAAGTAACAAATGCAACACAGACTGATTTGCTGAGAAGCAAATCAATTTTTTCTAGTTCTTACTCGTTTTCGTTGTGGTTTGCCCCCCCCCCCAGCATATGCCAATTGTATGCCGTGTCCTTGGAGCCCTCATTCTATTTAATTAAGTATAGGTGAAATCGTGTCTGATAAACTCATACTCTGTAATGGCACGCTGTATGATGGAGAAAGGGCCATTGTAACCCTTACAGGTAAAGGTAGTGCTTCAATTAACAGAGCCAGTAATGAGAGGACTGATGCCCTCCAAACTGTTCCACAACAACAGGTTCACTAAGACTGTAGATAGGACTATAGTAAGCCACAATCTATACTAAAAGCTAAGAAACGACCCCGAACATCAGTGGAATGAAATGTTTCCCTGTTGCGTTCAGCTGTCGATGTATCCAACTACAAAACTGACTGTTTGTTTTGTGGCACCCCCATCAATAACGTTTCCCACACTCCAAATGAACAAGACCACAAGGTGTTAACCGCTGATTTGCAGTCTACAATGCTTAATATTGAGAGAAATGATGATTGGTCAATGAAGGTACAGGCAAGACTGCTAGATGTGCTTGATCTTCGAGCAGCTGATGCTGTATACCATGAAAAGTGCAGCGTCAACTTTCATAGAAGATACCAAATACCATCCGTATATTCTTCACAACATGATTGTAAGAAATACAAATTTGGTAGGCCTCAAGATGTAGAAAGAGCAGAGGCATTCTTAGAGGTGGCACAGTATCTTGATGAAAATGATCTGGCAGGATCTGGTGTTTAAGATGAAATAAGAACCAGTCTGGAAGAATGCAAAATGTCTATGGTTGGTTTTGGAACTGCGGATCTTTTGATGCAGTATGCTGAAATGATTGACATCCTCAAGCAGTTCATTAATGAAGGGCGTAAAGGGGACTAGGGTCTTCATCTGGAATCCTTGGCTGACATGTTGCCTTTTTTGGCTGCAACTGGACACAAGTTTTACACCAAATCTGTCAGGTTGTATTTTATAGCTCATACATAAACTTTAAGAAAATAACCCAATTGCACAGGAACATTTAGAGCAGGGATTTCAAATAGTAAGATGCAGTGGGCTGTGATCTCTACTGATCTTATAATTGAATAAGTATTGGTACGCAGTATAAAATCAATAGGAGGACGAACTCGTGGTAGAGATATGGCTCTAAATCAGGGTCCGATGTGGTTGTTGGCAATGCCTGCCTGTGCTGATACCATTCGAGCCATGCAAACATAACATAGAGACTGGTGAGCAGCACAAAGACACAACTCAAGTTCGCCAGATCCGCCACAGGAAAGACATTCAAATTATGCTTGATTTTGTACAGCCAAATTCTTTCTGTAATAATACAAATCTGAACAACTTTGCAAGTGTCCCAATTACGCATCCTGCTTTCAATGTTGACAGAGCAGGAGAAATTGGTATTTATGTGCTACAGTCTATGAAAGGCAAGAGAGTGAAGGATAACACTTTCAAAAGAAAGGCTCTGGCAGTGATCTTGACTACTAAATTGTCAGGGAGGTTTGGTGATGAACAAGTGCATGCAACTCTGCAGTTGCTCTTCCAGTATTGTATCACTGCAGCCAGGGCAGGGAATAACACAGAGACTTCATTCCATTATGAGTTGTGCAGCTACAAACCAACAGTGTATGGCAAAAACCACATGTTACGTGAGCCACAGAGATCCCTTTTGGCTGAGAACATACATGTAAAGTTGAAATAGGACATTTTCCTAGTCAACAAGAAAAACATGCAAGGATTCATCGACAGCCTGAGTCAGCATCTCAAGCAAGCAGGGTGTCTAGAGCTTCATGTCGATGCTGATGCTGATCATCTTCTGGTTAAGACAGCAACTGGCTGTGCTAGGCAGGGCAGCACAGTTCTTGTGGGAGATGACACTGATTTGTTCATCCTCCTCTTATTTCATACCACAGAAGGGAACAGTGAAGGTTTTGGACATAAAAGCTGTCAAAAGAACACGTGGTTCTGGTGTTTGTGAAAATAAACTGTTAGCCTGTTCAATTAATAGCTGTGACAGTACCTCTCATCCATACAGCCTTGGGAAGGGCACCGTCCTTGAAAAGCTGCAGACTGATCCCAGTTTCAGAGAACAAGTCCAGGCACTTAGACCACTAAAATTGACCAGAAAGGCTGTGGCATGTGCAGATGAAAAGACTCTGGTGCTCCTGTATAAGGGCAAACGGGGAGAGACTCTTGGCCATTTACAATACAGTGGATTCCTTGAAAGATCAGCAACAGCAACAGTTCACATAAAACCAGAGTATCTACCACCCACTTCATCAGCATGCAAGTATCACAGCTACCATGTGTATCTCCAGATCCAGGAGTGGCTTGGAGTAAAGCTTCCACTACGTCAACGGGGTCTTGAATGTTGGGTGGCGAATTTGTGCCTGAAATGATCGACATGGCTCCTGCCAAGGTAACAGATGTCTCCAGAACAGCTGCTCAAAGTAATTCATTGCAATTGCAAGGCATATTGTAGTACAGATAGATGCATCTGTCACAACAGCAATCTGTGGTGCTCCAGTGCCTGTGGCCATTGCAAAGGTATTGTGTGTGCCAGTGTTGAAATGAGAGATGTAGACATGGATGATTGATTCAATGTAAACCAATGCCTCCAATTCCACTTTTGTATAAAAGCCAAGCACCAACGTGTTTATGTCAAATACAGTCTTTTTCCAATTAATTGGATTCACTATATGGTGTACAATTATGTCATAAAACTATTTAATAATGACAGCCATTTTGTTCTTGGCCATTTTGTATGCTTTGGTTTGTCTTACTTCCTTATTATTTTTGACGTTTTGGTGATTAAAAAGAATCTTCTGTTAAACAAGAGGGCTGTGTGAGCAGCCAATGCTCAACTGGCCCAGACATTCATCACAATTGCAGCTCTGTAAACTTGGGATAGGATCAAAGTCACCCATGTACTGAGTATGTCTGACATTTACAGAAGAACACTAACATGTGCAAAACCAATGTCCCAGTTCAAGTAGTTCTTAAGTAAAAGTGAAGAATAAAGTTCATGTATGTTGCACTGTGGTCCCAGAAACGAGGTCAAGGTCACTCATGTATTGTATAAGCATGACCTTCATCGATAAACAGTAACATGTGCAACATCAAGGTGCTGACTAAAAACACATCTCAAGTTATAAAGTGAACAGTCAATTTTGTTTCAGTTTTTTGTTAAGTTTGATTTTGTGTCTATTTTGCATGATAGTATAGATAGAGATATGTACACGTAAGCTCTACTTTGCAAACTGTGATACAAGCGGTCAGCGACTTGCTGATGAAACTGGCACTGCTTGTGATAGCTTTTCAGGACGAAACAGGAATAGCACAATTATTTGTCTGTATATACGTCAACGTCTGATAATTAAAAGTATGACTTTGTGAATGCGCCAGTCAAATTAATGCCCAAAATACATTGGTAAAGACTAAAAACAGTATCACGGTATATCATCTACAATAACATTGTACACCAATTCTTGAGGAAGCATCTGGCCTCTTGATGGTGGTTCACCATTGGCAAAAACATTAGTCATAGTTGAAGTTTGGTCTCCTCGCGCGTTTTCCGACTTGGTTTTGAGCTTCGCGCTTGCTTTACTTTCGAGAGGTTCAGGCATTTTTTTTTTTACCCTCAGGTGACTCTGTCAGTCACCTGAGCTTTTATTATAGTCTGTCGATCCATCGTATGCCGGTAAAACCAACCAAAAACTGAACGAAAGGTTCAATGATCATAGGAAAAGAATAAGACACTGTAACAAAGGATCCAATTCTACGATTCTGGTGGATCACTTCACTAGTGGACTTTGCAAGAACAAAACATTTAAAGTCCAAATTATTGAAACTATAAAACAACCAGGAAAATATTCAAATGGAAAGATGAATAAGAAAAGGATTGCGAAGGAACGGAGAAACATTTTGGATTAAAGAACTCCGAACAGTATATCACTATGGGTTGAAAAATCGATGTGATAAGAATATAGATCAAGAGCTGAGAATGATAATGTATATGACATACTCAACAAAAGAAGAAAAAAAGAAGATCAAACATAAGAGTAAACACAGAACACATAAAGAATCTCTTACAGCTTAATATGTATTCAACGTACTCCAAGAAACTGCTATCAAAGAAAGCACGTACTACATCAATAAAACTTTACCACAAATGAAGAAAACAGATCTCAAACAATTGGGACAGTTACTTCTGGATCATGAAGTAACAAATGACTGCCAGTTAACAAATAGGATTGTCAGTTTAGTACAAGACATGATACAATGTAAATTGAAGCTTAAGAAAGAACAAACGTGGAAAAGTAAGAAGAAAACGAAACACATGAATCTTGTGATAATACATTATGAAAATCTAGCTACTATATTGAGGAGGATGTCACAGTTGCTTATAAATGCACTTCTAGTATTTGTAATAAGGTCTTCAACTACAATCGAATAATGGATGAAGTGAACTTAGACAGCTGGAATGTGAATAGTCAAACTTGTGAATGTGACACTACTTTCCAGAAGTATATGGATAAAGACCACCAACATGTAATTACGGGTGGTTTATGTATCATTCAAAACAAAAATTTGAGACATTTGTTTCAAAGAGGACCAAAGTGTAGAGAAAGACATTACATCAACTTCATAAAGGCAAGAAAGAAGATAAAAGGAGGACTCATAATAAAAAAGGAATCTGTAACAAGGTTTTTGATGAATGGAAAGTTATTATAGTGGAGAAAGTGGATGAAAGAAGTAAATACCTGAGAAAAGGACCTCTTCAAAAGTGGAGACAGATTAAACAAGTGCTGCAGGATTCACATTGTAGTCAGGAATTACAAGACTTGCATGACAAGTTTGTCATCACACCTGTTTGCATAGCTAGCAAGAAATTACCAATTATATATGCAATTGGCAAAATGCATAAAAACCCGGTTAAATTCACGTTCATCATTGCAGCAAAGAAATGTGTTTCGAAACAAGTTGCCAAACAACTCACTAAAGTTCACAAACTTCAAAAATTCACATACTAACTACTGCAAAAAAATTTGAAAATGTACACGGGAGTGAATAGAATGTGGATTACAGATAGCACAAGTTATATTCTACTAGACATTGACAAAATCAACAATAAGAATGGTGCCAAATCAATTCATACCTTTGATTGCTCAACACTGTGTACAAAAATCAACTTGACAGTTAATTTCAATGTTTGACAAAGCATCTCAAGGCGGCACATGTCAGCATATTAAAATATCTGGTGCTGAGGCTAAATTTGATAAAGGTAAGAGCAAAGGGATATCTCACGTAAGGCAAGAGTGTGATCAAATGATAGAATACATTATCAACAATGCATAATATTGCTTTGGAACCAGAGTCTATCAACAAATAGTAGGCATACCAATGGGAACAGATCCAGCCCCATATTTTGCCAACCCTTATTTACATTATTATGAATCAAAATGGATGGAATAATTGGCAAAAAACAAACTTTACAGCTGCAAGAAGATAATATTTTCACACAAGAAGATTTATAGATGACCTGTGTGCTTTAAACAATGGGGATGAAACAAAGGGAAAATTGGAAAAACATGTATCCCAAAGAATTAATATTAAATCTTGAAAATGAAAGTGATACAAAAGCTACTTTCCTTGATCTGGATATAGAAATCAAGAACAACCAGTATGTAACAAAAATATTTGACAAGAGAGACCAGTTCAAATTTGATGTTATCTCATACCCTGACCTGACAGGAAACATTCCAGAAAAACAAGCATATGGAGTTTGTATTGGACAAGTGATACGTATAGCTAGAAACACCACACTTTTTAGTGATTTCATCAATAGAGTCAGAACTTTGTTGCATAAATTACAACACAATGGTTATAAAAACAACTTCACAAAACTCTGTTAAAATGTTTCCAGAGATACAACCAAGTACCTAATAAATACAACACTAACTCAAGAACATTAGTCAAACTATGTCAAGATGGAGCTTGAAATGACAAAGTGTAATTCTCAAAGTGTTTAGAGTGGTTAAAGGGAAAATACCCGGGGTAAAGCATAGTTAACCCATCTAGAGAGTTTTCTCCAGTGTGTCTTAAGTCGGAAGACCATGACCATACTCACTTTTTGCAGGATTTCTTTCATTTCAACCACCATCCAGTAGAGTGGAAGAGGTGGCTTCCACCTAATACCTTATTACACTTGACCTCATAACACCTCTAGTCAACTTTATGGTGCTAAAAATTGTATTACAATTTACCTGTTTATACCAGTGTTGGCATGGTGGAATAGTGTGTGAAGCTTTTAAGTTTCAAAGGAGACGTCCGTCGACCGTTCCCAATTTACATTTTTGACTTCTCCAAAACAAGTGCTACCGAGTGTGCCCAGGTAACAAAGTAAACTGACGTCAAAGGAGGTAATGTGTGAAAGAGGGCAGAGCATCCATTTTAAACATGTTTCAACAAATGTCCAAGTTGGTAACCCGACTGACCTTACTGAAAAGGCCTGACCCTAAATAAATTTTATGAAACATATACTTGTATATATGTATATATATATATATATATATATATTTATATATATATATATTCAAAAATCAATCCACCCTTCACTAATCACAATTGGTCGACCCTGGCTAAAATATTTTATCTAGAAAGTGGCCGTCGCGTGCCGTTATTTTGCAGTAAAGTCAACTCAAACATAATATTTTATTTCAACTTGTCTGGAGGGCTAGCTTGGGCCAGGGAAACAGCATAGCTGCATAGGCACGGTTCTTCGGTGAAACAGCATAGCCCCAGTTGAAAGATTTTATGGAGAAAGTGGCTGTTGTGCCGTTATTTTGCAGTAAAGTCAACTCAAATACAGCATTTTATTTCAACCTGTCCGAAGGGACAACTTTTGTCGGGAAAACAGGATATCTTATCGTAATATTTCGCTTGGTTCCCGGCGTCTGTTTTCCGAGTCACTAGGGCAAACGCTCGTTAAAATACTTTTAAAACATGACTTACTCTCTTAATTCTGTCCGCGTGATTGTGTCTGAATAGGCTATCATCGCTAGTTACAAATCCAAATGCGACACGATACCTTGAGCTGGCAAATCATGCACGTTGGTGAGCACCATTTTGAGCATGGCGCAATGCATTGCAGGACAGTCGCACAAAAATACATTTGATTTAGATATCAAAGTGATCGGGGCCACAGCATATATCACATCATTGTTGGCGCTCTGAAATATTTGCAAAATATATACTTTAGGTTTCACATATTATAATCCCCCCAAGATCATCCCACGATACTATCTTCATTTATAAACTATTGGGTGTGGAATACACAACTTTCCAAATGGCAGTCAAATCCGTGGGTAGGTCCCGATTGGATATTTTGAAGAAGTAATAGCCAAAATATATGTGTGATTAGTGTTAAGAAAGGTTAATTTGTCGAATGAATTGAATGGAAAATATATAAAACAACGCCTTGTAGTTACCAGTTGTTGGTGGCGTTGGGCCCAGAATAGAAATATTATATCAGGCACTGAAGTCGCCTCCCGGCTATGAATTAAGTAGCAGCACTGGGCACATGAGCCAAGAGGCCCCACTCAGTTAACGTTGGCGTCAGTCCCCTGAGCTTTTACTATAGTCTGTCATCCAGCGTGCCTCCCTCCATCATCTGTTTACAATTTACATTTTCGACTTCTTCTCCGAAACCACTGGCCAGATTCACTTCAAACTTGGTCCCAATATTCCTCTATTAAGTCTGCACAAAGATGTTCCACTGGTCACGCTCCATTAATTTTTGGATTTTGTATGAATTCTTTTGTTTGTTCACTTTTGGGGACAATCTTAAAAATTCTTCTCGAAACCACTTGGCAAATTGCCACGAAATTGCATAGAAGCACCTCTGAACATTTCTAAACCTTAATTTGTTCAAGACATGGCGCTGCATTTTTTATACATTCTTGTTGTTGTTGTTGTTGTTGTTGTTGTTGTTGTTGTTATTATTATTATTATTATTATCATTATTATCTTGTTAGGAAAGCATCTACTCAAATATTACAACATAATTGTCAGTCTTGTTATGTAAAATGCAAGATGTCTTCTTTAAAGCTTCTAAATTCAGTGAAATGTCCGCACTTCACAAAACTCCAGAAATCCGTCTGCACTTAACGTTGCCCGTTGGTCTGCCAAAAAAGGAAGCTGCATAGCAAAATGGGTCAAATCCCCGCGGAGAGCGCATTTTTGATCACTGATGTGTCAGGTTTAGGGTGATGTGCTTAGAGTATGTCTTATGATGCCAAATTTGAAGTTTCCAAATCTGAACTGCCTCAGAAGAAGGACAGAACATAATTGCAAACGTATAGTGAGGCAAGAGTTGTTGCGAAAAAACCCTAACAAACCCCAAACAAACAAACAAGAAAATTTTTATCGTACCACAACTGATGGTCCCCTTAGGATGAATGCGATATAAATACACACACACACACACACACACACACATATATATATATATATATATATATATATATATATATATATATATATATATATATATATATATATATATATATATATATATATACATACATACATACATACATACATACATACATACATACATACATACATACATATATATATATATATATATATATATATATATATATATATATATATATATATATCGAAATAGCTCTGAAAAACTAAACATGTTTGTCGGTGTGTGAACCACAACCATGCCATCAGAGAGTGTCATCACATAATATTTAATGGGTCATACCAATAAAATGTGACGCAATATTCTTCCAGTATCCTGAATTTGCATTGGTCCATATAATTCTCGTCAAAAGACAAATGTCGTTTGTTTAAAAAATATTTCAAGGAAATGTTTTTAACATTTTGTTGATACCAGACTTCTCTTCAAGTGGAACTTTTAAAGATAGTTGTATCTGGAGACACGGAGTATTGTTAAGATAATCTATTCAGAAAATGTATCGGCACAGACCATAGGTTTTTCATAAGCAATTTCATGGTGCGTTTTGATGGACAACCCTTCTGATGAGTAAAGATTTAATCATTTCTGGTCGACCTCGTCGATCTCGTTGAGTTTTCTGTAGGTTTTGTAGAAACTTGACAGTTTCGCCGATATTTAAAACTTTGTCTTATGATACATTTTTTTACTGCTAACTGTGCTGAAACGTTAATCCTGACACAAAAGCCTATTGGTATTTATTGGAACGCTTGTTGCATCCTTTAATTTTTATATACTTGGATCATATCTTCGATTTTATACATGATTTCTTTTTCCAACATTAGCGTATCAACTGCAGTCGTGACGGCATTTAAGATTGCAACTCGAAAAAAAACATAGTAATACCCCTGTGCATAAGGATAATAGCTATTAAACCCTGTCAAACGTTTCATGTTTCAATTGCATATACCGAACCCGAACGGTGCCCGGTTCGGTATCGGTAATGTGTACCGACTACCGAGTACCCGGTTCGGTTTCAAAATGCATCCTCGGTCAGGCTCTAATATATATATATATATATATATATATATATATATATATATATATATATATATATATATATATATATTTGCCCCCGCTCTGAAGGGGAAGTTTTCCTGATAAATATAATAATAATAATGATAATAATAATATACATAAATATATATATATATATATATATATATATATATATATATATATATATATATAT
The DNA here is from genome assembly GCA_964020975.1 of Hermodice carunculata. Lineage (NCBI taxonomy): Eukaryota > Metazoa > Annelida > Polychaeta > Eunicida > Amphinomidae > Hermodice > Hermodice carunculata. Next base: position 13,429,239 of record OZ026614.1, read on the forward strand.
ATATATATATATATCGCATTCATCCTAATAGTAGCACATGCCCTAATAGAAGCACTCCCCCTTCTTCCAATCCAAGTGGTCCAGATTCAAAATCAAGATTTTTATTTATTATATATATATACATATATGCCCCCGCTCTAAAGGGGAAGTTTTCCTGATAAATATAATAATAATAATTATATATATATATATATATATATATATATATATATATATATATATATATATATATATATATAATAAGCAACATCTCTAAAGCAACTGGAAAACTGTCTCGCAGTCGACTTGCTGGCACGATTTAACAGTTGTTGGGTTATCGATAGTTTCAAGCTGCAATAAATATGAAAGATAAAAACAGGCCTACATTTTTCTTCTCGTTTTGCCTTCTTTCGGTTTCAATCAGATCACATACGAAGCGCTCGGTTTCTCGTTTCATTAAAACTGCTCCCTCTGTCATTTAAGTCCTTGTGAAAATGGTTTGTCTTTATAGTTTCTGTTTAGACTGACTGATTGCTGTGGGACTGACCAAAGCCCATTCCAGATAATTACAAAGTGCGCATGGTCAGAATTAACTTACTGTGATCCAGAATGTACCTCAACGAGGCGGAAGCAGACAGGCTACTCCAGTTTGCCCTTGTACTGGAAGTCTACGCTCTTTATGTGATTCACAAGCCTGAAAGGAACCAAGGAACAACATGAGCTTTACAATTACCATCTAAATGATGAAGACATGATGTGTGTACACTGATAGAAAGCTGAGCAAGTTTTCTTCTAAAAGAAATGCTCGTACAGGTCAAGCAAAGGGTATTACTTGTACATTATGGTTTGATATTAGCGCAAAAACGTGATTGTAGATCGGGACCATTGCACACTAAATAAACAAACTAGAAAAGAGATTTGCAAGCAAATCTCCCGACGCAACGAAAATATTTTATCAAGTAAATGGGCTCACAAGATTTTTCATTTTGGCAACAGTTGGGGATATTCTGGCATGTATTGTGTTCAATGTGAATTTGCCTAATTTGCTTAAATAAAAATGCACAACAACTTTGGTTCATGGTTCATTGGATGCAGCTATCACAAACCCATAAATTGAAGTTGGAATGGCATATCTACCTATAATACTGTTTTAAATATTCGAAATTTAGACTCTGTATATTTACTCTATTAGTAAAACTTAAAATGCTGCAACTTTGGTTCATGGTTGATTAGATACGGCTATGTCACAAACCCATAAATTGATATTGGAATGGCATCTCTATTTATAAAATACTTAAACGATAACCATTTGTCTAATTTGTATAAATATTTGCATAAATTGAAATCCTACAACTCTGGTTCATGGTTCATTGGATACGGCTATATCATAAACCCACGGATTGAAATTGGAATGACATCTCTGTATAATAATTTTTAAGATATTCAAATTAAAATTTTGTGTAATTGCCTAATTTGCATCAATCAATACTAGCTAAACGTGAGCAGGTCAATCACAGTGTTTATGAGAGATTGGAGGTAGGCTATGTTTGAGCATGCAAACTGATGGTTGTAACGGGTAAAACTGCGGTAACGTTTGCCAGATTTTCGTCTCAAGTAACGCTTCCTGAATGATGGAGTGGCTGGGCGAACTGAAATGATGGCACGCGCACTAGAGATAAGATGTACATGGCTACTTCCCGTAGAGCCTCTTTTTATTTCCAACACTGTAGATGGGCCTGGCTAAGTAGCCAGCACAAGGGTATCTTCCATGTCTGCTTGCAATGAAATCCCAGCCTAGTGTATAGCAAACTTGAAATCACTTTTCCGTTCATAACAGCAGTATACCTGATGATAAAGGCAAATGAAAGCTACTTCTATTTTCTGATCCTCTTCTTTATCTGAAAGCATTACAGTCGCGTGCCGTCAGTAAGTGTGTGTGTGTGTGTGTGTGTGTGTGTGTGTGTGTGTGTGTGTGTGTGTGTGTGTGTGTGTGTGTGTGTGTGTGTGTGTGCAAGAATGATACATTTATATTGCCTATTACTGGAGCTGTGCAGGACCGGTAAATAGCCAATTCAGGAATAAAGAAAACAAATGAACCCAGTACTGGCCCAGTAAAGGCATGAATAATTCTAGTAGTAGGTGAGCACTGGACCAGTACTGGACCAGTACTGGACCAGTACTGGACCAGTTTAGGCATGGGTCAAACTAGTTGGTGTTGGTACTGACCCAGTATTGGCCCAGTACTGGGCCAGTTAAGGCATAACGATACTGGGCCAATGCAATGCCTGGGTGCACTTGTATAAAGGGCCATTACTGGCAGCCTGTGCTGGGAAAATTGAAAACTGAAACCTGGCCCAGCATTGGCCCAGTATAGCTCTATTTGGCGGGTAATGGGGGGTTCTCCAAAATATGGGGTGACACACAGTATATATAGATATATACAAAACACACAGGACAAACAAGAGTTACCAATGTACACACATTGATCTGATATATACCCCAAATACAATAATCAATGAAGTTGTAGATACCATAATTACAAAACAGAATAATGCACGACAAGGCAAAATGGTTCATGTATATATAAATAAATAAATAAATATATGTATATATATATATATATATATATATATATATATATATATATATATATATATATATATATATATATATATATATATATGTATAAACCATCTCCCACATGACGCAACTACGTGACACGCAGCCAGCATGTGTTATGCAGGGGATTACATATATTATGTCAGTGTTTCCCCATAGGTACAGAGTTTTGCACTTCTAGCGACAGGTTATCCCAAAGCTGCATTGAAGAAGGTAGGAAAGAGCCTTTGTAGGGATTAGTTCTGCATCTGGGTTGCCTGACATGCATTTTGGTTTTGAATAATTTCTAAAATACTATTGTCGTCCGCAAAGATTAAGATATCACGAAATAAATCATCCACGAGTTTACTGATGTTAACTAAAAACAGAAGTGGCTCCAGAAGGGAACCCTGCGATACTCCCACCTCAACTTAACTCACAGCGCTTTATTAAGCAAATTAAAGAAATATCAACAATGATGTCATGGAAATCGTGAACAATATTGAAAAATCTGTTGTAAATTACCGGATATTTTGCATCTCTTCGTTCTATCATTTGCATCAGCGGGTGTCTGTAATTTGTCTGTAAGAATCTGTACTGATCATTGGGGATTGTAGCAATAATGGAATATGGTACTTCTAACAATACAGCAAATGTAGACTAAGAATGTTATCGTAGCCTCCTCCTGGTATTTTAGAACTGAGTGTGCAATAGATTGTGTGTCATCAGGATGTCTAAATAGTTTAACAATTGAATGCCTTTTGAAAGAAAAGCTGGCAAATATAAATGCTCAATTTAAGGCATTAAGAACGATTGAAAAGAGTAATCATCTGATCAGTTCAGTAGCACACAGCCTCAAAGGACTGGATTTAGAGTAAGCATTTGATTAGTTCAATTGCATAATAACTAAAAGGACTAGGATTTTAAAAAATGGTCTTGATTTAGAGTCTTTCAATACTTTTGATGCCCAAATGTGCTCTGATCTTCTGTTTGATTTGACATGAGGCCATACAACAATTCTCTGCATGCGTACAGAATTTGCTACCAAAACAAACTTCTATTTTAAGTTTTGTCTTCAGTTGTTTTAAGAGGCTTCTCTCTTGAGAAGACTGCAAACCCAAATTGTACCCTTCCGATTATGTCCAAAAGTTTAGCAGCGCATGTGACTGGGTTTTTTTCCTGTTTCCGTTCCAAATCTTTTTCCTGTCAACATACATTTTGACTCTTGCAGTGGAAGATTGTTCACTAAGGCAACAGATTAAAAAAAAAACTCCGCTGTTTGGCCCTGGTCATTCCTTCCCTTAAACTCCACTCATGCAGACCCTTGAATGGAAGGTTTCATTGTGAAGAATTTGAATCTGGAATCGTGACCACAATCCGTATGAACTTGATTTCTGAACTTACAAGCAGAAAGACGGTAGTGTAGAAAGAATATTAAGAAACAAGTTTATATCGGTAGCTGAACGTGATGTTCTTTTCTGCTGCCAAAGTCTGTATCCGTCTCTGAATATAAATATTAACTAAAATTTAAGCACACTTACCAATCCTTTGCCCAATGAGTTTGACCATTGCTAAGGGGCAATGTTACTACTTGTAAGTCACTCAGGAACTTATCGTGGAGTTTCTTCTGATTTGGATAATCTGCATATTTATACTTCCTCGTTTCCCGTGATGGAAAACACACTCACACACACACACACACACACACACACACACACACACACACACACACACACACACACACACACACACACACACACACACATATATATATATATATATATATATATATATATGCATAGAAACATCTATACGCGAACTTTTCTTTTTACAAAGAATGGCTGTATTCAGGTGATTATTACTGCAGTGTACTTCTAATTTCTGGACTCCTTACTATCAGATATTGGGATAATTACAATGCAAGGTCTGCTATCTGCAGCATCTATATCTTTTACTTCTTGTACTGCCCCTTGTGCAATAAATAAAAAATGTTTACACTTCTTGTCAATGGATCGCCTTTTTTGAAATTCAAATTCTATCTGCAAGATCAGACAGTCGAAATATATACAGTAGCCATACCCTTACAGTTATGCTGTACAATGTTGAAGCCGCACTTACCTCTTTGTATGTGAAGTGACTTGCCACCTTGCTGTACAGAGCGCCCTTGTAAGTGGCGCTGCCGGGATTGTTAACAAGATCAAGGATCCCATCGTAAAGCCCTTTGTGTTCTTCATCTATCTGGGCGTACTGTCAATCATATGGGAAAAAAATCAATACAGTAGCGTTGGTACTATCCCAATTCACTTATCATGCATCACTGTTTTACTGATGCAATTAGTCATCAGGTCAAGAAACACAACAAGGATCAAAATGCTTAGAAGCAATCTGTACAAGATGACCACTCCTATAGACCAAGAACAAAGTATGCAAGTAAAAACTTACTGCAAGGTCGTCAAATTATTTTGACTTCACTTACCAATTCGCATGGCTAATGACTGATTTCTTTACATTCATGTGTCTTGTCTCATAAATGTATACATTTTTAAGCTCCCTAAGACTTGTAAGAAAGATTGAGCTTTACCTTGTAGATTGTGTTCCAGGATTACACGAAAATATGTACACTCAATTTCTTTTATAAATATATATATATATATGATAATGCTTTATACCCCTTTCAACAGAAACTGTGTGAGCAAACATGTACGTAATTTTTAACCATGGAGTCTAGATAAATACTCTGTCCTTTATAGTATTAAATTAATTTGTTCTTTATAATAATTAGTGAGCAAGTGGCCTTTCACTGTCTTAACCAAGACGGCTCAGAATTTTAATAAACCACTCTGAAAGTGGCGTTTTAAAGGAATAGCGATAACACATAGAGCTAAGTGCACACCCCCCCCCCCCAATTCTGAACAGTTTCAAAACATCGATAAGAATTAACACTTCCAGGTCCTGTAGCCACTTTAGTAAAACAAATTTGTGTTTCAAAGTCTAAACATGAAATAATTTCGATGTTCATACCGAGCAAATTATCGACCACTGGGAAAGAAAATATGATAAAATTGTACCCTGTAACGCAAGCAAATCTTTCATCAAAATTAACTGAAATGACCAACAACAGTGACAAGGTCAAGGACAACTTACGAAGGTCTGGAAAGACTCATCCCACTTGAATGGCTCTGGTATATCGAAACCCATGGCCAGAATGGCAAACTTCGTTCGCCAAAGCTCTGAGTTAAGTCCAAAGCTTTGTGCCTGCCAACAGGATATAAATCCATGATCTCTACGGCTTTTATACCTTTAGAGTATCCCGCCGTCAATTGACCCCATGACGTAGTCTGGGTCACATTAAATACTGGTTTTAGGGGAGAGCTGTACGGCTGAGAAAAATGTCCACCCCAAGCTGTTGTCGAGGACAAACATCTTGGAATTGACAATCTGCAGGAAAAGATAGGCCTGCAGTTTACTTTATTTCTGCCATTTACAATGATCTCTATCAAAAAATCGCAATAACATAGTCCATTACTAATAGTTCCTCGTGTATGTTAATCCCCTGCAAATGATGAACACCCTAAGTAGCTGTTGGAATGATAATACTGTTTTTTATCACAATCACATTTCAGATGTTAACCTATGACTGTCTCCAGGCTTGCCTGCGAAGCAAGCTTCCTGCTCCCTAGTCTAATGCTTTCCCCTGATATCAAAAGCAGGAACAGTAAAAGTTACTCTGTTCAGCAGGCACTCCACCGGCTTGCCCACTCCTATATATATATGTGTGTGTGTCCACCCGTTGCATACATACAGTGCCACAATATATATATATATATATATATATATAATAGGCCTACTTACAAACTTACAAAGGTTTTTTGGTAACACAACCACAAGATGAAACTCGACAACACTGGGTTGTCATGGGCTTACTTCGTTGGTGATTTTACCTGGCAACAAATAATCAGAAGGAATTTGGTCTGTTTGCCGACAAAGGCAATTCAGCCTAAGTTCGTTTATTCACTAATTCTACTCGACCATTACAGAAGGTCCCCATGTAAGAACTGCGTTTAAAGGATCGGAGGGGGTGGGATGGGAGAGGGGGTGGTTGCGAACGAAATGACTTTGGCCCCAGTAAAGACTGCACCAGCAAAATAACGGCCTTCGTGGAAAAGCTTTACGACCGACTTTTGGTGGAAACACGTATGAAGTTTCTGGTTTCATGTATTACTTCCCATGAATTTCCTCTGTGGTCGACAGCAAAAATCCATATAAGTACCAATATTACTTTTACCGCAGACTGTCTGTATCACCCACACGTTGCATACATACAGTGCCACAATAAAATAAATCAGGCGATGAAAACATGCCACCTGAACCTGACTGAGCAAGAATGTACTTGTGGAAAGTGTCATGCAAATTGACAGCATTTCATCCATGGCGCGTTTTTAAAAAAGTGTTTTCACATGCTCTAAATACATGCACCAGACAGAAAGCCAGAAGGCCCACTTGTCATTTGCATTTTCAGGTAAAAAATATTTTATTCTTGCAATGGAATTTTAATGATTACCACGTGTTGTCTTGTGTTGTTTGATCTCTACGTGAAAGCGACTGCGTAGGAATGCTTTCAGAGTTGCATCCAAAATTAGTGTTAAGTGTTTTTTCATAAAGCATATTTTAGATTCAACGAATCAAACATGGGTGTTTGCGCATGTGTAACGGTGTTAACATTGCTGTAATGGATCTTTGTTGGGCGTAGGATGAGTTTGAGTGTTTGGTAATTCTATCATTATTATTTTTGATATTTTTTAGGAATTGCAATGATCCAAAACTCAGTATTTTAGTTTTGACAGTTGTTTGGCACTCAAGATACAAATGATGTTTCTAAAAATCAAAACGTCAATCTCTTAAATTGTTCCTTCTTTGTGAAGAAAAAGGTACGCTTGAAGGGTTCAACAAGAAATGTAATTTAAATGAAATTTTTTTTAACATTCTTTGGAGTTCTTACTTCAATTCCTTTAGAATGGAAACATAAATTGGTAAAAGCTTTCTCAAAACACGCCCAATACCCTGGTTGAAACAAACTACAAAAACAGATTCATGAAGATTATTGAAGGACAAAAAGTTCCCAAATTGGTATATTCTACAATTTTACATTCAGTGGTTGGAAAACAATTTTCATTAATAGAAAAGTGGCAACTAAAGTTGAATATAGTTATAAACGTAGGAGAAAATAAATGGTTTGAAAGTTTTGAAATTATATATCAACAATTTCTACAGTTTTAAGAAAAAATTAATATAAATTTCTGCGCAGATGTATTTCTACAAACGATCGGTTTTTTTTTCAAATGCAAAATAAGTAACACAATTATGTACAGTTATTGCAAAACAGAGATTGACACCATAAAACATCTTTTGGGGACTGTAAAATCACACAGGAATTCTGGAGTCAGCGTTTTAGGAGATGTACTATTGAATCAGTTCAAATAAATAACTTTTCAGTGAGAGAAGTATTTTGGGGGGAGGGGGGGACGGAGCTTTAAAACCTATTTTCAATCTGCTATTTTTACTGGGAAAAAAGTATATATCCAGAAAGAAATGAGGAAAACATTGCTACAAGAAAAGGGAAATTCAACCTATATAAGAATGGAATCATTTTTTTTATAGATATTACCAATTTATAAATGTCTGGACAGGTTTACGATTAAATAGGTCAACATATTGTTAACATAATCATCTTCTATCGAAACGCAGGAAAAATCATAGATTAGAACTGTTTTACAAAATGATGCACGGACTTGTTCCAAACTATTTGAGTGAATTAGTCCCTCAAAGTGTATGTTCTAGATCAAGCTATAATTTTCGTTCAAAAGCAAATATAATTTAAATGAAACGGTCTGGTTCAATTCCCATATCAAGATTGATATAAAAAGTTTTTTTTCACGATATTTGGTATCTTTTATTATATTAGATAGAATAACTGAACCGAAATGAAGAATATTGCTTTCCAAAAATTCTTTTCTGCCTTCTAGTATCAATGAGTGGAAGAAGTTACCTCTTCAGACAAAATTCCAAATGGTAACATGTAGAGAACCATGCAAATGGGCAACCACATAACTTTTACCACTCCTTTGGAAGTTCCCTCGCCCCCACTATCTGTGTCGTAATGTTTTATGTCACAACTTTTATTCGTTTGTCTCCGTCAATGTATTGTCCTGTACAAGCGCCTATTTCCATTTATTTAATTTTTTTTTATACTTTTTTTTTCTTCTTAATTTCATGCCATTGCAATGGACACTTATGCATACTCAATTATAATCCTGTATATGGTATTGTACATATATGTCGTTCATTGTAATATTACCTTTACATTTTTTTTTACCTTGCGAGAGGGATTCATATAGGCTATGCCTAAACATATGTTTAAACCAACATCATCATCATCATCTTTCAACTACTGTTAATAGTACTATGACATATGTATGCGTAAATATATAAGGATCTCTGTATGATCATCTCCTTTTGTATAAAGATGATTGCAACCACTGTGTTCTTATCTGCATATAACCATTTACGAAATAAAAGAATGTTAAAAAAAACAAACTTATGAAGCACTTCTGGTAACCTTGTAACTATTCATGTAGCTTGCCACCACTATATCATACTTTCCTCAATTTACTAGTTCTTATCAAATCACAATTTAAAATGAGTCCTCACAAGCAAAATTCCCACCGTTTAGTTTTGACCACGTTTATGTTATTCAACAGAAACGTAAGTATTTTCTATTTATTTCTTTGTAGGGTCCGCTGGTCAGGACTTGAGAACATTTGGCAACAAAATACCAGTTTCTAAACTCTTAGCATGCCCCCCCAGCTCACCACATGACAGTTCTCGGAACCGTGAAAATTTTTCGAACATTACCTTGTCTGGCAAATTTTTCGTAACAACGAATTGTAAATGTTTCCAAGTAAACTAGAAAAATTACATTTGATACAGGGCCAAATCCATGCCAAATTTGGAATGTCCAGGTGGTATAGGTTCAGAGAAAAACTCCGGACAAGATTTAGCTTTACTTTAAAGGAAGAAATAGAGAAAGAAAGAATTTTCGGAAAAACAAAATGTCTGTGTTGACATACAGACACAAATTCCAAACATAAATCATACACTAAAGTACCCAGCCCTGTATTCTTGATGCATGGCATATCACCTGTACTGAACTATAAGGACCCCTGGCAATAGGGGACACGATGGAAAACTACAAACCTGCTTGTGTTCTTCATTGCAGGGGTTCTCGATTTTAACGACATCATCTAAACACGCTAGGTTTTAATGCTATAACTAAAATTACAGACGATGATGGATGAACAGGCAGACAAACAGGCAATTAAATGGGATTGATTGGCAAATGAACAAATCAATAAACAAACAAACAAACAAACAAATAGAATAAATGACTTTATTTAACTGCATGTACTAGACAACGTTTCTCGCGGCATATACATTATGATACATGCTGAAAATTATACTCAAATAAATCATTTGAACTTTTGCAATTAACCTTTTATTTCCTCCTTTTCCGTTATAAATTTGTTCATTCGCCAGTTATTCTCAATGTCGTCCAAGGGCATTGATAATGTGAACATATTAACACGTTACAGTGAGTGAGACCATCTGTTCCCAAGAAAATTTGTCGGATATCTAAATATGTCAGATAAATGAGTCAAATAACAAAGGGACTAGACCTAAGTCCCTCAAAATTTATGTCATTGTATTGAATATGTCGGATATTTGAGTGTCGTTATAATGAGGTTTCACTGTAGTAGAGGAGTGGTTCTGATATCGGAATATCGAGGATAGAACAAAAGAATACGATCATTATTTTCATTTTATATTTCGGAGGAACAAATTGGCAACAGTATTTACTCTATATAACAGATAATTAATCAGAAATGGCCTAGCCTCAATGGAGTGTGGCATATATGTGGAAAACACTGACCATGAGCAAAGTAAGAAGGGGGGGGGGGGCGGTATCTTCAAATAGTTAATATTTTAGTTTGGTTTTGAATAGGACCGTAGAAGGTGATAAACGGATATCAACTGGAAGTTCGTTTCCCAACTGAATTGTGGACGGATAAATATTTCCTGAACCATTGCGTTCTGAACTTAGTTACAAAAGATTTGCTTGAAGGCACCTCTGTCAGTATGCCTCCAAAGAAAAGTTGTTGCACTTACATTCAAACTCAAACTGGAATTGAAAAAACAACATAAGAGATAACAAGGTTTAAAAAAAAATGAAGCAACATAAGGCCCTTGGCATGATAAATCTGTGGGTAAAAAGGTAATGCCAGACAGAAGGAAAGAGCTCTTTATAAAACAGAATGTCAAATGCCAGCACACGAACAAGATGTGGTGATGTAGTGAGAAACTCTTGTTAATTATGTTCGTGTGCCAACAAAGACATATTGTTTTTCTAGGAATCCTTTATACTTTCTTTCTTTTCCTTTTTTCTTTCTTTCTTTCTTTCTTTCTTTCTTTCTTTCTTTCTTACTTTCTTTCGTCCTTCCTTCCTGTCTTCTTTTTTCTTTCTTTCTTTCTTCCTTCCTCCCTTTCTTTCTTTCTTCTTCTAGCAAATTTGTTTTGAAAATTATGCTAATTAGGGCCAGTTGAAAATATGAATCTTGAATATCTCCAAAACTATTATAGGTACAGGTAATCAAACCAACTTCAGTTTATATGTTTGTAACAGTGCACATTTTTGTAATTTACATGTAGCCTCTAAAGGTCAAAGGCCAATGTCATTTTGCCATTTGAAAAATTTTATCTTGCCATAAATCGGTCAATTTTGATCCAATTTTTACCATGCTGGGCTCAAATTGTAGATCTTGTAACACTGCTCATTTTTGTAATTTACAAGTGAACTCTGAAAGCAAAGATCAAGGTCATTCGGACCTTGGAAATTTTATTCCGCCATAATTCTGTCATTTTTTATCCACTTTTGATCATGTTAGGCTCAAATTGTAGCTATTGTAACACCGCATATTTTTGTAATTTACATGTGACCTTTAAGGTTCCAAAATTAAGGTCTTTGGGATCTTTGCAATTGTCATCTAGCCATCACTTGATAAATTTTCATCCAATTTTAATCATGTTGGACTCCAATTGTAGGTATTGGAATAGTGCACATTTTTATCATTTACATCTGACCTCTGAAGGTCAAAGGTCAATATCATTTTGCCATTTGAATTTTTCTTCTAGCCATAATTTGTTTAATTTTTATCTGATTTTGACCATGTTGAGGTCAAATAGTAGATTGTGTAACAGTGCACATTTTTGTATTAACATGTGACCTCTAAAAGTCAAAGGTCAACTTTATTTGGCCCTTTGAAATTTTCATCTAGCCATTACTTGATCCGTTTTCAACTGGTTTGATCCATATTGGGCTTTAAAAAGGATATAGTAACACAGCACATTTTTGTAATTCACATGTGGTCATTTGGTCCTTTGAAACTTTCATCTAGCCATAACTTGGTGAAGTTTCATCCGATTGGTTCATGTTGGGCTTAAATTGTAGAAATTGTAACACTGAACATTTTTCTAATTTATGAGTGACCCTTAAAAGTCAAAAGATTAAGGTCAGTTGGATTTTAAAATTTTCATCCAGCCATCAGCTTAACGTATTTGATATTTACAACTTTTGAAGGCACACAGACAGATTTGCCCTGAAACAAATCTTCTTTTCTTGTTCTAGTATATTTTTTATTGCAACTTTGATTCTTTTATGGGTCACTGTTGACACCACAGCATGAACTGATGACAAAATGCTCACCATATGGTAGCATTAAAGTGTTACGTCTGAGCGTTAACAACTAATCATTGTGATGTACATATGCAAGTAATAGACTGCTATTGACAAGTCGTAGCCTATGGTAGTGTCTGGTCTGCCACAAATATTATTATATTATATATGTGCAAGTAATAGACTGCTATTGACAAGTCGTAGCCTATGGTAGTGTCTGATTTGCCACAAATATTATTATATTATGTATGTGCAAGTCTGCTTTTGTCGCTCTTAACTTGCATTATTTTAACTTCACTGATGGATCCGCGTGCTTGCGCGCACACACACACACACACACACACACACACACACACACACACACACACACACACACACACACACACTTCAGAGATTCTATCATTAGCGGTGTATCAGACCTTAGTTCTGGACAATATTGATGATGGACAAACCCAGGACCTGAAGTCGGAATGGCATATATAAGCATAATAGTTTTGAAGATAGAAATTCAACATTTAAATTTTTTGACGTCCTCCGCGTAAGTATAAGTCCCAGTTCTACAACTTTTGTTCGTGGTTAAATGGATGCGCCTACAGCACAAATCTATGTATTGAATTTGGAATGACACCTCTACCTATAATAATTTTGAAGATATTTAACATTTAAACTTTTCAAGTGCCCCTAATTTACATATAATAAATTTGTTGTTGTTGTTCTTCATTTGATGCACGTGCAGCACAAGCCTATGAAATGAAGTTGGAATGGGGCCTTTACCTAAAATAATTTTGAAGATATTCAAGGTTTAAATTTTCAAATTGCCCCAATTTGCATAATTTACAAAACTGTCACCCCTCTTCATAAAAAAGCCAGATTTTATGTTTGGAAATATGATCATACCAAGTGTGGAATTTTTGTGTATAATAGCTTTCAAATGAAATGTCTGAAAAATTTCCTGGTAAAGGAAGAAAGAAAGAAAGGAAGAAAGAAAGAAAGAAAGAAAGAAAGAAAGAAAGAAAGAAAGAAAGAAAGAAAGAAAGAAAGAAAGAAAGAAAGTCTGTGTTAGGACACAGATATAAACAGGGATGGCGGACATTTCGCAGGAATCAGACAGTACACGAGCGCGATTTATGTGACGTAAGGCACCACTACATGTCCTTGCTGCTTGATACTATTATACAGGAGGCTTGGTGTGGGATTTCTTTGGTTTCCGAATGCTCACGTATAAAATGAAATAGAATAGCAGAGTCAAGGCGATCATGTAGTGTAAATAGGCTGTGCAGTCAACCTCTGATCGACATGATACCACCACTGTTAGCTCTTGCAAGTAAGTGTTTGCCTCATGAATCATTAATGTTTAATATACAGTACTCATCACAACTTCTATCCAATGAAAATGCACAATCTCCTCCTTCTCTAATTCTATAGCAGTGCCATGCAGGTCGCGCCCTAATAAGGTCGTGACCCGGCCAAATATGGCCGCGAAGCTGGACCAGAGCTTGGCTGAACATTTCTTTTGCTGCACGACAGCTTGGGTCCCGGGAGTCTTGGCCCAGGCCCCTTTGCGCGAACAACTGCACAACTTCGGTGGAAAAAACTCATGAAAGGCCAAGGCTACTTTAATTGTGTCTGTGTGATAACACAGACATATTGTTTTTCTAGGAAATTTTTCTTTCTTTCTTTCTTTCTTTCTTTCTTTCTTTCTTTCTTTCTTTCTTTCTTTCTTTCTTTCCTTCCTTCTTTCTTTCCCGGCAAATTTGTCCGACATTTCATTTGAAAAGTATTACACCTAGAAACTCCAAACTTGGCATAATTATACTTCCATACATGAAGGCTTGAGTTTTTTTAAAGCAGTTCAAGGGTTTTGAAAATTATACAAAGTAAAGCCATTGGAAAATTTAAATCTTGAATATCTTTAAAAATATTATAGGTACAGGTAACCGATTCAACTGCAAATAATATGTTTGCAACACTGTATACTTTTTGTAATTTACATGTGACCTCTAAAGGTCAAAGGTCAAGGTCATTTGGACCTTTGAAATTTTCATCCAGCCACAACTCGGTCAATTTTTATCCAATTTTGATCATGTTGGGCTCAAATTGTAGCTATTGTAGCACTGCACATTTCTGTAATTTATATGTGACCTCTAAAGGTCAAACATCAGGGTCATTTGGAGCTTTGAAATTTTCATCTGGCCATAACTTGATCAATTTTTATCCAATTTTGATCAATCATGTTGGGCTCAAATTGTTGCAGCTGTAACACTTCAATTTTTTGTAATTTTACATGTGACCTCTAAAGGTCAAAGGTCAGTGTCAATTGGACTTTTAAAATTTTCATTTAACCAAAACTCGGCCAATTTTTATCCTTTAGTAAATGTGGTTCCGATGTGTATAGGAGTACGATCATAGCAAGGCAAAGGTCAGCTCAAATGTCACGGTCATGTCAAGATCGAAGGTCAATTTTAGGTCAAAATGTCGTTGAAAGGTCAATGTTCACTTTAGTTAGAGGTCATCTCAAGGTCAAAGTTCATTTCAATGTCATAGGCCACTTTCGATGGTGGCTTTCTTCTAGCCATAACTTGGTCAATTTTTATCCAGGTTTGATCATGTTGGGCTCAAATCGTAGCTATTGTAACACTGGACATTTTTTAAAACTTACATGAGACATCTAAAGGTCAAAGGTCAGCGTCATTTGGGCCTTTGAAAGTTTCATCCATCCATAAAACGGCCAATTTCCATCTAATTGGAATCATGTTGGACTCAAATTGTAGGTATTGCAACACTGTACATTTTTGTAAGAACATATAACCTCCAAAGGGCAAAGGTAAAGGTCATTTGGCCCTTCGACAGTTTCATCTTGCCATAACTTGGTCAATTTTCATCTGTTTTGTTTCATGTTGGGCTTAAATTGTGGGTATTGTAACACTGTACATTTTTCAATTTACATGGACCTGTACAGGTCAAAGATCAAAGTCATTTGGACTTTGAAATTTTCATACAGCCATAAACTTCATGGAATGTAAAGTCCCAAGGGACAAAAGTTGTAGCTTTCAATATTTACAACTTTTGAAGGCACACAGACAGATTTGCTTTGAAGTAAATCTTCTTTTTTAGTTTATATCTAAATCGCTAGAGAATGGCAATACTTTTTGCTTATCGGTAATGGGATCGGTGGGGAGTGGGGGTGGGTGGGTAGG
Organism: Hermodice carunculata; assembly: GCA_964020975.1. NCBI lineage: Eukaryota > Metazoa > Annelida > Polychaeta > Eunicida > Amphinomidae > Hermodice > Hermodice carunculata. The sequence continues at coordinate 13,444,800 of OZ026614.1, forward strand.
AGTGCTGCTATGGGGCATGTTGTTCTTACATTTTTTATATACATTTCTCCTGCAAAATATTTCTCATAAGTTTCAGAAAGAGATAGGATGCGTCAATACTGATGTTTCGCAAAGGCGATACAAATGTTGCACTGACCATAATGCTGACAGTTTTATATATATATATATATCTGATTTTAAATTCTTTTGCAAAGATTAGCTAAAATTAAACCTACTTTGACTACAACGCTGTGGGATTCCAAAAAGTACCCAGAAGGGATCATATGGTTTTAAATTCTTTTAATAAGCTGATCATACAGAATTTAGTGAACACAAGCATACAATCTAAGAAATGTATTTAATGAAATGGAAATGAGAGTTATAAAATTTTGATTTATGCTGCTTAGGCATACGCGGGGAAGTTTAAAGTTTGACAATTACAATCATCTACTGATGGTTAGGTAGTTTCATTAGGTAAATGCACCGTTCAACGTCTCATTCGAAGAATGTGTTTAGGGTATATATCATACTCATATCAACCAATATTGACTGTAACCATAGTATGTTAGCGTAGGTTGCTTGGCAAAGCCGATATGTTTCCATCATGATCAGGGCACATGAACAAGGAGCGCCACCTAACCATCTGGGAATGATACTTTTTCTCCCCAAACAATTGACAATATGTAAATATTTAAGCTTCTTATATGTTTTGAAAATAAATGAGTAACTTCTCCAGAACTTGTTGCCTTCTCAGTTGTAACTGCTCATAAAAGAAACATATTTAGTCCCACTTAATTTAATGTACATGGATCTGCCGTTTATCCTCTTAAGCTCCTTGATATGGGGAAAAATACAGCAAAGAACCACAGTCAATATGAAGACATTTACCTCTTATTATCATTGAACACAAAGTTTAACATTTTAGATTACGCTAATTTTAAATGCCGATGGCCGGATCTGTTTTCAAGCAAATCTTATTTTTCTAACCACACATCCAGGGCAGCACTATCAAGTCATTTACATAAGATAACAATCACTTACACTCCCTTGCATAACATTTAAAAACTAGAGGATCAGGGATGATTCTATACTCAGCAGACATAGACATATGCATCTTCACTAAGTCACTTGTCTTTACCTGAACTCACGTGAAAAAAGCAAAAGCTGAGCTGAATATTAAGCGTTGAGGGTCAGGGCTAAACCTGCGATCTACTGACTTGGGTACAAACAGCTGTGGGCTGCAGTGACTTCAACTGAAAGGTTTGTTAGGCAAAAATATGAAAACTTTGCAGAAATTGTGGGTGGGAGGGAAACAGAGCAAATTGAGTGGCACTTTTGATGTAGTCGTCGAAATTATATATATATACATATGAAAAAATGTAAAATCAATATTGACAGAAGCTGAACAAACTGAAGTATAACCAATTGAATAAACTTGGTGAAAGATCCACCCGAGGTACATTGGAACAAGTTTGAGAAGAATCAGATTTTTAAATGACATTTCTCCAAAACAGACAAAATATTTCATCAAGAATAGAAAAACAAATCTTTTAATCGAGAACTGTCATATTTACCTAATATCCATCCAAGGTACATCCCTACAAAGTTTGAAATGGATATAGTTTATGTTTTATATTGGAAAATCTTACACAAACGTGTATGCATGTACATTACCATGCCTATTGTAGCCATGGTGATATACACTATTGTAGATCATTAAGTGGTTTTCTAAAATAATCAAAAATCAATCATCCAATGTTCCATCCAGTGAATATCTTGGGTGGAGATGGAGTAGCTTCATTCCTTCCACAGTTGGAGACAGTCCAATTGCAGCTGGGGGGGGGGGGGGGTGAGCAGAAGTCGAAATTACAAAACAATTGCAATACTGCCTGTTGAATAAGGTCCAAGGATATCCCAAAGTGTTCCTATGGAATTTTGAAGCACTTGACCAAATGGTCAAAGAAAATAATTGTTTGGAGAAGTGGACAATGCGAATTCTGGAAGACCAAAAGCCCCATATTGGGATTTTGCCTGACAGACGGAGGACCACAAGATAAGATCATTTGACTCACAAGTCAGCTGAGCTTACAATCATGTACAACACTTCCCTTCTTGACAGATCAATTCAAAGCCGTGCATACATTGAAAGAATTTTATTAAGCAAGATCTATATCCATGTACAATCTGAAAAGATTAAATTCATTGTTCTCTCGATGACAACAAACACATCTTTCTCTGGATGACCCCAGCTTTTGAACAGAAAATTAAAACGAAATAGCCTAATGTCTTCACTATAAAGTAAATGAACCCAAATGATATTCTGCTCCTCAGGTCATTACCACAGTATTAAAGTGAGTGTGTACACACTTAAGACTAGATTTTATCAAAATTGCATTGATGTCAGTAGAAACATTGGGGGAATGAGACAAACTGTACAAAATATCTGGTGACAATTTCAAATGGCGCCAAGGATTTTGCATGACACGTTGTATTTGCTCTACTTCTTCTTCTTCTTCTTTTTTTACAGTGTTCTCATTGTTGCAGTTCTAACACTGATTTTAATACGTTCGCGGGAAGTTCTTGATTGATGCTGCAGACATCGGGACAGCACCGCCTGTGTTGATAATAACCAAAGTGTACTTTTCCTCTTGTTGTGAATTACTGGCACGTACTATCATGGTCTCTCAACTAACAAGACATCGGTTAGAAGACTGAACGCATTACAGTCCGTCAGTATCAGGTTGGCACTAAAATGTCCCAAAACCCATATGAAGCGATCACAAGAATGCAATTAACACAAGAATCAACTTGACAAATGTCGCAGAAAATAGGCAATACGAAGGCACAATGGTCTCACAACTTGCCCTTGTATTTGAAGTCAGTTCCCTTGATGTGGTTGACAAGCCTGAAAAATAGAATAGCTTTTAAAGAAACATAATACAGGTTGTGGTTTAAAAAGTTAAGTATCACCAATTGGTCAGAACCTCGCCCAAAAAAGCCTTTTGTGCAATTAAACGCCTTATGGACAAAACATGTAATATTTACATCGGTAAGAGACTGCCAGAACAAAGTATCATGTGTTGTTTTTTTTCCGCAAAACAAAGCTTTCCACGCCCTGTGATTCCAACACAACTTGGCCCGAGATTTTAATAATATTAATGATGATGATGATGATGATGATGATGATGATGATGATGATGATGATGATGATGATGATGATGATGATGATGATGATGATGATGATGATGATGATGATGATCTGTGAATCGAATGAAGATTCGACAGCAAACTAAGTGAAGGTTAGTGGTGTCAAAGCACTGTAATAGACATTGTTGAATGCGTCCCGTTAACCCCTCTGGAAAGTGCAGAGGAAACTCGCAAATTAACTATAGGTTTTCACTGCATTATGTCATGCTATGGCCCTTCGAAAACAACAAAAACTCTCTCTCTCTCTCTCTCTCTCTCTCTCTCTCTCTCTCTCTCTCTCTCTCTCTCTCTCTCTCTCTCTCTCTCTCTCACACACACACACACACACACACACACACACTCTGCGCTCGAGCATTTGTCTGTGCAAGTGACGTGTAGCTTTAATAAGACGCATGTGTATGTGAGCAGAGGAATCCAACCATCGGCTCCAAACTAAGAAACAATCAACTTTTTATTGGCACATTAATGCGTCTACTTTATTATCTTCATTGTAATTTTTGCCAAAATTCGCCCCATGTAAATACATACGTACATGCACATACATGCATATATACATGCATCATTTGTTAAACTTAAAGGCAGTAACAACTGTATATTGAAAATATGTCAGTGATGAAAATATCGTATATTTCCATGCAAGTGTGTCGCTTTGTTATACTGTTGTATATAGTGTATTGTCGAAAGCAGAGATGAGGCTCGTTGAGGCACTCGAGATTTACTCATTCTTCTTATAAGTAGCTGCTTGTAATATACTGGATTATAACTCTATGATGCAAGACGCATCACTTCTATGTCATATGCTTCAGACTGTGTCTTGACCAAAAAAACCAAGAGCATTTATCACTTTCTACAAGTAACAGCAACACGCAGTGGATGTTTATGAGTCTATATATTATATCAGTAGTCTTATTATACAACACCAGCGATCGTGAATGGATCTTTTTACATAAATATGACGGAAGACATCAACTCACCATTCCTTGGCCCATTTAGCATCCTTGGCGCCTAAAGGCAGTGCCACTCCGCTCAAATCAGCAAGGAACTTGTCGTGAAGTCCTTTGTGACTTGGGTAGTCTGGGTAACTTTTAGCTTGCATCATTCCCTGGAAGACAAATATATGTCGGTTAAGAATTAATAGTTTCAAAAGGAAGATAAAGGTATTAGACTAGATCGTGGAGCTACATAAGACGACTCACGTCTTAAAGCTCCACGACTAGATAAAGTGACCATCTGACTTCAAATTGGAGTCAGTACTTTTTCCACTTTTACAACACGATTACAAACATGCAGAAATTAACAAATTGCACGTCATGATATGGAGTGCATTATCCTTTTCCCAATTAGACCGACCAAAACCCGCCGGTGGACAAATATGTCGTTTGGACTAAATTTAGCAGCAACGAAAAATAATTTGGATCAAAATTGTAAATCAGACCTATCAAGTTAACATGCCCCAGGTCAACAGCTTTCCTTTTACTTAGCGCCCATGCTACATCAAAGAAAGTTGTCATCTGTCTTGAAGGTGGAAAGGGTCACACAGGAAGTTCATAACTACGCTGTCACAAGCACAGGGGATTACATGTTCTTGCGGCAAAACGACATTCTGCAGTAAAAAGTTGACAAAAACAGAATTATTGAAATGAAGACACTTCCAACAAACTTGTTCGAAAATGTCAACTGCGAAATAGAGGTCGATGGTACCTTTGAATGTATCAGCTTCATAATTTAGTACAACAAAAAGTTGAACCTTTAAAGATGCAGCTTTTACTTACGAAAACAACACGTAACCAGAATACGATGTAGTTTTTATCTCCTGCATCAGCAGTTAATCACATAATGAACTTTGTCGGATGCAAAACAAATGGAACGAGTCTAAAGGGTACATTTTCATTCACTTTGGAAATCTCATTGGCCCTCCCAAAGTCTAATTTAAAAAAAAATGAACGTTGTGTCAACAAATATTATCCAAAATCCATGCATTTATGGGGCAATTTGGAACTTGGTGCTCACCCGAAGCAAAGGCAAAACTTAGGCGTGTCCCCGGGGCCGTGTTTGAATGGCCAGAAGCGGCAGAACAGAAATAAATCTATTGGTATTTTTACTGACCTCTTCGTTGGTAAAGTGGTTCTTGCATCTGTCGTACAGGGTCTGTTTGACAGCGGCGCTGCCGGGGTCATTGACCAGGTCGAAGATGCCATCAAACAAGCCTCTGTGTTCCTCGTCCAAGTTGGCGTACTGTCAAAGCAAACACAACAATTCCTGCAAATTTCTGGGAGCACTTCTTCAGGTACTGATGGGGGCATTGGTACTTAATAATCTGTAGGTGCATTTATAATCTAGGGTAGTTTGCTTAATTTTACTGGCAGATGAGTTAACATTGACACCATTTTCTGTCAATAAAATTCTTACTTACTTAAAACAACATAAACACATAATTTTGAATTATTGATAATCAGAACTGAAAGCAATCAGTTAATTTCATCAAGGAGGATACTTCCTTGATTTCATTTTAAAAGTGGCAAATGAAAACAAACGCCACAAATCTGTAAATAAATTAAATATATTGAAGTGTAACTACTCACAAAGACCTGGAAGCTCTCATCCCATTTGAATGGCTCTGGAATATCGAAACCCATGTTTGAACGGTGAAGAAGCTGCTTCCACGAGCTGTTTTCAGAAAATCCCAAGTTGTTGTGTGCCAATGAAGTAAAAGACCAACAGATTCATGGCCTTTATACCTTCTTCAGTCTCCCGCCATCCGCTGACCTTGTGACGTAGCGTCTGAGTCGCATTAATGAGAGAGAGAGAGAAAACTTTATTGCATATTCATGCCCGTCCATAACGGGGCTACATGCTCACAAAATGAAATAATATCGTATATTATACACAACCCCGGGCCAAGTGCAACACGCCGGGGAGCTTCACTTGACCTGTGCACAGACCTGTTCGTGTTCTTTATCGGGGGGAACAGATGGTCACGCAGACACAAGGTCACAGGGATAAATAGTCACGCCCGCCCCGCGGAATAGATATTCATGATAGTAATAACAGTAGATTAGTAAAGAAATAGTTTATGTAGGGAAAACGTTTCCGTGTGAACACTCACGTTAACACCTTACCCTATGCTTTGTTGGCATTGTAACTTATGTTACCATCTGATGCACTGTTTCATCCGCTCAATTATGTGTTGGACAGAACACCTTGGAAGAAAAGTGCATTTATAACTAGAAAATGGGCCGCCAACACAAATGAATTAAAGTTGGTATGGTACCTCTATCTGAACAGTTTTGAATATATTTAAAATTGCAAAGGGCCCCAATTTACATGATTTTCAACATGTTGATTATTCAAAAACAGGTGCTTAATTTCACTGTGTTATTGATAACTGTGCAAAATTGAGCATTTCTCAATGATATGGTGTCTGAGAAAAACGCTGGCCAAAGTTGGCTGTAAAGTATAAATGAATGAATGAATGAATGAATGAATAAATAAATAAATAAATAAATATATAAGTAAATAAATAAACAAAATAAATGAATAAATAAGTAAATAAATAAATAAAATAAATAAATAAATAAATAAAAACTAACAAACAAAGAAGAAAACAAAAAATCTGTGTTTGCACACAGACTAAATAAATAAATAAATAAATAAATAAATAAATAAATAAACAAATAAATAAATAAACAAACAAATAATAAATGAGATAATGAATGAATAAATAAAGAATTTTCGGAAAAATGATATGCCTATGTTAGCAAACAGACATAATGACAATGAATAATAATCAAGGTAATTATAATTGTAATGAGTGAAGGTTATACGTTTAAACGACAGTGATGGGAAGTTTAGAAACTCCGGTATTTAAAATGGAAAAAAATCGTCATAAAGCATATTATGTCTTCAGCCATGTATTCTCACCAGTAAATTTAGATGTATCAAACAAAAAATGTTTAGGGTAAGATATCTGTGAAGGCACTGGGTAGCGTACATATAAGATAGATAAACCAGACTATAAGTCTTCGTAGCCTTCATGTTTGCCTGCCTAGCCGAGCAATTCCTGTGTTTTCTAACTCGTAATAGGTACAGAGATAATACGGAGCCACCCAGTGCCACGGGTCCGAGTGGACTTAGCAATTATAATTGTTGAAGATAAAAGGAGGAATACATATTTAACTGTATTAACGCAGACCTGCTCTGGCTCCCTCATTTGCCAGGCAACAAAACTGTGACCTTGCCATGTTCAGGGCACTTGTACCAGTTATGTTACTGAAACACCTGAAAATAAAACCTTTTCTACCAAACAAACTGAATTTTCTAAATATGTTTTTAAGATCATGTATGGTCACTTTCCATTGAGTCATGATTTAAAAAAAAAAAAAAAATTGCGCAAAATCTTTTTTCAAAAAGTCTTCAAAACCACATGGCCAATTACTTTGAAATTGCACATGGACACTCCTGAATACCCTTTGATCTTACTTTGTTGAACAAGTAGGGCTGTCATATTTTCCACCTTTTTCATGAATTTTCGTGGGTTTTTTCTTTTAAATTTTCGATGACTTTGTCCAAACTATAAGCTGGGTTTCCCTCAAACTCGGTAAAAACGTACGTCCAGCTTTATTAGGTGTCCATCATTCGAATGTAATATTGCACTAAGTACATTCTTTGAAGGCAGATTTTATATATATATATATATATATATATATATATATATATATATATATATATATATATATATATATATATATATATTGCTTTTCAGTGCTAATGGGACTGGAAAGGCTTCAGATTAGTTTTTGTAAAAGTATTAGGCAATCCAGATGAAATAAATATTTTGAAAATAAAAAAATAAAAAATGAATAAATTAAAATGTGATCTTTGAAGATTATGGCCTAGCTCCATCTATGGTGAAACATTTCGAGTCTGCTGTCATGATATAATTTATGTTATTGAAAGATTCTGGAAGTGACAAAATAGGCACTGTTGACACGCTCTCTGCGAGAAAAAAAAAAGGAAAAAAAACCCGCTCTGGAACCTTGGTCACAAAACCTCCCCTCAGAGATGTGCGCCCAAGGTGTGCATCCAGTTGTAAGCACGTGTGGCTTTTCGTGTTATTAACCTACGTGAGATGAGCTATACGCATGCGCGAACAATTTTTGCCATGGCAATGAGTTTATGTAGACGATATAAATACAAGTTACAGTTAGCATAAAAAGCAATACTTTTTCGTTTTTTTTTTCTCCAGGTTTTTTCTCCATTTTTTTATGCTCTTTCTAATCCCCCTCCCCCATTTTTGTCCAATTTCATATTTGGCGCATTTAATACATCTGAGTTGTCTGGACACGCATAATTATAAAAAGGGGCAACAGTGCCACATCTTCCGACTTTTCCGTGTTGTTCTCAACCCCCCAAAATTATCGCAATCCAATCTGTTTACGCTCCATAGCTGTTGCAATCATTGTCTATGTCTAAACCTATAAAATAACGAACATATTGTCACGTTCGATTCAAAATTTAGGAAAGACCTAGGCTTCAACAGCCAAATGAATTTATAAACGAGTCATCAGCGGGAGACCATCATGCACGTTTCGCAGCCTCAAGTCAATCAGTACATAGGCAGCGTGACCATGACCGTGACAACATGCCTGCAAAACAGGCTGTGCGCCGGCCTTCGAACCGCTGACTTACGAAAGTTCTTTATTTCTCCTCTGCGAGGGTTTTAATTTTCTTTTGTTTAAACACGGGTCTTTTCGATTTTATATTGTACATATGTACATGTAAATATTCATATATTTGTTTATATGTATGAACTTGTGGTGACTTCGACAGGGCAAAATCGCGTGTGCTGCAAGCTTGTTCATGCACAGAAATATTGTCGTTTGGATCAGTACTATTTCTGTAAATTCATCGTTGCTGACTTGTTCGGCTATAGTTTCAAACTTCCTTTTCGTCATGTAAAGAAGGCAAATGGGATATGGCCAATATAGGACCCATACGAATCAATGTACAAATGAACAGGCCAAAATCCCTCCCCCCCCCCCCCCCCCCGAAATGTTGCGTCAAATCGCGTGGGTTGCTGGGAAACTTGTTATTTCAGTGACTCATATTTTCCATTACCTCGAACCATTGATGGTCACGTAGCTATGGTCACGTCCTCCCAGATGTTGTCAATGTCATGGTGACGGTCCATAATCTACGGAAGCCCGTTGGTGTCAACCCAATTTCACTTTTTTCTTGTCATAATAACTTCGAAAAAATATAGCAAGATTTTTTCCTGTTAAAACAAGACTTTTTTTGTTAACTGTCCAGATTTTTATTGTCACAGCAAGATTTTATCTTTCTTGTTATAACAATGGGCTCCCGTCACATTCAGGTCTCTTCGAACAGTAAATTAAGCCGCGATGGGCGTAAGCCCAGACCTGCATGGCAGTCTCGGCAGGCTTCCAGGTCACCATTATGTGAACCTGCTACATTATCACCGAACTCTCGGAAAAATACATATGTCAATAACTTTAAACTACAGCATCAGGATGAGCCTGAGGTACAGAAATCAACAACCTTCCAACTCAAAATCTAAAATAAATAAATAAATAAATAAATAAATAAATAAATAAATAGATAAATAAATAAATAAATAAATAAATAAATAAACAAATAAATAAATAAATAAATAAATGAAATATAAAAACACACACAAAAATCTAATATATTTGTTTTTTCCTTTTTTTTGTTTTTGTTTGTTTTGTTTTTGTTTTTTGTTTTTGTTTTTAAATAAACAAATCGAATCTAAGAACAGAAGGCCTCCTGTTGTAGGTTATAATTTATGTGACCTCCCGCCCTACCCCAAATCCCGGTATATTGATGCACATTCAAACAGCACACAAAAGAGCATGGGGGGGGGGGGGGATCTACAGAAAACTGTCCTGCCAAACGAACCAGTCGCATGAGCTTCCAGACTTTTTTCTACAAACAACACTTAATCAGTGGCCGTGTCAACCATGACACTTTATAACGAGTTACGGAATACATGTCTAAATTCAGATTACTTTTTAACTTGCGCAAAGGAAGACCATTGTACTTGTTTCGTGTGGTGTACAAGAAAATAGGTTCTGGCTTACGTGCTGTGAACTTCATTGCTGCATCACACACACCGACAGTATACTTTGCATAATACAGGAATATACGTCTGGCCCCTCATAATATCGATATTTCATCAACTCATTATATGGAACGTATGTGCATGTATTACATTTACTGCTTTGTGTGCATTCGTGTCAACACACGCTCTGTCACAATAGAACGGAACTGTGTTGCGTGCGTGACCACCGGCACGGTCACTCAATAACTGAGACTGGCACAGGCCTGAGGACAAGTTCCAGTGGTCACGGTAATGCCACTGTGTGTCAATGAACAAATTGTTACACACTTACTAAAACGAAGAGGCATTTAAGCCCAGAGACTTTCTTTCTCCTTAACCAACCAATCAACCAACAGACTAAATAAATAATTGACACGCAAATTTGGTGAGCAATCATTTACCAAGAAAACAAAATTATGATTATATTAACATTGCTGTTTTTTTTCCAACAGAAAAACCTAAACACAAGTCTAAAAAGTCCATGCATTCCACGGGAGTAGTATCACTTGGGACATGTTTGAGTTCCGCTGGTTATTACTTAAAGGATGACAGTTAAAAACAGTATCCTCGTGCCTTTTGACATTTTTCGGCTCAATTTAGACCTATATGCGCGACAGAAACGCTTTGTCGGATGTCGTCTACTTTTATTCGCGTCTTTTCCACTTGCTTTTATGCTTCCATGGAATGTTGAAACCATTTAAAACTGTGAGAGGACATCAAGTAGGTTTGGATCAAACGCCGCTCGACAGATTTCTCCGGCGCGCTCTGGCACTTCAATCCCATGCAGAAAAGACCCAGTTAGTCTAGCGCCTCGTGCATCTTTTTACCAGGAAAAAGGTTAACATACTACATGCATTTGTCACAATCTAAAAACTCCTTTTAACCTATTGTTTCTATTCTTTTCAAACTGATGAGTCTCAACAGGAGTACTGTTCTATTTTATTGTGAGAACATATTTGATTACACAATCTGATTTTCTGGGACCCAATATTTGAAGCCATGATCTGTAAAGCACGTTTATGGCCGTTCATGTTGCACTATTAACCTAAGCATTGGAATCATTTATTTTAGTCAAGCAACTGTGATTGCATGTACACATACACACGCATGAATATATATATATATATATATATATATATATCTTCTGTAGTGGTTTTAATGAATGGATGAATATGATTATGATGATAGTGCTGCACATGAACCGAGCAATACGGTATAATAATATAGATCAGGTTCAATGTGACTTTATGTCAGGTACAGTGGTCCATATAATTGTACCCAACACCGAAAAATGTTGAAGACTTCCACAGAATGAATATGCGGTAATCTCCACCACTTGCTGCAATATAGCGAACACTAACAAATATACATAATGTCAGCTGGATGACCAATTCGTTAAAACTCATATTAGTAATCCCTTGACAGAATCATCATGGTTGAATATGACATAAGATAGAGACAAAACATGCATGGATAAGACCGTAAGATGGGATAGGTGACATATACATCAATATTAACAGTTTATATGTATCCCTCCAGAAGGGTGGGGGACTGATTTATCCAATAGATCATTGAGGTTCTTGTATGGTAATCAGCATTGTCACCATTCATAAGGCATAACCGGCTTTTACCCATAGAGGGGCCATAGAGTGGCCAACAGTCATGCTGAGCAGACTAAGTGCCCTGGACTATTGATTGTACCGGGATCCCAGCGAACTCGCATGTCACTAGCCAGATGCAAAAATGGACTGAGAGTCAGCTACGCAGGCAACAAAGTCTTCAATGATGATGATGATGATAATAATAATATTAAATTGAAACATGAAGTGCTATTTCCTAAAAAAAATGCCCAGTACAATAAGAACAGTATCTGTTGTAGCTAGAATGTAAAATCTGCCAAGCTGCACGTGCAGTTTGTGGGTACTTATCCTCAGTTTTGTAAGACATTTCCTTTCTTTTTCTTGTTTTGGTGGGTATTTTATGGGACAGTGGCCTGAAGGCTCGTATATATTTATATCTTCAAAAGATTTGCCGTTTATTTGAATGTTTGCCTTCACTGTTTACAAATGTTGACCATTCACTAATATATATGTATTTCAGTTTTTCGTTTAATCCCCACATATTATTTTGTGTATCTTTTCCACCAAGATTGTTTCATATATTTTGTAATTCACAATTGTCAAGTATTATCTTGATATATTTAACCAAAAGCTGACTCAACCTGCAAATTATAGGCCTTTTTTGCAGATTAACTTTCCAAGGCACAGCTGTGTAATCTGGACTAGTAATAGGATGTATTCATATTAAAATGCGGTCCTACTCTGACACCTATTGATCAAAAGAGGGAGCCACCTGCATCAGGGCAGATCACTGTATTTAGCATGGTTAAAAGTACTTTCTCAATAGAATAAACAACACAAACACAGAGCAATCATACGAAATTGAATTAACATATATTTGAAACATAAAGGATACATAAATTGATTAGAAATGGGCTCTCTTTTGGTTGAAAAGGTCCTATTTGTGGATGTTTATGTAGTATATGGTACAAATCTGCCCTGATCATGGTGGAAGCATCAGTCTGTTGCCCCGGGAACACAGGAAGGGAACAGGATCGCAGTTAAAAATGAATGTCTCCTATTGAGTGCTTGGAAGATACTAGTTCTCCTATGGAGGCAGTTACCAAACTCCCCACGTGCAAGAGGTCATACGGAGACTTCAGTAATGAATGTCTACAGAATTTAATGCGCACTATTTGGAAGGCAGGAGGGGGTGACTGCCAAGACATACAATTTTGTTCATTGATGTCATCATAGCACTATCTCCATGACATCTTGAAGCAGACAAGGCACCAAAACGTCAGTGGCTTCATGTCCAGATTTGCAAAAACTATCGCTCACCACATAGAGGTGACTCACTGAAATTTCTAATTTCTTGTTTTCGTTTGTTTTGAGAACTTTCAAGCTAGTCAAGAGTTTAAAAAGGAAACATACATGTATGTTTGTATGTACGTACGTGCGAACGAAGATGTGCGTGTATGCATTAAATCGACAGGGAAAGACAGTTTGATGCATGATGTGAGTGTTGAACTGCATCAATGCACCATCTATATATTAAAGACGCAAAGAAGCCTCCAGTGGCGTGTAGTCACATCATACGGGATTCATGAAGCGGTAAATAGAAAATGACCAGTTTTGTTGTTTCATTTAGCGCCGGAATTTGAGAATTTCCGTTTCAATTACAACTTAAACGTACAGACTGGAAGACTAGCAAGGAAGAGCAGAAGTTAACAAACTAAACCAAAGACTTGCTTTCCTATTACATTTTTCATTTATAGCATAATTTTCGTTTGGGCCTTTCTTTTGTCGGGTGCTTTGATCCACAGATCACTTTGTTCTGCAGAGCTGACTCTCACTCTCAGGCCATTTTTGTATCTGGTTGGTGGCCTGTCCCAGTCAAAGGCCACAGGTCTGCCAGGCAGACGACAGGCTACTGAACAGGGCAGTTTATCCAGATATTTGTGGCACATTTTGTTTTAAATGTGTGGCCATGCACATGTGCAGGGAAACATTATCGTGAATGCACACAACTGCTGGTTTGAGGATAAGGTGACACACATACTACGCTCATTTGGGGGTCATGACTAGGCGAGAAATGCTGATTTGAAGATGTTCAGATGTCATGCCATACTTCACTTCAAAGCATATGGGTGAAAACAACTTTTCGTTATACCACACTGAATTTTGGAGTTTTCCCAAGAGGTGAATCGTTTCGGGTAAACTTTTGTACAATCCTAAACAATAGATTAACCAACTTCACAAAGAAGCACAACTATAGGCCTATTCCAAACAGCCGGATTGGGTTTCAGCAAAAAGTCGAATAACAGGCCGTATACTAACACTTAACAATAAATTATCCACACGCAGGGTCTACATCAATAAGCTACCTCGGAAATATGACTTTGCAAGCTTCGTCAGCGTTCAATACTGTTTGGACGGAGGCATTATTCTCTAAGCTGTTAAAATGTGTTATTGAACTTTTCTACTGTTTGAGACCATGCCATACCTTAACATCCACTGAGAATCTTCGATACAAAGTGATGACTTAAGTTACTGTTTTGTGGCAGAATATTCTGACGAACAGCTGTTTCAGGTACTACTTTTGGTGGCCAGAAATGAGGACTATACGCTGGAAGCTAGATGTTCTGCATTGTGTAAGAAACATGTATAATGCACATGTCCTTACGCTTTCTACAGTTTTGTCCCATGAGTGGTTTATCTCTAGTTTTGGTGCCGAGGACATAAATTATAAGGAGGCTTGATTATTTGAATATATTTTGGACGCATCATGGAATTTTCCCCGTTTCGTTGGTGCCCCCGCTGTAAAGGGGAATTTTTCCTCATACATTATTATCATTATTATTATTATTATTATTATTATTATTATTATTATTATTATTATTATTATTATTATTATTATTATCATCATTATTATTATTATTATTATTATTATTATTATTATTATCATCATTATTATTATAATTATCATTATCATTATCATTATCATTATAATTATCATTATCATTATCATTATTATTATTATTATTATTAATGATGGACTGAAATTTTGAAATGTTACTTACACTTTTATTTAAAAAATACATTTTCGAAGGCAAGCAGGGGATTCGAGCCGCGGCAGCCTTCCTTGCCTGCAATCCACTATACACTACTCTCACACGTTGAAGCATAGGACACGCTCGGCTGCGCCTCGCTTGTCCTTTGATTCATCTGGGAGGTCCACCAAAACGCCCATGCACCTGCACCACGTTCTTTACCTAACCAAGGAGGGTATACTCTACCCTCCTTGACCTAAGACATAATCTTTAAGGTGCATGGCAAATTGCTTGCTTTATTTCAAAATATGCACTCGAATGTGAGCTATGCATTGCAAACGAGCCATGGCTACACTGAGTAGGTCCCGTCCAACGTCGGGGTAAAGCAAAGGTGTGTGCTGAGCCCCGGACTGTTCAATATCTACCCACATGACTTACCAGGTATATTTGATAATTCGTGTGATCCAATACAAATTGACGTCAACTGGTTAATGGATGCTGACAATCTGGCTATTGTTGTCGGGTACAATCAGTGGTCTACAAAACGGTTTAAGTAAGTTGCCAAAATATTGTGACAAGTGGAAACTCACGATTAAGCTAAATAAGACAAAAGTTATATTTAAAGGGGTTATCAAATTGAAGAAATTCAAATTTCATTATAAAAACGTAGAAAGAGCACTTGTACAAAGCTATTGTTATTTTGGAATAAATATTTTGACATGAAAGCGCTCTGGGAAAATACAATTGGCAACAATATTACAAGTAATGTAAACTGCTCCAGAGTAAAATGCAAGCTGTGCATGAAAAGGATTGACTAAGATCATACCAAGTGAAAATCGTAACTCAAGCAAACTAAGAACTTATTGCACCTTAAACAATGATTCTGTTAGAGAGGATTATCTCAGCATGGATATACCTCCGCAAAAAGGACAACCTTTACAAAATTGAGAATAAGTGCGCATGATTTAAAAACTGGGCGATATTAATGAACCCCCGTTGAAACCATGACATGTCCTACCTGTGCGAAAGTTGAAGATGAATGGCACTCCATGATAAATTATGTTCAAAACAATCACTTTCGGGACCAGCTTGTTAACAATCTGAACAATGATTATAATTTCTCACAGAAATCCCAACGAGACCAATTCACCCTTTTTATGATTGGTTCTAGCGGCTTTGTTATTAAGAAAGTGATTCGATTCGTTAATTTCATTCTTCGAAAAGCGAGAGAAACGTACATTTACATAATACATGTCCATAATAAAAGGTGCCCCAGGAGATTGTCGATTTGGTTTAAACGTGTTTTATTTCGAATGAAATACAATAAGGAAGAAGGGCATAGCCCTATATTAATCATTCGTAGAGAGGGGTGACGAAGACAGGACGGGCATTACAATACAGTTCCAATGCGCAACCGCTAGGGAGTCCACAGACGAAAGGGGTCGATGATCGACATTGCAAAGGATAGTCTATACATGAAAGAGACAGACACAACTAAGACAAACACAGAGAGAGGGGCGCAAAGGTTACTATCACAATTAAATGTATTATTGACAAATTTATCATGTATAAGCTAAGTTGTTGTTTCGCTTTGGAAACGTTTACTCTTTTCTATAAATCCTTGCACTGCTAAAAATATTTTGATGTTGTCTGCAAGGTTGCATTGGTCGCTGCCAAACAAGATTGTATTAATGCTGAATGGTCCTACAGAACATATAGTCCATGGAGGCTATCTCGAGCAATAACATAACGAGTTCCCTATCTGTCCCGTAAATATCGTGGGTATGTACCTTATGAGTGGTGTGTCTGCGTCATTTTACCGTCCTGTGTCTCGTAGTCTTTGTTTTGCTTTTTTTTCTCTTATATACCCATCTACATATCTAGCGTAGTTGCACTTAATGATATCGCAACGTTTGTTATCTGCTGTTTTTCTGTGTCTAAACTGAGTGACCTTTACATATTTGTGCAACTACTTTGCTAATTGACAACTATTCGTACTTGTTAACATACTTTTTATTTTTCTAACACGACAGGGATTAATATAGGCATTGCCTTTTCCCCAATTGTATTTTTTGAAATAAAATATGTTTAAAGCAACATAACGAGGACAAGCAAGAAAATAATGCCATATACTTTCAGAAGCTGCTCCGCATGAGCAAGCAGCGACCTCCTTTATACCTATTTTAAAGAAATGTTCGTTTAATTGGCTGCGGCCCATACGCAAACGCGAGGGTAGAATTGATGAATAGCTCTTACCTACATTTAAAAGTTCAGGATATTTGACGGGATATGATCTAGGAGAAGAATTTTTTCTTTTAAACTGGGATAGAGTTGGCAAATTTCTAGTTTCTTATGGAACTAAGTTCCATAGAGTGATCACTGAAGGAAAAAAATCTGGAAAAATGCAGTTCTGAATTGAAAGAAGGTAAGTCAGAACGTGAGCTTGAATTAGAATTGGTCTTGGTAAGGCGAATGTTGCCTTCCGGAGTTGGGGCGTTGGGAAGAGCAGCAAATAGGTCGCTGGGGGCTATCTTATACATCATAATACGCTTGGACATTTCTCTTCGACATGCTAGTGTCTCCCGATCAGCTTCCTCGTACAACTTCACGCTAGGCGTAGTTTTCATAGCTCCCATTACAATGCGGGCCACACACAATTGTATATCTTCTAAGAGTTTTTGATCCTTTTGTGCACAACCATGCATCCCAGACCACATTACCGTATTCCATGATTGGTCTAGTGGATGACATATGAATCACTTCGAGTGTTTCGCGATCAAGACAACATATCAAGGTTTTCATTATGTTTAACTGTTTAGAGGCCTTTGGTCACGATTTCTTTAATATGAGAATTCCATTTAAAGTCAGATTTTAGAGGAAGCCCCAAGTGTTTATCTTCCGGTACATTCTCGAGTTGATGACCTTGGAAAATAAGAGGTGGATGATCACGAGTGATTATCTTGAAGGAAATAAGCATAGCATCAGTTTTCTGGGCGTTGAAGGACACAAATCATTCTTTAGACCATTTATCTAAAGAAGCTAGATCTCTAATGATGATAGCTGCTCCATGGGGTGGATCTGCAATAGTGAGAAAGAGAGAAGTGTCATTGGCGAAGAGTTTGATATTTGAATTTCCAACATTCACAATATTATTGATGTAAATTAAAAACAGCAAGGGGCCCAGGACGGATCCTTGGGGGACACTGGCAGTAATGGTACCCCAACTAGAAGATGGTCCATTGAGAACAACTTTATGTTTGCTATTGTAAAGATAACTTTCGAACCATGTCAGGAGATTACCAGTGACACCGTTTTTTTCTAATTTGTATAGAAGCCTTTATGCCAGACCTTGTCGAAGACCTTGCTTATGTCAAGGAAGACAACTGTTACTTCATTTTCATTATCAATAGCTACCCATAATTTGTGGTATAGTAAAAATAATTGGTTTACCGTCGAATTGCCCGGCATAAACCCAGATTGGTTGGCCGAAATGACAATATTGTTGCGAAAAAAAATTAAACACATATTTGGAAATCACCCTTTCAAATACCTTTCCAGTACAACTTAATTATGACACAGTCCGATAATTGTTGCACAGGTTATCGTCTCCTTTCCTGCAAATTGGAGTTACGTGCGCTTCTTTGCAGATAAATGGAAACTGATTTTGAGTTAATGACATATTAGATAATTTAGAAAGTGGTTTGTAAATTACTGGAACAGCTTCTTTCAGGAGCTTAGGACTTATTCAAACGGGACCAGAAGCTTTGCTTATATCTAGACATTTAAGTATATGAAGTACTTCATTATTGCAAATGTTCAAATTTTCGATAGTAATAGGTAGACGGTCGGGAGATATACGATTATGGACTGCAGATGTATCAATATTATTTTGGCTTAAAGGAAAAAAAAACGTTAAGTTGTTCTACTTTAGAGGCATTATCTGTTATGTGCTTCCCATCACAGCATAGCAAAGATGGTATAGTGAGAAAGAGAGAAGTGTCATTGGCGATGTATAGTTGGGCAGTAATTTCTATTCAAAAAGTACTTTACAGTTCTCCAGCAGGCTTTATTTTTCTTTTTATAATTTTTCAGAGAATCACTTAATTCACTACCATGTTGGTCTTCAGCACTAGGGAGATGCTCCTGATATTGATTGCGCAACCGATTGTATATAGTCCATTGTTTCTAGCTGTGCTGTCCATTAATGCCAAATTTGCTTTTGAAAATGGTCTCATAACTTTGCGCTTTTCGCATCGCAAAGCAGAATTGTACCAAGGTAAATCGTCGGGACGAATGGTAATTTTTTCTATCTAGTATACAGTCTTTTGCGGCTTGTAAAAAGCCCGGAGTCCAAGATAAACATCACTAATTTACACCATTGGATAGGAAAACGTTGTCCCAATTGATCGGACTTAAATGTTTTCGAAAGTAACTAAAATTTGCTTTATCATATTCCCATATATGTATTTTGTAAGCAGATTCGGTCTTACGTCGAAATGAAATATTGGCCGACACCACACAGCGGTCGCAATTAGCGATCGGTGACAGAACGCGTGTTTTCAGAATAAAATTTGTAATATTAGAAGTGATTTGATCAAGGCAGCGTGATGTGTTATTGGTTACACGCATAGGTTTTGGTATATGGGAGACAAGAAAATTTCATGTACAGAAATGATAAGTTCTTTACCAGTTGCTGTAGTGAAATCTGCATTCAGGTCACCAGTTATAATAATATTATGTATACCTGTAGATCTAGCGTGTTCATGATTTGTTTGCAGTTTGTCCCAAAACGGGACAGGCGCATCAGGTGGTCTATATACGACCCCTAACAAAAAGATATTATTATGTATCTTGATTTCAGCCCACAGGAGTTCAATGTCAGGACATTATGAATCATGACGCCTTGATACTAAGAATTGTTGAGAAACATAAAGTCCTATGCCCTCCGCGCAGACCGCGCGAGTGATCCCTTCGCATGAGAGAATGGAAACCAGGCAATAACAAGCAGCTGTTATATTAATTCTGTGTTAAAATCGTTTCTTATAGGACTATGATATCGTGTTGAATGGCTATATCCGCACGGATACACCGGGTTTTATCCTGGGTCAGACTGCGAACATTTATTGACAATGTCATATCGCGAAGTTAGTAGTGGGTCCAGGATTGCGTTATAGAGCTCCTGCTAGTAGGAGTGAAGAAATTTCAAGTGAATAAATATCCATATCGGAGATATTTCATGGATAAGGTAGATTCATGTATATAAACCACAAGTAACATTTGACGGCAGCAACGACAGTAAAAGTTACTAAAGAAGCTAGCACACCAAACGTGACATATGAAGTAAAGTAACAGAATCTCGAAAGGAGCTGAACGTGAACAGTGTCTGCAGTCCGGGATAGTTGTGCACCAAATATACAAATAGGGTTGGGAAAATTTTTTGCATTATTGAGTCATAACCATTCTCATCAACAAATGTCGGGCGACACTGTATGTATGATCCATAATATTAATGTACTTAAGCCACATAGTATTGAGACACATATGGTAAATTGTCAAAAGGTACGTGTACATCAACTTCTAATAAGCAGATATATATATATATATATATATATATATATATATATATATATATATATATATATATATATATATTTAACACCTGAGGACGGGTATTGTAAAAATGTAAAATATTTTTACTTGATAATTAAGAACAGCTACAACAATAAGTGTTCCTAAACACATATACGCAAATCCTGCACCAATACAAAATATCATAAATACCAATAACAACAGGGAATCAAGAAGCAGTAAACAACATCCCCAGGTAGGCAGTATAATTACATATAGCATGAAAGAAGTGGACGCTTTGAAGTTGTTTATGGAAACATATTTATGAAAGAAGTGCATCATGATATAGCATTCACTTAATAAAGGTAGAATATAAAGGCTTTTTAAAACCACTTCACAAGGACGGTGGGAAGGAATGTTTGGCTAATTATAGGGGGATCACTAATATCTCCAATGTATACAAACTGTTTGTGTCTGTGATTGAAAGGCAACTCATGTTATTTATAGAAAACCATAGTATTCTAGGGGAATTGCATGAGGCATATCGTAAGGAGCGTAGAGCATAAGACCACCTTTTTTTTTTTTTTTTTTTTACATTAAAAGGTCTCTGTACCTTAAGAAAACGTCACAAATTGAAAGCATGGTTAGGCTTTGTCGACATATCTAAGGCGTTTGACACGATTAACAGGAACCGTCCATTCATTCAGCTTTGGGATAAAGGTATACAAGGGAAAGTATGGAGCCTCATTACTGGATTATATAGTGAAGTCTAAGACAAAGTAATTTTCGGTCCTTTCGAAAGTTCTTGGTACAAAGTCATGCAATGAGTTAAACAAGGCTGTATCCTCTCCCCGACGCTCTTTTCCTTGGCTATGTCTGACTTGGTTGACATGCTTAGTAACCAAACTTTAGGAATTCCTTTCAGAGACTCACACATTCCATGTCTCTTGTATGCGGATGACATATGTCTCATGGCGGTAAGCAAATCAATTACGAGAAAAGATAGAAATTAGGGTGTTCTTTCCTTAATGACTGCTCCTCCTATAAATATTTAGGTATTCTCTTTACTCGCTCTCTAACTGATTCGGCCCATATCAACGCCTATCTTTTAAAGAAAAATCTACAAAAATTGAAGAATTATATGTACGCTATTCTTTCATCTCATGACAACATAAACAGGATAGACTTTGGCAACAGGACATGGAAAAGTGTCATTTTGCCTTCAATTTCCCATGGATGTGCCGTGTGGCTCAACAATACAAGGGAAAGTCTGTTTATTCTGAAGTCTGCACAATATTCTTTCGCCAAAGCAATCCTTAACAAAATCCAACCCAGTAATCTTAGCTTCTTTAGGCGAGTTACGCTGGCTCCCGATTGACCTGATCCTTAACCAGTATCGCATAAAATACTTTCATCGATTGAAATATGATCTGTCAGATACTCGCCTCTGTAAAAAAGTCTTTGTCAACTTGGTCGCTGATTATAGGGAAGGAACCAACTCTTTTTGGCCTTACTGCTCAGAAATACATGATGTACTTAAAAACACGGGTTTAGATCGCGCATTGGCCAGTAATAATGATCTCTGGTTAGAACGGTACATGAAATTAAGCATTGAAGATTATACATTGTCCTTTTTTCAGGAAATTGATGACAGATCCTCACTTAACTGGTATCGTACTATAAAAAGATCCACTTTTGGAGAAGAATACATATGTAATTTGATTGACTTTAATGCCACTCGATTAAGATTCAAAGTTCGAACAGGATGCCTGGGTATCAAAGAGAATTTGGAACGATGAGGTTTATCAGACTCAAAATGTGAAATGTGTAAAAACAGCAACGAGGATCTACTTCATTTTTTGTTTCTTTGTCCGGCTCTGAACAATAAATGAAATCAATGTTTGAATAAACTGGAGACCAAGTTAAAGTTTAATGGAGATGAAAAGGTTTGGTTTCATTACAGTAGTTCATCACTTTTAAGTAAACTGTGTTTGTTTTTAGGGAATTGTGGTTATGTTTTTAGTGAAACCGTTAGGGTATTGTTTGACAAAGTCTGTAGAGATTTCTTAGTCCCAACATGGAATTTCCGGGCTGAGTCTTTAGACCAGCTGGTGCCAATCTAATTTCTATCTTCAGGGACTGTTTTAGGGGACATTGACTCCTTTTAAGTTGTTAACAGTGCTTTTAGCAACACCTGCCTTAGATTTTAAATTCCCTTTTATCGTGTGTATATATGTCAGCTGATTTGTACATGTGTGTGACGCACCGGGAGTTCTGCCCTGCTCTCGGTGCCCCGTTGTAAAGGGGTAGATTCACGAATTAATTATTATCATTATCACACACATTTGGACAGATGTAGGACCAAATTAGGCAACACTAACTCCTTACTTGATAAATATAGTTTGACAAGCATCCCCACAACAGGCAAGTTGTCGTAAACCTGAAAACAATCGGTTAGCGTATTGGAGTTTTAGGAGTTTGTATGTGACAATAAATTTATATTTGATTTGAAAGCCGCCCCCAACAGAAAGAAAGACAGTTAGTGCACACATAATACACAAAGAACAGACAGGTATAGTGCAATATAAGCTGAATGTGTAGCATAGTGCTAATTGTCTATTTACAGTTTGCTGATTTACTTACCGGATGTTATGAACCTGATGGTTTTTTTTTTTTTTTTTTTACTGGTTCACAGGTTCATAGGTTGATATTCATTCGTTATGTTCTCTATGTTAAATATATGTGTTCTTGTCATACCGCACGATACTGATCCATGTATTCAATTTATGTACAATGAAGTTTAAGCCTATGTGCAGTCTACATGTGCACGGTGCAGATTCACCAGTGAGTAGGCCATGCTGTTAGTTTTAAAAATGGCTAGATTTCGATCTTTCCAGCTAAATAAAATGGTAAGTGATAGTATAGTTGATGTACCTACTCTCGATCTGTTCCTGTTGTCGATAGGGTGGGCAAAAACACTGTTATTATCACTTGCTAATCTATCTTTATATGTGATGAGTTGCCGGTCTCTGAACTGTAAAGTTTTGTGCAACTATGTATGTTGTAGGTAAACGCATATATGGGTTCCTTACGCTAAGCAACAAGCACACTTTTCAGAGAACGCACACATTTTATATTTCAATAATCGCAGAGACCCTAACTTTTTAGATTTTTCATGAACTGATTTCATGTTTACTTGTACAAAAATGTTTGCCCTGCTGACACACTCCTTACTTTATGTGGAGATTTCTGTTGCTATATCGAGAATAGGAACATTATTTGGTCACTACATTGTATATTTTGCGCCATGTACGAGACTTTTGTACTTTTTGCTCCGTTCTTTACTTGTTTTGTGTTTTCTTGTGTTTGGTTTAAAATGTATACAATTGATACTACTGCTCATAGATACACACATCGCGTAATGTACGTTTACGTCTTACAGTGTCCAACGATTGTAATTTCCCTTCCCCTTCAAGAACCTCCATAATGGGTATATGTTTACAACAGCACACAGCTGTGATGTTGTATCTTATGTATTGTGACAAATAGGTGATTCATGATCTTTACAATCAATAAAAGAATTACTTACTAGCTTACTTATTGGCCAATTCGGTAATGCTATTTGTGTTTTGTATGTGAACATGCACATCTCTATGGCTAAATATCACGATGAAGTAGTTTCCTCTTTCTGCTTTCTAATGTTCCTGTCCCTTATACCGGTTCTTTTCTCTGACATTCACTCAACCCAGGGCCAACTGACGATTCCTTGAAAACCTTTTCAGTCTGTCATGCTAACGTACGCAGCATTAAAAGTGCAGGTAAACTTGACGAACTTCACCTCTTGGCTGAGATTGAGAAAATTTATGTTATTACTCTTTCTGAACCTTGGCTCGACACTAGCTTTCCTAACGATCTCTTGACTATAGATGCTTTCCAACCTCCCTTACGCAAGGATCGAGAATAAGGCATCGGCGGAGGTGTCGCACTTTATGTCAAAAAGCATCTACCATTCACCAGACGTACTGATCTCGAATCGCCCAACAGTGAATGCATCTGGATTGAAATCACATCTACAAATGTTATGGTACCGGTACTCCTAGGCGTATATTACCGCCCTCCCGGTGACTCTGCAGCTGAGAGAGACCTATTTATTGTTACTCTCTCTAATTCTATATCCACTGCATTACAACTCAATCCACATATCCTAATACTTACTGGTGATTTCAATGATCGATGCCAATCCTGGGACTCTATCCACAATGACTGTGAATTTGGTCCGCGCCTGTTTGACATCGTGTGCAAGGTGCTCCATGGGATACGGGTCTAGCAGTCTTTGATTCCATTGATGACGCTGTTGCTCACTGGTCTGATCTGTTTCTTGACATTTGCAAACAATTTATTCCGTCCTGAGATATAAAAAATTCGGCCTAAAGATAAGCCATGGGTGAATACATATATCAAGAGACTCATGAGACAGTGGAACCGTGCCTGGATCAGGTATAAGAGACTGGCCTGTCAGCCTAGACCCCGCACTTTTCTCACATCCACCAAGATTGAACGTTTCTACCAACTTTATAAAAAGAATTGTAACCTCACGGCAAATGCTATTAAAAAGTATATCCATTCATATTTTGGAAAACTTCGTTCCGAGCTTGACTCCACAGATATTAATCCCCAAAAATGGTGGAGCCTAAAGCAAATCCATCCTTGGCAATAAACTCCATCAATCCATTCCACCGCTTGTCAACAACGAGAAGATTATATCAAATAACCTTAAAAAGTGTGAAACCTTCAATACACATTTTGCCAACCAATGCAAACTCCCGAAACGAGACAACCCGCAACCTCTCCCCACCTTCCCCTATATAACTGATGCTCGCCTGAAAATGATTCAAATAGACACTGCTCAAAGTCCTACTATCTCTTAAAACTAGTTCTGCCTGTGGGCCTGACAATATAGGAAACATCCTCTTAAAAATACTGCTTCTGGAATATGTTGCCCTCTCACTAAACTCCTTACAGCATTTACACTTTCCACTTATCTGGAAAAGATCCAACGTCTGTCCAATTTTTAAGAATAATAATAAACAATCTAAGGAAAACTATAGGCCGATCTCCTTGCTTTGTAAAGTTTCAATAGTTTTTGAATGCCTTTTATAGAACGTCTTTTATGAGTACCTAACAACAAATAACCTCCTCCACTAAACACTCTGGCTTCAAAGCTAATGACTGCACTATAGATCAGCTCGTCTCTATCCTCCACGACATTTACAATGGGCTCCAATTGAGCAAAAAAACACCGATGGTTTTCTTCGACATATCAAAAGCATTGGACCGGGTATGGCATGAGGGTCTCTTAATCAAGCTAAAACAACTTGATCCCATCTCGGACTTCATCGGCAGTTACCTGTCAGATAACACCACCATCTGTGGTCAAACTTCCTCTTGGCTACCTGTTGAAGCTGGTGTACCACAAGACTCCATTCCTGGCCCTCTGCTCTTTCTTGTTTTTATAAATCACATCACGGTTGGCATAGCATGTGATATCAACCTCTTTGCCGACGACACCAGCATTATTGAAATTGTCCAAAATCTTAATATTTTGGCTGAACGTACATGTATCAATACCGGCCTCGGCAGGATCCATGCCTGGGGCATACTCTGGCGAGTTACTTTCAATGCAATCAAATCCTTATCTGTTATTTTTTCCTCCAAAAAAAGACTACCCGGCTCACCCAGCTCTCCTTATGGGAAACACAGAAATACCTGAAGCAAACGAACATACACACCTAGGAATTATACTTGCACATAATTTGTCATGGCAATCCCATATTACTCATATCATTAATAAATCGAGCCAACTATTAGCCCTGTTGCGCAGACTGAAATACAAACTATCCCGTCCCGCAAAGCCCTTATGCGTCTTTACACAACAATGATACGGTCTATCCTTGAATATAGTTGTGTACTCTTTGAAAATTGCACGATGATAAAATGGAAATTTTTGATGATGTGCAAAATCATATCGCATCATCTCGGAGATTTGAATTCTGAGCTATTTTTTTCCTCTGGTACCATAAGCACGTATCCTAGACTGTTTCCGAGTTATGTATTTCATACCAATTGTATTGTTTAATCCTGTGTGGCATGTGTATGCTATATGCGTTTTGCACGTCTGAACAGCCTCCAGATTAGTCTATGTACTACCTGGGGAATTCAGTTTAAATAAAAGTGTTTAAATCAAATTATTTTTTACAAGCTCGTCACTAGAATTGATACCGACATTGATACCGATATTAAGTACAGAGAAGAAGACATTGTGACAGATTTAAAGTGGCAGACTATCAAAGAAAGACAGAAATCCTGCATGGCAACATTAATGTTGAAGTGTACGCAGGGGCAAGCGCCAAACTATTTGTGCGATTAAAAAAAAGTTCCTTGACGAGATTAGTCACTACCCAACGCGCTTTGCCACTCACAGAAACCTTCTTGCACTCCACCCGAAGAAAGCAGCATTCAAACGTTCATTTGTGTATAATGGAGCTTGCATTTTTAATAGCCTTCCTGATTTTTAAAGCAATGTGATAATGTATATGATTTTAAACGTCTGTACAAATCTCACTTTTTAAAAAGATTTTGAGAGATTTACTTTGTTTTATTCTGCATTGACAGTTTTAGTTTTATAGGTTGTTTTTACTAAGTGTTTTGTTTGTGTAGATTTAGTCATTTGTATATAGTCTCAGTATCAACACTTAAAGCTTTCTTTAATTTTAATTACTGTTTAATTATATATGTAACACTACCTTCTTACTTCATCTTGATGTATGCTGGGTCCCTTGGAAGAGCAGAGCTGCGCTCGGAAAGGGCTACCCAGGGGAAAGAAATTCTTAAATAATTTTTTTAAAAAGTGACATGTCTTGCACCGGCCACCTGCATTCGTCAAGAAAAGATAACTTTGTGTAGGTTTTACCATGGAAGCACAGATTAGAACTTGAAGTCTTTGATTTATAACAAAAATTTTCCTGTCTGTGGTCAGAGACGTGCTGTGTTGCATTTTTACAAACCGCACAGCTTAGGCTTAGCCTATCGAGAACTGGTGCATCGTGCATACTATCTGAAAAGTCAGTGTCACATTATGCCGCCTGTACTCGTGGCACACTTCCATGGCTTGAAATTCAGGCATGACAGTATGGACGTATGATAGGTTCATGATGAGACTTAGGCTTGGCCTGGCTTGGTCATAGAATTTACTTTTTCAAAAGGGGCTTGATCATAGAATTTTTATTCATTCATTCAGTCTTATCTGGATGAAATCTTAGTGCACAACTTTCAGTCTGGCTTTTTCAACTGATTCGGCTTTGATTTTAGTTGCAGACACCATTAGAACTAACATTGACAATGATTTTTGTACATTGGTAGTTTATTAGCTCTACAAAGGGCTTTCGATACTGTCAATCATGCCCTTTAGATAGAGTAACTAAAGTGTCTTGGCCCAACAGAGCCTTCTTTGACATGGTTTACCTCAAATCGTACAGACAGAAAGCAGTCCATCTATTTATATATATATTAGAATCTCCAATTAAGACCACCTCTGTAAAGAGACCACCAATTTACTATGAAGACCACATTCTTCAGTCCCTTGGGTGGTCTTAATAGGGGATTTCACGGACCCAAAATGCACACACACACACACATATATATATATAGTGTGGAAAGTCTCCTCTACACACAAGACAATAACTGTGGCATCCCCCCCCCCCCCCAGTAGTCCATTTTGGGCCCGTTGTTTAATTTATACGTGAATGACATGGCATCTGCAGGGTTATGTAACCTTTTCCTATACACAGACGATTCGGCACTGGCATATGCTTGAAAACGTGTTAAAAAAATAGCCAACCCTTAGTAAAGACTTAAGTTCAGTCACGACAGGATCTGAAGCAAACAAGGTTCCCTTGCAATTTGAAACATAATTACAGTTTGAATATTGTTTGTAATAGAGAATGTATGAAAAGTGAAAAAAAAACAAGTATGTAGGTATTCATTAAGGTCAAGACGTGTCTGGCCAAACTAAGGAGCCTTCCGTTGTTCGGAAAGTGAATCAGAGCTTGAAGTTTTTATATAGACAACGTGAATATTTTGCTCAAACACAAAAGAAAATGTTATGTTAAGCATTGTTACAACCGAGATATGATTATAATTAGGATTATGTGTGTAATTTGTGGTACCGAGCTCTTGATATATCGCTCAAGGTTAAACTACAAACAGTTCAAAACAAAATGATTCGATTTATTCTGCGAAAAAATTGTGAATTCCACGTTGGTTTCAAAGAATTTGAGAAGTTAAAAAACAAGTAGTTGAATGTAGCAAAGAAAGTGGATTATTTCATCTTTTGACATATGTTTAATATTATCCAGGGTACTGCACCTGAATTCATGGGTAACCTGACTGAAACAATGAACGCCATGGTTCTACACTCGCATTAACCATGCAAAGAGCATTTTATTACCTATATTTAAAACTCAGGAGTCACATAGGTTTAAATTCAACGGTATCAGATTGTGGAACAATTTGCCTAACTTTATCCAAGACGACAGTACCACAGGGGATTTTGAATGTGAACGTAAAAGACTACTGGATGGATGAAATGGAAGCACTGGAAAGAGTTCATTATTTACACTTTGTTGTATTGCGTTTGGCTGGGATGGGAGGTCTGCGAGTGCAGCTGCAACTTGGGCCGGGTGTATCGCTGGGCT